>OZ038003.1:18117571-18275071 GCA_964035705.1 Porites rus | reverse complement strand
TTTCCCTTCTAACGCCTCCCATGCAGTAGTGTGGTATTTGAACACTGCATTGACCAGGCCTATCTTAAAGTGGAGAGTTTACGGTAATGCGCATGTGCGTCAAGACAGCTTCCAGAATAAAACATACAGGCCAACACTAAATACAAAGAAGATATCAACTGCAAATCCAAGGAATCCAGGAATCTGTCTTTAAATTCGCTCATCCATAGCTCTACGTAAGCAAGTGAAGTCTGCTATTTCTAAAGTACTCATGAGTGTTGTTTTGTTTTTGGAATCAATTTTGTGAATGGAGTCTCGGAAGCGACGTCAAAAGCACCCGGTAACAGGATGTTCTCAAGAGTCTTTGGAGATAGAGAAGCTTAGCTGATCTATCTGTTCATTTGCTGATAAGCAATTGAAATTTAAGCTCAATTTAGGATAATCTTTATACTCATACGCTGTGTGTTTTTATCATCATTCAGGTGCTATTTGCAGGTATTTCTAGGTTTATATAGGGTGAACAGAGAGATCAGTAATAAAAGGTTTTTTTGAAAAGGCGGGAAAAGGCAAGGAAAAGGCCCATTAAAAATTTTTAATTAATTATTCTTTAGGTTTGTTTACAAATTTTGTTTGCCAATTGGTGACTGCTTTGTTAGTGTGAGTATGTAAAAGACCTCATAAAAATACACGTAGGTAAATGTTTGTTTCAGAGCAGGACAGGGCTGTAAATCTTATTCTTACTGGCTGCAACACATATCTGAGGAATAGCGAAGAATATGAATTATGGGGACAAATAAAATCGAACCAAATGTCCAGAAATACTCTTGCGTAAATTTCCCTGCGTGCATCCAACTCGCTTCCGATTGGTTTAAAAACAATCTGGTACTGTCAGACTCGCAAATGCACAATACCGTGAACCTGTCCCTTTAAGAAGTTCAAATGCCCCAGAGGTTGCACTGGCGGGGGTGGGGGTTGGGGTGTTGGATGGTGAAGTTTCAAATTGATTGGCGCATTATCCTGCAATAGCAGAAGTCACTGTTCAAATACAGGGAATAACATTTCACGGTTACGCATAGTAAAAAAGTATTTCACTTGTGTTTACTTGTTCGATTTGTTTATTCGCATGGCGTCCTTCATAGCAGTTCTTTGGACAGTCAATGAATCGAAAACAAAGAATGGTATTAAAAATATAAAATAACCATAAACTAATCATCACAGAGAAAAATAATGACATGGGTTTTTTATGGTCATTACAAAAACCAGTTTGTAGTCGCCAAAATGAGCTTGCATACATAAGCTGAAGCTTAGCTAACAGTGCGCTTTCTTCTCCACGTGCCGCTTTAAAAATAATATGCTCTGGATGGGGAAGCAATTTTGCCAGCTTTCTCATTAATTGATGTAAAGCTAACGTTTCGAAGAGTCCCTGCTGTAGTGACCACTATCAAACGCAAAAAGATGACCGAATTAACTAAAGATACATAGCACAACAGACAAGATGAGTTTGCACCGGCGCAAATTTCCCGATCGTTACTTACGTTTTTCTCGTCGCTTTCCTCTTCTCGGTATTTCAAGCTTCCTAATAGCACTCAACAACAGAAAAAAACATACCATAAAACCATAAAACAAAGCCAAACTGTATACGAACAGAGCCCTAATCACTTGATTCGCCATCATGTACCGACAGCGACCGACCAAGGTATCAGTACTTTGGTCACCCAAGGTCACTCGTTTTCAGGTGCTTGTTAGCAGGGGAGGGGCGGGGAAAGCGGAGCGAAAGACCGAACACTGGAGCCTGATACCCTGCCGAATATCTTTCGTTACAAGAGCATTTGGGCGTTGGTGTGTGGGGGCACATTTATCCCGCTTCAAGTATATGAAAAAGTACAGGGATTTCACTAGTTAAAGTATTTGAAAGGGTAGAGAAATCTGTCATTTTGATCTGTAAAAAATATCAAAAGGGCTAAAAGGTAAAGTTTATGGCGTTAAAAAGTCCAAAAGAAGTTCTTATTTTGCAGTGATTGATTCCTTTTAAAAGACATTGCATTCACAGCAGTTAAAAGGGATGAAAAGTTCTAACAAACTTGGTAAAAGAAAGGGGTACCATTTGTCAATACAAAGTATATGAAAAGGGAACCTTTTTCGTGAACAATGGTTTATAAAAGGGCAAGGGGTTAGAGCTCCGCGCGGGAGCTCCCCGTATGAAACTTGTTAAGTACCACCAGGAGCCCATCAAGAAATCAGAACTTTTTTGGACTCTTTAACTCCATAAAGTTACCTTTTCGCCCTTTTGGGCCTTTTTACGGATCAAAATGACAGATTTCTCTACCCTTTCAAATACTTCAACTAGTGAAATCCCTGTACTTTTTAATATACTTGAAGCGGGATAAATGTACCCCCACACACCAACACCCAAATGCTCTTGTACCCTCGCCGCTTTAAACGTCAATTCCTAATGGTGGGCTCCTGGTACCACCCCCTCCCCCTCTGGGATTGTGCCAGCTTTTTTGGAAACCATGTTGAATTTAGTATCATAAAGGGAGAGCCAATTTTAACAGTGGAGAATTCTTATGAGTTAATTTTTTTTTCTTTCCAAACAACACTGTGGAAAGGCCTGGGGTGGATGTTATTTAGGGATTCCAGGGATTCTAGGTTTGTCCCCAGACAGTTCCCTGACAGGTTTTTTTCGTTTTCCAATATGGCGACGAGAAAACGGAGCCGAATGGCAGGGCTCGAGTGGAAAAGGAGGCAGGTGTTCCGTTTTCAGAACAGAACAGTCTTTTTATTATCACAGGGCATCTAATGACAGAAGTGTACTTTCTCAGTCCCTAACTATCTTATGTTCAGTCGTGGGTACAAGTCATTCCCGTGGGGTGTACTTCCTTATAAGAGGCTAATGAGGATGTGCCGCTGGATGGGGTCGCATTGTCACGTCTGGATTGACTATAACGGGGTCACATTTTCTATGGAGTCACTGGAATGGCGTCGCACACAGTTTCGGATTTTGGGGGTAAAAAAAAGTTCTTTACATTTACGGTTAGCAAACGTACCAGAATGTTAGTACCGTAGGTGAAAAGTGAAGTATTCTTCATTCATTATAAAGTACTGTAGATACATAAATAGAAAGTAAAGGTGATGTTCCACGGGACGATTCGCAACGATGATTTTCAGCGCAACACAGCGTAGCAATGTTGGAACAATCAGGTTGCAACCATTCAAAATAATGTCGCAACAATGTTGTAATGCTGTGTTGCGCTAAAAATCGTCGCTGCGAATCGTTCCGTGTAACATCGCCTTAACTATGGTGGGATCGAGAAAATTACATTTGCCCAAACGTGATTAAGATGGGGTCTATTATTGGCCACTGCCGTTTTTTCCGACTCAACTGACCGCCCCTGGGTATCCGAGGATAGTCTCCAGTTGGAGCCAAAATAATGTCCCCAGTTAGTACTTTCGTGCTAAATGCATTGACACTCAAACTAGTGCATTTTTTTTCTTGCTGACCATGAGAGTCATGAACGCACTTTCTAAAAACTAAACCCACGAGGCTCTAACTTAAACCAAAACAGGAACTCTGATGTTGGTAACAAACATAGTCAGCTATAACCCAAAAACGTGCTCACTTCAAGGACTGACACTCAAATTTAATAAATGACACTATTGTGTTACAAAAAACCCTTTTAAGGTAATAAAATTCCAAAACCTGTCTATAACATTACGGAATTACCCTTGAAAACAAACTTATTATAACGAGTCTCTGGCTAAGCACCAGTAAATCTTCAAGTGCAAACATAAATCAGCTAAGTAATTATCACATGACAAAAATCTTCATAACAACCTAGAAAATTCTTCACAACATTATAGTGGACAGTCCCTTGCGGACCTATAAGACCTCATGTTGAAAAATGGTGTGGTCTTGAGTTTACAATAAGAAATTATTGATAAATCTATTGAGCAACTGGAGTTTTACATGAACAACTTCAACAACCATACTAACAAAAACTGAAAGCTTAGGAACATGTACAAGGGGGTCTAGAAAATTCAGAAAGTCAGGGGGGAGGGAGGATCTGCTGGACACCTGTAAGCTATATATTACTGAGATTTCTTCAAGAAAAAAATTGCAAAATTTCACAGAAAAAGGGAAGGCGCGATCTCCTCAGACCACCCCTAAATCAACCCATACATTATTTACATTGAAACATTATCCTTTTCCATCATTTACGTGCTGTTAAAAATCCAGTTTGGCAATTCACAAGAAAGGTTTGACAATTTGACGTATCCAGCAATTGTCAATGTGGAAGGAAAATCTTTTTCTGTTTGTTTATCATTTCCCGGTAATTACCACAAAGTGGATTTTGCATGTGCTACCTTAAAAATATAGTTCTTACTAAATGATAGAAAGTAAGTCTTTCGTTGATAATCTTTGAATCCAGAAATGATCTGCATGTAGATCTAAGCTCTTTTATCTCAGCAAAAGATAAAGATTCCCTTTGATGGCTTTCTGCTCTTATAATATCTTCCTCAAAATATCAACAAGCTTTTCCATGGTGGCATTAGTAGACAGTCCGGTTCGTTTGCTCTTGAAGGTTTTTGAAAAAGGACCTCAGTGGTCATGGGCTTACTTGTGAGGTACTTTCTTACTTCCATGAGGACTCTTTTCATTACCGATTAGAACTGGGGTACTTGTTCCTGACCCTTCTCCCAACCCACCCGAGAAAGGTGCCGGGGATACACGAGGTCTTTTGCTTTCCGCAATTTCCTCTTCGCTGAAAAGTCCTCTTTTACCGGCCCCTGATGGTTGCTTCTTAGCTTTTGCTGAAAAAGAAAGGGAACAGTTCATTCAAAAATTGCTTACACACCTGATAAGGACCAAATACAACTAAATCCGAAATGGTAAAAGTTCTTGCTGAATAGGCTTTATTAAATAAATCATCACTCCATAAAATTTCATGCACAGACTGCGGAAAATAGATATTTCACCCCCGGTTGGTGGGGCTACATTCACAGGGAGTCTCTGGCCGGTCACTTGCTTATGATGGATAATCCAACGCAGCTATTATACTCTCAGCTCTGTTTGAGAATGCGTAATCAGGGAACCCGAAGGTTAAGGTTCAAAGACTTTGCTAAGAGAAACATGAAAAGGAGAAACATCGATCTCGACCGTTGTCAGGTGAGTGCTAACGACCGATCAAACTCTGATGAACCCTATAGTCTTAAGTCCATCATTCTTAGTAGCATCGGGCTGACAGCAATGATGATGATTTGCCACAGCAGTGCTCTATGCTTGGATTTCACTTACGATGCTCTATATCTTATAAGTCTTGTCAAGCTGCCATTATTTCTAACCTTGTAAAAACAACGCAGCCGTTCTCGTCATTTCATCCTGGTCCTCGTCGCTCCCATGCTCGTGCTCGTCCTCGTTCGCGTCCTCATCGTCGTCGTCGCCGTCGCCTTCATGCTCGAGCACATCCTCGTCCTCGTTCTCATCCTCGTCGTTGTCATCATCGTGGTCGTCGTCGTCGCCCTCGTGCTCGTGTTCGTCCTGGTTCCCGTCCTCATCCTCGTCATCGTCGTCGCCCTCTTGCTCGTGCTCGTCCTCGTTCGAGTCCTTGTCCTCATCGTCGTCGTTATCGTCGTCGCCCTCAAGCTCGTGCTCATCATCGTTCGCGTCCTCATCGGTGTCGCCCTCTTGCTTGTGCTCGTCCTCGTCCCAGGACTCCTTTTCTTCATCTCCTTCCCACAAGTCTTTTAGCCCACGTGCTTCTTCTGGTAATTCATCCTCATCTTCACTTGATGTCTCTTCTGTATCAAGGTCATCTTCAAGTTTCAAAGTTGTTGCATCTTCTGCTATGCGAAAACGTAATGAAAACCGTTACAGTAGTACGATAGCGCTATTGTTGTTGTCGTATAATTTAACATGTAAACTAAATGCTTGTTTTAAATGCTTTACGTTACATCTTTTCTTTTACTTAAAGAGTAAGGCCAGGAATTTGTCTTATGTCCTCGACAGGACAACAAGATAAATAAAAACAAGGAACAAAGTGTCAACTATAATAAATTTTCACCATACATGGAATTATATCTTTAAGGACATTCTTTCATGAACAAGAATTAATGAGCCAGACAATGCAATACAGGTCTTTATGATGAAGATAATAATAACAAAAATAATGACGATGATGATGATGTTGTTGATGATGATGATAATGATAAGAGCATCAAAGAGGTACTGTGGTGAATTGTAACCTTGCAAAGAAAGCAGTTACATACTCCGATACAGAGCATGGAAGTGAACAATTCAAGACCATATTACACAAGTACTAGAATAATAATAATAATAATAATATTTGATACATCTACAGCGACAACTATAGGTATATGATCAAATGCGCATACACAAAAATGAAACCTATATAGAACTGAAATTATTTACACTTTCAATTGCTACATCAATAATTTAGCATTACTAAAAACGAGCAAGAGAGAAAAAAGGATATAAGAGTAGAAAACAAAAGAACCTCGCTGTACGCTTCCCTAAAATAGTAGGTTTTACTAAGAAATTTCTTAAACTTATCGAAATTCTTCCCTTTCCTAATATAGTCCAGTAAGACGTTCCATATCTTTGGAGCAGTTGCAGCAGATGATTAGGAGCCCATTATACAGTAGTACCCTTTATAAAAGACGTTACTTAACTTTAATATTTCCCGCTTCTTGTTTGGCCGATGTAACTACAGCTGTTACACATTATGATGATGCAGGGATGAAAGCAAGCAGAAAGAAAGTAGCGGAGAGGCAAAGGGAGAACTGAAGAAGCACAGTAGAGGAAGAAAAAACGACAGGCAAGGTGATGCAACTGGAACACAGTAGCCTGTATATAGCTAACCACTCCCTTTAAACAAATTAGGGAGGGGTGGTTGAAAAAAACAGGCTAGATCACAGCAACAGCATATATAACCAGACAAAGACAGATATTGGGGATTAAAAGGTCAAAGTATCTCACCATCGAAAGATACAAAGCTGTCAGATCTGAGATCCTCTTCCTGTGAATCCAGGTAACCATCTCCCTCAGATGACACATCACTATCAGCATCTGAACCTTTCTTAGCCATCTGCTGTTTTTTTTGTCTAGCATTGTGTTTGTCTCTCGTAGCTCTTTTGTCTGTGAAAGGAACAAGTTTGAGTTTAGCTTCTAATGCACAAGATACGAGGAAAGTCAAACGTCGACCATTAGATATCCTTTTAGTGCGGCCTAAAAATATGTGCGGCTACACTACCCATTTTTTCCATGGGCAAATGGCTGTTGCCCAGGGGGAAGCAACTTCTTGTGTGTGACCGATTTTCCCAAGGTGAAGTTGCCTCGGGGAAATTTCCATGGATACATCAATCTGAACAAAAGAATTACCGATGACTGTTCCCAAGGTACCTAAAACGGCTTAACCAATCACAAGAGCTAGATTGAAACGTACCAAAAGGAGAAATCACGTGTTGTTTACGTGCTGAGTTCGTCATGGCGCCAACTCCAACGCGAACAACTGGGCTCAATGTTCGAAACCTTATAAAGCAAGATTTTGAGCGCTGCTGTGAATGTTTTTCTGTATTTTACACTTAATAAATTCAAAAATTGAAAATAACTTAATAAATCGCGGTGTTGAACTAAATCTGTAATTTGTTTGAATAAGCAACCCAAAATCCGAAATTGTGTTTGCCTCCAAATTTCTTTTTGGATGTAACTGACTTTTGACTTAGGGCACTTTTCTTTGAGACAATCATCCAAACGCGAATTTTGCCTTTCTTTACTAAAACTAAAAACACACTCCCAATAGATTTGGTGATAGATTAAATCTAAATCCGCATTTATAGATTCACAATTAATGAGTTTGTTTGGGCATGGGTCCAAAAAAATTACACCTGTCAAGCATTCTACGTTATTGCAAGCGTTTCACACAAATATTTTTGGAACGCTGAAGAACCCATCTCCGGGTTTTTACTCACGTTCCCCGTGTTGCGTCAACTCCAAAGACTGTAAGATTGTGCAACGATTAAACCTTATCGAATTTTCTCTAAAGGAACGCGCCCTTGATTAAAATCATTCAAAATTAGCAGGAGGAGACATTTTTAACTTAAGAACGCTTTTTGCTTTACAGTCCTTACTACTGCCTTTACCATCATCCTCATCGTTATCATCTTCTTTCTTGGATTGTGAAAAATGCCTTTTAGCTTCATGAGTAATCTGCAAGGACTAATGGGTTTTTTCATTAGAAGAAACTTGAAGATACGGAAAGCAGGAATAGAGCGTAAACGGAAACTGTTACAGTTAAACCTGAATTAAGAGATGTCTTACCAACGTCCCAAATATCGATTCCATGATTATTATATGTAAACCGTTTTGAGTTTATCAAATTAAAATCATTTATAAAGATTATACGAATTTCAAATACTGGAACTGCGGAAGAAAAAATGCAAAGAAGATCCTCGCAGTTTCAGACGCAACTTATGCTGCTGTGAAAAAAAAAAACCCTAAAAAATTCAGCCTCTTAAATTTTAACACAACACCAACGCGATAAACCTTAAAGACTGCGTAAATTCTTTCTAGAAGAAATATAATTTCCATAATATAGTTTTTTGCGTCTGTTAGCAGTCCTCCATGTACCTTATTTGGTGTTTTGTTCAGCCGGTGCTTGTCCGCACTAATGGCCAGAGCACGTTCCTGATACTCTTTGGCTTTCTCCAAGTCACCTAAATCATGGTAAATCAAAGCCAAGTTACGGTAGTCTGTTGCAACCTTATTATGTTCCGAGCCGAGCTTGTCCAGATCGATGTCTAGAGCACGTTGCTGATACTCCATGGCTTTCTCAAATTCACCAAAATGCTTGTAAATAAAAGTTAAGTTACGGTAGCTTGTTGAAACATCAACATGTTCCGGGCCCAGTTTTCCCAATTGGATGTCTAGAGCACGTAGCTGATACTCCTTGGCTTCCTCAAAGTCACCTAAATGCCTGTAAATCAAAGCTAAGTTATGGTAGCTTGTTGCAACATCAACATGTTCCGGGTCCAGTTTTTCTAATTTGATTTCTAGAGCACGTAACTGATACTCTTTGGCTTGCTCAAATTCACCTAAATGCTTGTAAATTAAAGATAAGTTATTGTTGATTGTTGCAACGTTAACATGTTGCGGGCCGAGCTTCTCCAGTTGGATGTCAAGAGCACGTTGCTGATACTCCTTGGCTTGCTCAAAGTCACCTAAATGCCTGTAAATCGAAGCTAAGTTATGGTAGCCTGTTGCAACATCAACATGTTCCGGGCCCAGTTTTTCCAATTGGATGTCAAGAGCACGTTGTTGATACTCCATGGCCTTCTCAAAGTCACCTAATTTCTTGTAAATTGAAGCTAAATTCTTGTAGCTTGTTGCAACATCGACATGTTTCGGGCCGAGCTTGTCCAGGCCAATGTCCAGAGCACGTTGCTGATACTCCTTGGCTAGCTCAAAGTCCCCTAATTTCGTGTAAATTGAAGCTACATTCGTGTAGCTTGTGGCCACACTAACATGTTCCGGGCCGAGCTTGTCCAGGACAATGTCCAGAGCACGTTGCTGGTACTCCTTGGCTTGTCCAAAGTCACCTAAATGCTTGTAAATCGAAGCTAAGTTATGGTAGATTGTTGCAACATCAACATGCTCCGGGCCGAGCTTGTCCAGGACAATGTCCAGAGCACGTTGCTGGTACTCCTTGGCTTGCTCAAAGTCACCTAATTTCTCGTAAATTGAAGCTAAATTCGTGTAGCTTGTTGCAACATCAACATGTTTCGGGCCGAGCTTGTCCAGTTGGATGTCCAGAGCACGTTGCTGATACTCCTTGGCTTGCTCAAAGTCACCTAAAGCAATGTAAATTGAAGCTAAATTCGTGTAGCTTGTTGCAACATTAACATGTTCCGGGCCGAGCTTGTCCAATTGGATGTCCAGAGCACGTTGCTGATACTCCTTGGCTTGCTCGAAGTCACCTAAAGCAATGTAAATTGAAGCTAAATTCGTGTAGCTTCTTGCAACATCAACATGTTTCGGGCCGAACTCTTGGAGCGTAAAAGTGAGTGAATATTCAAAATATGTTTTGGCTCCTTTAAATTCACAGTGCATTTGACAAATATTTCCAAGGTTTTCGCATTTTTCGGAAATCTCCTTACCATGAACTTGAAAGAAATTATCTCGCAAAAACACTTTGTCAGTTACTGTAGTTAAAGCTTTCAAATGTGGAGCGATGTGTCTGGTGTTTAGCCGCTCATTTTCTGGAGGAGTTGCGACGATAAATTCGTTAAATGATGTAATGACCCTACTAATGACCTCATCGGTTTGGCTTTCTGCACACTCTTTTGCTACAGTTTGTATAGCATCATGCACAACCTGGTGAAGACGAATAAAACAGCCACCCTCGTCATCTTGGAAAAGCACAAGTGAGCTTCTTTTTAATCGCATGCGAATTAATTCTTTGTCCGCTTCATCAAACTCTTCATGTGCGTTCATGATGTAGCTAACTGCTATGTCGACGTTCAGTGGTCGTGGAGCGCAGATGGCAAGAAAAGTGAAAAGGTGTTTTTGAAATTTGTCGGATCCCATCAGTGTTTCCACGGCTAACGTTATTGCTTTGGTCATTGAATTTGGATAAACTGGATTGGTGTTGACAAGAAAATACTCCGTTTTCTTTCTTTTGCCTTTTTCTAAGATCTTCAGGTATTCCTCCCACCCAAAATGCGTCGATACCTTGTCCTGCCGAATCTCTTTAACAAAGACGGCAGCGCCTGCTAAAGCAAGAGGTTGATAGTCCAGTCTTTGTGCTACTGTTCCCACCAGTTCGCTATCTGGGATACCAGAAAGTTTGGACAATAATGAACGGGCGTCATTGAAATCCATACCTTTGCTTGCCGAGATGTGATTAACAAAAGAGCTTTCTGAGGGAATTGATGTTGTGTCCTGGGTCGTAATCACCAACTGGCCCCTTGCCCAAGCCTCGTTTTCAAACTGTGGTAAATGGACATGCACTGAAGACAGAGTAGTGACATTGTCAACCACCAGTAGCCACGACGTGTAACACTTAATTTTTACAGCGACAAGCATCTTAAGACTAGTGATCTTTTCGTCCACGGTCGAATCCTTTGAGCTGAGGGTTTCCATAACTGAATAGTCTGGGCACTTTAAATGGCGAGCAAATGACGCGTAGGAATCCAAAAGTGAAGCTGGACTTGCAGCATTTAAGGTCATTACAAATGAAGACCCACCTTGTATTTCTTTGAGGTTGTTAAAAAATGTCTCAGCTACGAGGCCAGCTAGCTGTGATTTGCCGCTTCCAGGATTCCCTGAGATGTATAGATAACTCAACCTGTTGTCACTGGACTCATTAAGTTCCCTCAGCTGTTAGACTATTTTAGCTACTTCACTTTCACGACCACCGATTTCATGCGAAGGTTTAGGAGGGAGAAAACAAAATGAGGGTGTTTCGTTCTGGAGTTGATCTTCAAGGACCTGACGCTGACTCTCCTTTTCTTGAACTTCTTGTTTCAGATTATCAACTTCTTTTGTTGGAAAAGTTTTCTGATGTGTTAGGTCTTGAATTTTTACAGTGGGAAGACTAAGGGCTTGAAACGCAACATCAACTTTGCTAATAGCATTCTTAAATTCGATCTCAGAGAGACTGCCTTGTGGCATGTGAGCGAATTCTTCATTCCTGAAATTTCGTAGGTCATCTACATTTTTTCTGACTATTGCGCTAAGACTTGGCCCGACGCAATCAGAGAAAAGGATAGCGTAAAATAGCTTTGTACAATCCCATTCCCCACTGCTTCCGTTTTTCATAGTGTCCAAAAGATGAGCGTTTCTTTTTTGATTTGGAGGAGACTCTCCGTTATAAAAGTCCATTCCATTACGAGGCTCGTCTTTCCATTCTCCTTTTGTTGTTTTGTACAGTTTGTCCCATTCTTGTTTAAATATTTCTCTCAGACCCTCCGGTAGTATATCAGTAGTTACATGACAGATTCTGTAATAGTTCAGCTGTTCATCCGTATATTCGTTTGAAGAGGCCATATTTGATGTACATCTGATGCTTGGGAAAATTAATCCTGCTAAAAACAAATTAGTTCAGAAAAATTATCAATAACGTAGATAACACGGTGTATGAAGCGAAAACATTGACTTCCCAACACAAGCTTGTTTAGAGCATGACCAAGATCCAAATTTGCTAATCCGTAAAGATTCTATATCTTAAAAAAATTAAGGTATCCCCAAACTTGAAAACAATTCTTAAATCTTGATATACTTATAAGAAACTATTGCAATCCCATTTTTGACCTAAACGGCTGAACAAGGTAAGGTGTTTTTTAGGGTCTTGAGTGGTGGCTGAACACAGTTTCTTTAGAAATGCTCTATCCCTTTACTGTTAATTTTCTCTGCAATTAGTGTCAACATACCCGTTCATCTTTTATCTGTATTCATTTTTCTGTTATAGCCCCCTTTGAAAGTTTGTGTTGTAAACTGAAATATCGTGCAAATATAATTCACCGCTTTATTTTTGTTTTCTTTATTTATTTTTTCTATCACTCTTCCTGCCGTAAGGATCAGTTTACTGGTTTAAGTTTAAAATTTGGTACTCAAGATTTTACTGATACAGGTCTACTAAAGATCCGGCGGACCTTCACCAGTGTGTTGTTGTGGTTTTGCGGCCTTCACAAGTGTTTCTGATACCCGGGGGTGATACCCTTTGTAAGCTTTGTAGGTGTGTACCACAAGTGGTATAGTTTTGTTAGCCATTTTGGTCTCATGAAAACGGATTTTGTCCATTAGAGTCTCAAAACGGGCACCTTTTTTAATGGAACCACAAGAGTTGTAAACGTTTTTTGCCTTAAAACTTATGGATCAATTTAGGTTTCCGGGAAACTGCCCACCTACCCCTCCCCTAAGCTAACATTAACACTTACCTCTCACTTGTCGAAAATGATGGCTTAGGAGAAGGGTGGGTGGGCAGTTTCCCAGAAATCTAAACTAATTCAAACTTATTCAGAGTCAGATACTACTAAATGATGATAAAAAACGCTTAAAAATAGTTTGGCTTCACTTGGACGAAGTAATGGGTTCCCAAACCGAGTATATCGTTTAGAGCCAGCTCTGACAATGGGTAGGTTGATTAGAGGGGGGGCCGTTTCTCGAAAGTCTCGGTAACTACAGTCGAACCTCTCGGTAAGGACACCTCTCCAATACGGACACCTCTCTTCTACGGACAGTTTCCAATGTCTCAACAAAATTGTCATATTTTTTCTTTCTATGACTCTCTCTAATACGGACAACGGACACTACATCTCGGCCCCAGAAAGTAAATTCATACAAACTTAACCTCTTTATTACGGACATTGCTTTGATCAGGTGAATCCCAAATCCCGATCAGGTGAATCTGCACAGGATGAACCCAGTCTGGCTGATGAGTTATGCAAGGTGATTTCAAAAGCCCAGTCGCTGTATATCAAACAACGATTTGCGAAAGGTACACAGAGGAACATACCCAACTTTTTTAAGTCTCAAATAACTAGAGATAGCATAACGATCTTTTCTATTACATTTTGCACTGTAGTTACTGTTTACTGCACTTGGAAAATAGCAAAAGACACTTTCACAATCTGCTTTACGTTACAACTTTTCACATTCAGTATTGGGCTGTAGCTCGTTTCGTTTTAAAACAGTGATATGACTACGACTGTAATTAATTTGTAGCTGAGATGTACAATGTTGTATGCTACTATTTGTATTGTGAATTGATAAAATTAAATGCAGTTTAAAGACGAGTTTGAAGCGGGTTTTAGCTGCTGAACATTTAAAACTGTGTAAGTGAAGTAAAGTGGAGTCATAAAAGTGACGTCATTGTAGTGACTTCTTTTATACGGACACCTCTCTAATACGGACACTTCGCTCCGTTCCTTCGGTGTTCGTATTAGCGAGGTTGAACTGTATTAGGGCTAATTTTATGCCATTTTCATAACATCACCTTTTATTTTTTTTTCTGCCTATTCTGCCGCCACCCCTTTATTTGCAGCCTGCAGAATAGCAGCTATTTTTTGGCACAAAGCGTGTGTGGAGCGCGAGACACGCACGACGGGTGAAAATGCTTGCACGCGCATATCTTCACTCGCATAAAAAAACGTGAAGAGATGACTCCTGTTCTGCAGGCTTCTTTATATTCACCTTCCCTTTCCAATTCAATAGGATTTGCTTTACGCTGGAAATATTTTAACTAAACTAAGGCTGAATACTTTTAGGACATCACAATGCAAAACTGTAAGAGACAGAAAATAAACGTTATATGGTTTGGTCTTCGGTAACCGCACACAAAATATCGCGGGCGCTCTTTCCCACGAGAAAGCACATGTTTTGTTATGGAGTTATACTGTCGTTTCGTTAGGACAAGTTTTCCTTTCCATTAAGAAGGCACAATAACTTGTAAGTATGCAGTATTTCGGTTATTCGGTCAATATCATCTTTGTAATAGTCGCGTTGTTGTTATTTCAGCGAATCTTTCTCTTTCACGTGCAATTTGTGAATGGAATGGAATGAATACAAGTTATGTGCAGATTAGAAACGAACTAGCAAGTGAACAACTGATTAAAGTACAGTTTCAAGTAGCTATGAGTGGACGCTACATCATTCGAAGTTATTGATTTCAAGCAGTACTGTGGTTAAAGGAACGGACTGACTAGCAAGAATTCGAAGAGCAAGAAATCAAAAAGTAGTGCTAAGAAAGGTGGACACGAGCAAGCAGCGACTCACGTGACTCCACAGAAGGAAAATGTTCCCGATTCGGCGTCAACAGAGAAATCTCCTCAGCGCACGTTCCAAGGTGATGAGAATGGTGGATTAGAGCAAGTAGGGCCATCATTAACAAGTGGAAACGTGGAATTTGGTTTCTATGGCGAGGATCCGGTAGAACAAGGCAGTAGTTCCAGGCCTGTTAGATTAAGGGAGCCGAACAAAAGAATAGATGAATTGGAAGTTCGAGTCGAGAAAGCGGTTCATGCGAAGCGTCAGCGAAACTGGTATCTTGGAGAACTGCGGAAACGGCGAAATTGTGTACAAGAATTGATTTTAAGCCCTAGCACACAGATAAGTGGAGTGGAAGCCGAGATTTGCAGGTATGAAGAAGCATTTCGTATCTTTGTTGTCAGTCATGATAATTACTTCAGCTTTGAAGATGATGAAGAGAAAAAACAATTTATTATTGACAGTTATCAGAATGAACGAGAAATGAAATTACAGTTAGAAATCCTCATAAATCAGTGGAGGAAAAAGGGAGTAGGTACCCCTCCTTCTGAATCTGGATTGAGCCATGGGTCTGACAAGAGCGAGAGAAGTTGTGTGTCAAATAGAACCCTGTTTAAGAGAAGAGAAGGGTGGCAGTAGAAGCTAAATTGGAAGTGCAGACCCTAAAGGAAAAGCAGGAATTAGAACGCAAATTAGAAGAAGTAGAAAGAAGTAAAGCAGAGTTAAACAGGAAATTAGAGCTGTTGAGTGCTAAAACTAAGATGGAGCAGGCGGAAATTGACTTATTGCTGGAGCGTGGCGAAGAGAATGAAGCGAAGGATGGGATGAATGATTACTTAAAGGAGCATGGTGCCAATTATCCTCCTGCGAAGGGGCATTTGTCACAGCCTGTTGCGGGTGGTGCCTCACCCTCTTCAGAATCCCAGCCAGTTGTTGACAATGGAAAAATTCAAACATCTTCAGCACAAGATATTGCCCAAACTTCACTTTCATCATTGGTGACTGCGAGTTACGTAACATCAGGGTCAGCGGTGACGACTTCTGCTCCAAATGTAGGAAGAGTAGCAATTCACAAGACGAGTTCTAGTAGTTTAACTACCCTGGCTCCAAGCATCTGTACTAAGTCCAGCACGCCTATCAGTTATGCACCTCGCTTTAATTTGCCAAGGGCAACATCCACAGCTGTTGCGGCATCACCACTGTCGATGCACCAATCACAAGGAATGTCTACATGGTCTTGTAGTCCACGAACTGTAGGTTTAGATGCATCGGCAACCGAGTTCTATCCTGCCAACACTCCTCAGCAATCCACATCAACGTACATTTATTCAACCCCTCCTTTTGAGCAGCGAGCTAGTCCGCAGTCACGCATGCAACCCGATCCTTGGGTAGCAGTTGCCGAAGCAATCAAGCAAGGGCCATCCTTACCGAAAGTAGAGTTGATGAAATTCAGTGGAGACCCTTTGGAGTATGTGGAGTTCGTTACGAACTTTAGAGACAATATTGAGAACCAGGTGTCTGATGAGTCTCAAAGACTGACGCGCCTTTTAGCTCAGTGCTCTAGCAAAACTAAAGAAGCGATCAGGAGTTGTGTTAATTTGACAGTGGGTGAAAGGTACACAGAAGCCTGGAGAACTCTTAGCGAGAACTTTGGCCAGCCTCACATGATAGTAGAAGCCCACATGAAGAAACTGAGAGAAATTCAAGTGCGGAAAGCAGATGCGACGACTCTCATGGAGTTTGTAAGGCGACTGGAAGATGCTAGGAGGGTCCTGACCAGCATGGGTCACAACTACGGGAGTCGGTTAGACAACGAAGATGTCATAATCTCGTTGATGCGAAAGCTCCCTGATGAGGGCCTGAAAAGGAAGTGGGTGGATAAAGCAGGAGATCTCATCAAGCGAAAAGGTCGAGCGGACTTTGCGGACTTTGTTGAATTTGTTCGAAGAGTTGCAGATCGTATAAACAATAGATACGGGCAAGAATTAGGGTCCTCTTCTCCTGGTAACCGAGAAAAAAAGGATCCAAACAAGATAAAGGATCCGCCTCCCAAGTTTACTACCCTTGCGACTCAAACTGACCAGAATTGCCTAAGCCAGAAAGGACCACTAAGGCCCCCTTGGAAGTGTACTCCGTGTTCCGAACCTCACAATGTTTGGAGGTGCCGAAAGTTCAGAAGTGCCTCATTGAATGACCGTCTAAAGACTGTTCGTCAGCGTGGACTTTCTAGGCTCTGTCTTGACCAAGGACATACTGCGAAACAATGTGATAAGGGTTCACCTGCCGAATATCAGGTTGCGGCAAGGATCACCACTACCTGCTACATTCCCCGTCGGAGAGTGCTGATGAAAAGAACCCTAGAAATCCCAGCAGTAATGCGGTGGAAGGTTCAGCGAACAGTAGCAATGTGCAAGCGCCCAACACGAAGGATAGCAGCCCTTCGATGGCAAGTGCAAGGGAACCGGATCCGGTCACGGTTGCTGCGCTCGAAGCGGGCAGACCCAGAGTATGCTTTAAGGTATTTCCAGTCAAGATTAGATGTCCGGGAGGCACCAGAGAGATCATAACACACGCTTTCCTAGACAGCGGTTCAGACGCCTCGCTCTGTCTAGATAGTTTGGCGCGTGACATAGGCGTAACGGATATGAAGCCAATCAGCTATACTATGACCACTGCCAACTGTGTGGACGGAGAACTAAGACATGGTCATGAAGTCCAGTTAGAAATTGAATCGTTGGAAGGAGGTGCAAAGTTCCGACTCGAAAACGTCTTGACTACAAGCAATCTTCTCGTTTCAGAACGACAAATGGCCACAAACGAGGATATTAAGCGTTGGCCTCATCTTTGTGACGTTAGCTTACCCGAAACAGGAGATAAGAAAGTGACAATTTTGATAGGAAACGATCGCCCAGACCTGATTGACAAGCAGTTAGATCGGAAAGAAGGAGACCGAGGCGAACCTGTTGCAGTGAGGACGCCCCTTGGGTGGACAGTCCACGGCCCGATTGGAGAAACTGTTAAGGACCGTGTTCACATTAACTTTACTCGCACCAGCCAAGATAGCTTAAGCATTCAGCTAGAGCGCATGTATGATGAGGAATTTGTTGAAGCTGATGCCAATGCTGAGGAAGGCATGTCTGTTGAGGACCGTAAAGCACAGGAACTTATGATCAGTCAGCGACCTTAGTGAACGGACACTATCAGCTTAAGCTTCCCTTTCGCCAAGAGAAGCCTGACCTTCCTGAGAGTCTGTCGACGGCCACAAGCAGGTTAAGTTGGCTAGAGAGAAAGATGCGGAAGGATCCAGTTTTCCACCGAAAGTACAGTGGCGTAATGGACAAGTACCTGACCGAAGGAGCATCACGACGGGTACCTGATGACGAAGTCCCAGTGCTTAAGCCGCTATGGTACCTTCCTCATCACGCGGTGTGGCATCCTAGAAAACCCGAAGAACCGCGGGTAGTGTTTGATTGTGCCTCAAGGAGTGGTGGAACGTCTTTAAATGAGCAACTTTTGAGAGGCCCTGAAAACACCAGCGCCCTGATAGGAGTGATCCTGAGATTCCGAGTAGATGACGTTGCAGTTACGGCAGATATTAAGAGAATGTTTCACCAGGTCTTCGTAGCACCAGAAGATCGTGGAGCGTTGTGTTATTTATGGTGGCCGAATGGTGACCTGTCAAAGGGACCGAAGACTTACCAAATGCTCGTGCACATTTTTGGAGCAAAGTCCTCGCCGAGCTTAGCAGGATACGCCCTGAGAAAGACGGCTAAGGATAATGAGAAAGACTTCTCCCAAGAGGCAGTTGATGCCGTGCTTAAGGATTTCTACGTAGATGACTTGCTTAAATCCTTTGCTGATTCAGAACGCGCAGTACAAGTCAGTAAGCAGCTACAGGAGTTACTTGCGAGAGGAGGCTTTGAATTGACAAAATGGATTTCTAATTCTCGCAGCGTGTTGTCAGCGTTCCCGGTGGAGGAAAGAGCACCCACCATTAAGAGTTTAGATTTGAAATCAGAAAGTTTGCCTATACATAGAGCACTAGGAATCCACTGGAATGTTGAACATGACACCATCGACTTTGTTGTGAATGACAAGGAGCGTCCAGAGAATCGGAAAGGTGTCTTATCATCTATTGCAACGGTGTATGACCCGCTCGGATTCGCCAGCCCCCTACTCTTACCTGGAAGAGAAATGAATCAGGAATTGTGCAAACTAAAGTTGGATTGGAATGAGAAGCTCCCAAGAGAATTGTGTGAACGTTGCAAGAGTTGGAGAGAAGGGCTTATGAGCTTGCAAGGATTCAGTATTCCTCCATGTTTTAAGCCAAAGGACTTCGGTGAAGTGAAACATGTAGAGCTTCATCATTTCGCCGATGCATCCCAAGAGCATGGTTATGGGACAGCCTCTTATTTACGTCTTGTTAACAGTCGAGGGCAAATTCATTGCTGTTTCGTAATGGGGAAGTCTCGCGTGAAACCCTTGAAAAGTGCTGTAACAGTACCAAAGCTGGAGTTGACAGCGGCTACTCTAGCAACGAAAGTCAACAAGGTCATAACGAGAGAGTTAGAAGGAAGACTGAAGATTAACAGTGTGACCTACTGGACTGACTCTATGGTAGTTCTCAAGTACATTGCCAATGAAGTACGAAGATTTGTAACCTTCGTCGCAAACCGGGTAGCTGTCATACGTCAAGAATCAGATCCAGGGCAGTGGCGGTATGTACGATCAGAGCTCAATCCTGCGAATTATGCTTCCCGAGGGATCAAGGCCTCGGAGACTGGAAAACTGGAAAGGTGGCGCCGTGGTCCAGAATTCTTGTGGAGAGAAGTTGAAGATTGGCCCCCGCAGCCTCCAGAGGAATTGGGAGACCTCCTAGATACAGACGAAGGAATGAAAAAGGAGAAGGTCACTGTTGGAGCATCCACAGTTCATGTGGATTTCTGGAGCATTTTGTTCCAACGATATTCGTCGTGGGATCGACTGAGAAGAATAGTTGGGTGGTTATGTAGAGCCTTCAACAGACCGATGCAGTCCCAGTGCCAGAACGACAAAGATAGAAGTGTGAAGTATAGTCCTAAAACCTTATCGATCCATGATATGGACAAAGCGGAGAAGAAAATTGTGAAGTTCGTCCAGGAACAGTCATTTGCTGATGAGAAAAGTGAAACAGTCATCAAAGGCAGACTAGCCAGACTTAAGCCATTCGAAGGTGAAGGAATCATACGTGTCGGCGGAAGATTGAATCACTCGAGTTTGCCATATGATGCCAAGCACCCGATGATACTGCCAGCAAAGCACCCCGTGTCTGAGTTGATAATTCGCCACTATCATCACTTGAATGGACACGTAGGAACCTATCAAGTTCTGGCCGAAATTAGGCAGCGCTATTGGATCGTGAATGCAGTTTCCACGATAAAGCAAGTTCTTGGCAAGTGCCATGTGTGCAAACGTCAGAACGCCAAGTTAGGAGAACAAGTGACAGCACCACTTCCAGTTGTTAGAGTGTCTTCGGACAGTCACAGGCTCGTATATCCATTTGCTGCAGTTGGGTTGGATTACTTCGGGCCCCTCTACGTGAAGATAGGACCTAACACAAGATCAAGGAGAGACCCTTCTCTGAACAAACGTTACGGCTGCATTTTCACTTGCTTAAGATATCGAGCAGTTCACATAGAGTTAGTTAACGACCTCTCCACTGACAGTTTTATCAATGCCGTTCTGCGCTTCGTTGGTAGAAGAGGCTCCCCAGGTATTATCTATAGTGACAACGGTACCAATTTTAGAGGAGCTGAATTGGACGTCGTCAACGCTTTAAAAGTGTGGGATCAGGAGAAGATTCAGTTGAAGTTGACCAGGAGAGGAATTGAGTGGAAATTTAACCCACCCGTCATCCCTTGTCATGCAACTAAGACCTAGATTATATGGATCAGGGATATTATTATAGCGACAGATATTCCAATGCGTTCTGAGTTCAGAAGAGTGTATGGAATACATTGATTTAAAAGAGATTAACAGACCTATAGCTTTAACCCATATTAGCTGTGGTCACACAACAGACTTTTTACCTAGGTAAACACGACTTGTTGACAGTTTACCTAAGGGGAAACTTGATTTTTTAAGTGTGACCGATTTTTCGCTAGGTAACTTACCTCGGGGAAATTTTATCGTCTGGGTCTTGGATATGTCTCGAAAACAATAGAGTTTACCTTGACAGCTACCCCAAAGCAATAGCTAGGGAAAAATGAAATACCGAGGTCACTAGCCAATAGACGCTCATCGGCGAAGGTTTTGATGACAGAACCGGACATAGATCACGCTGTGAAAGAAATTTGGGGGGGACGAGTCGTCTACGTCTTCGCCTTTCTTCACCTTGCACGTTGAATAAGCGTAAGAAATAACAGCGAGATAGAGGAAAAAAACGTCTCTTTGATCAGCTAGACCCCTGCGCATTTTGCCTTCTTGAATTTACGCTCCAAAAAATTCAAATGGCGTGAAAACTCTGGAAGCCGATATCAGTAGTGTGACCTTCCCAGAATTTTTACCTAGGTAAAACAAACCCGAGATGAATTTACCTCGCGGGATTTTTGATGAATTTGCCCTAGGTAAATCGGTTTTACCTAGGTAAAAGTCTGTAGTGTGACCACAGCTAATGTCGTATCATTTTTTTAGGAATGACTTCCCTTGGTTTGCTTTTGACGCTTGTCAAATCGTGTTTTTTTTTTTTTTTTTTTTTTCTGGGAACTGTTGCAGTACAACGTAGCTCAGTCCCTGCCAAAACACGTTTCATTTAACTTCAAGGTAAACATATAAACAGCAAAGCGTTTGTGCTTATTTCGTTTGGATTATCAAACCCGAGAGAACCTTAAGCAGAAACTTAAACATATCATACCCTTAGTTACGTGTTTGTTTGCTTCCATTGTTGATTGATTTTGGATGGGGCAAGATAAAAACTTTGACCGTGGTGACCTTGCCGAAATTAATACGCCAATTTCCGGATATGATAGCCTATCATATCATTGCTATTGCAGCTTGAAAAATCAACTTTAACATTTCTAATGCAACAACTTTCGCTATGCGTCATCAAGGTCTTTCAATATGCCCAATATTAGACGACCGCTTCCCTCCAATTCCCCCTTTCAGAAAAACACGAATGCGCTGCGGAGCTTATGGCTCAGACTCAAAGCCTTTATGTAACGTGTATGCGACAGTCAGTTCTTTCATGTTCACCACATCCCTGCGTTCAACATAATAGAGTTTCCCTTTACATCTTTAACCGTGGCTGATGGCCAGACATTTTCTTGATTGTTTGCACACTACTAAGCAACGCTACTAGCGTAAGTCAAGGAGCCTTAGTCTAGCCGTTGCACTAAATGATTTGTAGCAACGTAATATAAATTGAAATTACTGAAAAAAGACTTGTTTCAATTGTATATACTTACCGATTGCAGCCTTAGTCAGGTACCAGGCAGGTAGCACGACAGTAAAGAGGTTTCGCTTGAATCACGAAAACTATCAAAACGAAAGCGGGATGTTTGAACATTCCTTGGTGTCGCGACTGGTTTTATTTTTATTAGGGACTACTTACGTCAGTTTATGCAAGGAGAAGCACATATTTGTTCACGCAATTGCATAGGTCATGGCCAGGGGGGTACACTCGAATAAAATCGAAGGGAGTTGATGGTCAGGAATCATATATCCGGAAAACCAAAGTCCTCTATCATTATTATAAATTATTATCATTATCATTATCATTATCATTGTCATTGTCGTTGTCATTATCATTATTATTATCATTGTCATTATCATCATTATTATTCATTATTTGTAGCCGACACCAGGAGGGTGTCTCCATTGCACTTCCATCTCTATTAATTCCACGTGCCTGCCACGCAATGACCAGTTCTTACGTGTGCGCCATTCTCTCGCCGAGGGATATCGGTCTGTAGTTGTCAGCATTCGCTTTCGAGAAAAATAGGCATTTTTCCAGTCGTCAGGAAATATAGCCTTTGGTTAATGATATCACTTTTCACATCTAAAATGCATGGGTTGGTCGGTTTAAGAAGTACACTTGACATTCTCCTAGTCCACAACTTTTAGAGGTATTAAATTTTACAGCCACACGGTATATGTGTTCTTCAGCCACAGAAATAAAACGTGAAATTTGCAGATACCGTCTTTTCTATGTATTATTCTTGAAGGGTACTTGTAACTGGAATTTTCTTGGCCATTTTTTATCCATTAAGCAGATATGCTGATTCATTTTATCGGTGATTCCTACCTCTTTTTTGTCGTTACCGGTGCATAATTAGCCCCCAAGAAAGCACACTAATCAGTGTTGTCTTAGTCAAGTTTGGCTTGACGGCGATAGTGAATAAATAGCAAGAAATAATGATTTGGAGGTAGCACATCCACAAAGTGGTTCTTCATCTACCTGATTCCTGGTCGAATTGGAATTTGGAGAAGTTGGTTTTTGAGAAGAGAGGAAAACTGGAGTACCCGGAGAAAACCTCTCGGAGCAAAGGAGAGAACCAATAACAAACTCAACCCATATATGGCGTCGACGTCGGGAATTGAACCCGGGCCACATTGGTGGGAGGCGATTGCTCTCAGCACTGCGCCATCCCTTGACAAAGTGGCAAAGGAAAATGCCAAAAAGTGTGCTGCACTTTCAGAGGTTTTGCTTTGCTTCTTAGATTTGTTGCTATTTTATTTTCTCGCTTTCTTCGAATTCATCACTGTCGTGTTTGCTTCAGCTCGCTTGTAGCGTTACCACACAATTCTTCATTTGCGACCATTTCGTTGAAAAACCAATGATTAGATACACCCAGGAGACTATAAAGGGGACAGAGAGGCCATCCCCCATATACACCCTATTCCATAGGTAATTCGTCTCGAGTTATTTTTAGAATCGGGATAAAGTTACCTCGCGCGAGGCGTGGATGTTTCGTGGAGGTTTCGCATGACCAAACGCCGTGCAAAACATGTCGGGCGAGAGGCAATGAAAGCGTAAAAAGATCGAGAGCATTCCTGAATATTGAAGCGAAATGAGTCGGCGCTCACCTGGGAAAAAGGAATCGCTGGACTCTTTGACAACCCTTGAAATCAGTTTAACTCGAAGTTGTCGTAACCTCAGTGCTTTAATAAAATGAGAAATTTCGCCGGTCTATTGAAACTGGTCGTTTGTACAATTTAGGGAGTTTAAGGGCCTGTTTACATGGAGTGGGGGACCCCGGTCTAGTGGGGTAGGTTTCTTTTGTTTTGTGTTCCCCAGAGCGTGAAAACAAAAGAAACCAACCCCACTAGACCGGGGTCCCCCACTCCATGTAAACAGGCCCTAAGATCCAACGACGCGGAGGACAACTAGAACGTCAAAAAAACAATAGGTTTAATTAGCAAAACAACAACTTCGCACGTGCAACACACTTTTTTTGTTCATTTCTTTCCCGTTTTTGCACGACTACGACGTGAAAATGCCTAATTTCGCGTTTTATGGAGGACGTAAATAAGCAACGAAGAAATTTTATTTCTCTTTCTGAGCTTGAATATGGTCCCTTGAAATTCAGCTTTAGGAGGGTTCGCCTACAATTGACAAAGTAAGTGGGTAGGAATAATCGCTATAAAGACTGAAAAAAATAAACATCAAACCAGAAATTGCTCTCTTCAAACTGTGAATTATAAATGATCCTGAGAGAATATTCAGTGTGTTAAGGATTTCCCTGCTCTACTGTTAGCTCTATACAAAAGAGGAAGGGCGATTCTTTTTTAATTTCGGTTTCGCTAACACAGCTTTCGCAGAAATCTCGCTGTAGTCGTTTTCGTCGACAAAAGGAATAGCAAAATCGCTCCCCGCGTCTTCCCCCATTTTGTTCTGCGTCATTTCGTGAAGGACGCGTGGCTCTCAGCGTGGGTCATCCACGCGGAACACATTCGCGCTATGTGATTGGCTGTTGTCTAATCCCCCTTGAGATCTGTGGTGTTAAAAATAACTCGAGACGAATTACCTATGGAACAGGGTGTATATGGGGGATGGCCTCTCTGTCCCCTTTATAGTCTCTTGATACACCCTGGGTGCCAGAGGCTTTTCATGCGCAGTTTCCGGTTACAACTCTGCTGCCCACGAATCTCCTCGTCGCTTGCGAGAAAAAAGCTCTGGTGCCCAAAGTAACGACTGGATGGAAAACGCGCAAATATTAAGTAATGCGGTTTGAGCCTATCCGTATAGCCTAAGTCTCTCTAGTAATCGGCTGCTGGTATAGAGTGTTCACATTCACGTAGCCAGCATCTATGCAACTTTATTGGAACAAAAGAAAGCGTTTACATAAGAAAAGAGTTCAACTCACACAGGATTGGTTAGGGACGCCAATATGGCGGTTGTTTCTTTGTCCTAGAACATTAATATGGACTCCATGAAGTCAATTGAAAACACTTTATTGTTGACTCACAATCGTACTCCACGACGTCAAAATGCAACAGTAGAGTCCTTTAGATTCCAGGACAATTACGAGGACGAGATTCGACCTAAAGTTTTCTTTGTTGTTGTTGTTGTTTTTGTTTGTTTTGTTTTTGTCTTTTTGTTTTTCGCTCATTGTAAAACATAAACTAGACAACGCAGAAGCTTCTATTTCCATGTTTTTACCAGAAAAGAGAGCACGGTTATTTTTACAGAAAACAAGTTAAGCCCTCTCCTGATCACTTCTAACATTTGGTAACTTACAAGTTCCCGCCACCACGAAACCCGTAAATGACGACGGCTATCGCATTTTCCGCCAAACCCACCTTAGTTTACGCGTGCACTACTTGAATTGGTATTTAGCAAATTTCGTCATCGTAATCGTTCCCGTCTTAAAATCTAAAGATCTCTATAAATATTCTTGCAGACAGCACAAATTAAACTGTGGTAAAAAATCAAGTTCCCAAGAACAAAAATCCATAATCCAGTTATTTCATACTTTAATATTTTGCTAGCCTACGAAAAAATATAATACAGCCGTCTCGCTTCGCTCCTCGACGCTAGGAACGTTTCACTGAGGCTACCTTTTGCCGGCTCGTTGATATAAAAGTGCTCTATCAGTACACGAAATGTAGGCACAATTCTCCATTGTTTTTAAATAATTTGCTTGATTGATACGTTTTACTCTTCGACAAACTTAAAAACCCTTAGTGTGTGAGTCTAATTTAGATTTAATTTAACCTGGGCCTCTCTTTTTCGCTAGATCGCATATTTTCCTTTCTCAGAGGGCAAGCAAAAGCCTGAAAAGGGCACTTTACAAACTGCAATCTATATCACGCTTAACCTGACCAATTTTTTACTTAAAACAGTAAAAATTATAGTACAGTAAAAGGCTACCATAACACTAATTTTCCTAATTACAAAAATGAACGTGAATATTGGTTATTGACATCTACAAAGTGGACAGCAACTTTCAGACTTTTTCTTTCTCTTCTTGGCACCTTTACAACAACAAAAAAGGCATCATATAGAAGCCAAAACTACCCAATATTTGTTGCCCTTGTATCTCATAACGCGCTTAACACCGCTTGAGGGCGTAATGATCTATTAAGGGGCAAGGGAAGCACTTGTCTTATCTATATTTTCAACCCCGAGGATTTAAAGAAAGAAGAGAAAGAGACTAGATTTAAGCAAGAGATCATAATTGTCTTTATAATGTTGGTTTTAAGGGAGTTCAGTATTGTCTCTTGAATTTTGAAACAGGTGCTAGGGAAAAGTCTTTAAGCTGAAACTTAAAAAAATGCGCGTACTTATATCTGACAAAATTTGGACAGTTTGATGCCAAATCTGGCTGTGACGTCACCAGGGCACGCTCAATGTCAAGTGACCCAATTTAGAAAATTGAGGTTTTACTCAGAAACGTACATTTTGGCTCATAACATTTAGTATTACCGTGATCCTTATGAAATGATTATGATAATACTGATGATGATGATGATGATGATGATGATGATGATGATGATGCTCAGGATAGCGATGATGATGATGATGATGATGATGATGATGATGATGATGATGAAGATGATGATTATGATGATGATGATGATGCTCAGAGCATCAAAGAGGTAATGTGGTGAATTGTAACCTTGCAAAGAAAGCAGTGACATACTCCCATATAGAGCATACAAGTGAACAATTCAAGACTACATTACACAAGTAATAATTATAATAATAATAATAATAATATTTAATACTTCTACAGAACATTTTAACATAGTGATCTGATGAAATGTGCATACACAAAAATGAGACTTACATAGCCTATATTATACTACCCGCTCTAATGACTGAAATTATTGACACTTTCAATTGCTACATCAATAATTTAGCATTACTAAAAACGAGCAAAACATAAAGAAAAAAGGAAATAAAAGTTGAAAGTGAAAGAACCTCTGATAACTCAACCAAGTCGCCGTACGCTTCAATAAAATAGCAAAAAAACCAATCGAAATTCTTCCCTTTCCTAATGTAGTCCGGTAAGACGTTCCATATCTTTGGAGCAGCTGCAGTAAATGATTAAGGGCCCATTATGAGGTAGTATCCTTTATAGCAGATGTTACTTAACTTTAATATTTCCCGCTTCTCGTTTGGCTAGTATAACTTAAGCTCTTACCCAACGGGAAGAAGAGAAGAGAAGAAACCAACGGACAGAAAAGAAGAGAGGGCAAAAAGAGAACTGAAGAAGCACAGTAGAGGCAGAAAAAAACGACAGACAAGGTGATGCAACTTGGGCAGAGTAGCCTGTGTATAGCTAACCACTCCCTTTAAACAAATTAGGGAGCTTAAGGAAAGGCGTTTTTGAGTGACGCACATCAACCGGAAGTGAACTTTTTGCCGTTCTCGGGCAGTGGTTGCGGCCAAATTTTCGGGCAGATCGTCTCTACAAGATTAAAGAAACTTAGCGATACAAATTTGTTATAGGAATCAAGGCATATTAAAAGAGAAAAGACTTTACCTCCGGTTGACGTGCGTTGCTCAAAAACGTCTTTGCTTAAGCTCCATAATGCTTGAGGGGAGGGGTGGCTAAAAAAACAGGCTAGATCGCAGTAACAGCAGCAGGCAAAGACAGATATTGGGGATTAAAAGATCAAACTATCTCACCATCCAAAGATGCAAAGTTGTCAAATATTTGATCTTCTTCCCGTGAATACAGGTTGCCATCTCCATCAGAAGACACATCACTATCTGCATCGGAACCTTTCTTAGCCTTCTGCCGCTTTTGTCCAACATTGTGTTTGCCTCTATGCCAATGAGCTCTTTTGTTTGTGAAAGGAACAAGTAGTTCAACTTCTAATGCACAAGATATAAGGCAAGTCAAAAGTTGACCATTACATATCCTTTTTATGCGACCTAAAATAGGTGCGGCTACATTACCCATTTTACCCAAGGGCAAATGTCTCTTACCCACGGGGAAGCAACTTTTTGAGTCTGACCGATTTTCCCAGGGTGAAATTGCCTCGAGGAAATTTCCATGGATACATCAATCCGAACAAAAGAATTACCCATGACTGTTCCCGAAGTAAGTGCTATTGGTTAATAAGAACCTAAAGCGGCTCAACCAATCAGGAGAGATTGAAACGTACCAAATTAGTAGAAATCACGTGTTGTTTACGTGCTGATTTCGTCGCTTGGCGCCAAATCTAGCGCGAAACTAGACTCAATTTTGGAGCCCTTCTGTGAATGTTTTTCTGTATTTTACACCTAATAGGTTCAAAAGCACCTTGAAACACTCCTACGTTTTCTTCACATGTGGTCAAGAATTATTTCCTTTTGAAGTCGTTGCGAACATTTTTGTAAACCCGTACTTTTGACTTCTGAGCAAGAATTTGCCATTGTTTGGGAAAAATAAAGTCAACGTCTTCCTTTTTAGTCTTAAAATTAAAGACTTAATCGCTCTCGCTAAGCTTAATTGATGTGGAGCGGGTTTTATTAATACGATTATGTGAACCTTCAATGTTTACGACAACGTTTCCCTCAAAACTGGGTTCAAGTTTTTTCTTTCCTTTGGGCAATTCATCACTGTGTAACCGCAACCATGACAGTGATCAATTACCCAGTGTGAACCCAACCCATGCTATTTCCCTAAGAGGAGCTTTGGGGAAATAGTCTAGTATAACCGCTCCTAATGTTTTGTATCTCGGATCAGTGGAATACCTGATTCGCTTTGAACTCGTTTACTTTGAGTGGATAAATGGTTTTCTACGGCCTGGGCTGTAAGCCTCGAACTCCTTGATACCATAAGTGAAAAACATTGTTTACTAGGCCTTGGGGTTAGCAAAATTGAAAATAGCGTTTAATAAATCGCGGTGTTGAACTCCGTCTGAAAATTGTTTGAATAAGCAACCCAAAATCCGACATTGTCTTTATCTGAGACAATCCAAACGCGGATTCTGCCTTTCTCTACTAACACTGAAAACAATACTCTCAAAAGATTTCATGATAGATTAAATCTGATCCGGCCGCATATATATTCTCAATCAATGAGTTTCTTTGGGCATGGGTCTGAAAAAAATACACATATATTTACACTTTAAAAGAGTAAGGCCTGCTACGTTCTTACAGGAGTTACAGGCGATTCACTCAAATATTTTTGGAACGCTGAACAATCCCTCTCCCTGTTTTTGCTCACGTTTCCTTTGACGTGTCAAGTCCAAAGACTGTACTGTGAGTTTATGCAAGGATTAAACCTCGCCGGATTTTTTCTAAAGAAACACGCCCTTGATTACAAGTTAGCACGAGGAGACATTTTAAACTTAACAATGATTTCTGCTTTACCTTCCTTACTACTGCCTTTATCATCATCATCATCATCATCATCGTCTTTCTTGGGTTGTGATAAATGCCTTTCAGCTTCATGAGTAATCTGCAAGGACTAACAGGTTTTTTTCATTAGAAGAAACTTGAATATGCGGAAAGCAAGAATAGAGCGCTAACGGAAACTGTACTGTTACAGTCAAACCTGAATTAAGAGGTGTCTTACCCGAACGTCCCAAAAATCAATTCCATAATAAATATTATGTAAACCGTTTATCAAATTAAAGGTTATATCAATTTCATATCTTCGAACCTGCGGAAGAAAGAATACAATGACGATCCTTGCAGTTTAAATGCAACTTATGCTGCTGTGAAAAAAAATCTGAAAAATTCATTCTTTTAAATTTTAACAAATTTCAAAGACACAGTACCAACACGATAAAACTTAAAGCAGTTAAAGACTGCGTAAAATCTTTCAAGAAGAAACATAATTTCCATAATATAGTTTTTTGCGTCTCTTAGCAGTTCTTACCTTATTTGGTGTTCTGTTGCGGCCGTGCTTATCTGCTCTGATAGCTAAAGCACGTTGCTGATACTCTTTGGCTTGCTCGAGGTCACCCAAATCCTGGTAAATAGAAGCTAAGTTACAATAGCTTGTTGCAACATTAACATGTTCCGGGCTTAGCTTGTCTAGATAAATGTCTAGAGCACGTTGCTGATAGTCCTTGGCTTGCTCGAAGTCACCTAATCCTTGGTAAATCAAAGCTAAGTTACTGTAGCTTGTTGCAACATCAACATGTTCCGGCCCGAGCTTGTCTAGGCAAATGTCTACAGCGCGTTGCTGATACTCCTTGGCTGGCTCGAAGTCACCTAATCTCTGGTAAATCAAAGCTAAGTTACTGTAGCTTTTTGCAACATTAACATGCTCCGGACCAAGTTTGTCCAGATAGATTTCTAGAGCAAGTTGCTGATACTTCTTGGCTTGCTCAAAGTCACCTGATTTCTTGTAAATCAAAGCTAAGTTACTGTAGCTTGTTGCAACATTAACATGTTCCGGCCCGAGCTTATCCAGTTCGATGTCTAGAGCACATTGCTGATACTCCTTAGCTTGCTTGAAGGCACCTAATTTCTTGTAAATCAAAGCTAAGTTACTGTAGCTTGTTGCAACATCAACATGTTCCGGCCCGAGCTTGTCTAGGCAAATGTCTAAAGCACGTTGCTGATACTTCTTGGCTTGCTCAAAGTCACCTAATTTCTTGTAAATCAAAGCTAAGTTATTGTAGCTTGTTGCCACATTAACATTAACATGTTCCGAACCGAGCTTGTCCAGCTGGATGTCTAGAGCACGATGCTGATACTCCTTGGCTTGCTCAAAGTCACCTAAATCCTCGTAAATTGAAGCTAAATTCGTGTAGCTTGTTGCAACATTAACATGTTCTGGGCCGAGCTTGTCCAGTTCGATGTCTAGAGCACGTTGCTGATACTCCTTGGCTTGCTGGAAGTCACCCAATCCCTGGTAAATCAAAGCTAAGTTATTGTAACTTGTTGCAACATTAACATTTTCCGGGCCAAGCTTGTCCAGTTCGATGTCTAGAGCATGTTGCTGATACTCCTTGGCTTGCTCGAAGTCACCTAAATTTTGGGAAATTGAAGCTAAATTCGTATAGCTTGTTGCAACATCAACATGTTTCGGGCCGAGCTCTTTAAGCTTAATAGTGAGTGAATATTCAGAATATGTTTTTGCTCCTTCGAATTCACAATGCATCTTACAAATATTTCCAAGGTTTTTGCATTTTTTGGAAATGTCCTTATCAAGATCTTGAAAGAAATTATCTCGCAGAAAGACTTGGTCAGCTACCATAGTTAAAGCTTTCAAATGTGGAGCGATGTGTCTGGTGTCCACTCTCTTCTTTTCTGGTAGAGTCGCCCCGATAAATTCGTCAAATGATGTTATGACCCCACTTACGATCTCATTGATTTGGCTTTCTGCACACTCTTCTGTTACAGTTTTTATAGCATCATGCACAACCTGGTGAAGTCGAATAAAACAGCCACCCTCTTCATCTTGGAACAGCAGAAGTGAGCTTCTTTTTAATCTCATGTGAATTATTTCCTTGTCCGCTTCATCAAACTCTTCATGTGTGTTCATGATGTAACTAGCTACTATGTCGACGTTCAATGGTCGTGGAGCGCAGAGGGCAAGAAAAGTGAAAAGATGTTCTTGAAATTTGTCGGATCTCATTAGTGTTTCAACGGCTAACGTTATTGCTTTGGTCATTGAATTTGGATAAATTGGATTGGTGTCGACAAGTGCATCCTCCGTTTTGTGTCTTTTCCCTTTTTCCAAGATCTTTAGGTATTCCTCCCACCCAAAATGCGTTGATACTTTGTCCTGCCGAATCTCTTTAACAAAGACGGCAGCGCCTGCTAAAGCAAGAGGTTGATAGTCCAGTCTTTGTGCTACTGTTCCTACCAGCTCGCTATCTGGGATACCAGAAAGCTTGGACAATAATGAACGGGCGTCATTGAAATCCATACCTTTGCTTGCCGAGATGTGATTAACAAAAGCGCTTTCCGAGGGAATTGATGTTGTGTCCTGGGTCGTAATCACCAACTGGCCCCTTGCCCAAGCCTCGTTTTCAAACCGTGGTAAATGGATATGCACTGAAGACAGAGTAGTGACATTGTCAACCACCAGAAGCCACGACGTGTAACAGTTAATTTTTACTGCGACAAGCATCTTAAGACTAGTGATCTTTTCGTCCACGGTCGAGTCCTTGGAGTTGAGGGTTTCTATAACTGAATAGTCTGGGCACTTTAAATGGCGAGCAAATGAGGCATACGACTCCAGAAGTGAAGCTGGACTTGCAGCATTTAAGGTCATTATAAATGAGGAGCCACCTGGCATTTCTTTGAGGTCGTCAAAGAATCTCTCAGCTACAAGGCCAGCTAGCTGTGATTTGCCGCTTCCAGGATTCCCTGAGATGTATAGATAACTCAACCTGTTGTCACTGGACTCATTAAGTTCCCTCAGCTGTTGGACTATTTTAGCTACTTCAGTTTCACGACCACCGATTTCATGCGAAGGTTTAGGAGGGAGAACACAGAATGAGGGTGCTTCATTTTGGAGCTGATCTTCAAGGACCTGAACTTCTTGTTTCAGATTATCAACTTCTTTGAGGACCTTTGTTAAATCTTTTGTTGGAAATGTTTTTTGACATTTTAGGTCTTGAATTTTTACAGTGGGAAGACTAAGCGCTTGAAACGCAACATCAACTTTGCTAATAGCATTCTGAAAATCTATCTCAGGAAGACTGCCTTGTGGCATGTGAGCGAATTCTTCATTCCTGAACTTTCGTAGATCATTTACATTTTTTCTGACCAGACCTGATCCGACGCAATCAGAGAAAAGGATGGCGTAAAAAAGCATTGTACAATCCCATTCCCTTCTGTTTCCGTTTTTCATAGTGGCCAAAAGATGAGCGTTTCGTTTTTGATTTCGAGGAGACTCTCCGTTATAAAGATCCATTCCATTACGAGGCTCGTCTTTCCATTCTCCTGTTGTTGTTTTGTACAGTTTGTCCCATTCTTGTTTAAATATTTCTCTCAAACCCTCTGCTAGTATATCAGTAGTTACACAACAAATTCTGTAATAGTTCAGCTGTTCATCGGTATATTCGTTTAAAGAGGCCATATTTGATGCACCTCTGATGCTTGGAACCTTTTAGGAAAATTGATCCTGCAATTAGCAAATTAGGTTGGAGGGGGAAAAATTATCAGTGACGTAGATAACACGGTCTATGAACTGTAAAAACATTGACTTCCCAACATAAGCAGGGCATGACCAAGACCCAAATTTGCTAGTATATCAGTAGTTAAATAACAAATTTTGTAATAGTTTAGCTGTTCATCGGTATATTCTTTTGAAGATGCCATATTTGATGTACGTCTGATGCTTCAATCTTTGGGGAAAGATTTTCTCTGCAATTAGTGACAACATACCCGGGGGTAATACCCTTTGTGAGCTATATAGGTGTGTACCACAAGTGGTATAGTTTTTTAGCCGTTTTGGTCTCATAGAAACGGATTTTGTCCAGTAGAGTCTCAAAACGGATACCGTTTTGAAGGGAACCACAAGAGTTTATAAACGTATTTTTGCCTAGAAACTTATGGATCAATTAAGGTTTCTGGGAAACTGCCCAACTACCCCTCCCCTAAGCTAACATTAACACTTACTTCTCACTTGGCGCAAATGATGGCGTAGGGGAGGGGTGGGTGGGCAGTTTCCCAGAAACGTAAATTAATCCAAACTTATTCAGTGTCAGTAGTAACTGCAAAGTGAAGATAAAAAAAGGCTCAAAAATAGTTTGGCTTCACTTGGACGAGGTAATGGGTTCCCAAACCGAGTATAACGTTTAGAGCCAGCTCGGACAATGGGTAGGCAGTTAGAGGGGAGCCCGTTCCTCGAAAGTCTCGGACACCTCTCCAATACGGACACCTCTCTATTACGGACAGTTTCCAATGTCTCAACAAAATTCTCCTATATTTTCTTTCTATAATAAGGACTCTCTCTAATACGGACAACGGACACTAAATCTCGGCTCTAGAGAGTAAATTCGACATATAAACTTAACCTCGTTACAACGGACACTACGGTGATCAAGTGAATCCCGAATCCCGAATCCCGAATCCCGATCAGGTGAATCTGCATAGGGTGAATCCCGTCTGGCTGATGAGCTATGCCAGGTGGTTTCAAAAGCCCAGTCGCTGTATATCAAACAACGATTTGCGAAAGGTATACACAGAGGAACATAACCAACTTTGATAAGTCTTGAAAAAATAGGGATAGCATAAAGATCTTTTCTTTTGCATTTTGTACTGTAGTTACTGTTTACTGCACTTGCAAAATAGCAAACGACGCTTTCAGAATCTGCTTTACGTTACAACTTTTTACATTCAGTATTGCGCTGTAGCTCGTTTTAAAACAGTGATTTGTCTACGACTGCACTTTGTAGCTGAGATGTACAATGTTGTATGCTACTGTTTGTACTGTGAATTAATAAATTTAAATGCAGTTTAAAGACGAGTGTGAAGCTGCTTTTAGCTACTGAACACTATAAAACTGTAAGTGGAGTAATAAAAGTGACGTCATCGTAGTGACCTCTTTTAAACGTACACCTTTCTAATACGGACACTTTGCTCTTTCCGTTCGGTGTCGGTATTAGCGAGGTTCGACTGTCTTAGGGCTAAATTTTATGTCCTTTTCATTAGATAACCTTTAATTTTTTCTCCCTATGTTACCGCCACTGCTATATTTGCACCCTGCGGAATAGCAGCTATTCTTTTTGGCACAAAACGTGCGTGGAGCGCGAGAGACGTGCGACGGGTGAAAGCCCTTTCTCGCGCATATTCTCACTCGCCTAAAAAGGGGGGGGGGGGGGGGGGGAGACGCCTGTTATACAGGCTACTTTATATTCAGTTTCCCTCTCCAATTCAATAGGATTTACTTTACACAATAAATATTTTAACTAAACTAAGGCCGAATATTTGTAGGACATAACGATGCAAAACAGTCCGTCATGCTTCACCTGTAGAGACTCTCTATGAATATTATAGAGTTTCGGTGGTAAACGAACGATCAGAACATAAAGCTTATGGCTTTTGCTTTCTTTTTGAGAAGTTTTACAAAGATCTAAAGAGAGTTGACGTCAATAAGTTACATCAAGCCCACTTAATCTAAGTGCGCGGTAGTTCTTTTTTACTAGCTCTACGTTGGTAACTTTTGCCGCAGGTCGAAGCAAATGTTTTCACTTCATTTTGCCTCCAGACCGTTCCAAAACCAGAGCTTACTTCGGCAGCTTGAATAGTTTACCGACACAGTTAAAAATGGTCACAAAAATGCTGTCATTCGTTACCATTTGCTGCGAAAGTCTCCGCTCGACGTTAATTCTTTTGGTCAGTTTCATAATTTGAATAAACGACAAGGAAGCTTCCCGCATCATTCAATCCCATCATGTAACTTACACAAATGAAAGGTTTTTTTGACCGCGTGTAGAAACACAGCTGCTTATTGCATTATTTTTCTTACCGTTTGGAACTCCTGACTCAGGCAGCAAATTTCGAAGATAACAAGTCTTAATGAGCTATCATTGAGCTTCCGCTGGAATGACGAAGGGAAGCAGGCTGTCAAAACGAAAGCGGAATGTTTTAAGGTATGACGACTGTTTTTATGTTCATCATTATACCTTTCAAATATGCATTACTGACCAAGCGTGAGGTCAGCATGACTGGATATATGGCCAAATTCCGTTTTTTGCATTTTGCTAGACTTTCAAGAAGTCCTTTATTTTTTCCTGGTTGGTTATGCCAAGAGACTTCGTCGCTCCTTCGGTCGCTGCGGGACCTCATGCATTGAAGCTCGTCTTCGCTCACTTTTCAGAACTTATGAGAGGTCGACTTGTAGCAAGTCTAGCATTTTGTTTACCGAGACGAGTCGAGGTCAATAAAAAAAGAACGACGCCAATATCCAGCTATCTTGACCGAAGAAGCTTGGTCAATAAAGGATCTATTTTATGGCCATATTTCCGTGGTTTTGATTCACAACAGTTCGTCTTGCTGTTACCGTATTTATTCGAATAAGCGCCAAACCTCGAATTAGCCCCCACCTCGAATAAGCGCCCACCCCCTCCTCTTCCCAATCAAACTCAAATACGCCCTCACCCCCACCCCACCCACCCGAGTGAATAAATTCTAATAAGAGACTTTCCCGAGGACGGAGTTTTCTTCAGAGTATTTTACAGAAACCTTGCTTTGTTACTTCTTCGCGTTTTGTTATTAGCTTTTATTGTCTTGTTGCAAAATAAACATACTTCACTTGCTGAAAATGGTGAAAATTTAATAAGCGCCCACTCTCAAGGTCCAAAAATTTAATAAGCGCCCAGGGCGCGTAATCGAACAAATACGGTATTTAGTATTTTACGAGTAGGCAGGCTACCAAGACACTGATTTATCTCGCTTACCCTTCCCAGCCTCCTTTGCGTCAACGCTAAACGTTCCCATTGTCCACTGCGCGATACTATCGCTAGTAGTCGCGTTTTCTGTTCGCCGAACACACTTAGAAACGAGGCAGTTTATCTAATTATATCGAGTACTGACATCTACTAAGCATAAGGTGTGTAGACAAGATACCCTCATGACCGGTATGGGATCAAATAGCGCGCGCACATCACGATGCCTCAAACATTTCGGATGGTGGGCCTGTGGCATGACTTAAAGATAGATCACTCCCCCATTCCTGTGAAGGAAGTTACCAACTTGTGCCTTGAATAGATCTTTTTAGCTTGGATGGTTTGTTTTCAGATCAGGCAATCCCGGAATTTACCTTTTGTGTCGCATAAATCATGCACACATATACACGTGGATGCACGCGAACGCGCGCGCGAGCAGTCAAAGGAAAGGTCTGGAGTGAGGGTGCAAACGGAGAGTGAGACTGGAGAGAGACACGCGCCCCATGGGCGTGTGAAGCCCACGTGCTTAACACGAAAATATTGATCATGCCAGCGCTTCGCACCTTGCAAAACCGATTTTAAGAAAAGTACGACTGTTTTGCAGTCTAAAAGGTCTATTGACAAAATACAGTGATTTGAATGAAATCTTATCCTAAGCTCTTTTCATTGGAATGGAACAATGGAATGCGAAAAGGTTTATGAACTGTTCACATTCGCCTTCTTACCGAGTATAGCCTGGGGATGAGTATCAAATACACTTAGGAAGTGGGGGACGGTTAAACCCAACGCCCACCCCTCAGTACATTTTAAAAGGTGCTCGGTCTCGACAATCTTACGGGAGAATAGGGAACTGTGAACAGTCTAAAAGGTCTTTTGGTAAGAGATCCTCTTCAGTCGTGATCTGTACAGGGATACGATCAGGAACTTGTACAGTCAAGCCACTTAATACGGACACCTAATATGGCTTCTTCAGTGTCCGTATTAACGGGGTTTGACTGTACTGGCTCAATAGAAACGCACTGCCCATGCGACGAGCATTCTTGGCTTGAAAGCGCATGCGTAATAGAACGTTCAAATGACGTCACGGAAGCTATATTGGTGTTCCTAAACAGTAACATGGTGGCTATGTTGGTGTTCCGAGCAATTCTTGTGGGAGTTGAGCTCTTTTCTTATGTAAACACTTTCTTTTGTTCCAATGAATTTTACATAGATGCTGGCTACGTCAGTGAAAACGTTCTATTGGTAGTAACCACGCATAACTTGCAATTAACGCTAATGTTTTTTGACTAAAGTAAGAATGGGTTAACACACAACCCAAGGTAAAAAGATCTATTATTAAGGCGACTTAATGAGGCGCGCACGTAAAGATTAAGCGATGGGACGAAACAAGAGACCTTCACGCGCGCAGATCTCAGCTTTGTGGTTTAAGCGACAGATAAAGTTTCCCTTTGATGGTCTTCTGTTCGGGTTGTATCTTTCTAACAATAGCAGCAAGTTTTTTCACGGTCTCATCATTTGACAGGCCCGTTCGTTTGCTCTTGAACTTTTGCAAAAGGTCCTTGCTGGTCATGGGCTTTCTTGTGAGGTACCTTCTCACGGCTTCTTCAGTGATTCCCTGAGGGCCTTCCTCACCACCGGTCGGTGTTGGGGTGCTTGTTCTTGAGCCTCCTCCTGCCCCTCCAGCGGAAGGTGCCGGGGATACACGAGGTTTTTTGCTTGCTGGACTTCCCTCTTCGCCTGGGGTACCTTTTTTACTTGCACTTGCTGGGCGCTTCTTTGATTTTGCTACAAAAACCCAGACAATTCAAAAAATCGTTTCAGCTCGGGGAACATGAAACTGATCGGGAACAAATAAAACAACATCCAAAATGCTAGTTCTAGAAATAGTACCTCACGAAGGTTTTGCTAAATAGGTTTCATTTATACGGTCGATCCTTAAATTTCATCTACGTACCCGGAAAATGGTGGGGATATACTTACAGGGAGTCCCTGGTCTGTCCTGACTCAGCTTTGTAGCAGCGGCAGCAATGGTATTAGCAGCGCCGTCTGTAGCAATCGTAGGGGTCGATGAACGGCTATTTGAAGAGGTACTGGAGCCACTCCCCGACTTCTTCTTTTTCTTTTTGTCACCTTTACAAACACAAAATAAATTTGAGATCATATACGAGCAAAACACACTCAAGATAATCAACATTTGTTCACCAGTTAGTAATTAAGTTTTTCGCACTTAAGGCAAATTTCCCACCTCAACGCTGTGACCGGCCACATGTCAGGCAACTAAAAGTGAAACAAGTCGTAGCATTTTCCCGCGCTTGCCACCTCCAAGTCTTTACTCTGTATTTTGATTGGTTCATTTAATTAATTGCCTCTCATGTGATTGACCAGAGCAATCCCTTTTGTTGCATTTTACTTACGATAGCCTCTCTTTGGATAATCGTAATCGCCTCGATTTCTGCTGGGTTGTGTCTGGCACGAACGGTGATTGGTCAGTTTCGTTAACTCTACGTCACTTCGCTGTGTGACTGGCCACATAGGGAAACGAGTCATGGCATTTTCCCGCGCTATGCGACCGCCGCGTCTTTACTCTACTCGTGATTAAGCAAATCGGACTCCCGTTACGCGGTCGTCTGATTTTGTTTATCACTTGTATGCTTACAGACCGAATTGGACTCCACTCACTCTTATTACCATCATCAACTGGCTGCCCGGCTCCACTAGCCTCTATGGTTTTTCCAGGCAGCCAGTACTCTAATTTTATTTTCAATAGTTTCAATGTTGTAATTTGTGAGTACAAAGAAAGATTGTTGTAGCGCCATGATTTCTAACCTTGTAAAAACAAAGCAGAAGTTCCCTTCATTTCATCCCCGTCCGGATCTTCTTCGTCTTCATCCTCGTCCCAGGACTCCTTCCCTTCATCTCGTTCCAACATGTCTTTCAGCTCATGTCCCTCTTGTGTTAGTTCATCCTCATCTTCGCTTGATGTCTCTTCTGCATTAAGGTCATCTTCAGCTTTCGGTTTGTTCACTTTTAAAGCCGTTACATCTTCTGTTAAAAAAAAAAACATAGAGACAATAAAAACGTAGGATTAGGATGGCCGTGAATTTAAATAACCATCACAGGAGATTCTGAGGTTAGAGTCCTTGGGTGAAATCCTTAAGCGTGACCATTCAAATGAAAGCTACGGAGCAGTACTTTCCTGTGGTGCTGTTTATTATGCTGTACAAGGTGGTTCTAACTTTGGAGTCTGTCGATGAAATCCTTAAGTGTCACCATTCAAATGAAAGCCACTGAGCAGTTCTTTCCTGTGGTGCTGATTATTATGTTGTACAAGGTGGTTCTAACTTTTGAGTCTGTGGATGAAATTCTTAAGTGTGACCTGACCATTCAAATGAGAGTTACTGAGCAGTCCTTTCTTGTGGTACTGTTTATTGTGCTGTATCAGGTAGACTAAAAAATAATTTAAACGTGAAACTGTTTTTATCTGTTCATATGACAAGAGAGAATGAGCTACACTCTCTCTCTTGCATGTGATTATGACGATGAATGATGACGATGACGTAAAAAAGAAAATGAGGGCGGTGATGATGATGATGATGATGATGATGATGATGATGATGATGATGATATTAGGGATTGTAGGTTTAAAAAGTCTTACCCTCTGACGAGGACGAGCTGTCAGATAAGTAATCCATTTCCTTGGAATCCAGGTAACCATCTTCCCCAGATGAGACATCGCTATCAGCATCTGAACCTTTCTTAGCCTTTTGCTGCTTTTTCTGTCCAACCTTGTGCTTGTCTTTCTTGACCTTTTTATCTGCGGAAGGAAACAACATCAGCTGCTTAACATTCAACCCACAAGAAAGGTGACATTAATCGTGTTCCTGATTTTTGTATAGTAGTGTGGGGTGGGGGGCGGGGGTCAGTACACAGGCTAAAAATAAAGATGAACGTGCTATTTGCAAAGAAACAGTAGAGCGTGTTTGATGGTTGGGGGCAGGAGGGATGGGGGCAAAACCAAAAGACTCTGATTAACCATTGTTCATGGTACCACAGGTGACGTTTAGTTGTACGTGACTCGATCTTGTATTCAAAATCTAATTCAAAGGCCGCTAATATCCATACAGCAAATCAATCTGAAAGTTTAACCTCATGGAATTTTAAACTAAACTATTGCTTTACATGAAGTGAACAATGGGAAAACACATTTATTGTTTGATATATCAGAAAACAAGTTAGTTCACGGTAAAAAAAAAGTACACAAAGTAGATCACGGTTTACCTTCTTTACTGCTCCCTTGATTTTCCTCCTCCTCATCATCTTCTTCCTCTGACAACGATAAATCCCTTTCGTCATCATGAATAATCTGCGGCGAAAAAGTGAGAACTTTAACAATGTCTTTTTCCCACAAACTTGATGTACACTCAACTTACTCCAAACAAACTTCCCCCTCTATAAGACAGACAGCTCCCTAAAATGGACACCAACAAATAATCCCAGCATTTCTTTAGTTGTCTTCTTTCACTTTCTATAAGGCATGCCTGGATCATTATATGTCTCTAGGAAACTGCCCACATACCCCTCCACTAAGGCAACATTTTGCCCTAAGTGAGAAGTAAGTGTTAATGTTGGCTTAGGGGAGGGGTAGGTGGGCAGTTTCCCACCTTTTCACGGCAAACCTTAAAGACCTAGAATTGGTGTCATACCAGCAATTCTTTCTTTGCTGTCTTTGGACGACAGTTCCTGCACTTTTGACGTCATTGGTTCAATATTGCAAGATACTTCCAAATTTGGTCAACAGTAGCTGGTAAAATGAATTATGTGTGTGATTTTAGCCAATCAGAAATGGAGAAATATTTTGAATGAGTAATATTGACTTTTGCCACTCTTGATTGAAAGGGTTAAAATGGAGTCATGTTATTTTTTCTTACCAAATTTGCTGTTCTACTTGCTATCTTGGAACTTTTATCCATGTCACTGTGTTCCCCTTCTTCCATATCATCTTTATTGTCTGCTAGCCTCTTCTTAACCATAAGAGAGAAATAATTCACTGTTCTTTCACGGCGATTAAACTCCTCTTCTGCCTCATCAGCTGTTAATGTCTGGTATTTTATATCAGCAGTGAAACTGTACCAGTTATTGACTGGAACCGCTTCAAATGCTCCATCCTCGCATTGAGTTAAAATGTAGTAAGAAGAATTCTCATTAATTCCTGCTTCCTTTCGGCCCGTAAACCTGCAGGGAAACCAGTGTATATTTGAAACTTGTGATTGCTAATGACTCGAAATAACTCTGTTGGGGGAATGTCAGTTCACTTCACACATGCATTGCCATAAATATTGTCAAATGATAGGGCTTATTTAACATTTGTGATTGTTTGACAATAGCCACTTTGTCATTGATCTTAACTAGTCTTCATTCGGCCGTGGTATCAATTGGCTTTGGGACTATAAATTGCTTTGTGTTTGCTGGTGATTGGTGTACAACACAAACCACAATTGCATTTCGATCCTGCGCATTGATTTATACAACTGCAATGTTTCTGTGCTGTCTCATCGTAGGCATCCACGCTTCTGGAATCTCTATTCCACAGTCTCCAAATTTTGATGTTTTTAGGTTCAAGTCATATAATCAGGACAGACCATAAAAAATCTCTAATATATAGATTTTGCCAGAGCTAAAATCGAAGATCCCATTTATACGTTTTACTTTTACTTCATACAATGGACTTAAAACAATTGCAAGGTAATCCACAAATTTATACTTAACTTAAGGGGAGAACTGTATGCAGAAAACTTCAAAACGTCATGTGATTCTGGTCAGCAGATACCCTTTTTTGACAGCTATCAATTGACCATAATATGGATGCCTATTATCAAGTTAAACACAGATTACAGGCTCCCACACTAGGTTGTAAGTGTGACATTTCACATTGGCTTCCCTGTGGTGCAGACAGATGGGCAGACGTACAGTCACGTGATTACCAAAATTTCTCAGATTCTTAGGTATGGGGCTCCGCTCGTGTGCACAAAAAGCGCATAAGGAGCTCTACCATCATACACACACCACAAGAAACTTTATAAGAAACTTTTAATATACAAGCCGAATAACAACTTTTAATAGCCACAAATATAGGATATACATTATATTACCTGCGACCACTCTTGCCTCCAATCCTCAAATTCCATGGTGCGGCCTCAGGATTCTTTGGCTGGGTGACATGTCCACGGCGTTTCTTACGCGCCTCCTCCCTCCTTTCACGACCAAACTCACTACCAGCACCAAAAGTAGGAAGGTTTTCATTTTCTTTTTCTTCTATTGATTCTGTCTGGCGGGACATTTGGGCCTGAAAAGAAATATTGTTTTAAATTGTGCTAAAAAAGAAACAAACAAATTCATGTTGGAATTTGTACTAAATTATACTGCCCACGAGAGTTTTAAACATGCATGACTGGATTAAAATGTAAACAAAAATGAGTCACACATGTCAGCCAGAGTTTTTTCTTGCACACAGCAGATGTCTTAGAAATCCGTTAGAAACCTAGTAAACTGATCCAAGTGATTTTGTTACAAATAGTTACTGGTGAGTCCTAGGACTTATCTTGAGAAAAATCATGAGTCCGACTGTCCCAATCCAGAACCAATGAGTCCCAGGATATGGGAGGGATCTATGGGGGAAATGCGATGTTGCCATTCAAATAAAACCTCTTTGGGAAACCTTTTGCATGAAGTCATTTATTTCTCAGGGTATTACAAACAGAAATTTTGACTCTTTTTGAATTTGTTTGCATTAGCTTCTATAAGGAGTGAGAGAATTTAGAGTCCCTAACCTGGCAACATTGCTCTCAGGGTGCAAAGAAAGTGAGTTTTACAGTCTGCCATTTGGGAAAGCTGTAGCTACAATCAGCGACAAAATTGTTGAGACATTGTATTCAAATAGGGTACCTTTGGAGAAAAAAGAACTGGCGCCCCTCCCCTGTCCCCTCCATTCAAAGTTGGGGTGTTTGTTGTTTTCTTTAGGTAGTTCGAACATCGGCACAACATAGCCTGGAGGGGATGGGGGAGGAAAAGGTATGTTTACTCCTTTTGAAGTCAGTGAAACGTAAAAAAGCCTAGTTTTGGGCTAAGTGTCTCAACTCATTTTGTCGCCGATTGTAGCATGTACTAGCCCACAAGTCATTTCAACTTGCCCCAAAACCCTTTTTGATCAGCAGGATTTATTACAATCCTTCTGTAATTTGAACTTCCCAAAAAAACAGCACTTGCCCATGGGGCAAGTTAAGAACAAAAATCACTAGTCCAATAGCAAAATCTACTGGCTCCGGGCTATCGGACATGACTTTCTTTGCACGCTGGCTCTATTTTATCTATTTTAGAATGAAACTATAAGAGCAAATGTATGAAAGCTGCTAAAATTGGTTCTGATCTAAGGTTAAGTGTCCCATGAGACTGACCATCTTTTAAAAAGAGGTACAGATGTATACATTCTACATAGTGTCTTTTATAAATGTACCTTTGAAACTGCTGAGATATCCACCTTGGTACTCTGGAAACGCATGACTGAATATTTTTTTGCTAAGTGCCTTGACAGAAAAAAAATAAGTTGTTTAAATTATGCCAGAAATCACAGGGTCACACTAGAAGAAATTAAGGCTAGCTAACTAGCATTTGTCTCTCGTAAGGAATAATCATTATTTCCTTAAACAATAATGGAAATTGTTAATAATGTGCTTGTGGAGAGAACAGTAATATACTGTAAGTACACACCCCCTCAGTCAAACTGGCAAAATGAAATATTGTCTGTAGCCCGTATAGCAAGTGTTTCATTGCCGTTTTGTTCTCTCAAGAACGTGAACAGCAAGGTAATTAATTTTACTGTCTCTTTCTGAGATCCGTTGCAGTCTTCTCTCTTCAACTGCCACTTAATTTCCCGCCTTCAAAAAGACTGAAGGAGTTTAAATAATCACAAAAAAGTCTGACAGGATGCAAGGTCAATTTTCAGTAATATTGTCGCTAACGTCATCATTGTCAGATCATAAGGTCCCTAACACCCCACAGTGTAATACACCTTCCTTTGGATATGTGCCCCTACCCCCAACCCACAGGGCATTTTGACCAAAATTTTACGTATACAACATTGTATGTGCCTCACCTTGGTACCCGCACCTTGTACATGCTGGTGTTAGCAGAGCCAGCTGTGAATCCAGACACTGATGGCTGTGACATAGCACCCACCTGTATGCAACACATAAAACCATGGTGTGTTAACCCTTTAAGTCCCAATAGTGACCAACATCAATTTTCTCCTAACAATATCCATACATTGTCAAGAGATAAGGTTGTGAGAAATTAACAAAGATTACCACAAAAAAATGCCTTGATCTTACATTAAATTCTCTCGACTAATTCTTAAAGGAAATGTATGGAGATCAGTTTGGAGAATTTGTATGTTGATATTGGGACTTAAAGGGTTAATTTATGTATCAGCAAAGACCAGTGGAGTTCCATGACTCTATGGAGTCGACTCCAAAGGAGAGGAAATTTGTTGTGACCATATAATTTTAAGAAAAAGGTTATGCTTCAATTAATTTTACTGATAATTTCAATTATTAGTAATAGTGAAGCTGACATAATATTATTTTAATAGGGTGGACTCATTCTTAGCATGACAGCCTCTGGCCATTGTATTTGCCCACTAGAATTTTTTTGTTAAATTAAAAAGTAATAAAAATACTAACAGGCAAATGCTACGAATGAATTCACCCTAAGTATGGCAAGACATCAAATCAAGTCAGGAGAGATAGAATCTGTGGAAAACTAGAGGTGATGAATTCTTTAGCTTTCTTTATTAGAATTCTTTAGCTTTCTGTATTAAGGGCTTCTTTAAAAAGGGTAGGGAGGAAGGTCATACAGTCTCCACTTTCAATTTTAAAAATCATTTTTCCCATGAATAGACCTTGTCACGGTTTTCGACGCCATCTTGATGAGTAGGCAAATGCATGCGTACAGTGTTTGCATGAGAATCTTATGTCGAGTAATTTTCATTGAACGGCTGTAACGGCTGTTCTGAAAAAAAAGTGAATTGTAAACTAAAGCTTCACTCCTAAGGATTCTACTGAAAAAAATTGAGCGCGTTGCATGCGCCAGAACCACTTTTTAAAATTTTCTATACATTTGTCTGTAAGAAAGTCCCACAAAAAATTACAGACAAATATATGGAAAATCTAAAGCAAGCCCCTGGAGAAATTTAAGCACAGATACGCCCCCAAAATATTTTGGGACAACCTTTGCTCTGCAGCTTTAGTTTACAATAATTGTAAACTAAAGCTACAAAGCAAAGGTTTGTCAATTATTGTCAAAAATATCAATTGTCAATTATTTGTATAATATAAATTATTGTCAATTGTTTGTCAATTATTGTCAAGAATATCCATTATTGACTTTTTTTTTTCAGAAGAGCAGTTTTATGGAAATTATTCGACATTAGATTCTCATACAAACACTGTAATTTCTCACAGGTTTGCCTACTCGTTAAGATGGCATCCAAAACCGTGACAAGGTCTACTGTAGAGGAAGCTATCATTCTTTGGGTATTTCTATAATTTGTTGTTTCATGGACACTTTTTAAATTTTACGTTACGTTGTTTGATGCTATTATATCTGTCTTATATCACTGTTTCAAGGCCGTGTCACCTTTCAGAGCCCAGGAGGGGGGTGCTCCAGATTTCAAGAGACGGGGATAGTCAAAGGATTTTTTCGGGTTTTAAAGTTTTGATTCCGGGATTTTTTTGGGCAGGAAAATTTGGCAAGTCTTTCTTTTCAATGTAGCACCACTTCTCATAAATTCTGTGGTCATGAGAAAAATATTTAATTCGTATGGAGGAATTTTATAATCAGCCCTCTAATGAGCCTTATATCACGATTCATACTTGGAAAATACGACTCATATATCGATATTTCATTAAGATACAAACTTACAACCGGCAACGCACAATATTCTAAATAATCTGATTATAATAGTTAAACGAAGTAGCTAATTTAAAGAATTATAAATATAGCCTGTATGAAATTTTGCACCAACACTCACGAATACCTTTTGCTGTAGAATCGTCCTTGCCCCCATTTGTACTGGAGAAGGAGCTTGTTGTTTATCCATTATGTTTTGTTAATGAAAGTGTCGATGGGATGAAAAAGAAAGGAAAACTTAAAGAACTTTTACCCAAACGAACGTATATCAGATCGACGCCATCTTGAATGCTTTGTAACCTCTCTCTACTTAGTAGCCACGCAAGTTTCATATTGTGCGAAAGGGCTGATGGGATGTTTTATTGTCTGGCACTTTTTAATTTAATATTAACTCCAATTAATTAGCAAGTAAATTTAGTAAATGGGCTATTGCATTTTAAGGACCAGTGGAATTCTTCACGGTAAGTTATAAAAATGGAGGATTTCTGTCGGGGTACAAACAAAAAATATGGAATTCTTTGGGGTTGAAGATTAATTTGTACCAAAATCTTCAGGGGTGAACAAGGAATCACCTTTTCATGAAATTCTTCAGGGCTAAACCCATTTTCTTTGAGTTATTTTTAGGGTAGACCCATATTTTGTAGAAGTACAGTCTTCAGTGGTGAATGCAATTTAATGGAATTATTTCTTCTTAGCCCAATGTAAATTGTTTTAATTTTGACGTTTTGCCTTAGTATCTTGCCACTTTGGGAGTGAGCCTTCACACCTCTCGGATCCAGGCCACGTCCACTGTTTCCTAACATAAGGGTACCTCCCCCCGCCCCGGAATGAGGTCGCTTTTCCCTGGTATTTGGCAGGTGGTCTCTTTTCCTTCCGCCTGCCAAGTACCAAGGAAAAGAGCCCTCTGCTAACAGGGAACACTCAGTCTCACTGCAGGGTTCGTACTGGTCATGGAAAACCTGGAGAATCACAGAATTTAAGAATTTCATTTTCCAGGCCTGGAAAGCCATGGAATTTAATTGTCAGTCCTTGAAAATCATAGAAAATTAAAGTTTTGTTTGTTAGATTTATATAGTTACTGCAGATGACAAAGCATGGACAGCATGAACGGCACACATTTTGGTGGACACCAGAGGTGGTGTCTGTTGAACAGTTAAACGTCAAAATACCCTAAAACACAAAAGCTAAGGAATACGCTGAACACCACTAAATACTCTTAGCTACAATGTATTTTTCCAAGAACCAATTTAAGAACCTAAACAGCCTAAATTTGTGCTAATTACCATTAATGAAGGAAAATGCAGGTTCTTTGTAAAAAATTTGTAAAAGGTGACAGCTAAACCAGTAAGGTCAAGGAAAACTTTACAAGGTCATGAAAAAAGTCATGGAAAGTGATCCTGGAATTTGAAGAGCTTAAAAGAGTATGAACCCTGACACTGGAAAAATATCTACTTATTTTATAAAATAAAAACACTTCTCCTGACTGATCTGCGGAAGTGCCAGCTTTCCAAACAAAGAGGAGGGTCTGTCACTTGCATAAAATACCCTGTCAGAATGAAATGATATAATACTGGTACTTGCAAATTCCTTTTGAATAGGAATGTACCATTTCAATAAAATTGAATTTTTTTAGTTATCTCAAAAAGTATACCAAAAAAGAACGGAAGGTTGCTGGACAAGTTGTACATAGAGGTTATAGAGTAGAGAAGATAAATTATGCCACAAAAAAATAATTTAAGAAATTATTGGACTGGGTAGGCTAATCAGAAAGAACAAGATGAAAACTATCCACTTTACAAAAACGATCAGTATGCTCGAGCAAACTGGTGGTGAAAATATTAAAAAATATAATCAATGTTATGCTTAGAATATGACTCCATGTGAATTTTTATAGAATCGTTCCCTTTACAATCCACCTCAATAAAAAAAATTTTTCGAAGCAGAAGGCTTTAAGACATCTCCAGAGCATAAAGTTGCTTATAACTCACCACAAGTTTGCTCTAATTTGGCAAATAGACCACATTTTTCCTTTTGCTCTTTCAGAATATTTTAAGTCAGTCCTATTAATTTAACAAAATATTTAAATTTCTGTGATGTCTGCATGCTCATGCTCTATTTCTGGTTCATGGAAAAATATTGTTATAATCTGATGTTGTTCCATCATGGTTTGAATATCACAGCTTTATTTCATAATTTGTTTCATGATATTGATCACAACATTTCTTTTTGTTGGTCTCTATCACAACCTGAATAAACCAGCAGCAGATTGTCAACATAACATTTTGTGAATATCAAAGTGACTATTAGAAATAAACAATGAATTAAAACAAGCGCATCAAAAAATTAAGGTTTCATTTTTCAGCAGTTGATCTAAGCTCGCCCCTGACTGAACATATGCTTCCAATGGAAGCGGCTCTATTCATCGTCGCCATCATCATCATCATCATCATGATTGATTGGCTGAAGAGAGTTCACTTGTAAGGTGTCTTGATTGAATGGCTCGGTACTTAGGGCAGAATACAACAACATGCATTCAAAATTAATGTACATGTAGTCTATTGTATGAAAATACTTTTTATTAGGAGTCTTTATCAAACCATTGATGTTCAGATGCTACACATAAATAAAATGCAAACTTATTTGCAAAAATTAAAAATAATTTCCAGAGAGAAATTGGATGGTGAATATTTACAAATCCTTTTTTTCTGAAAATATGCCTCAAATCACTCTACTATTTACAAGACATTTTTCTCCTTTTTCTGGCACTTCAAAACCCCTAACAATAAATATACCTTTATGCTTCCTCTCAATATCTCAATGAAAAAAGGAAGTATGCATTTGTATTGCCAAATAAGAAAGTTATTAATATTTTAAAAGTTGTTGGAGGGCCATTGTCAACCAGACAAGAATATTGTGGTTAGAACAGATTCTGATATCTGATTGGTCAAACACTACCAATTATTTAGTAAAATTTCAACATTATAATGTGAACCTCTAACACAACCAAATATTATTAAGAAACGAGTTCATATTCAATCAATAACCATTTTTTTTTACAAAAAAATGTAACAATTGAAATTGAATTGCAATGAATTTAAGAAGAAATTGCACAATATTTGATAAGCTCTTCAAGTTTTTCGTATGCTTAATTTTCGTTGACGTAAATTACGAAAACTATTTTTGTTAATCACCCCCACACAAATAAAGTCTTCCATAGCTACAGAGGAACGTATTACATTTCACCGCACGAGTAATGAACATTCGTTTGCTCGTCTCAATTTCCCGATCGAGGCTTTTACGCATGATATGTTTACGTTCAAATATTTGAGACAAGATGTGTAAAAATTGTAGGCAAATATAACTTAAGTGTTAATAATAGATCAAAGAAAGAAGTTAGAATTTATTCACGGGCCTGCGTGAAATAAGCGATCTTATTATCCATTCAAATCCGTTATTTGTAACAAATAAAGCTGTTCTAAAATCTTCCCAAAACAAACTAAATGAAAATTGAATGACGGACAAGTAAAACGACTGGATAGTCTTTGGCATAATATTTTCTCATTAAAAAGAAGGTTGAACTTACAACCAAATTACTGTACACAAAATGACAATTACAGAATGACACAAAATTTCGATTTAGGCTGTATCTTGGTCCTCTCATTGCTTTCAATCTTCCGTGGATGTGTTTCGCCTCGCAAATGGTGATTGTTGTTATTATTATTGCTGTAACTGCTTAGTGTGGAGGTCTTACGGGCGAGTTCAATTTTCTTTCTCGTAATTCGATGAAGAACTACCCTGTAAGTACCAGTAATGCTATCTCTGGAATCCCTGCAGTTTGATAATTGCTCGGAAGAAATTCCCAATTCCTTCATTGTGCGTAACGCATCGCGTTCGTCCTCTGACAAGTTAGCACTGTCAGGTTCCGGAGGTTTTAGGCTGTACGTTGTGTCCGGACGAGGAAATACCTCTCCTTCGAGCCACGATGAATGTTTTATCTCCTCCATTGTAAACCTGTCCGTGGGAACAGGCCGTAAAATATTCCGTAATAGAAATTTACAACGTTCCGATAAAAATTCTGGTAGGTAATAGGTGCCATCGAGTATACACTTCTTCAGTTTTCCAACAGTTTCCGCGCGAAACGGCATCACTCCAGTTACCATGAAATACAAAAGTATTCCTAAAGCCCAGATATCGACATAGGCTCCAATGTAGTGTTCATCTTTGAACAATTCCGGAGCGGCGTACGGCGGAGAGCCGCAGAATGTATTCAAAGTGCTGTCTTTAGTAGATAAAGTGCTAAAACCAAAGTCTCCAACTTTGACTAAGTTTGGACCAGCGAAAAATACATTCTCCGCCTTCAGATCTCGATGGATAATATTGTTATCGTGCTGCAAAATAATAGTATTGATACATTCAAAAATCAGCAATAATCAGCCTCTATGAAAGTTGTGTGGTTTACGTAACATATTTTCGTCGGAGCTGAACAAGTTAGGAAATCGATCACACTTGAAATTAAAACCACTTCATGTTCAATAATCTATATTTTCCATCAGAGTTTCCCCAACCCTGAGTTTTAGATCCACATAATAATGCTTTTTCGTGTAACAAATGCTTAAATTTAATTAAAAAGAACGAATCGACCTTACCATATGCTCCACAGCGGATGTAACCTGCGTAAAAATGCGGCGTGCAGTTCGCTCGTGTAACTTTCCCTCGTTCGAAATTCGAGCGAACAATTCTCCACCGGGAGCGTATTCCATAACAATATGCAACTTAGAAAGCGTTTCTATCACTTCATAGAGCCGAATAATATTTGGATGATGAAGCTTTTCCATCGATGAAATTTCTCTGGAGAGCAATCGTTGCGTTTTCTGATCCAACTTCGTTTTATCTAAGATCTTGATAGCAACCTTGTCTGCAATGAAACAGAGAAACATGAATGTCGTGAAACTGCAATTCGAACGCGCACGATGACTGCATTTAATTCCCTTTTAACTGAGCGTTCTCACCTCTTGTCAGCGAATGTATTCCCATTTTCACCTGGCAGAAGTTTCCGCTACCTAACTCTCCACGAATGCGATAGAATCCTATCCGTTTTCCAAGAGTGATTTCTTTCAGATAGCGTTCGTCGTGTGCCAAGTCATACGAAAGACGTTCGTACGGTGTTAGAGTTTTCTCTCGTGGTTGTTCGATCTTTCTTTTATCACCTTCGCTTTCATGCTCCCGTGAGGAAACGTCGGCCATAGTGTTCGAAACCGTCATGGTTCTAAGAAGTTTACAACCGCCATTGCAGAACCGGGCGAGCAATGAACGGGTGGTCTACGATCTTCATCTGCTGTTGTGACGGTGAACAAAGGCCATAAAGGTCCCGGTGGTTACCATAGCAACCACTGATCCTTCGATTATGACTTGCCATTGATATCGTTTGGTTTTTGTGCTGACCCAGCCGATTTCGTAGCGATTTCTATTTTTTCCCTCAAGATTGGCGAAGAAAAAGAGTTTTATCGCGCTTAATCATTATTTTGCTCTTGAAACCCAATAAACGGAAGTGTGTGTTGTTATCGCAATAACTCAAGAGGGATTTTAAATAATCCCTTGCTTGATTCGACTATACGAAAAGAAAAATACGTAATAAAGAAGATTTGGGGGTGTCTATTTACGTTCCTGCCGCTAAAGAAACGGTGCGGAAACGCGAGAAGATTCCCTTGTTTGAAGCAAAGTTTATTTCCTTTCAAACTACACTGATCTGACACGATTTCCATTTTATGGTTAATAAATTAGCACCTTCTGAGGTTTTTCGAACTCATTGCTTTAGTTTTTGTCGATAATTGCCGTAATGAAACCATGCATTTTAATTTATAAAAAAACAGAGGCAATTTTTTATCCGTTTTAAAGGAAAACAAATTCTTTAGAATGGCTTTCGATTTTGCGTGCAAAGCAAAGATGAAGTGACAACACGGCTGACACAGTGAACGACCAAAAACAAACGAAGCTATCAATGAATTCACAGGGAGTGCGTTTCAAATCGCCTACGGCCGCCGACTGTTGCCACTGACAACGGCCTCGAGTCTCTTTGTACTGTAGCTGTTTTAGTTCCCGTTCAGTATAATCAGACATGATAACAAGATCAGTTTTACTTCCCTATAAACATTCTTGTTTATTTTGCGAAAAGAAGCACGTGTAATACTGCAGAGAAGAGATAAACCTTCCGGATCAAACCATGTGATCAGAGATTTAAATAAACGTTGCGGTCTGGGGGGTCTCCTGTATAATTAGCCCGACACAAGGAGAACTGAATGATTTTACGGTAACTGAACAAAATAGTATTGCATTCGATTTCTTTCAGCAAATATTCCGGTGAAGCCGTAAGCATGCGTTTAAAGGCCTCTAAAATCGACGACCTTTTTTCTCGCCAAAATATCAAGTCACACCACTACTTGAGATACGGTTTTCGTTCAGGAAGACTTGAGAAATGGAAAATCACACGTTCTCCGCGGATGTCTTAAATCTTTTCCGAGGCAAGGTCAAAACTGTTTGTAATCGCGCTGTGTCAACAAATATCGGTCATATAGGATAATATTTTTTCTTTCTTTATTGCTGATTCGAGTTCATTTAATCTGATGTATCTTTCATAGTCTAATGTAATTGTCATCTTTAAGGAAACATTTGGAGGTCAATAGAGACGAGAAGTGTGACGTCACCTTACCATGGTAGCACTATTTCTGGTTGACAACACAAAACCAACGACGACGACGGCAAGGAGATCAGCAAAAAATGATATGTTTATATTAACAAACAACAACTTTGCACGTACATCACGCTATTTTGTACGTTTCTTTACCGTCGTTGCACCACTACGACATGAAACTTCCTAATTTCACGAGCCCGCTTTATGGAGTAGGTGAACACAACAAAAAAATTGTCCCTTTCATTTTCTAAACTTAGATAACGTTACATATGGTCCCAAAGAAAATTTCGCCAAGATTTGCCAAATTAAATGAAATTGAAAAGGATCGATGAAGTTTGAAATAGTGCGAATAGACTTTTAAGTGACTTTTTCGGTTTGTTGTCATCCAAAAATTTTGCTGCCATGGAAACGTGACGTAACGACTTCTCCTGTCAGAGGTGCTTCGAACGGCTTCGAACGGCGCAATCGCAAAAGCGCGCATGTTTACTCACGTGGTCGAAGCGCGTGTATTGGGGATCCCCTCGGGTATTAAAAACGCAAGCACAAGGGCTTTGGACGAAAGTGCCCCCCGAAAGTACGAAACCTCCGTAATGTACAGGATTAGCCTGCGAGCAAGCCTTCCTATTTGAGCGAGCGAGCGAGCGAGCCGGGTCTCTCCTCTCGCGTGCGTGCCCCTCGCACGTCTAGTTTTTACGATATCCCCCAAATGGCGAGCTTGCTCGCAGGCTAATACAGGATCGGATGGTTTCTCCCAACACACATGAAATTTGAATTTGTAAAAAAGAAGCTCTATCTTGGCAATTCAACATTTTCACATAGACCATAATGCACCTTGTTTACGCCTTGCAAAATTTTGCATAACCATTGTTTTCACTCTCCTGGGTATTACAGTCATCCCAAGGGAAATCGAAGACCATGGTTATGCAAAATTTTGAGGGGTAAACAAGGTGCTTTAAATGGTAAATAGGTTGCGAACAGTCTGTTAGGGCCTGCGTACATGGAAGTAGGGGACCCCCGGTAGGTGACGTAATCCGCTTAGGCACAGGGTCCAGAGGAGTTTCGTGTGAATAAATGAATTACTTATTTAAAGTCTCACGTTGAAAAATGTCCATACCTGTCGCTTAGCACGATTAATTATCCTAATGGGATCTTTATAAATCTACTGTAAACGATTTCTTCGCTTCCTATCTGACCCAGATCGACTTTTGAAAATCAATAACCGCAAGCCATATCCTCGCTGCCGCACGGCACGTCGTCCGAAGGGTGACCGAAGGGCGACCGCGGCACGAATATATACTGTAAGGCGATCTTGCGAGCCTTCAGTCTTTTGGTTTGCGGTCTATAGAATGTGTAACGAAACTGTAACGCGATCAAAATAACCCATTTTTTCAGAGGTTTTCGACGGGTTTTGATGTTCTAACGACAAACACATCTCCTCTGGACCCTGTGGCCCAGGTTCAACCTAAGGTAACCTGTCTATCCATAAAATCTCTCATTTTAAATTGATCTTTTCAGTTTACATATATGCCACATGCCACCTCACCTATCTGGGGTACCCCAGTGGCGTATCCAGGGGAGGGACCCGGGGGGCTCGCCCCTCCCCCCCCCATTATTTTTTGACCAAAATGAGGCCCGAAGAGCCGAAAAAAATTTTTTTGGAGACCGGACCCCCCTCTTATCTCAGGGTCTGGATGACCGCCCCCCCCCCCTTATCTGAAGGTCTGCATCCGCCACTGTGCCCCACCTCCCTGTAAACAGGCCCTAACTTTTGAGTGACAGCATACGAGGGAGGCGATCTGCAAAGCCGCGAGGAACGAGGGCGTGAAGAAAAAATCGTTTTTTTTTCGCTTACCGCGCGTGGCTCTTAGGAGAGAAGGACGAACGCTCGCGGTTTTTTCTTAGCAAAGGCTGATGAATTTATGGTGAACATCTATGAGAAGATACCACAAAACAAAGGCTGTTTTGTTAACATTCGTAAGGTCTTTTTTTGGCACTAATGAGATACCAATCTGTAGAACACAATAAAGAACATTTTAAAAAAGACTGCTTTGTATTTTTTAATATTGATTTCCTTTTTGTATTGTACTTCAACTTCTAACAAACCACGACGACCAGTTTTAATGCGACGTTTAAACACACAAGGATGAATTTTCCTTTGCCGTTTTGAACCTGAATGCAGTCTTTTTAATGAATTCAACTCGGGAAAAATCGCCACACTTAACAATTGAGCGGGTCTATTAAAAGAAAACGCGATTGTTTGAAAGATCGCGAATTGTTATTATTATTTTTTGGCGATGTCTTCCCCGCCGTCGCCGTGGTTGCTTCAGCTCGCTACTGCAAGGTTAGTCACATCTTTGGGGACCCTTTTTTAAGTACAGTCAACTCTCTTTTAACAGACACCTCTCGTGACAAGACGGACACCAAATGCTGGTTCCCTTACCAGCCAGTTTTAGCCGTTATGGGCTCCTGTTTGAGTCATTTTACGGTCACTTAACTTTCTATAGGACAGACACGTCTCTAAGACAGACAGTTGGGCCCAGTCACGACAGTAGACGTTTTCGAGGGAGTTATCTGTGTAGAGAACCCCGCATTGAGCAGACAGATACGACTGCCTTGCAACTGGCTAGAAGGTATTCGCCAAGAAAAGTTTAATTCGACAGAAAAATTAGAGAGGAAGTTTCGGACTATCGGATGCTTTTGTTTTCTAATTACAGGATCTCGGCTAAATCATGGGACCATGACCCAGAGCAATGTAACAGCGTTTTCACCAGACCTTCTACAAAAACATAAGTAGTTTCACGTTATTTTCATCCATAAGAATTGTTTTAGACTGTTTTTGTCTGATCATTTGCTATTTTGAGAAATTCTCAATTTGAACCTGCCGTTTGCAGTTTGCCGTACGAGTAAATGCGACTCTTAATCTCTCTCTTGAGCAAGAAGGCCTGTAAAGACGCGTACATGGACTAGGCATACAATGACTATAGTCTAAAATTCCATACGTCTCTTCACCAGATCCCCGCAACGCCTTACCTATACCACCCGTTGTCAGGGGGGGGAGGGGATGGGGGAGGAGACGGATGAGACAAGCAATGATTAGTGCACAGAGTTTCAACTTCTCTTAAATACAGCGTTGTTATTAGAATAAATAAGGTATTAACTATACAAACAACTTTCTGAACGATTATCTTCAATCTCACTACCCAGATCGTACTCTGTCTTACACTGGCCGTAGATGATCTGGGTACGAGCTAAGTTTATCTACTGTTCGCTGACCCATGTCATCGTGGGCGCTTTTCCCCACCAGTGGCTCGAGATGCGTCGCGAACCTTTCTCATGGCCAGCTTCCGGTATCTCTCCAACTCCTACGAGAAGAAAAAGGAGAGAAGGGTCATAAAATTGTCACAAATGATTTCCTGTCTCCCGCTCTTCAGTCTACGTTAACAGCAGTTAGTAACGTCTACGAAGCAGCGCCGATATCCTTGTTCTGGGCCCATAACAGATTCAACGAATTACCGGAAAAGCGTTTCGAATTTCCTTCTAACTTTATTGGCAAATTGACAATGGCTTGTTCAACAGGCCAATCCCTGCGCATTTTCAAATCTTGGTACACAGGTAGGGGCCCAGAGCAAGGATTTCGGCGCTATTTCGCATATTACTGGACTTGGAAAAACTGACCTGTGGCACGAGTTTCACATTAGAAAAGCTGTTTTTAAAGCAAACGGAACGAGATTTTCGGGTCGCGAGGCGGCCCTGCTAGCGACAAAATCGCGATAAGTCTTCGTGCCGCGAGCCAAATTTTAAATAAGACGAAAGACTTCTTCGAAAGTCTAAAATATATTTACTTGAGAATATAAACAACAAGACTCCTTCGGCGGTGCGGTCCGGAAGGAAATCTTGTCGACTCAATATGACAGTTCTATTTTCTTTTGAAGAAAAAACAGATGACGCTTGCGCGTGTGCATAATCGGGACACTGTCTTAACCAAAGTTTAGTTGCGTCTGTAGCGCAGGCTACTTAACTCATAGACTAAGGGGGGGGGGGGGGGGGAGGGGAACGTGTGCTTCAAAAATGATGTAAGAAAGGACAGGAGAATATTTACACTTCAGACAGAAACAAAGCGAGAGACACCTTAACACATCAACTCCAGTGTAAGACATATATAACAGTTTTGTACCCAGTTTACCTCGTCTTTCTGTTTCCTCATCGTGTCAACCGCTGGTTCAGCATACTGCGGATCCTTAGAAGGATCTTCACTCGTGCTTCGCCCTTGGGATTTCTACGTCGATAAAAAAAGGCAAAAACCAAGTTACGGTAACAAGCACAATTTTCCGGGCCAATTTTATGGAAAATGAGAGCACTGCCAGCAGCATGATCTGGGATGTTGACCAGGAAAATCTATTAACACACATAACGGGCACGCTCTCCTGAGTTAAAAAATGGCAAAGTGTGGTGAAGTAGTTGAGGAGAATTTTGTATACTTGCTACTTGCCTGGGCGTTTATTAGAGGGTTTATATGAAAGCTTTGACTTTTTAGCGACGAGAGTGGTTATTTTATTAGTAGAAGCCCGCGTTGCAAAGCGTACAATACATATAACCCCATTAGGGAGCTCAAGATTAAGAAACCAAAACATGAGAATCTGATTTTTTTTTTCTGAACTTGGATATTACTCCTACGTCTCCTACATTTGGCAAATTGGGCGAGATGAAATAACAGCGACGAAGTTTGAAACAGCGCGAATTGATTTTGGAGACGTTGTCGCTGTCGTAGCCGTCGAGTTTACTTGCAGAGCCGCCTTAATTTCTAGTACGCCTGCTACGCGGGTTATATAGCACGATCAGTATTTACCTCTGGTGGGTAAAACGTAGAGAAGGCTGCCTTCCACTGCTCATATGGATCCCTGAAATATAACATAGTACTTAGTTCGCAACAATCAGTTTTTTTTTTAACAAAAGCCGCCTCTGTGTTTTTCTCTTCCTAAGTTCATTGATGGTTCAAAAGATGATTACCATCAATCCGGACCCGATGGATTAAAAAAATCATTTAGGTTTAGGCTGGTGAGGCCACTAGAAGCCAATTAAGTCAACGAGTGTCTGCCTTGGTGAAAAAAAAGATTCTGCCTTTTCCATTTTGTCAAAAGACCATTGCATTCCATTCTTGGACTCGTTCAAACACTTGTAACGGACTATTTCAGGCCTGGATCTGATCAGGTTCACTCAAGACACTCTTGGATTCTGGATTCTACGCAAGGATTCCGGATTCCTGTAATCTGGATTCTTTGTAAGTACCTCGGATTCCGCATTCCAATCCTTAGTTGGATTCCGGGATTCCTTGAACTGTATTCCGCATTCCACGAGCCAAACTTTCCCGGATTCCGGAATTTGGAATCCCTTACAAGGGGCGATCAGATGATTCGTCCCTGATTAAGAAGAGCCAAGGGTTACCCCCACCCCCAAAGGCTTCCAAGGGCTAAAACTTGTTAATCCACGTTGCAAGAAAAACTATACACTGTTAAATAACAAGAAAAGCCTAAAAGAACACTTTACCAACCTGCTGTGCATTTTTCCCACATCCTGACTGGCCACTGGAGGAGAACCTGACAGGAAAAGGGAAAAAAATCATGACTCACGGGCCCATGTCAAATCGTTGATGACGACGACGACGACGACGACGACGACGACGACACGACGACGACACGACGACGACGACGACGACGACGACGACGACGACGACACGACGACGACACGACGACGACGACGACGACGACGACACGACGACGACGACGACGACGACGACACGACGACGACACGACGACGACGACGACGACGACGACGACGACGACGACGACACGACGACGACGACGACGACGACGACGACGACGACACGACGACGACGACGACGACGACGACGACGACGACGACGATGATGATGATGATGATGATGATGAACTTTATTTACGTGTCAAGAGTGTTTAACTAATGAAGCTAATTGGGGACACTAGACATAAACGCTAAATTTAGTTATGGGCTCTTTTACACTAACACAAAAGAAACAAAGAATTTCTCGTCAGAGAATAGAAGTAAAAATAAACAATAAAATAAAACTAAGAGTTTGCCCTCTTGTCTCTCACCTATCTGCTGAAAGGAGTCCTGACCAACTGGAACAATGATGGGTTTGTTATGATCCACTGAAACCACTTTACTAAAAACAGAAAAAGAACGTCACTTGTTCGCTCTTGTCAAATATACCGTAAACATCATGTATACCAAACCGCTTTTAAGCCTTCCCTCTCAAATAAGGCCCCTCTCCCCCCTCCCTCCTTATTCTTCACAACCAAATGAATAATTGATAGACCTTTAATCACGACTGTAACACTTCAATTGGAGTAATATGGTTTACTCAAGTGCAGAATGCTCGGATTTGTTTTGATCTTCGGCTGCATGACCTCCAACTTCATGAATTGATACCATCTTCTGGTTGTTTGAAAAAGCAGTTAATTGCTCGTCTCGCTGAATCAAGTAAGCCCCTCGGCCCCGTCAAATGTGCTCGAAATAAATATTCCCCCGGGATTACCGTCAGAGTTTTTAGCGTTAACGGGTCAACTCAAAAAGTGACAATACTTCTACCTGTATAAAACCTAAGTTTAATGATCCGGTATCGCGATTCGCGAGAAATGCCGTGTTCGCCTCGCTTGGCTCATAAAGCGCCAGTTATGCGGGCTAGCAACAGACTGCTATGAAAGGAAAAATAAACACTTACTTGAGAGGAGTATGGAATAAAAGCGAGCCAACCAAACCACGTGCGCGGTTTGTCAGACCTTCGGCTTTGGTGCTAAAGAACTACAAAGAAAAAAAATGAAACTGTTAGTTCACTGTTTCGTTCCCATGTCTCTCTCATTTCTTTTACGCGTTGCGCGTTGCGCGTTGCGCTCTGGGACGGATGCACCAAAACGTCCTTCCCCCTTTCCCTGCCTTCACCTTAATAATACGCGAGTCCGAGAACGTTGCCAAGAAAATCTCAGTTGGAATAGAGTCCGAAAGTGTGACGTAATGGAAGATAATATTGTAATATTGTCGGGTTAGGCCTTTTCTATCTTGTTCTTTTGGAATTTCATGGCAAATCCCATAATTTCACAAACTTAATTTTTATGATGTCATCACTTTAGAACTCTATTACACAGCTCAATAGCGATAGGTTTTAAAAAAAGCGATTTTGAAAACCTTGGAGATTAAAAACGTTTCAAAACTGGCGATATTACGTACTTTGAAAGAGCAGGGGAAATAAACTCACTGACCTGCAGATGGGCTCCATTGCTATGCGCTATAAAGCGCAGCGTTCTACTAATCATTTTACGTTTTTCGGGATCAAAATCCTGCAAGAAATATTGATTATTAGCTACTGCGACAACCACATTAAAACAAAGGTGTTCCCTTATGCAGGGTTCTATCTAAGATATTTGAAGGGTAGAAGCGTCCCTCCCAAGATGCTCAGCTTCCCCCTCCCCCCCCCCCCCTTAAAAAAAATATTGTTATCATTACAGTATATAAGTAACTAAATCGCAAAAATCATCCAGACACGAGGAGGTCAGTGCACACAATGTAACATTTCTCGAAATTGTGTCTCAAAATGTACCAGATTGCATCTCAGTGCATATTCATTTCACAAGATTCCGGGGGGGGACCGGACCCCCCTAGGACTTCTCCCCCAAACGATAAATCCTAGATAGAACCCTGGATAACTTATCGGTTTGAAATAAACGGGAATCTCTAATATTTTTGTCTCGAGTCGAAGGGTGACAAAAGTTCCCATCACCCTGCGTTTAACCTATTTTAGCTTGGTTCCTCAGTTTGCCTTTGAAATTTGCATAGACTTTCAAAAAGTCCTTTGTCCGATGTTCACAAAACTCTTGGCAGTTTACATATAACTACTTGTATTACTTCCTCTCTATCTACTTACGCCTAGGTCAAAAGCTGTTGAATATACTGACCTGATAAATGTCATATTTTCCACCAATTATAGCAAGTGGAATTGGAAACAGGTCAATAGAGGATTTATCCTGAAAGATGCAGATTGACAAAAAAGCTTTACTTAAAATTAAAATTTGTAAAAAGTAATACCAGCGAGATCCAGAGACACTGCGCTAGGCAGGAAGGACAATCGTAAAATTTTCGGCGAATCAGAGCCCATGTGTCTTCCTGCTTTTAGGAAAACCGCGGCAAGATTAGCTAAGTCGGTAGAGCGCTGGGCTGAAGAACAGGAGTCGCGGATTTGATTCCCCCAAAAAGGCTAGTCCTTCTCGTGGCTTCGATGACCACGAAAAGTGGCGGTCCCGTCTCCAGTAAGAGACGTAAAAAAAAAGTAATTCCAATTAGAGTATTTTCGTGCTAAATACGGTCAAATAAAGTGCTTTTTTTAGAATCGCGTGACTTATCCATGATCTACTTCTAGTTTTCCATAGCCTGCCCCTTCCCTTTCGGCACTTGTAACGTAGGCTATCGATTTCCAAGGCCTAAGGTTAAAACTTTAGGCTAAATGACAAATGTCTTGGAATGGGGGTTTACTGACGTTACAATTCAACTGGCCCTGATTACTCTCAAAGTGAAACAGTCCGCTAATATTGGTGATTTTGTACCAGGCACGTCACTTTTCATGACTTTTTAGGTCTGGAAAATGCACTCTATTTTCAAGACCGTTTTCAGCTCGTTTTCACGTTTTTTCATGATCGTATGATCCTGCAAATACGCACCACTTTACTACTACTCAAACTGCTTATCCCCTGATTATTGCTAATCTTCCACCTTTCATTGGAAACACGTCGAAAACATCCCTCACGTCCCTTTCCCATCTTCATCCTTCTCTTTTCCCATCTACCTTTCCCTCCGCTTTAGCGACCAAAAATTCAAATCAGTATTCTCAACTTACAGGGTGTTCTTCTCCGAATTTCTTCCAAGCTTGTTTCTTAAGATGTTGCACAGAACTGTAACAGAAGATCAGACCAGACAAAAGTCAGTACATGTATCCGTCGTACAATGTAAACTCACTGCTTATTTTTCAAGAAATTCCAAGTCAAACTTTGACAGGGGTCATTTCCCATACTGCAGAAACTACAAAAAGCCTGATATCCAATGCTAATTCTCATTTATCTCACTTAAAATTTAGCTGGAATGATAGATTAATCCTCCATCTTTAAGAATCCACTCTATAATTTTAAAGAAATCATCTTTTTATGTTCCGAAATGACGGTTTTAGTCACCCTGCTACGCCAAAATCGTCCGTTTTCTCTATTATTACGCCGCTTTCAAGGTACCCTGGGTTCCAGAGGATATTTTTTTCTTAAAATAAGTACAGACTATAGAACTTAAAATACTGGACATCTGTGAATAATTTTCCACGATTTTTTTCAACTTTTGAGGTGGTGCAGTTACAGGACAAGTGTGTCGATAACGTCGGAAAGATCGCCTGAAAATCAGTAAACTTGTCTTGTTTGAGATTTATTTGTTGAAAGCTAATGAAGGGATAGCTTCCCAGACTCGCAAAATTTTATAGACATTTGTATGGTTGGGCGGCGAAGTTGGCATTGTGGCAAGAAAACGTCCTCAAAATTATATATTCCGTGGATAAACAATCTAACAAATAAAGAAATAAAACGATCTAAAGGCAATGTTTTCACCAACAAATACAAGTGGATAACTTTTGGGCCGGCATCTCTGGAAACCCTTAGCCTGCGTAGCAAGCGTTTCCTCACGAGGTTCGTCCAGAAAGCTGGGACAAGAGCAAAAAAAAAAATGAATGACAGGGGAGGGGGAGGGGAAAGAAGGAACCGCTTGCCCGCAAACCCCACGATTTTGAGAAACTGCGTTCGCCCACGAACGAAGCTTCTGATTGGCGCGGTGCGGGTAGTGTTGATTACTTAGCATTCGAAACATCAAGCAAACCAGGTATGCTTTGTTTTCGTGCGTCACAGATCTGGTCTCATCTGATTAGTAGTCGCAGATTACAAATGCTTTGGACTGATGTTTATTTGAATTGTGTTTGTGCGAAGGTTTATGAGATCAGAGTCTTCAAAGTATAATTGGAGATCGAGCAGTGGAGACTAGGGACAACCAATTGACGGCGTGCGGATCTGACTGGAAACTGGCTGAGGGACTGTTTGTTGGAGATAACATCAACATAAATCAGAACATTGGTACTCGACACTAGCTAAAGCCGCCATGGACAAGCGATTTGTCAGCTCTTTAAAATGAAAAGATTCTTTTTGTTTATTGGAAATTTAGCGGCATCTATTGTAGAGAACGTTTCGACATAGGCTGAAGAGCAGCCGCTTTGCTAGCCTGAGTATCAGGCCTTCCTAAGGGGCTAGGGGAGAGGAGATTTTAGATGGGGGAGGGGGGAGGGGGAAAAGAGAAAGGAAGGTTTCTCTCCTTCAGCTCTCTCCCTTTTTCGCTTCCATCTTTCCTTTTTTCCCCAGAAACGCCTGATACTCAGGCTACCGCTTTGCAAAACTTATACCCGGCGGAGCGAATTGTTCCGGACAAATCATTTTTGACGTGTCAACAAGGTTTCAGACGAGATAAAGCCACACAATAAGAAACAAGAAATTCCGCAGCAATCGCTCATAGTTTTAACTTTCTTTTATCGTAAATCTTTTTTATTACAGTTCTTGCAATCGCCTGCAACGTGTTCTATTAGAGAACAAAGTAAGTTTACAAATCTGGTAATCCAGGGGTAAGCTGTTCGTTATACTTCTATTTTGACGGGCTGTCAATTTACAAATGAACCGAATCGTGAAATATCGAGGGGCGTTTTCCAGAATCGTGGGGTTTGCGGGCGAGCGTTTCCTCTTCTCCCCTCCCCCTCCCCCTTCAACCTTTTTTTTGCTTCCGCTCTAACTTTCGCACAATAACTCGATTGGAAACGCTTGCTACGCTAGCCTGCGTGGCAGGACGCCTGCTACGCAGGCTAGGAAACCCTGTGAGGCATCAAGCAAAATTGCAAGATTTTTTGTGCATCATCTCAATTCACACTATCGTACCTTGGATCTTTCTTTCCCAATTCCTCCAGTGCTCGCCCGACCTTTGATTTAACCTGAAAGAGACATTCAACCATATAGTGTAATCAACTTGAAAATCCTGCTTGTTCACAGACATCCCTTCCCCTTACATTCCCACAAATAGAAGCCAAACAATTAATTCGCAAAAATCATTTTGTAAGACAATTAGGAGAGAAGAAACATACATTATGGTATATTCTTCTTGTGTTTTAAGCCTTTACTGAACTCCATATGTGGTAACTGAACTGATGGTCTTTTCTGAACTGTACACACAAAACACAAAAAAAAACCCTTCATGCGAAAGTCTCAGTCTGGCTCTTTGCGCTTTGAAAACTGTTTCTGAGAAAAAACTGACTGTTTTGCAGTATACTTCACCCACGGGTTTAAGCGTTGTAGTGACAATCTCACCATAAATTACTTGGTGAAACATTTTGTTACTGGACAACCAATAAACCCAAAACTTGCCCAAATTTTAATCAATTAATCCAAACCTAAAGGAAAAGTAGTGTGCCATAGCTTGAAATCATTTGTTTTAAGGTGAAAGATAACATAAAAGTAGCCAATTTTATTATAAACCCCTGTAAACCATAATTGTGTCTTAAAGCCCTGGCCAGCCCTGACTACACTTATCTACAAATTATTTCTCTACCGAGAACCTAAAAACTCACTTGAGACAACAGTGTTTCCAGAGTATGAAGCAGTTCATTTGGAAGAGATAAGTCCACAACAATCGCTATTGCCATGTTTCTGTAGGGGATTACAGTAAGTTAGAGGCACTTTTACAAAAATCGGCAGTTCCATGGGACTTTGCTACAAATAACAGTTGGGTTACTTTTCTTAATGTTCATTTTATTTATTTTAAAGTAGTAATCAGGCCACAATCATTATTATATCAAGATACCTGATTGTTACAGATGTAATAGGAATTTCAATCAGTTTAGACAGGAATGTTCCACCACCAAGTTCCCATATGTGACCTATGTCTTTTCCCTGTTAACAAATCAAATTTATATCATTTAAAACCACACTCCAGAGCATAAAAATTGTGGCAAACTACATACAGGCCCCAATGTGCCTACATTTAAACCACTGAATACCAAATGGAAATAAAAAAGTCATGAAATTTGTGACTAAAATAATATTCTTTAATCACACCTATGTGTAACTGTATGAAGATCTGTTTGAAAATGTGAACGTTAAAATAACTAATTTTACAATTCTGTGGCAGTGATAGACATCCAATGATCTTCACTTGTTATGGCATAACTCATGTGTTTCAGGAAGAGTATTTGTTGTGTTATGCAATCTTGCTTTGGTGGTTAATTAAATACGCTGTGTAAGACCCCTTCTTGTGTGTCCACCCTAAATAATAATAGTTTACTTTGAGACAGATTGAATGTTGCTGTACACTCACTATGTGGAAGGACCATTACTTCATAATAATTTAAACTTAAATTACATTATTCTGCAGGTTCTAGTTCCTCAAGGAAAATAATGAATACAAAAGACAGAGTAAAGTCATTTGCCATATCTTACATCAACCTGGTAACTAACTTTCCTGAATATTGGCAATGAATCACTTCAAATAATTAGATAAAGTGCTATTAAGTGGTTGCTGAAAGAGAAAAAGTTAATTTCCGCCCCTCCATTCAACAAACCTAAACTCGCTGGTTCACTTGATAACTGAAACATTTTTCTTCTAAGGAAACTTACAATATTGTGCCCAGTTTTAGCTCTTCGTCCAAATGTGTAATCCAGTGCAGTAGTTGGTTTAGGAGCTTCATCTCTACAAGGTAGATATGGGTAAGAAAAATTATATTATGGAAATGGAAAACATTGTTATATGCCTATTCATCCTCCAAATGGCTTTATTCTTTGTGTCCACTTCAAACCAAGTCTAAAATCTTTCCCTGGTGGCTCAGAAAATGCAAAGTGCACTTTTCAGAATCCCTGGACTCCCCCAATGAAACGGAGAAGACCCACTGCCAACACCTACCCTATGGTGGCAGTCTGTACCTTTCGATTTAATCTATTGACCCTTAGATATGGACGACACTTTCTATGGTTTACCGGTGTGATAACCCACTTGGGATGTTGGGAGAACACTTGAAAAACTTGTAAATCACTCGCATTTGGCTCATGATTTACAAGCTTTTTTCGTGTTCTCCCAACATCCCACATGGGTTATCATGCCAGTAAATCCACAGAAAGTGTGGTCTACTGCTTAAGTAGACTGCTTGTTAGTTAGCGGTAAATGAGTGCACCAATGAGTTCAGTAACTCAAAAGAAACTAAGGGGTGGACCATTTGATTTTTGATGGGGGCATTGCAGGATTTTTAGACTGCTAGATATTTTTTTTTATTGCTCCAGCCCTGCAGGATTTTTTTAAATCTCCCCGTCCTTGCATGATATTTTTTTAAATGGAAATTTAAAACACAAATTTTGAAGTTTAATATTAAAAACTTGACCATCACCAGCCACTCAAAATTCACCCTTTAGGCTATTAAAAACCACCTTTACACACAATGCATTTTTAAGTTACATCTTTCTTTCAAAGTAATAAAGAGTTTCATCTTTATTCAGTGTACAAAGAAATGCATCTCCACTATTAAAATGCCCTACTTACCTATCAAGAAATCTCAAAATCAAAGATGTCTTTCCCTACAAATTAAAATTGAAAGTAAAGGTCAAAAAGGAGTTGCAGAATCTGTTGTGCAATGACACAGAATTCACCAACGACATTGAGTTTATTTTTGAAGGAGAACTCACAGAATTTTTACTTCCAAGGACAAATATACTTGATTCATCACTGCTGGATAATGGCACATCATCTTGCTGATCTAAATTAGAGCAATAATAATCCAGTTCAAAACAAATATATTGACAGTCAATAATATATTTACCTATCAGATGCTAAAAATATTTAACTTTGTGCAAGAACAATAAATTACTGAGGTTACACTGAACGAGATTCCTTAACTCACCCCACAATGTCAGTAATACTACTTTTCTTTTTTTATTATTTATGTAATTTACTTAATTATAGTCCTCTTTACCTCAATTACTCCGCCTACAGAGTTCAAAAGATATTCTTCCTTGACACAAGGCTACCAGATTGCATCCTTTGAATGTAAACCCTTGTAGATTCAAATTAATGTTTACCTTGGTTGGGGTGATTTTCTGTTCTGTCTCTCTCTTCTACTGCCAGATCCCAAATAGTCTTCTCTGACCTGTTGATGTCAAAAGGAGGACAAACAAGTTTTAAAATAGTTTCACTGTCAGCATAATGCCTTTATCAAATATTAAATTAATATTAAATTAATTAATATTAACCATTTTTATTCCATTCGCTAAATGAAACTGGTCGCCAGGGTAGTTACAGGGTGCGACAAAAGTGCTCTCTGATAGCCCAGAGGCTAGTGGAACAACCTGTTAAGCTAGCATGTTGTCTAATGGGTAAGCAATATTTGCTGAAATACAGTACTTAAAATGTTAGAGGAAAGGTGGGTTGGTAGACCTATGCAATTGCTGAGACTATGTTAACTTCAGCAACAGTTTGTTTGAATGGAAAGCAATTTCAAATGTTTAATTTTCGTCTGGCCTAGTGGTCAAGGTTGCTATGTTAATATGGGCTTTTATATAATACGTACAATAAAAAAGGGAAAATAAGAAAAATGTAAACAAGGATTTTCCTAAAAAGGAGCATTAGTGATAAAGATGAAGTAAACATACTGAAAGAAATTTATCAAAAATCAAGACAAGATTGCAGGAAGATAGACAATAGGAATGCAAGGATTCTGTCCCACTAGAAATAGGCCTCAAATCTAGGTAGAAAACGTCTTGCTACAGTCTCCAGTGTGCAAAGAAAGTTGTGTCCGATAGCCTGGGGCTAGTGGATTTTGCTATCGGGCTAGTGATTATTGTTCTTAACTTGCCCGACGGGCAAGTGCTGTTTGTAGGAGAAATTGTAATCAATCCTGCTAATCAAAAAGGGTTTTTGGGGATAGCTGAAATCACAGGCAGACCACCCTCTGTTAGTGGGGGCCGTTGTTGATTGAAATCTGAGCAACGATCTTTTGTTATTTATAGTCTCCTTCTTTAGTTCTAACCGCCGAGGTCAAATATTCATCTCGCAAAATAGCGCTTAAAACAGCACGGGACGGCGAAAAAAACATGACACATGACTCAGTGAACATTTTCTTCAAACTTTTATTGAAAAATTTTTTTAAAATTATGCATTTTGGAACAAATTATAGCCACCGTATTGTTCATATGTATTTCTTCTATAAATAACAAAAGATCGTTGCTCAGATTTCAATCAACAACGGCCCCCACTAACAGAGGGTGGTCTGCCTGTGGTTGAAATGACTTGTGGGCTAGTAGATGCTATCTACAGCTTGCCCAAATGGCAGGCTGTAAAATTGACTTTCTTTGCACCCTGGTCTCACACAAAAATAGTTAGGACACTTCCACTGGATGTTTTTTTTTAACCGCGTCTGGGCCGTCTCTTCATCCTCTCAATCTTGTTTATCACAGTTAACTTATCAAATCTTCTGCACCAACAAAGGGAGGGTACGAAGACAGTAAAAAGTGTCCCAACAATTTTGTACAGTCTGTTTTGTATAAGACTGGAGATAAAAACTACCAATAATTAAAAAACTCTCAATTTCTTCAATATATGCGATTGTGACAAAAAAGGTCAATGGGGGGAGGGGGGGAGAGAAGGGGATGATACAATTTCCAAGGGTGAGGAATCACTATAGATGTCAAATCCCCCCCTCCCCACCCTCCTATTCTTGGACTTAGCATAAGTCATACGACTTATATGTGGTCTTCAGCTACCTAAATTATAAGAATATTAAGTCTAAAGGGATTAGGTAGTTGTAAAGATAATTGTAAATTATCCAACTGCAGTCGATGTTTCCACAGCAACATAGACTAAGACGCCATATTCTGTCAGATCATCCTATCTTCCTCATTGGTTTTTAGCCAGTATGAACTAAAATTTGCTACCAAAATGCTCTTTACCTCTTTTCGCTCATGCTCAAGTTACCACTTCCAACTCAGGACAGAATCAATCACATCATGAAGGTTATTTTCTTAACACACTTCTCAACACATTTACGCTTGGCGAAATTTCTGAGCCGCCGTTACCTCCTCAGCAGTCTTACAAACATTGGTACCAGTTTCTTTGGAGCGAAAATTGGAACGCCTGACGGAAATTACTCATGGCCACCTTGGAAGTCTTAGACGAGATTTTGGCCTTAAAGTCCATCTTTTGTAACCCTGGGGAGTTTTATTTGATAAATCCGTCGTCGTTAGAAGATATTGAAGAAACTCAAGGACCGATTTCTTTCAAGATTGCTGTAAAATGCCATCCAGAGCAAGATCTGACCGGCGTCGCGAACTCTTCAGAACATGAGACTACCACGTCCAGTTTTTCGGTAGAAATGACTGTTTCATTACAGCCAGATTATCCTGTAACGTTACCTGATATATCGCTTTCATGCATGGGAATGACTAAGAAAAGTTTATCATCTCTAAAGAGTAATTTAATCGAGTATGCGACGAGTCTTCTCACAACTAGTTCAGAAGCAATTATCATGGACTTGACAATCTGGCTGCAAGAAAATGCAAGGTCATTTCTAGACAAAGTGGAATTAAACAGTAAAAGAAAAATGCCTACCGAGAGTAAGTTCATTCTTTTACTTAAGCTGGACCACATGAGGAATAAAAGCCGATATATCAGAACGATCGCTTGTTGGGTAGACGAGCTAAAGTTGTCTGGAAGAATATTCTTTGCTGGCTATTTGATATTTCTTTTGTTAACGGGGGCGGCCGAGAGCGTCAAGGAATACTTGCGAAGACACAAAACTTGCAATGTAGACGTCGATTCATCGGGAAAGCCGTGTAAAGAAAAAATGATGAATATTCTGATGCATGAACGAGATTTAATTAATTTGAGGTATGAAATCAACAAAGTTGTAAGGTCGGAACACAGTAGGTGACAAGTTGCAGCAACACGTCACGGTGACAGATCACTCATTGAGTACAGGTCAGGTGACTAGTTGCAGCAACACGTTTGGCAACATGTCGCAGCAACAAATTGCTCTGTGTGTACAGGTTGATTTCCACTGTCGTGTAATTTTTATGTGCATAAACAGGTTAATTTTACCTGCATAAATAAAATAGACTAGGTAATGTATGAACGGTCACACGGGGTTAGCATGAAAGTTGAGCGAGGTTATGCAAGGCCTTTCATACATTGCCCATATTTCATTTATGCACGTAAATTTTACATGCATCTGCATGGAAATCAACCCGACTGAAGAATTTTTCAGTGTGAAAATCTCTGTGTCCACAACTGAATTTTAATGCTGCAACAAGTCACAGAAAATCAAATCAGTTTGAATTTGTGCGACTTGTTGCAGGGACAAATTCTGTTGAAGAGACAAAGATTTTCACAAAAATTCTCCAGTACACACAAAGTGATCTGTTGCTGCAAAGTGTCACCACGACATGTTGCTGCAACTTGTCGCCGAATATGAACTGACCTTTATGTCTCTTTTAAATGCAAAAAGAAACCAATTCATGTGGAAATCATTAATTAATCAAATTTGATACAACTCCAAATCCCATAAAAAAGACAAATCCTGAAGGTTAACATTAATAACCAATAATATTAATGGCCTGTAAATGGCAAAAAACAACAACAACAACAAAGAGAAATTCAGGCAGTGTAACAGCTACTGTATAGTGAGAAACTGAATGTTGGTCACTCTCAGGAGAAAACAGGTTAAAGAAGTTGAAGACATGTAAAGTGTAAAGTTCACTGAACATCAGGATTTGGGCATACGGAACTCTGACTTCAATGCTTTGCTTGAGATATCACCAAACAATAGAAAGTCCCAGTGCACAATTCCCAATGCCCAAAGCAACCTTCATTGTATCAGCTATAACATTTATTACATTTTTCTTTCTTTTTCAGCATTTGTGACTTTTGTGAAGTTGAGTGTAAATCTCCTTCAGAGCTTGAGGTCAAATTTGCAGAGATGGAACTTGAACATTTATTCAAAGAACAAATACAGCCACTGCTATAGCAAGAAACTAGGTGACTGATTGAGAACTGATAAGGAGCAAGACACAGTCAGAAATAATTGATGCTTATTATCTATAAACGTGTCATTATGTAACACTTTCTTTTCTAAAATTCTGAGAAAAATTGAGTCAACTGGTAGTAAGCATTAGCGGTACCATGCTTTTCTAAGAACTTTAAAAAAACTTTAAAATAATTTATCAGTCCTCTTAATAGCATTGTTTTGTTATCACATTTACGAGAAAAAATATAAATATATTATATTAAAAATACAGTCGCCGTTTATTAACATCAAAAATAAAATACGTGCAGTTGTATGTAATTAGGGCAATATACAACACCCGTGAAAGGGAGCGAAAAACATAATACCACACTGACAAATATCTTTTTAGCCACTGAGGAATGTCTCTCATTTGACTGATCAAGAATGCATGGCAAAAAGCTATGTTGAAAAAATATCGAAGAAAACCAGGAAATGTATTGCTCTCAAAACCAACCATGTACAAAATTTAGAGTTATACAGCACCAATGAATCTGATTAAAGGTAACTGTTTTACCATTCACAACAAGTGATTGTCAATGACCCACCTTTATCCAAAAGGCTTTGGGATTGCTTGTGTTTGTTTTCAGGACTAATAGCTTGTGCACATGTTTTGTTAAAATTCTTGTAACCTGATTGGTTGGTCAATTAAAATGGCAGAGTTTTCATAAATTATGAAAAAAATGTGTGGGCCTTAAAAAGAACAAAAATGATGACAATAAAAAATGACTTGCAGATGTTTTGGAAATTAAACTTTGATTCTAAGTATTAATGAATTAACAGTTTTATCAATACAGAAAACTAATGAATCAGCAATCAGATGCATTACTCCATACAGACAACTTGCACAAAATGGCCAGCAATTTTTTTCCAATCCACCCAAAAGCTCTTGTCTTATAATACAGTTGAGCAAGGGTTAATGTGATAATTCTTTCAGTAAATCATCAGAGTCCAAAGAACTGAGTGATGAACTTGAGATACTTCCTACTCCATTTCCTGACACTCCTGCAAATTAATCACAGTTTTCTCATAAGTCTTCACACATTATATATTTGTTCCTAAACATCACAAACAGGGTTGTCACTAAGATTTCAAGTTGCCGGATAAATACATCAAGTAGGCGGGGAATCAAACGGCTAGGGATTTCTTTTGGTTCTATTTTTCTTCTATTTTCCAATAAAAGTAGCCGGGGACCAGTCTCTTAGTAGCCGGGGAAAATCCCCGGCCCCCGGCTCTTAATGACAACCCTGACAAAGGTGGTGATCTAGATCATGAGGTAAGAGGGTGGGGCCTGCAAGCAAGCTCCCATTTAGGGGATATCATGAGAAGTCAAACACAAGGGGCACCCAAAAAGAGGTGCAAGATTGAGGGGTGGAGTGAGGGTGGGTGGTGCAGAAAAAGCCCCCCTTTGCAGTTGTGCCACTCATTGATGTGTATTTTCATGTCTTGCTTTGCTCACCACTTTGGGGGAAGGACTCATCCAGACCTTGATATGAGAAGAGTGCTTTGTAAAAACATAATTTCTCTTCCCCTGGCAGATTTGATTTTGTCTAAAAACCGGGGGGGGGGGGGAGCTGGCCCCCTGGGCCTCTCTCCTAGATCTGCCACTAAGGGCCTACATGTATTTACATGGAGGTGGGGGACCCCAGGTAAGTGAGGTAACCAGCTTAGGTGAAGTAACCCACTAGTCCATATCCTGTTATTATGGTCACCTCACCTATCATGTAAACGTGATCAAATTAAAATGAGAGATTATATGGACAGGCAGGTTACCCCATCTAAGTGGGTTAGCTCACCTCCCTGGGGTACTTCCCACCTCCATGTAAACAGGCCCTAAAAAGGCCCACTAGAATACAAAGACTTTCTAACATTTGCATCTTTGCACAAATTCGCAGGGTATGACCTTAAATTTAAAGAAAGCTCTTTGGTACAACTTTTACTTGGCATTAACTTTTTTATATGCTATGACCACTCAAATGAAACCTCTGAAACAGTACTTTTACATAAAACTTGACTGTTTGCTTTGTAATATGTAATATGCAGTTTAAAGCATATGGTACTACTAGTTTTCCAGCATTTTGCAGAAAAAAAATTAGTGATGATTACATGGAAATGTTTGGAATAAAAGGGGAAAAGAAAGGTCATGGCAGCCAAGAAACTTCTCTGTCAGTAGTCTTTCTCAATAATTTTTTCACCTAAATAGACACCTTCATGGTTTTCTTCGACTTTTGAAAAAAGTCCGTCAACAGGAAAAATCTGCAACATGGCTAAAAAGAAGGCCTTAAAATTTATAGCTAAAATACCAAGTTTGAATGTGATTTGTTGAAAACTAACAAAGACAAAGACTGCATGGTGGGGGACAGGTTCTCACCCCCGCACCATACAAATGCCAATAAAATTTCATGACTTGGTGGAGCAATCTCATCACCTTTAAACTTGGCAAGTTTCCTAATTTTGAGAATTGCTATTTCCAGCAGAATTAATGGCATTAAATTTTTTCAAACCGGTCTTTATCAAAACTTGAAAAAAAAAGGGGGGGAGGGTCTATAAACTATCTATCAGTCAATTTTACCTCTGTGAGACCTGTCGAGCTTCAATGACGTCAGCTCTGAGTCACTAGGACTGCTAACATCCAGTGTTGTCAAACTCAGATCATTATCACTACTACTTGACAGGACAAGATCATCCACTGCTGCCTTGGATTTATGTTTAGTTCCTTCTCGTTTTGATTTTGCATCACCATTCATAAATCTTGCTTGTGTTGAAGCATGCAGTTGGGACTGCCTCACAGATGAATTATTACCTGTTGAAAATTTATTTAAGCAATAGACCACACTTTCTATGGGTTTACCGGCGTGATAACCCACGCGGGATGTTGGGAGAACACGAGAAAAGCTTGTAAATCACGAGCCGAAGGCGAGTGATTTACAAGCTTTTCGAGTGTTCTCCCAACATCCCAAGTGGGTTATCACGCCGGTAAACCCATAGAAAGTGTGGTCCATTGCTTTTATAAAATAACTTCTAGTAGAATGGAGTCTTTTAGGTAAAAAAATATGGTTCTAGTACCGTGATCAAGTCACGTCTTCTCTCTAAAGTCACCATAAGCCAATCATAACTCCCGATTTAATAGCGTTAAACTTCTCAAAACTCAGTTCCGTCAAACAACAAACAGCAGCACTTCAAAACACGAGTTTTTGCACTCATTACATGATAACTTATGAAAGCTGTTTTACAGGAAAAGTCAACACATAATCATGCGAACGTAGAATGAAAGAATACGTTCATGGTTTTTTTACTACAGAAGTAGAAATTAATTGAACATCAGACTGTATGCAGCTGTATTTTGTTGAGTCGATCCGTACGAATTTCATTGTTACAGACCGAACTGACCGCTAATGTAATGAGGACTTCATTCACTTTTTACAAGCCGCAGTGGTTTAAGATCTGTTTTCTGGACTTTATTATGATCAAGAAATGCTGCGGTAACGACGTGGCTGCATTTGCGAAGTTGTCGCATGTAACTTTAGATGCACGTACAGCGACCGATGGAAATATGTCAGTGGTCAAAGTTTTCTTTGCCGTAGCCACATATTGGCGTTAATATTTGTCGATTCGTGAAGTCAGGTGGTTTGAGGTAGGTTATGGCATCGGTATCACCGAATAATTTGTGCAAATGTTGGAAAAAAACAGCCCGAAACTCTGACATCTTTCATCATCGTTGGCAGCTTGTTTACAACCTACAGCGGCCGATTTTGTACCATATCTTGATCAGAGATCTCTTTTTGGAACAATTTCTTTCATTAAGGAATTTAATTTTGACATAAAATAAATCCAGAATGCTAAAACTATCCGTCTTGTTGCTGGTTGGCACATGGTTAAGTTTTCCTGGAGACTTTCTACACCAGAAATTCACGTAGTCGTTGTCTTTCTCTGCGATTTGGCATCGTCGTGAAATGTAAACTGTTTTCAAGCTTTGTACAGTTTGAACTTTATAACTTCTAAAGCTATGGCAGTAGCGAATTGTGAGGCTCAGTAAAAATGTGGAAACCAACGCTTTTAATATTAAGAAGGGCTGGGTAAGTAACTTGTTCTGTTTTTTAGCTTTTCTAAAATCGTTGTTTGCAGATCAATAGCCGGTTTTGTTTGTGGCTCGTGGTCCGGATGCTTTTTTCTATGGGTTTACCGGTATAATAAACCATAGGTTTTTGACCAATCAGATCACGCGTACTATCTCAGTTATTTTATAAAAAGTAATATGACCATCTTCTTTCCACACATAGTCATAATATTATAGTTAATGAAGTGTGTATGGAAAATAACTGGAATACACAAATGAATTGGTTACTGAATACACTTTTTAGAGATGATTCCAAACAAGATTAAGGATAAATCTACCACTGAAAGTAAAATAATTTCAAATAAAACCTCTCTGGGGTAATTTTCAGGAAAACTCAAACTTAATATCTCTTCGCAAAAACTGTGGCTGATGTGTTATTGTATTCAAATATTCATGCTGAAAAAGTATTGTCTTCACTAACTTGAAACTCCTGAATTTCTGACACTGGACTGAAACTCAGACTCCAGATCAGAAAACTGTCGTCTAACTTGGTTTACAAGATGCCTGAAAGTAAAACACAGCACAATCATAGTTTTTTCAGAACAAAACTCCTCATTATTTTATAACAAACAGCACTTACAGGTTTCTCACACTAAGAAAAGAATATGGGTAACTTACTTAAGTTGCCGTATTTCATACGAATCTGATTGCTTCTCATCAACTATACTGCTTAAGCTTCTTGACTGTGAGCGTTGATTCTCTGAAAGTGACGACAGAACCTGTGAAAGGATGCCAACAAACAAGCAACATTATTTCCTTGCATGTATTAAACTCAGTCAACAAGAATTGATGAAAAAGTTATAAAGTATCATACTGATGTCATTATTATTTAGAAGTTTGAGTAAAATGCTCTTACTCTGTCCAGCCTTTCCTGTTTACGAAGTACATCTCTTGAGTCGCTAAGTGATGAGTGGAGCTCAATTTCCAGCTTTCCTACATTTCATTTATTCAAAAATAATACATGTTAAAATCACCTACTCAGAATACATTATACTAATTAGAATCAGGTCTATTGGCTTGAAAATATCTATGTTGTACTTGCTGACATTAATAGTTTTTACTGTTGCACCAGTTGAGTGGGTAGAAATACATGTGCTGACTGATTACCAAAATGAATCAGATTTCAAGACTGATTGACTGACTGACTGACTGACTGACTGACGGATTGACTGACGCAGCCAGCTGCTGACTGTAAGCCTGGCTGGTTAACTACATACACTGTACTTTGCAACTGACTGACCAACTGACAAACTGGCCTGACTTTTCACTTTACCAACCTATAACCAACTGGCCTGGGTTGTTCAAAAGTTGGATAGTGCTATCCATCAGATAAATCACCATTTAGTGGATAAGTATTAGGGAAACCAATTGCACAATCCACCAGATAGCGATTTATCCGCTGTGGATAGCGCTATCCATCTTTTGAGCAACTGTAAACCTGAACAGCTGATTGCAGACTGACTACCCCGTTAACTAAAATTTGTAACAGAAGATCTACTAAAATAATCTCTGATTGACTGCTGGTGGGCTGACTCAGTTTTTTGACTGACTAACATAAACAACTGACAGTCTAATGACTGACTACTGCAACACACTGACCAGTATCTTATCACTGACTGATTTCATAACATACTGTCTGAGTTCATTGGATGATTCACTGTCTGATTGACTGACTGACAGACACACTAATTTGTCTGAGTTCATTGAGTGATCATGACTGACTATTTAATTGACTGACTGACAAACACACTAACTTGCTCACTTGCTTTTAATTCAATGACCGACTGATTGATTAATTATAACAAAAAAATAAGTTTCCTTACCCATCTTTGTTTTAAGATGTTCAATATCTCTTTGTAAAGATTCTGTCTCATCTTCTATAATTCTTCTCCTTAAAAAAAATATTATAAAAGTTGTGCTATTCATATCTTGTTGCCATCAAAATGGACATTGTCATTTAAAAAAACAGGTAAATTTTTATAATTTAGTGCAGTAAAACTCTACAAATCTTTTAAAGTGATTTACAGGTTGAAGTTTGTTAACACTAACGCTTCATTGATGACAGACGGATCACTGCGATGGGAGTTTTCGCTTGTACTCTGTCTTAACTTGGATTGGCTTTGGACAAATTCCAGCTGGCTATATACATCACGCTTAAACTACCAAAGAAAAACAACAATAATGATATCATTTAAAACACATAATTAGATGAGTCCCATTATTATTCTAAACCATTTGGCCACTACAGCCTGTGAGAAAAGATTCTTCAGGTAAGGTTCAAATTAAATTTCTATTGATAAAAAATTAACAGAGTCATTTAATTAAAACTTCACGAGAGGCAACACATAAAATGGTTGCTTTTCTGAGGTGCTGTTCAACATACTTGCCTGTGGAACTGGAGAGAATTTGACAGTGCATCAAGAATAACTTATTTCACACTCCTTCAGCTGCTAAGTTATTGCCTAGAGCTACTGAACATTATGCTGTACATGTAAGTAAAGGACTGAATTGAAGCATAATGAAAGAGATTTAGCAATCTTTCTTTTAATACTCACTTGCTCTAACTTTCGTTCTGTTTCGATGTCTACTCCCTTTTCTCTTAGTCGTTCATTCAGTCTGTTTATTTCATCTGGGTGAGAAAATTTATTACATAAAACAGATATTGGCATCTTGTTGTTCCTTGCATCATTGAAAAATATGTCTATGTTCTCAAGAAGAAGAGGACAGTAAGGCTTATGTGATAAACCAATTAGAAAGAATAAGATAAGACTGGAAAGAAAGTATTTCTCAGATAAGACACATGTTACAGGTCAAATTGATTTCAGGTTAAAAATGTTGGTGATTTTTCCCCTGACCACTTGCTGAGGGTTTTGCTGACAGGCTCAGATTCTGAGCACCCCATTTGGTCACAAGACTTTCCCTCCTTTTTGGAGAGGCAAAAACAATGTTTTGCAGAAGAACTTTTCAGCATTATATGGCAAATCAAGGAGGTCACTATTTAATGATGATAATTTGAGCTGAAGACAGATATTTCAACAGAGTCCTGACAGAGTCCAGGCAGCTTTAGAACATTTTAACTGTTGTTATTTATAACTGCTAACTGTTGTTGTTCTAAGAAGGGAAGGAAACTTACATACCAAACAGGGCACTTGGAATGGTCACCTAAGCTAAGCAAAAATTCAAATGTGAATGATCTTTTTATGGGGAGAGGGGGAGTGCTAACAGTTTTGTCACTTTGATGGTAAACACAGCTGTAGTATGTTACAAGAATATACCTCTCATTCTCTTGATCTCTGCAGCATGAGTTTCTCTCTCTTTCTCAAGTCCCCTGACGGTGTCACTTAAATGACTCACTAGCTGAAATGCAATAGTAGGTTACATATTTAATACAAAAAAAAAAATTAAGCTGAACATAAACACAAATTGCCAAACATTTTTAGTTTGTAAGACTTTTTATTTTAGCCTTCAACATTTGCATGACAGCTGAGTCTTAAAGTTTGATTGTATCATTAAACCTTTTATAACCAGAGTATAATACCATCAACTGACATGATACAACTCACTTTGACTCTGAAGATGACTACCGCACAGGTTGTCGAAACGTCAGTCACTGTCAACAACAACAGTCCTATTCAGGACTACATTCACCCGGACCATCAAACTCAACCTACTGTAAAGCTTTGGGTAGAACAGGCAACAAAAAGTGCACTTGTTTTGGAACAGTGCAGCAAAAGGAGTTGAAAAGTGATGCCGTGCATTTTACCGACCACAATCAAACCTGTTAACAACCTGATTTGCTGCAAGACAGGTTTGATGTGGGTGGTAAAACGTGCAACATCGGTATTCAACTCGTTTTGCAGCAAATATTGCAACTTAGACAAGTTGAATATTTTTTGTTGCCCATTTTATAGTACCTTACTATCAAACTCAGAAAACCATGAACACCTGAAAAATTTCAGGCGTGTTGATAGTGTACTGCTGGCCAATTACAATAAAGTTCAGGATACGTAAGCAAACCTCAAAACCACAAACTAATTACCACTGCTGCTTGCAGTTTAGTTATCTCGTGCCTTATTGGCTTATTTCTTACAACACAATAACATTTCATAAATATGTCTGGATTTCATGGTTTTGTGAGTTCCACAGTAAATTTAAACATGAAGAAAAAATTATTTTAACATTATCTAATCTAAGTGAGGGCCTCCCTGAATTATTATTACCATTATTATTATCGTTATCTTTATTTTTCTATTATTGTAAAAGTTCTCACCTCAGCTTGTTCCTCAACCCTTTCAAACAATGCATTAACAAGAGCAGGTGATGCCTGACTTGAGGGCACACTAGTTGCCATGCCAACAGTTTTCACAGGGCTGAGTTTATCCCAAGCCATAGCTGAAATATGAGGACTTCGGGAAGTCTGAGATCGAAGGTTCCCTGGACTTATGGAGGCTATCAAATAAACGAGAAAGAAAGCAGTTTTGTAAAATTTTCTGTATGAATGATAGCAACCTTCACTTTTCAAGTCCAACAGTGACTAGCATAAAACTTCTTTTTAGGAGACATAAGTTGAATCAGAATACTGTTTTCACTAGATTGTAATGCTCTACACTTCTGATTAAGAAACCAACTACGACTCTGTCCAGCCATGAGAAACAGCCTAATGGATTTTCTCAAATGGAAACACAGCCATCTATACTATCTCCCAAAACATCTTGGGATGAGAGATAGCTGTATTTAAAGGCTAGAGGTACAGCGCATTGTCCACAATCTCCTGGGGAAATAGTCCCTATAAACGCCTATATGGGTAAGTTCCACACAAAAGGGGTACCATTTGCAGGCTTCAGATATATGAAGAGTAGGGACTTCACTTAAGATGATGTGTGTGATAGGGTAGGGGATTCTGTCATTTTAGTCTGTATAAAAAAGGCCTAAAAGGGCTAACAAATGAGCTCTCTGGCTGTAAAAAGTTACGAAAATAAATAAAAGAAAGAAAGAAAGATTTTTAATCACCGCATTCCGCATTAATTTGATTTACAATGTGTTTACAATACGCGGAAAAATCTGGTTTTGTGGCGTACTCACATTTCACAGACAGTGCATTTGCAGCAGTGGTGCATTTACAGAAGGGGTGCATAAGTTCTAAACTAGGTATGTGAAGGGGGTACCATTTGTCAATAGAATTTACAGTATATGAAAGGGGTACCTTTTCTGCCAAAAATGGTACATAGAAGAGTTATATGGAGGTCCAAGGTGTCACCCTCTCAGCAAAAAGCTTCAAGTTGTAGAACATGTACACACTGCACACCCCAGGGTTTGTTACTTACGATGATTGGTTTATTACGTCACCCACTGTGGTTTGTCCATTAGAAGGTGACGACCTTGGTTTCACGGGTCGGGATCTTAAGAGTTGTAGTGGTTCACAATAAGTTTGTGTAAACACACTTACCGTGCAAAAAATTACGCCCTTTTTCAATAATTTATCCAACGCAATTAATTGACTATTAAAGCATTCCAACGATGCACTAATTTCTAGCTATGACCTAAAAATCATTAAAATGTCTTACATGCTTAAGATTAAGGAGTAAGCTTTAATAATTTATAGAATCGAAATGACCTAACTCTCAATTTAACGGTCGATTAACAAACAAGACACTTACCGCCAAAATGGTTTCCTCTTGACCGACCCGATTCTTTTGTTTTGCTTGAAGAACCCAGGCGGTCCTAAAGTAAATACATTAAAATCAAATCTAGAGGTTTAAAAGAAATCTAAAGAATTACGGGTTGACAAATTTATCAGATGTAGATGCTTGTTAGGAGAAAAATAAATCGAGTATATATAAAGTTTCCTTTCTCGCGACGACGCTGGCTTCGCTTGCGTTATTTTTACTGTGGAGGAATGTGTGACCGCGATCCGCATCGTTTAGCTGTTCTCACCCGAACTCTCGCTAAATTCGTCTCTGTTTCACGTACTATTGAAGAAAACTTGCTTTCCCACTCCATATTACAGCGATCAGAGGAAAATTATTGTAAAGAAATTTGCGAATTAGCGATGCAAAGCAAAGATGCTCATTTGCTCATTTCTTGTGCGTGTCGTCATATACTACGTACCTACCTAAAACAAACTACCCGCTTTCCGCTGCCTCGCAGGCACATAGACTCCATATTGAGAGAGGAATCAGGCTATGTAGATGTATGTACAAGTTTGTTCAACATATTGAAGATGACTTTAAGTTTCTTTCTTAAGGAGAATCTGGCAAGTTGAGAATCAGTTGTGTCTTTGCAGTTTGGCAAATGTGACTTCGATTCACTTCCCTTATCAGCAATGGAGATTGTCAACTTCCGTGTTTGATTACCTCGATGATACCTGGGCAGTCCATTACTGTGGAACGTTTTAATCATACCTGATATGAGGAATCTAGAGTGAATGAAAACTGAAACAGGATGGCTTCCAATATTGAAGACACACTGATGAAACTAGACAGACTTCACAGTGTGGACTACAAAAATGATGAAGTGCGACTGATAAAATCTAAAATAGAGGGAATCGTTCATCAGATTTCAAATAGGATAGGGGAACTGAATCCCATCCTTTCTAACTCTGTTGTCCATTGTGGTAGTTTTTATCACAACAGTAAAATCAATGCACCAGATGAATTTGATTTCCTGTTGGTTTTAAACAAGTTTTCTCACCCAGGTGTGTGCTCTTGTAAGCCATTTGAAGATCCAGAGTACACACATTTGGTTTCTCTAGAGATCGACGACACAAAATTGAATTGGAATCCGCAAAGTGTTTTGGAATCGGATGATGATGCTGCCAATAAACAGACACTATTACAAGCAACAATTGACAGTGAATACCGTGATGCTGTTTGCAGTTGCTTAGCAACAATGTCATTGCCAGATGGCATCTCACTTACCACATCTCAAAAATCTGTAAGAAGGACACTCGAAGGAGGGGAAGAATTTCTGGCCAGCTTTAAGTTCTCTGGACCAGCTCTTACACTGTTACTCAACTGGAAAGGAGTATACTACCCTAACCTTAACATATCCATTGATGTGACCTACGTAATTGCTATGAGGGGCCTACCATCATTTTGCAATCTTGACAAACGATTACCAAGGGAACATCCAATAGTAAAAGCTGGTTTATGTGCTGATGCCAGTCATGAATTGTTGTATTGTCGCATGTTAGATGACACATGGAAGCAAACATGTAGTGTTCTAGAAAATAAGATCATCTGTTTTTGGTTCAAAGAGAGTGATGCAAGCAATGTGTGCTACAGGCTGCTGAAAATAATCCGCAATCTTGTCACACCAGTCGACCAGCTTGGAGATGCATTTTTAAAAACATATGCCTTGAAAACTTTATTTCTTTATGAATGTGAACAATTCCCGGATTCAAAGTTTTGGAGGACAGATGAACTATCAACACATCTTTTAACAATCTTTCAAAAGCTTTTGTCTGCAATTCAAAACAGGTTCCTTCCCAATTATTTTAACAAGAATCAAAATGCTTTGTCCTATCCTTTAGATTCTCGACCTGAAGATGAAAATGAAGAGGGAGAAAACAAATTTATCAGCAGTGTATATGAAGCCATGTGTAAAACAATAGAAGATATAATAAGTTCACTGGAAAATGGACTAGCTAGTGAACAAGCATTGAAGATTTATTTTGAGCCAGGGCAGAAAATTGTTATTAAAGATCCTGATATACGGGATGCCTTGGAGAAAGAAAATTAATGAAAAATAATGAAAATGGAAATAACTAATTACAGTAATGAAAAATAGCAAAAAATTGCAAAGCTACTGTAAAGAAAGATTAAGTATGCTCTGAATCCTCCCCTACCTTTCGACTCCTAAACAATGTTATTCCACAGGCAGCCCAAACTCTCACTGAGAGGATGTGTGGTTGATATTTTTCATTCACATGTTGAATGAGGCAGAAAATTTTGTTTGAGTGAAGTAATATTGTACATGTAGTTACTGATACAGGTGATGAGTGCAGAGCCCCCTCCCCCCCCCCTTCTGCAGGATCGAGTTGCCAAACAAAGATACCTTGTTTTAGCGAGAGAGTGGATGCTGCACTAACATGAAGGACTGCAATGGCCACTGTAGTGCATTAGCTTACTGCGTCGTTTTGGAACAATATAGTTTTGATAAGTTGTTTTGATTGTTAACTTGATTCAGTCTAGGTGAAAATAGTTTTGCATACTTGAATATTCATGCCATACATTAAATTTTTCTTGTTCATGCAAGTTAATTTGTTAAGTTTGTGTCTAAACAACATGTAATAAAACTACTTTCTATTGAAACAACCTGTTTCCTTGGGTCTATGGTTAAATACTTGCATTACCATCAGCCATTAGGAATGTGGCACATTATAATGATTTGTCACTGAGGAATAATGTATAAGAGGTTTGCAAATTAAAGTTAAAGACTCGAGAAATTTCAACTTCATGTTTTTTTTTTTGTTTTGTGTAATCTTATCGTGGTTTCTTACAATATGCATGGCTTATCCATTTTCCATTTATGAACTAATTAAGTCAGTTTATCTGAGACTTAAATTTTTCATTACTTTTTTTTCCATGATATTTGGATCATCCTAGTGTATTACAGTCATCTCTCTCCAAGACGGACACCTTTGGGACCAGGACCAGCCTTGCTGTCTCTCTTAGAGAGGTGTGTGTCTTATAGAGGGTCGAGGTATCTTGACACCTTTATTTTTTAAGCTGAACCTATTTGCAATGTATACATGTCTGTTTATCTTGTACAAAACCACACAAATTGGAAACATAATTGTAACAGAAAAGTGGAATTATTTTCTCATTGTGCAATCAAATGTTCATTTCAAACAAACGTTCTTCAAGGTCTAAAAGCATAACAGTATACACTCTGTAAACTGAAGCACAACTATAACACATCAAACATTTGCAATCTACTGTCATGTAGAGCACCTACATTTCAATTTTGAGGTATTTTTGTCCGTTGACAGTTTCAAAAGTGTCCATTGTCCTTCTTAGAGAGGGATCCATCTTGTAGACAGTATAACTTATTACAGTAGAATGACTGAAAAAAGGCAGGGACCAACACCAGGTGTCTGTCTGTGAGAGTTGTCCATCTTAGAGGTTTCCATCCACGGCCGGGGGGGGGGGGGGGGTTACTCCACATATGAAAGTGGTGGGGATGCTCGTCGTCTCGCTTAGGCTTGTAAATTTTGGATTTTCGTCTCCATTAGGGCGTTCTGGGCAAAATGCCATCATATTTAGCCGTGAAGGTCTCGTTTAGGGTTGCGCGCCAAAAAATATAAAAATATATATATTGTCTGTGTTTTAACATGGTCTCTTTTAGGGGTCAAAAAGAGCTTGGGCCACGCCCAGATCGGTCTACTTTAGGGGTTTAATTCAAAATTTCCGACGAGCATCCCCACCACTTTCATATGCAGATTCCCCCCCCCGGGGGGTGTCTACTAAGCTAGAGTTGACTGTATTCATATTTGATATAAGAGTAACAAAGCTAGTGGCTTCAGCGGGGGAGGGGCCTTCTTCTCTTTCTTAACTGAAACTGTGTCAAACGAATTTTCGGCTGAATCTGTCTTCTTAAGCTCAATTTTTTGGACACAGATGTACAGATGGTCTCAGAGTTCTGACACCAGCGAATAAAATAATGGTATCTATGTAGCATGCTAGTACCCCTCTTTCTAAAATTTCTGGATCCGCCCTAGCACCCCTCTTGAAAAGGGCTGTAGCAGTTCACCGCCCAGGGCCTCAGTTTGTTTCTTTTTTCTCTGTCATGTCGTGCTTCATGTGCAGATAGAGGGGCATAAATCTTTACTTGCACTGTAAATACTATTTAAAAGCACTTTGTAGACATGGCTTTTTAATAATTTTTGAAGATTGGAAATCTAGTACAACTGAATTTACAGCTAGAGGAGTCGAAGAAATTGCAAGCCACGTCACCTGAACGCGGCGGGCGACTTCGAGAGCTTGAAAAGGGCGGGAAATTCTATCCAATCAATGCGACCAGTCAGACAGAACGAGCCAATCACAAGACTCTGCCCTAGGGCTGGCCGTGTTTTTACAATCATCCAACATGGCTTCCCCTTTCGCTAATGTCGACGAGTTTTATGCGCCTAATGTGTTGGATCTCTTAGCAATGTTCTTTATTTTACTATGGATAGTGTTGGCATTATTTCAGTTAATATCTATAGCTACTGGGTAAGTAGTTTGGCGTTAAGTAGTCGTAAAATGTTTGTTATTCGCTTTTCATTAATTTCATGGCTTTGCGTTTATTTATAAGCAACTGATATGCAAACGTGTACTCTGAAATAACAATCTCCTCTATTGTCATTGTTTTCTTTGTTTAGAAAAATTTACCTCCACAAGTCGGTCGCCGTTGCTAACAATAAAGATTTACCGGGAGTTTCAATTTTGAAGGTTAGAGCTTGTTTAAAAATGCATGTTTACGATCGAGCTGCCTAATTTAATCCTAAATTGTGACAATGCTTCCCCTGCAGGGCTTGTTTAATTTGGTATTGTCATATTGTAATTTTGCAAGTTGGTGTTTGAGAACTATTCATCTCATTCAGCTTTCTGCCTTTCTTAATTTTCAGCCTCTAGTTGGGGAAGAACCGAATCTTATAAAAAATCTCCAAACATTTTTTGAACTAAATTACCCTAAGGTAAGAACGTTTTCTCTATATATCGTTATCATTCGCTCATAATTTTTCCCATCCTTGTTAAGTAGCGAAATGAGATAAGGTCACACCTTTCTTTTCCCTTTTTTTTCCTCTTCTCCTATATTTTTACGGGAATCTCATTTTTATGCAGTAGAATCGAAATTGTGGTAAACATTTTAGCGTATACTACGTCAAGCGTGAATGATGCTAAATTCTTTATACAATTTTGAAGTAAGCAATTTGCATTTAAGCTTAAGTTTGAATCCCACTGGACGAATGAATTTTTTTTTCAGTTTGAAATTCTTTTCTGCGTACAAGATGAACTAGACCCAGCTGTGAAAATTGTCCGTCAGCTGATGGAGGCGTACCCTTTAGTGAATTCAAGGCTGTTCACAGGTGGGTCGTTAGTAATAATTTTATTGCAGAAGACATAACACCTATTGGAGCTAGTAGAATCGGCCACAACCACAAAGTTAACAGAGTTCTAAAACACTCAATTCTTAAAGAATGCATGTGTATATTTTTAAAACTCCCTCGTGTAAATCGGAATTTCATTCATTCTTAAACAAATACTTCAAAATATGCTTGCTAAACACAAGACGGATATTTAAATGATAGTAGTAAATTATATGCTAGCATATGGAAGCAATTTCTTGCAATATTATTTTATATGTAAAACATTAATTTATCTTTTTTAAATCCATGGAAATTACAGCTTTTGTTGCAGAGATATAGTTATTTTGTTCATCTTTGTGACAGTTTATGAAATATTCACCAGCAATAATTAACTGGGTGCCAATTCTCCAACCTCTTTTTAGCATAAATTTGAACAATGTCGCTGTTGGTTTTATTTTTCACAACAGTTATGTCTGTCGGTGGATTACTTTGTAGATACCTTAGTAACTGCTGATGGTATTAATAAAACCACCCAATGACAAAAATATGAAAATAACATTGAATTTTAATTCTAATATCATTTTATTTTTATTTTGATATAAGTAGAGCTTGCAAGGGAGGAAATGTATTTTATTTTTATAAATAAGTGGATCAGTTTGTGTGTAGGGATTATCTTTCATGTTGTAACAGATGGTAGATTGATTCAAATTATGCAAATTTTACTCAGTTCTCAAAAATTACCATTTGAATAATTGCTTACCATACTTTGTTTGTGTGGTTTACTGTTCCATTTGTAGAAAACTGTCTTTATAAGTGATGAAAATAGAAACTTTCACATGTTACTACCATGTTCTTTGTATTATTTTGTTCTTCAGCCTGAACTTATTTGGGGCATTTTTTATTCTTGAAAGCAGTACATAGTTACACTCTTTTTCAAATAATACCGTATATCAGTTTTATATATTTTAAATGTCCTTAAGTTTTCTTTTAATGAAATCAGCATAGACTATGCAATAAGCTAATACATCTTGTGTTTCAGTTTTGTCTTTGGTTTGAATTCTATTTTCCTTTGTTCTTTGGTATGGTTATGTAATTATGAAAATGAATTTGACAAAGAAAAAAGAAAACAAAATTTAAAACCAAAGAACAAGGAATTGAACCACAACACATCCATGTCTAATGTAGAGTTAACATATTATGGTCGTGTATTCTGGAAGGTAATCAGTTGACAAATTAGAGGATAGAAAGTAATAGCAATGAAGTTTGAAACAGCATGAATTTACTTTTTAAGTGACATGTTCCCTGCATTTACCCTTGTTGTTGCGTAAGCTCCCTAATGAAGCTAATGAATATGTGGCATGCATCCAACTTATGGTTATGAAATCTACTCTTGAATTGAAACACTTTTTTTTTTTCGTGGATACAATCATGCAGGGGTACATGTAGATTATTTTTAATGCACTTTTTCTTTTTTTCCCTTTTTTTTTGGAACCATGAAATTTGGACATCTAACCAGAGGTGGTCTAATTTTAAAATTGCCTTATTTATCTATTTCTATATTTATGACTTGTTTATGTTTAGTATAATTTTTGGAATTGAAAACCAATCAGGGTTCTTGATTTTAAGCAGGCAGCTTTATTTTTGGGCCAGATAACTGATTTTGCCATCTTTCACTAAATAATGAGAGGAAGAGCTCTGTAGAGAAACCAGCCCAAACCGTGAAGTACTTCGTAGTGATTTTCGTCGGCTGCCAGCTACTTTTGACAACTGTGTTTATTAATGCAACAACATTCTTATAGTTTAAGTAGGGCAACTAGTAGATCTGGCCATTTTTCAACTTCTTTATTGATAAGGAGATAATGGTTTTTCAATAAGCAATGACAGCAAACAAAAAGTGTTGGCTATTTTGCTCAGAGAAGGTAGCTGCTTTTTTCCTTTCATAAGGTGACTAATAAAAGACACTTTCAATTTTTTTTTGGATACTGTCGGTTAGTCTACTGAAACGATCTGCCTGCTTTAAAATTTTATTGAAACCCTTGATATAATTACAGTAAGTAGTGTAAAAAGTAATTAAAAGGTTGTGTGCATAAGGACCGTTACATGTGTGGCTTGATATACAATCAAATATAAGGCAGCTTGACAGGAGTGTCAGATTAGTCACGTAAAGCCTTTTTGCCATCTGTGATGTAGCTGAGCCCAGCTGGCTGCTGGGGAATTTCACCAGCTCTAAATGAGCTACATTTGGCTTAGCCTGATTCTCAGACGTCCGAGGTCGTTTGCTGCCCCATTGGGAGAGGGAGAGAAGCGAAGAGGCCCAAATGACCTCTTATGTCTGAGAATCAGGCTACTTTTGGTTCTGATTGCCAGAAAACTAAAAGACATGGGGTAATTTTGAAGGTGCAGTTTAGTCAAAATCCAGCAGAGCTAATAAATAAGCCTGCCTAGATGTTCCTTAGCAACATACTATTGTGTCTTTTTTTCCACTAAAAAGGGCAAATTAATGCTCAATGGATAGCAATGACGTATTCAAAGAGGGACACAATTTTGGTGATTTCTTCGACACTGAAAGTTGTTCATTGTAACGTGCGGGGATTTACTATTTGAGAAGGAAAGTTAAAATAAATATGGTATTACCAGTGATATTATTGATAGATAAGTTGTTGATATATTAAACATCAGGATACATGAGTGTGCAAAGAAAGTAGTGTCCAATAGCTAGTGGATTTTGCTATCAGGCTAGTGAATTCTGTTCTTAACTTGCCCGACGGGCAAGTGAAGTATTTTGAGGAATTCAACTTACAGAAGAACTGTGAAATCAATTCTGCTCATCAAAAAATTTTAGGGGCTAGTTGAAATGACGATTGGGCTAGTAAATGCTAGCTTCAGCTTGCCCAAATGGCTGACTGTAAAAATGACTTTCCTTGCACCCTGATACATCTACATTTATAGAATTTTCCCTGGAGTGTTTCTTATCTAACTGAATAAGTTCTAAGAAACTGGTTGAGAGCCAAAAGTAAAACTGATACACTGTACCACATATATGCTTGCTCTTAAATTTTAATGCTATAATCAATTGTTTTTTTTTCCTTTGGCAGCTGCTAAGACAATTGGAGTAAATCCAAAGATAAATAACATGAACCAAGGTTACAAAGCAGCAAAATATAACCTTCTGTGGATTTGTGACAGTAATATTAGAGGTAATTTAACTGTGTGAACTAAAATACAATCAAACCTTCTATATGCAACCCCTCCAAGTGTCAAGACTTAGCAGTTATTTACATTACATAATCAGGAGGTGCTCTCTTACAAGAGTTTGGCCACAAGGGAGAACAGGACCAATTCATCAAAAATAATATTTATTACTGCGGGTCCCTCTTGTCACCTGCAATCCTAATCTCCAGGTCGTTATTACACACGCGTTGCATGTATGTGTTCAGCATTCATTTGGACTTCCACTAAGAATGAATTGAATGCAAAAAACGCAATTTGATCTCGTGTGTTTCGACCTTCTACCCCTCGTAGTCTGATCATGTGGGTTTTGACCATCTGTAACGTGAAACTTACACAAAGCACAGTGTTGGAGCAAAAGCGTTTGGACCTTCGATTGTTGTCGCCCGCACTCCTTAACCTTTGGCTATTACTAGTATTAGTTTTATAGAGAGATTATTGTGAGCAATTTCTGAGTTACAGTACAAGCACTGCATGCCATCAATAAAACTGCCTTGAATATATTGAGTTGTCTAGTGCATAAAACAACCTTCAGATATCAAGAAAAAATCTTGTAATAAAAAAAAAGAAAAAGGCATTGAGTTATCAGGGCTTGAGCATTGTTGCATTGTTTGACTTGTGCTGGTAGAGCAACTTGGCATCCACCAATTGGTCCTTAAGGAGGTAAAAAAACATCAACATCGTCAACCCCCAAAAAAGTCTCAGTCAGCAACGAGTCATGGTTGCTTGTGGGGGGTTCCAACTATAGTACTTTAAAATAAACATTTTGACATTTTAGTGTGGTTGCTCTCAAGGGGTGATTTTCCAGTGTGTTGGGGACCTGGTCATTACCGTTATCATGGTCAGATTGATGACTATTAGTTTCACAATGATGTCAAGGCTACCCCTTAAGAGAATTTTTTGGCAGCCCCAAATAACAAGTTAGGAGCCTGAGTCACATTTGTAGGAACCAATTGATCGATGAACTTAAATAAGTAAGCAGATGCTCAAAACTCGATTCAGGCATCTCGAAACATGATTCATTCAAGTTTTGAATTTTTAGAAAAGTGCTTGTTTGTTTGCTTTTATCAGTGGAAATTTTTTGCAGACAGTCAACAAACACATGTTTTCATTTTCATTTCAAAAGTGCAAAATACGCAGGGAATTCTGTCATTCCTTCATTGAGAGTAAGCATACAGGCTGCTGCCATAAGAACTATAAGTTTTAGGTGCCCTTGCGGACTCCTTTTTTAAAATTTTAGTCGCCTGCCAGCAAATCACAGAGCCTCTGGCAACTGGGCGCCCATTAGGCTGCAGCCTTGGATATTTGTTATTTATTAATGTCAAATATACATGGTGCACATGATATGGAATTTTTTTTTTTTCGCCTTTTGGATTTCCACTCTCTCAGTCTCTTAATGCCATGATTTTCGGGATGATATTATTCAATGCATTTCCATTTGATACTCCACATCAGTTCCATTAACAATGTGATAATTACTGTTTAGTCCACCAGGGCACTCTGACAGAGTTAGTATCACATATGGGACCAGGTGTCGGAATGGTGCATCAGGTACTAAAATTAATATGAAATATTATTGTATAGTGACTGCATGATTCCTGACAGCCATTCCAGTGTAAACCCAGGCCAAACCAATCATCTCAACTACTTTAGTCACAGTGTATGATCACAGGTTAAGAAAAAATAATCATCAAAACTCACTGTGTAAGTAATGATTTCTTGTCTTTTGTTTTTGTCCTTTGATCAGATCCCTTTTGTCACTAACTGCATGGATTTTGCTGGTTGTGTAGATAAGGTAAGATACAAAAAAATATTCATGAACTCAGTTGTGGAACTCTTTTAATGTATATGCTACAGATCAAATTTGATTTCAGGTTAATTTTTATTTAACCTAGATTGATTCTCAATTTCCTTTGTCTCCTACTCCTTAAAGACAAAAGAAATTAAGAGTGAAACTAGGTTAAAAGAACAGGGTTTGCACCACCTCAGGGTTCAGGGTTCACACACACCTTGAAAGTCCTTGAATTTTAAAATACAAATTCAAGCCCTTAATTGAAAGTGCTTGAAAATTGTAGTCGGTGCTGGAAAGTCCTTGAATTTCAATCCTAACTTTATAATTTAAATAGAACTCCAAAGGAAAAGGAGCAAACACAGAAATACCCTGGGGATAAAATTACTCATGTTGTGGAAGAACTAAAAAAGACATAGACTCAAGGCTCTTTTTGCACTGAATGGTCAATGGTGTCCTTGAAAAATGGGAAGTGTGTCCTTGAAAGTCCTTGAAAAGTCGTTGAATTTTTTGCTCAAAAAAGGGTACAAAGCCTGAAAGATTTTAACCTGAAATCATATTAATTTTGACCTCAGGGCTGTCACTAAGATTTTACATTGCTGGGTATAGCCAATTAATAGGCGGAGAATTGAACAGCCAGTAAGTCCCTTTGGTTTCATTTTCCTTTTGTTCCCTGTGAAAGTAGCCCAGGATTATGCTCATAGTTGCTGGGGGAAATCCCAGGCTGCATCCCTTAGTGACAGCCAAGCTGTGACCTGTAATGTGTATGATGTAGTGTTTTTTTTTTTTTGTTTTTTTTTTTTGTCTCAGGTAATTTTTAATTCTTCTTTTGTGTCAATTTCCTTAGCATACATTACCATGCCCAATAACAAAAGAACAAACAAAAATTACTCAAGATAAAAAAATAACTACTACATATACAATCATCTGATTCTCAACTAACACTGGCCATAAATTAAAACACAGTGGCTATGAGTGACATAGAACAAGATAGTTGTGAACAAATGTCATGCAGGTTTATTAAGAATGCTATGATGATAATCCTAATGAACAACTCTCAACAGGTATATTTTGGAACCCAGCATGCATTTGTCTACCTGCTGGCTTACAGCCTGGGAACCCTGTGTGCTAATGGAATGTCAAGCCTGTACAGTAAACCACTTCTAGATGAATTAGGTACATGCTTTGAAAACTGTATTAAGTACAGAAACTAGGGCCGAGTTGTTTGAAGGCTGATTAACACTTAACCCTTGTTTCTTTTTCTTGTGTTCAAAAGCATTTTCTGGGATAATTAGAGCTCCCAATCATCAACTTGTAGACAAAAAGAATTAAAACTGAAATGCTTTTTAAGCTTTCAAATCTAAATTCAAATCTCACACTAACCCTAAGTTATCTTAAGCCAGCTTTGAACAACTCGGCCCTGAGCTTAATGTGAGTTACTGGTATCAATTTATGTTAGGGTTAGAAGTTGATGTGACTCTTTTACCCGTAATAAATGCATGCACTTGCTGTACAAAAAGACGAAAATTAAAACAAAAAAAAGATACCGCATGAGGTGTAGCCAAGTGGAGTATGAAGATTTTCAAGTTCATCTGGCTACAGCCAATAGGGAGCTTAAGCAATGACAACAACGACAGCAGGAAGAACGGAAATAAACTAACAGGTTTAGAGTGGCAAAATAACATTTTTGCACGTGCATCACACTTTTTTGTACATTTCTTTGCGTGAACCTTGTTGATGTACTTATCTTTGGTTCCACATTCATACCAAAAGACTACTAGTGAATTGGTTAACATCATTGATTTTTTTCTCTGCGTATTTTGCATACAGGTGGCCTGGAGGTATTTTCTTGCTACATTGCAGAAGATTATTTCATATCTAAAGCTATATTCAATAGGTTAGTTCACTATCCTGTTTGTCCAATCTAGTCGCCGATAAACAATATCCTAAAAGGCTAGCTTGTAAAGAATTGCGATAATCTAGTGGCTATTTCTGTATGGCACATTCATGAAAATGGAAGAGATTGGCAACAATTTTACAAGACTTAAACTTGATGCAAAAATATATTAATTTTTTACCAACCCAACATCACAATAACAGAACATAAGCAGTGATTTTGTTACAAATAGTCATGGTTAGTCCTGGGACTCATCTTGTGAAAATCATGAGTCCCAGTCCAGAACCAATGAGTCCCAGTTAAAAAAAACGAACCCGAAATTGAAAATACTTGGGCCTCTATGTAATCAGACAGTTAGTCTGGAGACAGACTCCAAAACCCTGTATTACAGTACACTGAAATTAAAATATAATCCTTCTATTTTAATGCACAACAAAGGCTAAAAGAAATATGCATCCTTAAACAACAGTCGTAATAAATGCCACAGAAATTACGCGAACAGGCCGGATATGCCTACAAATACACACATTCAGATCAATCGATCGATCTTTTGCGTCCTATGGGAGGCATGCCATGAATTATTTGGGGATTTTTATGCGTCAGGGACGCAGGACGCAGAGCTAACAAAATCACTGCGGAAGCAGCGACAGCTTTGTTGCCATGGCAAGTGTATCTTCAAAGAGGAGAGCTGTAGGGTATCTTAATTTGAAAATTTTTTAAGTCTTTTATTTTACCAAAGCGTTTTTTTCCAGCTATCTTAATTTGTTTTGTTTAAAATAGTGAAAATTAAGTCCCACAAAGATGAGTGACAATAACGTATTTGATCATCACATTAATTCTTACAGGGGAATGAAAGTAATCCTTAGCTGTGATCCAGCCATGCAAAATCCAAGTCATTACTCTCTCCTAAGATACCAACAAAGAATGGTCAGGTAGGTTTATAGGTAGACTAGTTGTCACCTATAGTTCCTGTATGGTGTTTTGCCAGGCCTTCTCGGTCAATTCACTTCGGTGACATATCCAATGCAAACGGACAGGAAACGCCTGGACAAGAACAGAATGCGCATGTGTAAGTTGCTGTTTGAAAATGTCGGCGTTTCTGGAGCTCTTCAAGATTTTGTGTTTTCATGACAAGAAGAGAAATTTCCTATCTCCACTAAGTAGCGGTGTAATATTCTACTTATCATATAAATGAAAGCTCCCTTGGTATTTCATTCGTGTCTATATAGTAAATGTCTGTTTAACGGCTTCTGTTGCAGATGGACCAGGTTACGCCTTACCATGGAACCCTTTCCGGCCATATTTGAACCTCTAACTGAGAGTGTTGTAATTGGTTTGCTCGCCAGCGGGGCTATGTCCTATTTATGGGAGTTCAGTGCTGCTCTTATGTTCATTAAACACATCTTGGTGTGGTTTGTCTTGGATTTTATCTTACTCAGATGTATTCAGGGGGTGAGTGAGTTTTCTTTGTTAGTCGTCAGAGCTCGAAATTGACTTTTGGGTCTGGTCTTCCGCAGGACTAGTCTGCTACACAGCCGTTTTTTAGTGTCGTCACGCAAAGCTCGTTATTGGGGAGGAGCGTTGCGTGACGACACTAAAATAAGCTATGTAGCAGGCTACCGCAGGATCAATAGGATTACAATTTTCTGGTCCATCAGCAAAACTACTGATCACTCTTATCATTTTCAATTTTTTTTTCGTTCCTATCCACTCAGTTCGACATACTTTGGCTCACGTTTTAATTCACCAAAGCAAAATAGATACAGACCTTCAAAACGTAATTACAAAAGCCGCCATCTTGTATCCCACAGTGGATTTCAATTGTTTCAAGTAGAACCCAGACTTTCAATCGGAAAGAGAATGCCCAGCACTCTTTTACCTGTTCGTTTTTGAAACGTTTGCCTGTGGCAATTCTTCGTTTGTTTCAATGCTTTTACCACTTTTTGGTATTATACCAAAAAAATCATGTATTTCTCAGAGAGTGTTACCTTTACTCGTCCAGAGGACCAGTGGGAATAAAAACTTTTTTTGTCAGATTTTTTTTCGTGTTTTGGACAAGTGGACGACCGTTAAGTTCGAGCACTCACTGTCATGTTAATGAAGAGTTGGAAGAGAGCTTATTTTGAGGACGCACCTCAACCGGAAGTTTTGCTTTTTCCCTTTTAATATGCCTTGACTCTACCAATTTGTTTTGCTAACGGTTTTAACTGTTACAGAGACAATTTGCCCAAAAATATGAACAAAACTACTGCCCAAGATTGCGAAAAGTCCATTTCCGGTTGACGTGCGTGATGAAGATGTTATGATATTGCTAAGCATGATAAATTTTCGGGCGACTTGACTAAAAAGTTTGGGCGAGATGACTTTTGGGCAACTTGACCGCAAACCTATTCAGGGCTCGAAAAAACTTGAATTCCAGCTTGTCCTTTGGGCAAGTAACTCTCACATTTTACTTTCCAGGGGCCACTTCTTGCTCGTCTTAGTTTATGTTTTTGTTTGAGAATGACTTTCCAGCAAAGAGAAAATCTACTTGTCCCCGACTAATGGACGGGAATTTTTTCGAGTCCTGCTCGCTACGTTCGAGTTCCCTACCTACGTATTCGTGTCGTTGCCTATTGGTAAAGTCCAAAACTTACACCCTCGGAGGGGCAAGCTTAAAAGAACGAGAAATATAATAAAAGATTTTGTTTTCTAGAGCGATTAAGGGAGTATTTTCAGTGGTTCACAGAAAGTAATATGTAGCGAATTTGTTGCGAACTAGGACGTAGCGAATGCGACGAGTAGCGAAACGGGTTGTCCTGCTTATTGAATACCCTCCATGTCAGCTAGGGTTTTAAAAGAAGACTGACTGCCTATTGGTTTTCCCTTTTTAGCCCAACAACCCTTTGCCACCTATGTGGAAGCTCTTTTTAGCGTGGCTTTTCCGAGAGTTCTCCTGGGTAGTGTTTTTTCTCCAGGCAGCGTGTGGCCGTGAAATTGAGTGGCGAACGTCTCATTTCGTTCTTAAGCTTGGTGGTAAAGCTGAGAGGCTACAAGAGAAGTCCCAAGATCTGAATAATCACTGCTGTTGATGTCATCTCAGCACCATAGGCAGTAATTCAGTCTCGCCCGGGCAACGTGGGAGATGAGAGGGTTACGTGTACTGCACAACAGAAGCTGAAGGGATGTGTTTCATTCCACCATGGTGGGGAGATGGGTTCAAATCGACCACGAGTCAATATAAAGGCACACAAGCTAACTAATGAAAAAGGGGCTTTTGTTAACTAAGATAAGTTGAGATTTTGAGACAGGGAGATTTCCAGCTGTTTCCTTTACTTGAACGCTTATTCAATAGTTAACTAATTTTGTTCGCTTTTGTGACATGTGATGGAGAGCGTGTTACATACTAGACTGTGATTTTCCTCTGGGATAGAGAAACCAAAAGAAGTTAATAAGCGCGTATGAAAATAACGAGATAGAACGCCACGTGGAAAGAGGAGAGAAATAAGCGACTACAGGCCAAGCCAGGGCGTTTGACTCTAGTCTTTCTTCCTTTCGCGTGTCGCCTTTTCACGCAGGTGGCCATATTCACGCGCGCTTTCGTGTGTCGCTCAGTTTGCACTGTGCGACTGTTTTGGGAGACTAATTTTGACCCAATTCCCAACGCAACCTCGTGTATATGCCATCCAATAAAAAAAGCACTAGCGTCCAAGAACAGTCCCAAAGTGCAGTTGGACACTACACCGACTCAGTGACTCAGTCTTACGTTGCGGAAGCTAAGCAAGCTCCCTTGGGTAGCTAGTGTGAACGTCTTTTTTTTTTTACCTTGGATTATAGGAGTGACAGAAAAGAAGGGAATTAAATGCGATTACTCTTGCTTTGAATGGCAAAAATGACAAAAAGTATTACCGTTATTTTTCAAAAAAAAAAATACTGAAAATTGATAACATGAAAGGAGGGTAGTGCTCAGCAGCCTTCAGATGTATGGTTATACTTATACTGAGAGATTTCAACTCAAAATTGTACCGGACCCTTCGTCCACACGCGACGGCTTATTATTTTCGCTCTGTTCACACGGACATTTAAATGGCTAGGCGTTTAAATTTCCGTACGGTTAAGGTGATTCCGTGTGAACGGAAGACCTTAACGCACGAGATTTCAACTTGTCGAGAATATTCGTTCGGTGGAGTGTCAAAGCAACCAATTGCCTTGTGTAGAATAATAAACAGTACCACAGGAAAGTACTGCTCAATAGCCCATTTGAATGCTCGTACCTAAGAGTTATTTAAGATTTAACATTTATTTTAAATGTAGAGGAATGATGTGATATTTTTTACACATTTATTCAAACGTGACGTTTTACGCGGATTTTTGCAAATTATTCATATCTTTCTGCGATTTCTGATATACAATTTGCTCGTTATTTTTTCTAAGCTGGTTAAAGCGCTGTTTAGGTTTCGTGCATGTGTTATATTAGGGGTACTTACCATTTTCATGGGAAAGCCGGAAATTCTGGTTGGAAAATCAAATAGTTCACACCATTCCGTTTCGGAAGCTTTAGACTGCAAAACAGTCGGTTTTTTTCTCAAAATCGGTAAAGAAATCGGTAAAGCGCGGCGTAAGAGTCTTACGCGCGCGGCGTGTGAGGCGAGAGAAAAAGGCGTCTCTCCCCAGTCTCGCTCTCTATTTTCAGCCTAGTTCCAGACCTTTTGTTTGACTGCTCGCGCGCACTTGAATGCGCAAAAATACCGACTGTTTTGCAGTCTAGGGAAGCTTCAGAAAACATGGTCTGTGATTTTAGACGATGTAATTTTTCGACTCCTTTAAGACTGTTCAGCTGATTTGGATAAATTTTGTAGCGGGTCGTTCTCGCACCACTTTTAATTGTAAAGTTTTTATGTTCATGCACAAGATTTCCACCCGGGCGGTTTCTGTAAATGGTAAGCACCCTAGGTATTAGCGAGTTTAAGTAGCGACGTTTTTTGACGACGCATGTCAACCGGAAGTGAGCCTTTTTCTCTTTTAATACGCGTTGACGGTACCAAATTTGTATTACTAAAAGACTGTTTGATCAAAACTTTGTTCAAATCACGACTCAAAAGTGCAAAAAATCTCCACTTCCGGTTGACAAACCGGAAGTTTTTGTTGAACGACTGACGTCAACCGGATGTGGACTTATTCCAAACATGGGGCGTGATGTTGACCAAATTTTCGGGCAAATCATCTTTAGGAGAGAAAAGACACTTAAGAATACAAATTTGATAGCGTCAAGGCATATTAAAAGGGAAAATGCTTCACTTCCGGTTCACGTCCTAATGTTAAGTCTATACCGCTCCAACTCTTTATGAATTTATGGTTAATATTTTAATTTGCAGTCATTAATTTTTATTCTTGTTGTTCTACGAAATGTATTCCCTAGCGCTAATTTCTTCAATTGATATATTTATTCATTTACCTCTATGGTAACTATTCATAAGAGGTAAAATTTAGGTAAAATCAAAAAATTTTCGAATTTAGTAAGTTCTAAAATTATGTGTTCAGAATTGCAAATAAACATTACGGAAACGCAAATAATTTGTGCTGCAATTATAAAACTTGTTCTAAGGACGTTAACTGTAGGGAATTATAAAGAAATAAAACAGCAAACTCTCTAAGTTTAGATTAGAGCGGTTTTCACTTGACTGTCGAAAGTAATTGAGGAATTGGTTTGGTTTTGGTTTTACTACGCCCTTTGGTTGGCTAGTTTATTTACTTTGGTTTTGGTTTTACGACAGTCAAGTGAAAACCGCTCTAGTACCAAGTACGCTAAAACTGGTACTGTATTGAGGCAGGAACGAAACGCTTGTTCATGGCTACGTTATGTTGAAGGCGTTGCGTGACAGGCCAATGAGCCAATGGGGGGAAAATGTTTGTTACAGTTTTCTAACGTGTTTTATATGTTAAGTTCAGGAGTGAGGTTTTTTCCTTGTTTGTTAGGTTAGTGACGCAAAATTTGCTGTTAAATCACTGTTCCGTTGTTTAATCGGAATTAATGTAAGGGTAGACATTTTGCGAACAGCGGTCTCCCAGAAATTCTAATAAATGAAAACGAGTTTCTTTCCTACTTCAACAAGCAATTATTTAAGAACAATATTTTATCGTTATTTAGTTCAAAGTGTAATTGTAAATGGCCACTGTTTTGGCCTTATTTAAGCAAATTAAAATTGAAACTCAATTTGAATATAATTCTGTGTGTAAACGCAACTTTTAAAGGTCTTTGTCTGACTTTTAAAAACGAGTTTGAAAAAACCCTAGGCGTTCTCGGCTCGGCCAATCCTGGGCCCAGTTGTTCAAAAGGTGGATAACGCTATCCACTGGATAAGTCTCTGTCCAGTGGCTGACTCGTCCCCAATCGTCTCTAAGTTGTCTCTACTCATTAATTATTTACTAGGGAAGCGCTTCGCTAAAGAGCCCGTTCTAGTCTTCCACGCCAAATACTAATAATGAGAGACGCCTGGGGACAAGTCAGGTCCAGTGGATAGGGCAATAGGCCATTTTTACGGTTGTGTGCTCAGTGCCCTGGCCTTTGAATAAACGCGAGGCTGGCGGTGACCTTGTTTTGCTACAAACCTTCTTGTTTTTCATATGTAAATGAGAATGAGAATACCACGATTTGCACTTGAAAAGCAGGCAGGTTTGTAATAAAACAAGGTCACAACCACCCTCGCGTCTATTCAAAGGGCAGGGCACTGAGCACACAACTGTAAAATGGCCTAATGGTTTCCCTAATATTTATCCGTTGGATAGCAATTTATCCGGTGTGTAGCACTATCTAGCGTCTGAACAACCGGACCCTGGGCTCCACCGTGAGTTGCGTCACCGAGAGAAAGCCCCCCGCGGAGACAACAAGGCAAGAAAGTACGTTTGGGGACATGGCTGTTAAAATCCAAAGATTCTAATGCTGAAATGCTAATAGACTGATAAATTTGTCACTGTTAACGTACCTATATACAAGTTGTTATTGCGTTTTTCCAATGGCATATAATTTTTGATCGAAACAAAATATTCTAAAAAAATATCATAGTCTGGTCAAAATGTTCAAGATTAAACTAATTGCAACATAATCTTTTTCAAAGGCATTTAATTGCGACAAGACCAAATTATTGAGCATGGGCTTCTTGTACAGTAGCCAACCTTGTTGAATGTTGATCCTTTTTTATGTAAAGAAACACTTCCTTTTGTTATTATCGAAAGCTAATTAGCAGTTGTTCTTCATTCGTTAAGTTTTCCTTAAAATTAACACATCATTTTTCGCTTGAACGTGCAATTTCAACTAACGTAGGTGTCCTTGGTTAAAAGCTCACTGACAATTTTGGAATGCTTTTGAACTTAGATTTTCGAGAAATTATTGTGGATGACTATTGGAATAAAAAGGGTTGAACATCCAACGCAAAAAGAATTTTCATGGCTGAAGTATCCGTAACAGATCGAGTAAACAAGGCTCAAGATACGGTAACCACCTGAATAAAAAAGCTAACAAATATGTTACTTTCTTCGTTTTCATTGTCGTTTTGTTTTCTTTCTTTCCAATGGAAACTTGGCTAAATTAATTGACTGGCTATTTGTAAAATTAATCGAGAAACGCGGGGCGTTTTCCTGAAAGATGGCTATTATCAGTAAGTCGTTTTGCAAAGGCGTGTTATTATTAAACTCTGTCAATACGTACTAGATCAAGTTATGGCACGAGGGAGTTTGTCATGCTATCAGTGCTATGGACACGAGGCGCATGAGACAAACGTGAAGCACGAGATAAAGGAAAACAAAAACGGATCCTTTTCTTCTCCTTGCACTTACGTTTGGTTTGTTTCTTGTTTGACCCTTTCCTAGACCAGGGGTACCCAACGATGGTTTCCTCCTTAATACATTGAAAACTCTTTTCAGGCTATCCAGAGTACTCGTTTTAGATATTCTAGGCGGCGCTATAAGATTTGCATCTGTTCGGTCATCCGATAGAGACCTCTATAGAGGAACTTGAGTCTTTTCGAAATTACAAGGGCTTTAATCGTGCAGTATTATTTTCCCGAACATTTTAGTTGCAGTTGAACGTAATACGAAAGTGAGGATTGTTCTTATTTCTATCATATTTCTCTCTCCATCTACGAAAATTAGCCTAACATAGGGAGTAAAATGTGAGGAATTAAATTTCAGAAAATAGTTGGGAATTTTATCAGATAAGCTTCGAAAATTATACCTCAATGGAAAGATCATCTCTAAAATTTTAGTCGTTCCCCCCTCAAGCAATAGAAAATTATAGGCCATACCTCCGAACAGGTAATTCACAAAAAAACAGTCGTTGCTGCTAGATAAATAGCGCCTCCGATCTTATACAGACTAGTGCAACCTGGCTGGGGAAAGGCCATGATTCAGTCCGAGTTTCCCTGGGCCTCTGTATCAAAACGAGGTTAAGTGCTCAGCCTTATATGGAATTTATTTTTTCACTTTTATGCAAATGAAACTCATTTTCACAAGAAAGGTTGGCCTCATTTTGAAAGTGAGGGTTTTGGGCACTCGGAAAGTGGCCTATCAGGTTTTGATGATTCTTAAACTTCTTAGCTAGTAGAGCGAATCACAAGATGTTTCATAAGCAAGTGCTACTACTCAATCAAACAATACTGGAGGATTTTCAAGGGGCACTTTTCTCCATTTTTTCTTTGTTTTTGTTTTTTCTTTCCATTTTCTTCTCCGTGACTTTCACGACAAAAGACGAGCCAAGTCTAACTCAGCGTACACATTGAAAGTTGTTCCGTCTCCTGACAGATTTAAAGATAAGATTACTGATGAAAATTGAACCTAAAAGCTAATATTTGGACAGCTTTTTAAACACGGCTAAAATGAAATAATGAAAACTTATCATGCGTTGCAATGAAGTGAAATACAGACTATTCCATGTTGAAGATTTAAGCACAAAAATAAAGTGATAATCGTGCTCTTACAGAAAACGTACTAGGATTACCTGAAATTCCTCGTTTTGTTCATGAAACGTGTTTATTCAAAGGTATGATAGCAGCTGCAAAACATGTTTTCTAAGTCGAGTTTCTTAATTGCTCCTTTCGTCCTTTGTTTCTATCCCGATCCCCCAGAGAGATCAAAAGAGGGTTTTTTGAAAACATCGCACGCGAGATAACAAAAACGTGCCCCAAGCGCTTAACACTCAAAAATTCTTTCTTTTGGGTGGACAAAATGGCACTAATTCACCTGTTGGTTTATTATCATCAATTAGCATATTTATTATACACGAGGAGGCACGCACACGTAAGATTACAATACATGTCATTATTAAAGTCCCATGTAAATTTAATGTCATCAGCCATATCGCTATAACAACCTTGCGTCTCTCAGAAACAATCTTGTTTGATTTTTACGTGGCCTTAGACGCGTAGTGTTTTGGTTGTCGCACGCTGATGTTTGCTACTTTAAAAAGTACTTGACAGTCGCTTTTCCTGAAAATGAATGGCGAAGTTTCGCCTGCTTCGAGTATTTCCTCACTCGGCGGAGGACCCTCGATGATTGGAATGATACGAGCCAGAAAACTCGCTGTTAAATTTAAAAAGAGAGCGCAGTTTTTGGTAGCCGATAAGATTCGAAGAGACAACGCTGGAAAGACGGCAGTGACACACTGGGATTTTCCACGAAATTTTCGCCATGACGATCAACCCTCTCGACTGCAAGTTCCCGGCGGAAAATCCCCTCCGATTTCACGTTCTCCCAGCATCTCCTCTCGTTACGGTTATACTACTTCAAGTCAAGCACCTCGAAATACGTACCGTATGGAACCGATAAAACGCTTTTCAGAGCCAAAAGTCAAGGAAATAATCGAAGAGGTTTTAGTACAAAACCTAAACGGTCGTACATACGAAGCGGTCTTCTGCAAAGAGATGAGTAAAAAACTCTCCGAAGTCATCAAACAGCGCGTCAAGTTCTTGGGATTTTCCCGCTACAAACTTATCTGTATTGTCTACATTGGACAAGTTAATAATCAAGGAATGCGAATTGGAAGTCGATGTCTTTGGGATCAGAAGTTTGACAATGTCGCCGAAGGGTATTTCAGAAATGGCGATTTGTTTGCAGTCGGAACTGTTTTTGGTTTGTATTGCGAATAATTTATTGTTCAAGCCTTTGGAAGAAATACACCGTTATCCGTTGTTTTTAAATTGGTTACTCTTTTCATTTATATACATGCACTTGCGATGCAGTACTAAGTTTGTAGACTATTTTGAAATAAGGACAAAGGAAATTAAGTAGCAGAAGTTTCTTTCAAAGACATCACAAGATTTTCTTCATTTTCTGACATGGAAATCGTTTTGAACATAAGCATCTAACATCGGCAATTCGGCTACGAATTATAACAGACGCCATACAGTGTGCTTATAAAGTCATTAATTTAGGCAACGCGAGTTCTATGAACAGTTTAAATTTCTAGCAAGTACAGTGTTAAAGCCATGTTTGACATTTTGGAAGTAAGTTTCTCGCTAAAAATGAACTCAAGGCAAAAGTATTTTGAAATCCCCAAACTGAAAGAGCAATTTAAATTGCAAAGCACTGCGAATATGAATTGTCAATCACTAAGTCAAGTTAATCATGAAAAATGTAATATTGTTACGAATTTAATGACAGAAATTCCTTGCCATTGACAAGTACAACTTATTAACACCCTGCACGCCGTTCAGCTTTAAATGAACTCTAAAAAAGGCGTTTATTTGAGATCATTTGAAAGCTGTAAAATTCTGGAACAGGATGCTGGAAAATAAGCTTATTAACAATGGAGAACTGAATCACTTAAACAGGTAGAAGATTTAAATGATAAAAACATGTTTGCGTTTATATTTGATAACCATGGGAACGCAACATCTGCGAGATCCTCGATAAATATTATCTCTTCAAAACTGTGTGGGTCACGAAAAAAATATATATTACTGGACATATCGCTCAGCAGATAACAACACAGTTGTAAGTAGGTAAATATGTTATCAATATCCCCATCCGAGCTTTTCAGGGATAGTTTATAACACTGGTTTGACCTGGAGTAGTTATGTTATGTCCACACGACGAATCCAGGCATTTTGGGAAACAAATTTTTTTATCTGGATGCCTGGGGACGGAAGGCCTGCCGATCCGTGTAAAATAAAAAAATATACGATTTCAAAAATATCTTTATTACGGCTGGCCAAACTGCTCGTAGCGCAGTTTAAGTAATCAAGTAGTTTAAGGCCTGGGACTAAGGCGTTTACTTGTGGAAAATGAATTATTGGCTATAACTTTGGCATAGATGATGGCGCAGATTTAAAATTTGGCACACATAAAGAACTCATCGTCCTTAACAATTTAAAGTATAAACATTGTGTTAATAAGTCACGTGCTATGTCACGTGACCATTTTGCTAAAAATCGTAAATTATTGACCAATTGGTGGCCGGTTGAAGAAAAGAAATCGGGAAAAAACATTTTTCTGATTTATATTATTAATAAATATTTGAAACACTTCACGTTTGCAACGACCGTCAATTACACTTCAATAAAAAATTATGAGGGAAAACATGATTTTAAATGCCCAAATTTAATCTTGAACAGGAGCCCATGGGCTCCTGTCTTGAATTATTTAAAAGTTTAATTTTAAACTTCGCGTACATTCATTCCAAACGTAAAAAGTTAGGTATGCTTATCCTCTTTCAGAAATACCGATTTGTTTATCGAAACGAAGTAAATTCGCCACCAATTCGCCAAAGAAAAGTTCATTTTGTTCTAGGTCTCCTAGCGAGCGATATTGCCAATTATTCATATGCCCAGAACACAAGTTAAGCCCCTTGAGTAACATTAGTTGTTCACCTCATGCAAAACACGAGGCCCATTTGCCTGTAGCATTTACAAACGGAGGCCTTGATCGAGTTAGCGTACGCGTATAACCACTTCAGGTCCCAACGAAGAGAAGTCAATCGGCTCTAGGTCTTAAAGATATCAGTTCGACAAAAATATTCAACATACAGAGCCGATTTTACTTGAGGTGTGGGGAATCCCTCTTGAAAAATTTGTCCGCATCTTCTCGTAAAGATCTTTTGAAGGCACTTTTGTCAACGAACGCAATGGCGGATTCAGGGGAGGGGCCGGGGGGGGGGGGCCGGCCCCCCTATTTTTTACCAAACTGGCCAAAAAAAGTGTTTTGGAGACCACCCCCCCCCCCTGATTATCTAAGGATCTGGATGACCGAGCCCCCTCCTTGTCTCAAGGTCTGGAACTGGTCACTGGAACGGGTCATCCTCTCAAACCAGACCCTCTTAACCATGTTAACACAGGGCAAGTAATGCATGCGAGATTCCAGCGCGAACAGTCGTTCATTTTTTGTTTCATTCTTCAGCCAGAAACACCCGCCAACGAAAGCTATTTGGGAGCTTCAGCAACAACGAGCGGCGCAGTTTCCCTCCGTTGCAGAAATCGCGCCAAAATCACCGTTCTTATGTGTGAACAGAATAGAAAGCCCTATCATATCCGGTATAATGGTTTTCGTGCCAGCGCAAAAGCTATCCGATATGGTGTGAACACAGCTTAACCCTTTAAACCCTAAGTTCAAAATTTGAATTCTCATTTGTTGCCCCTATTCATTTCCTACAGAAGTAGTGGGGAGAAGTTGATAAAATATCAAGCAAATTCATCTTGTGTGATCATGTCCGTAATTCTGATGACCACTCTGTTTTACATAGCATTGATATTACCAGGAGAAATTTGATGCTGATCACTCTTAGGGCTTAAAGAGTTAACGTACCGAATAAGCAAATTCTTGGTTTAGGCTGCCAAATTATGAGGTCCTTAAAGTGGCTTGGGTGGATTATTTTCGGGGGATTCCTCCCACTTTCTTAGGTACAAGCTCCCTTAGACGATTTCCGAAAAAAAACTCCTGTTACCTAGAAATACAAGGGCAAGTAAAAAAAAAGGATGGCGTCATTGCGTTGCCATAACAACTCAAACTTGCTCAAATACTCAAACTAAAAATACAGTCGAGCCACCTTAATTAACAAAAGCAGTGCGCCTGTTACAGGCGTTCAAATAGCAGAGCGCGGCGGTCAGTGGGGAAGGAGTTAAATTGTACACCGGGTAAACGGGGGGGGGCAGCCTCTAGTCTCCCCCCGTTTTTCCTTTCTTCCTCCTGTGCTCTACTATCTGAAAGCCTGGAACAGACTAAAAAGTGAGATGTTTTGAGTTTTGGGCGACTTACGATGGCTGTTCCCATTTCGACCTGAGAACCTGGAAGTTAGCCGTTCTATGTCTTTTTCTTTATCATATTGGGTAAACTATTTATTATGGCCCACATTACATGAACGCAATCTCCGATTATATTATTGTTACACACTAATTGAAAGTACATAAATCATAATAGCTGGCTCTAGCTTTGAGCCTGATTTGCTAATTTATTTTTGACAGTGTTTTGCAAAATCGCTAAAAGACGATTAATGTCAACATCTATGAGTTAGTCATAATCTAATTTTCTCTCATTAGAAAGTTAACGGTACAATTTGGAATCAAATAAATTTGTTTCAAGTATCATAACACTGCCCAATTATTCTCAATCTCCTACGCAAACAACACCATGATATCTGCACAACATTAAGATCTTTGGTTCTTGCCTCGTTAATTTTCGTGCGGGTCTTTAGAAAATTAGCATCTCTTTTTAAAAGTCTTTTTGTGATGTCCTCAAGGGAAACTTAATGAGGTCGCTTAAAATTTCAATAGTCCTTGTTTATCAAGAACGTGCTAGTACAATAGATTAACGAAAAGTTTAGTTAACATTGAAGAGAGAATTGAACAGAAGATGGTTTTGTTTTAGGAGAGGCTGTGTTCGTTGTGATGGAATCTGCAAGGAAGAACTCGACGCAGTCCAGAATTTCACAAAAGAAAACCACCTTTTTCTTAACCTCGACAGAAGAAACTAAAAGCCCTAGCAACGAACCAAAACAACTTCGCGAAGAAGGAAACAGGAAAGGAAAGTTCGCATCAGTGGCGAAAACGGTTCTTCTTGCAAACAGAGCGTTCCCTCAAACCACAAGGAAAGCAAGTCGTACAGGAAGTTCCATCTCGATTCCCGCCCCGCAAGAATCGACTTTAGCTTCTTCAAAGTTCGCAACAACAGCATCCGCTCCGTCGACTGTCGATGATAACTTGTCTCTCTACGCTATCGAAGACGTCAGCCAGATGGAGAACACTTATAAAATGGAACCAGACGATGGCTTTTTGTCGCAGAAAGCGAGCGGGATTATTCGCGATGTATTGGAGGCTCGCTTAAAGAGTAAAACATACGCCCCAGAAGAGAGCAAGAAGTTGTCGATTGAGATCAGTGAAGAGATAAAGAAAAAAGTGAAAGCAGAGGTTCCGGTTGAGCGGTATAAGTTTGTTTGTGTGGTTTGGATTGGTCAAGTTCTTGGACAAGGGGTACATATTACCAGTAGATGTTTGTGGAATGCGCGCTTTGATAACTTCGCGCAGGAAAGTTACAAAAATGATCAGCTTTTTGCGCAAGCTTCAATATATGCAGTTTTTGTGGAATAATGTGTGCTTTGGTCAGTAAAGAGGAGTTTATTATTGATTGATTGATATTGTGTATATATTGAGAACCTTTTTTATAAAACGTTCAGGTTGAGATTAACCGGATTTTGAGTTGAAGAAATAACATACTGCGAGCCCGGCTGAGAGTCAGTTATGGACGTTACTTAATACAAAGACTTGGAAATCGAGGTTGAGTGAATGTGGGGGCTCAAAACAACAGCGGTTCCGGTGGTTATGGGAGCGCTTGGCACCATCAAGAAGGATATGGAAAACTACTCCAACAAAATCCCTAGCAACATCAACATACATGAACTCCAGAAAATAAGTCTCCTTTCTCCTTCTCAGGCGGGTTCTCTCCATTAGCTTCCATTAAGTAGAAACCCTCTTTGCCACCCAAAGTCCATGGTTTGGACTCGGATGTTCATAGAGAAAATCAGTCGCAATTACACTTGTATATCTTATATAACAATGATGATGACTTTATTTTAGTGTCAATATATTTAGCTAAACAGTTAGCTAATTGGGGTCACTTTCGTACTTACTGGCACACTAATCTATTATATGACATTTAACTTAATGATCTCACCTTAAAAGAGACAAACAGACAAAAGATCGAAAGTACATGCAAGGCACTGAGTCTACCAGGAAACACTAGGGACCTTAAGCAACAACGAAGACGACGGCAGTAAAAACATCACTAAAAAAATGAATTTGCGTCCTTTCAAACTTTATCGCGTCTATTTGGAACCGCTCAATTCGTCAATTGTAGGCGACTTTTCCTAGAGTTGATTCTTAAGGGCGTTATCCATGTTCAAATAGAGAAGAAAAAAATTGTCGTAGTATGTCCATGTCCTCCATAAAACGACGCATTGGGAGGTTTCACATCGTAGTCGTGCAGTGGACGTTAAAGAAATGCACCAAAAAGCGTGATGCACGTGCAGAGCTGTTGTTTTGCTCATCATGAAACCAATTGTTTTTTGACGTTGTTGTTGTTGTCCTCGTTGTTGTTGGTTAAGGTCCCTACTGAGCAAAGAAGGACTAGGACGAGGACCAGTTAACACAAGACAACGACTTTCGTTTTCTTTTCCTGAACTTTGATACAGTCTCTTGAATTCAACTCCAGAAGAATTTGCTATCAACATTTGACGAATTGAACGAGTTGGAATAAGGGCGATAATGTTTGATGTGGCGCGAATTTACTTTTTAAGTGGCGTTTTCGTAACGTTTTCGTAGCCGTGGCAGTCATTGTTGCTTTAGGGACCTTACTATCCGACAACGGCGACGTCCATGAAAACGTCGCTGAAAAACAGACTTCACATCATTTTAAAATTTTCGCGATTATCGCAATTTGCCCTGTTACTTAAAAGAAGAGGATTTTGACTGGAGATGAAGAGGGGGGAACGCGCTCAAGTTCGGACAGATATGGTAGAATTTATCGCCTTGCCGTTTCCGTTCCCAAGTAAACTTAAAATTTGGTCATCTCACGTCGTGGTTGTTCAGTGAAGGCAAAGAAATGTACAAAAAAGTGTGATGCACGTGCAGAGTTGTTGTTTTGCTCATTTAACCTGTTGCTTTCTTGACCTTCCCGTTGCCGTCGTCGTCGTGGTTTGGTAAGCAGTGCCGTAGCATGGGGAGGGGCCTGGGCCCCTCAATAATTTTGACGGGCACGTTTAATTTGGTCAGCAGCCACGCCCTTCATGCTACTCTTCGGTTCAATGTGCTCATTTCGGTTCGATAAAGCGTGAAAATTCATAAGAGCGTACATCGTTGAAGTAACAATCCGAATAATGATTTTAGACAGTTAAAAATTGCTGGAAATTAATGCTCTGGGAAGGCTGAAAATGTTATTTCAGAGACCCTTTATTTCAAAATTTACCGGGGGAACGTTCCTCCTCACACCCGTAGCAGCTCACGTCTGCGGTGCTCGTGACCCCCCCCCCCCCCACCCCCATCCTTGCTACAGCACTGGTAAGGCCCCTCATATCAGACCGATTGGGGCTTTTGAGGCGCCCTCGTTAAAAAAACGAATAACTTCAAAACACTTCAAGCTATGAGCACCAAACTTAACAACTTCTCCTGAAATTTATCTGGAAACATTTTGAAGTCGTCGTAAATTGCACGTCAACATTAACGTTACCATGGCAACGGAGTCTTGACTTTGATGTTTTTCAAAATTTGAATTTTTCCCAAAAAATTTTGTACTAATTGAATTATTGTATTACACTTAATTTAGCATTATTTTATCAAAGTTATTATAACTGTTAATGAAATCCAGGCTATTAGTGACCAGTTTAATGAAAAAACATGGCTGATGCTGCGTGAGTTGAATTTTCAACAGTTTCCATTTCTCTCGAAAATTCTTCATAAGCATCCTGTTTATGCTCAGATCAACTTTTCTTTTAAGAATACCTACATTCATTCGGGTTTTAAGTATTGAAAATAGCGGATGCTTTCAGTTCGTTTTTTAGTAATACGACATCATCATGACATCACTGCTACTGCTAAACCAGCTGAATCTTTCAATTCGCACTAGTCAATTTCCCAAATTGTGGAAATGCGCGAAAATCACGGCATTGTTTAAGTCAGGTGACAGGACCAACGTTTCCAACTACCGCCCCATCTCAATCCTCCCTACACTAAGCAAGATTTTGGAGAGAGCGGTACACTTGCAGTTGTATCATTACTTGATTACCAATAATCTATTGTCCAACAAGCAGTTTGGTTTCCGGAAGGGTTTCTCAACTACAACAGCTTTGACCTCATTTGCTGATGAAGTGCTCTTAAACATAGAACAAGGAAAGCTTTGCGGGGCCGTGTTCATCGATCTAACCAAGGCATTTGACACGGTAGACCATCAAATAATGTTATGCAAGCTATCCGAGATCGGCCTTTCTGAAACAGCTCTTCATTGGTTCCGTTCTTACTTAATTGGTAGACAACAGCGCACATCATGTGGAAATGAGTTATCTGAGGAACTTCCAGTCACGCATGGGGTGCCACAGGGTAGCATTCTAGGGCCTCTGTTGTTTGTGATTTACATAAATAACTTGCCAAATGTGCTTAACTCCTGCAACGCGTCACTTTATGCAGACAACACTGTAATTTATTGCTATGGTACATCCTCAAAGGAGTTGAGTGATAAGTTAAATAACGATCTACTGGGTATGGCGAAATGGCTTCATAATCACAAACTGACTTTAAATTTGGACAAAACTAAATGCATGCTCATCGGTAGTAATAGGAAACGCGAAAGCAAAGTAGATTTGACTGTTTCAATTTTAGATCATAGTATAAGTAATGTTCGCAGCTTTAAATACCTCGGTATACATATATCTTCGGATTTCACATGGACTGATCATATTGAACACCTAACTGGGAAAATCAATCAGAGGCTTGGGCTTCTCAAGCGTATAAAGCATTTATTGCCTTTCAGGGCGCGTCTACTTTTCTATAAAAGTCTTGTTATGCCCCTTTTTGGATATGCTGATCTAGTATGGGGCGATAAACATAATATTACCCTTATGTCTAGTTTGCAAGTTTTGCAAAATAAGGCCGCTAAAGTTATTTTAAATAGACCATTGTACTCATCCTCCACTGAGGCATTAGCCGTTCTCAAGTGGCTGCCTCTAGAGAAAAGGCGATTTCAAAGAAGGTGTGTACACGTATACAAATGCATCAATGGCCTAATTAATCACGATATGGACTTGATTAGACAAGACGTACTTCATAGGCATAATACACGTAACAAAGGCAATTTTAGATTACCACGTGTCAAAAGAAATTGGGGGAAGCAAAGAACACAATATCATGCCATTTCCGATTTTAACTCCCTCAGTCAGACGATCAAAGACTCAAGGAATGTAAATAGTTTTAAACGTAATGTTTTTAAGTTTTTGATATAGCTACTTACGTTTAATTTTTACTTATACTTATTTTTAATTTTTTATGCATTTTTTGTATCTTTTTAATCCCTTTGCAATTTTATAGCTTTTTTTGTTTTTATAATATATATCTAGTTTTGAGGTCCTTTTTGAAAACCATATCTTTTATGAAAAAGTTTCCTCAATAAAGATGATTATTATTATTATAAAGACTATTTATGTGTTAGCCAACTTCTTGACACCTTACTCGACCTCACTATTTACGTATTTTGCGCTTATTAATGTCTACTTTGAGGGAAACTTGGATTTTACCAATAAATTCAACAATATAGCGTCATGATAACGTTATATTACGTCTCTGTGTTAATCAAGTTATACCCACAACCAGGGGCGTCGCAGCTTTTGGACTCGTTGTAGGCCTGCAATGTCCTAACCCTTTTAGCTCACCCCCCAGACACATATATATATATTTTTTACAAGAGGTAGAGAGATCAAACCAAAAATTTGTGGGCCCGGGCCTACAGAGGTTTATAGGCTGGCCACGCCCCTGACGACTTGGAAATGATGAGTACATTACTCTTTGCAATTTTGGTGACCGTAGCATGACTCAGTTGATGTTCTGACGTGTACGACTCGCTTTGACTCGGCAGATGACTACCGCACTAATTTTGAAAAGTCGGTCACTATCAACAACAGTCCTCATTAGCATGGGCTTATCATTATCTAATGAAGCTAATAAAATGAAATTTCGGAAAATATATTGAAAAAGCATAGCAATTTCAGTTATCACTGAAAAGTTGAGCCCGATATAATACCAAATAATTTCAGTGAAATTCTCTTTGAAAAACTCCAAAATTAACAAATTAAAGAATGTATGGGCTCACCAACGTTTTTCCACCCAGTAATTTTGAAGTTTTTAATTGCTGCTATTTTCTCTGTTACTGATTGCAAAGAGCTGAAACTTGCACAAACTGCATGAATAAATGAGCTCTTTTAATTTTTGAACCTAATTGGTATATACGGCCACATCTTCTACGAGTCAAATCGTGTGCTAATGAGAAAAAATGTAAACAATGAAGTCACTATGAATCCACCTATTCAGCACTACACTTACCCGGACGACCACGCTCCACCTGCTGCTTATGATAGGATTCTTCAGTTTCTCTACCCTGGGTACCAGATATTTTTTCTCAAATGTGACGAGGAGCTTCGTCGGCCGCAGGCCGACACGTCTTCAACCTTCGGCCGAAGACACGAGCGGCGAAGCCGCGAGAAAAAACTTTTCGCGCGGGTCACTTTTTAAGACTTGACAGAAACCGGAAACCGCGCATGAAAAGTCTCTGGCACCCAGGGTACAGTTTCTCTCGTAACAAAGAAGAAAAAAAATGTTTGTATAAAGTGATGTCTCCAATATTTGATGAATCGGAAATCAAAGCAGCTGTAGCTAGATGTTCTCCATCCAAATTTTCTTAAGTAGTACCATGTTTGACAGTACCGCCCTTTTTTTTTTCCGTTCAAGACTGAGCCCAAGTGTCACAGCCAATACAAGGTTTTTGGAAGAGGATGTTGTCTTATCTGGATGCCATGTTCCTGCGAAAGTAAGTATTAAGACGGAATCCATTAAGAAATTGAGTAATTTTCATTTTCATTGGACAAAAACCTTGTGCCAGAATATTTTGAGCCTTATAGCATTCTTTCTTTTTTTTTAAACACTTTTCAAGGGCTATAGATATAATCAATTAACTGTAATAACACCAAAGACAATTTCTTTCTGAGGCCCGAGAAAATAAATGTCAAATTTTATAGGAATTGAGAAAACACAGGTAAAGTCGTCATGCGTAAGATTTAATTTTGTAGAAATTTGAGGCTTTTGAAGTTTGTCTTCCCTAGCCTTTCAAATGTGTTTTACGGTTAAATATTCCAGCTTATTATGTCCGAACTAAGACGACTGAACATAAACGTCACGGTAATATTCAAAATTACTGTCGCCCTGATCCGTCATTGTAAGAGATCCGTGAAGATAGATGGAAGATAAATGAACTCTTACGAGTCTGGTAATGATGGACTTTTACGCCACAACTCGCTCAGAGAAGTACTTCAACGATCCTTTATAATTAGAGTTTTATCCCGAGCGCTGCCTTAGAGAAAGTAAAGAGGCCCATTCCTTTTCTCACCTGCAGTTTGTATTTGGACCCCGTATGTAGAGAAGCCATTCTTTCGAGGCGACATGCTGTCAAAAACTTCGTCTTTGGCACATGTTTACTCAGACAAGTATCACTTTGGGGAGTATGGCGCGCGCGCCCTTTAGGGGACGGACAAACGGGCAACAAGAAACATGCAACTTGTCTTGCCACAATTGCCATATTGCCGCAAAACGTTTTGAATAGCGTTGTTGTGCGTTTTATCACCCTTATAAAACCTGTCTTGCAACAAATCAGGTTGTTAACAGGTTTGACTGACGTAGGTGGTGAAACGCGCACCATCATTGCAAGTTTTTATGCGTCCTTCTCGCGTTCTCCCGTGCTCATCGCGTTTTCCCGCGCCTTCATTCCCCCTTTCTCATACCCATATTCTCAATCTGTAAAGGATGATGTAATCAACTAAAGCATGTGAAAAGAAATTTGGATTAAATTTTGTTTCTACAATAATTTGCAATTGTAATTGTCGAACTGTCCAACGAACAACCATCTTTATGTCAATCTTGATCAACAACAAGCATAACTTTGCCCTTCCTGTAGGTCGTCGTGTGGCTGAACCTGAGATGTACGTGTTTGTGTGCAAGGTAAGTACCCGTAAACAGCATCCTAATACACTTCTTAACTACGTACTTTGCATGATACAAGGACAGTGAGACCGTCATCTCTTCATAGTTAGGCTTCTTTAAAGAATTGTTTCGCCAGTCGCGATGAGAGGCAAGGAGAGTCATGTTCTAGTGAAAACATTCCGATTCCGCTGTCACGACTTCGTCGATTAGAAGTTAGTCAAAGCTACAATAGTCGTCACATTTGATGAAGCATTTACGTCCACTTCAATTCTGATCAATCATGTATTTCCTATCACTGGGGAAGGGGAGAAGGAGAAATGCACATGTCATAGGCTTTTGTCAGGGGTAGGGTAGGACCCAAGGGGTGGGGGAAGGTAACAAGACAAAGTCCCCTAGTTCAAGTGCCTCTCAGTGGAAAATCCCGTCCTGATATCTTTCTCATAGAACTTGGATTTAGTTGATTGAGGGGACTTTTTATGAACTACTACACTAATTACTTAAGTACTTTTCGATTGTCATTTAGTAGCGTTCACAACATGGATGTGGAACATGGGTGTGGTCCGGGACAATATACGATGTTTTACATCAAGTACACACACATTTTGAAGCGGGGCTGGCAGCGGGGCCATCTTTGGTAACGAGCTGGGCGAGCTGGGCGAGCTGGGCATCGTTAGTAGGTGAGCTGAATTTATCTTATTTACACAGTCAATATTAACGCCTTAGCTATCAAAACAATGTATGTACCATTGCGCTTTGTGATTCCCTTAAAAATGGGAGTACAGTTTAGACTTTCTCGTTTCAAGGAACGAGAGACAGTTGACAAAATTGCGGTAAAGTTCTTGTTCAATGATTTGTTAAGCTCATGTCTTTCGATAAACAAAACTTTACGTAAAACCTATCCTTAAATGTGTTCCGTTTTCAAGACTTTATAAGTTATTTTCATATTTTGCATTTGTCTTTAAATCGATAAGCTAAGCCTTGGTGAACATGGCCGTGCTTCTTTCTGTCCCCAAGTTAGTATGGGTTTCTTCCCAAGCCGCACCCCCACCCCCTTTCCCATGGAAGGCATGATTTGATAATATCCAGAAGGACCCTGTCGAAATCTAATATTTTAACCACAATAAAGGGTTGTGGAATTAGCATTTTACCCACAAGGGTCTCTCGGAATCTCAGATTACTACAAAACCTTAGAATAGTGGGAGATTTGGGAACTGTAGGAATAGCAATTTAAGAGACAGGGGCCTGTCAGAATCATGCCTTCCATAGAGGGGGTGCAGGTGGAATGTCCCTATACGGCTCTGACACTTAATAACAAAGTTTTCTACTCTATTCTATTCTAATTTGTACTTGCATGTAGATTGACCTGCTCGCCTGAGTTGAGGGAGGGTGGACTTTCTAGTACAGTCAAAGCTCTCTTAGAGGCCACCTTGGAAAATTTGAAAAAGCGGTCGTAAACTAGAGCTCGTCGTTTACAAGAATGGGCTCTCCCCAAAAACGGCTAATAAGAACTGAACCACATTCTGCGTATTATCCAATCCAACACACAAACAATTACAATACATTGCTTTTACAATTCATTACAATAAATTCTAATTATCGGTTACTGAATTTTACCTTACATTGAAACAGGTAACTGTTATCATTTACAGAAGGGAAAAAAGTGAAATAAAAATAAAAAGAAAGACAAAGTCCACAAGAATACTATAGTTTATATACTAACAATTAAGAAGAGGTTGCCTGTCTTTTGGCCCTCTACTGCCCGTTTGCCACTTGCACTTTAATTAACTGTATAGATCAAATTATTTTTCTGAGGGGCATTGTTTGAAAGTAGCCCATTTCTTCCTAAAGGAGGCTAAGTTATTATTATCAAAGGCAATCTGTTTCTTAATTTCCGTGGAGCGTATGACTCCAATCCGATTTTAGTCAGCATTGTTATTGCCAACAGTCTTAGACAAAAACCTTGAAACACTTATTTGAGGAGGATTGTAAGCGAACCAAAATATATGTGTAATACATGTACGGAAATACAAGTCAATTGCTGATGAGGCACGTGTCTGCCCTGAACTGTGTCAGTGCACATTAAGACTCATTAGTATGTGAGCTACCCCTTTGTTTAGAGGTATTATATGTCGGTGAATGGTCAACAAGCTTCAAACACTTGGCGGATCAAAAAAAGTGCAACTTTCACTTGCTATTGAAAGTCAAATGTTGTAATACCCGATGCACATCTATTTCGATCATGAATTGAGGAAACAGTCATATTTCACAGAATTGAAACCAGGCTAATGTAACAATAATGTGGAAGAAAACATCACTTACAAAATTGTCTTGAGTTTGAGTTGAATTTTAAGCACTAATTAGGAACTTCACAACATGACAATGGACATCAAAAGTTGAACCTCATCCGACGGCACTTGTTCGTAAATGAAATTTTCCTTTTTGATGACCAAATTTGCATCAATGACACTTTGTCATAGGTAGCGAGACTTAAGGAATGAAAAGGAGTGGTCTTACTTTAACTAACAGATCTTGAGGTACAATCCACCGCATTAGCACAAAAATAAAATTCTAGGATTTCTAGGCTTTAGTAGGATATGTAGAATTACGCAGATCTAGGAGCCGGAGGGTATCATCCACCTCAATCTGCATAATTCTTTATGTCCTGCTTAGCCTCATTCAGTAATTGCTAAATAATTTCATTTCATGCCGATTTTATTGCTTTTAAAATAAGAGCTCTAATTTTCAGCTCTTTAAAGAATGCCTTTTATTCGACAGGTGTATGAACACATATAAAAGTAGGATGCTGAGCAATTTTACAAGTGAAACCCTGCATGTCACTCATGAAAAGTTCCTAAGAATGAACAACTATCAAGATTCTTCAAACCTAACAATTTGTTAACTGTTTTTTTTCTCGACAAAGTACCAGAAATCAAAGCTGTCGCAGTGAATAAGAAAAGAAAAATCTTTTCCTTTCTGACACGTCATCACTGATGTGTGCACTCATCCGAGCTGACATGTCCATTGCATCAGTTTTGCGTCTGCATTGTTCGCTTAGTTCTGGCCTGCACTGTAGCTTCCTGTGTTTTTGCAGGTACCCCCCTCTGAACAGCTAACAGCCAACAGATTGTCAGGTAACTGGAGGCTCTCCATACAAGCTTAAGCACAGTGGTAGATGTATGTTAGTGGAGTGTTCAAGTGTCTGAGATGTGCATTTTCCTTCAAGTAAAGCTCTTGGTGGGTATTCAACTCATTTCTCCAGGCCTTTTATACATGTACCTAAAAACAAAGAATCAAGAAATTTCAAATTTTTGACTAAAAGCATGAGCTAACCTCTTTGGAAGAAATCCAATCTAGTGGCTATGAAAAATCGATATTTTGGCTTCTTTTCTATGTAGAACATCAAGAAACGATTTTTCTAGGCTGTTTTTACCCCAAAACAATGATTTTTGAGTAAAAGCATGCCTGGCTAACCCCTTTGGAAATAATCCAACATGATGACTACAGTGTAAGTAAAATCAAATTTTTTATTGTCTAAAAATGCTCATCAAGAACATTCCGTAACATCTCTTCTAGGGTTTTTCTTTTTTTTTTACCAAAAACAAACAATCTAGAAATTTCAAATTTTTGACCCAAGGCGAGGCAGTGTTCAATCTAGAAATTGGTCAAAATGGGTCATACATGTATTAATTGCCACATGGCATTTTAAATTGGGTTTGGGTCAAGTCAAACTATGATATTGACATATTATTTTGTACAACTGACATCGCCGAACTGACTTCTCCAGCTTTACCACCCTTCTCCAACCCATCTTTATGCTTTTCAGGTTCAACAGCCATTTTCTTTAACAGTATAAAAAGTGAACTTAGTTTTTGTTGTCCTTTCATAATGAAACAAAAACAAAAGAACAATAAGTCAACAAATGAAGCGTGAATAGATCAGCAAAGCAACGTATGCAGAAAGTCAAAATGTATGCTCCAGTCTCTCCTGGAAAAATGAATTTTAAGCAACTTCAGTCCATAACTTGGGAAGTTCTTTTTCTAACATGCTTCATCAGAAAATTTAGTTTCTGTAGCTTGAGTATTAAATGTAAAACCTAACCGTATGATTGACTCACAAAACGGATGCCATATTCAGGGCTTCTGATATTTCGCGGAAAAAAAAGCAAAATTTCGCGGGATTTTCAGGGGCAAATTCGCGGAAAAATCGGCCGATTTCGCGGGATTTTCGCGGGAGAAAAGTCAAAATTTGCAGGAAAATCGGCCGATTTCGTGGGATTTTAGCGGAAAAAGTCAAATTTCGAAGGATTTTCGGGGCAAATTCTAAGAAAAATCGGCCGATTTCACGGGAAATTTCGGGGGGAAAATTCGCCAAGAAACATTCAGTAAAAAACAGCCGATTTCGCTGAATTTTTTTGGCAAATTTTCCTAAAATCGATCAATTTTGCGTCGATATGACCAGCATTTGTTGAACGTTTTTTTAACAGGGATAATCATTTGCTCTTTCTACAACAGTTCGCTCGAGGAATGATCGAATGCTAAAGCTGTTAACATTATGGTTAGTGCCCAGTTTTTCGCAACGTTCATCTAAGAACGCCTGGTAGTTTTGAGACGTTGTCTACTCGTTGCAGTGACGAAGTTTCAAGATAAATTTGGACGTTTGGGGTGAATAGAACAGGTCTAATAGCCCAGATAAGTATTAAATATGTTTTGCCGACATGTATTTGGAAATATTTCTGGCGGATTTCGCGGTATTTCGTGTTTTTTTGGGAATTTCACGGGATTTCGCGGAAATACCTGAATTTCGCGGGTCCGCGACTGCGCGAAAGATCAGAAGCCCTGCATATTGGAAATGGTATAATACCCGGCTGGGTGAAATCCATCACGTGTGCACCTGATTTTGAAATTTTTTTGTGCATCTACGAGAGAGCATCCTTCAATGGCCGATGATTCTTGGGCAGATTTTTTTTGTTTACCAGAGGACCACACACACACCATGAAGAGAAAGAGATGCAATAGGTTGTTGTTTTATAGATCCCCAAAGGTTGAAAGAAACATATTTTCAGCTGGGATTCATTAGCAAACAAATGTTTTGTGGAACTTGTGCCGGTGTGTGTACTCAAATGCTCAACTCAAAGTGGTTATGGCGTCTTTACTCTAACTCACAGCAGTAAAACGTTAAGTTAAGTGTATATGTATGTAGAATTGGATTAAGTTATCTACTCTTACTCAGACCTGTGAGGAAAGCACTGAGTTAACTGTAACTGAAAATTGTGACCCGCTTTTCTCCCTCATTACCCCCTTTCACTGAGCTTCTCTATGGGTCCTGTGGACCCCGGCGGTGTGTAAAATCCTGGTAAGAACACTACAGAGATGATGGGATAGTGTATGTTGAAACACTTTAGCTTAAAAACATTACTCATAGATAGATTCACTAATATTCAATCCAAAAGGCCGAATGGAAGTGCTCTAAAGCATTTAAGAAGGATTAATAGGTCCTACCTCCCCTGGTGCTGTGCCTTGACGTGGCGGGGAGGCTTGCGTGCCCTTGGGACCACTAGAGCTATGATGGCGGGAGCTTATACTCCTGGCAGGTTGAATTAAGCCGGATTGCTCCAAGGTAGAAGGGCCAGACTAAACAGCACCCTGGTCCTCCAGGTTGGGGGTTTAGTGCAGGGTTAACAACTCTGCCTTGTAAAACACAACCTTTTAAAACTTCATTAGAAAATTAAACATGATGAAAGCACCTACAGCTGTGGTCGAGGCCACTCTGTAAGTTGCCCCATACATTCCAGATATCTGTTGGAAACTTGAGGAAGATACTACTTGTATGAGATTGGATTCCTTACAGTCATTGGTTGCTTGTGTATGACTAGATTCCAATGAAAGCTGAACTTGTGGATATGGTGTAGTGGTGTTTGGCCGATGAACTGTTTCGGCAGAAACCGGTGTCACTTGGGGTGCGTTGACCTTTGGGATGATAAGGATTTACTAGGATCGGAGGTCCCAGACCACTTGGATCATTGTATTTCAAATGAACCAATGAATTTTTGTCCAGAGTGGAGTCATCAGTTCATTTGATCTACCATGATCTGAGTGATCTTGGATCACTTATCCTCATTCAGATCGTCTCAAAGAAGCCACTCTTAATAATCTACATGCCACGAGAGATCAGCAGACATAGGACCGGTCAACCTATAAACCAGTAAGTATAGAAACCAGCAACTCATACTAAGTATTATTCCCTATTTGTAATGTTCAACCACAAAGGCATCCCTTGTGCTTGGCCTTATTGCTGTGGTGTGGACCTGGTAAACCGAGGATACCCAAATAAGTTAGTATTCAAACTAATGGTTTCTCTACTCCTGTTGTGATTGTGGTCACTGCATGACCATTTACCCGTCTTCATTTGATTATGGCTATCATTATCACTCTTGCTCAAATCATTGAAGGAACACAGTTTACAGCAGTCAACATACAGCAGATTTATAAGTGGGATTAAGAGACACTTGATCTATGGTGATTGTTTTTTTTTTCAATTTCAGTACACTTTTTGACATGAAACATTGATTTGAATTTAAATTTTGACTTTTGTACTTGTTATTATATTTTATATTATCATTTATTAGAAGGAGTGTGGTGGTAAGATTTCTTGCTTGCCCTGTGGAAGAAAGCAGAGTTGGCATGTAGGCCCAGCCACTGTTGTTTTTTTCCCTCCACCATGTACCCTGGATTTGTCGATCAGGTATGTGACTTAATTCAATTTTTAGATTAATAACTGTCTAATACCTTTCCTTGAGAATTAACATTATGTGGTTTTAAAGCTGGAAAAAGCTGTTTAGCATAACAAGAGTGACTTGTTAAACAAGTATTTGGCGATACATTGTGATGCTGATTGCTCTCTGGACCTCCTAAACCCCTGATTAAATAACACACCCACTCAGTCAGTTCTCATACTGACTGTTCCTCGTCACCTGTTTTGATCATGGATCCACAACTCCACTATGATGAAGCCCCTATACATTCCAGATAACTGACTGGAAACTTGTGGAAGATACTACTTGTATGAAATTATTGGATTCCCTATGGTGGCTGGATGCTTGAGTATGGGCGGATTCCAATGAAAGCTGAACTTGCCCCTAAATTATGGAACGATCTTCCCCTTTTTATTAGAAATATATCTTCAGTTAATGCTTTCAAGAAGGCTCTTAAAACTCATTTATTTCAGAAGGCGTTTCCCAGCTAATTTATTGTTTTTATTCTCTTTATTAAGAAGGATTTGTATATAGGATTTTAAAGATTAATTTTTGTTTTTAAATTGTTATTTTTACTAATTTTTAGGAACGATCTGTAAATTTTTTTTTTTTTTTTTTGGAATATGTACTAGGATTTTAGGATTTTGTTGAGTCAATGTTATGCGCAGATGAAAATTTCTTTCCCTGGATTGATATTTGCACAATACAAATCAATAAAATTATTATTATTATTATTATTATTATTATTATTATGTGGCCGATGAACTGTTTCGGCAGAAACCGGTGTCACTTAATCTACATAACACAAGAGATCAGAAATCATAGAACCGGCCAACCAACAAACCAGTAAGTATGGAAACCAGCAACTCATACTAACTGTTCTTCCCTATTTGTAGTGCTCAACTACAAAAGCATCCCTAATGCCTGCCCTTTTTGCTGTGGTGTCAACTTGCAAATCGAAGGAACCTACCATCCAACTCCAGAAAATCTAGGCTACTCAACACACCCACTCAGACAGTACTTATAATGTCTGTTCCTCTACACTTGTTGTGATCATGGATCCACAACTCCACTCTGATGCATTCCCTATACATTCCAGATAACTGACTGGAAACTTGTGGAAGATGCTATACTTGTATGAAATTGGATTCCTTATGGTGGCTGGATGCTTGAGTATGGGCGGATTCCAATGAAAGCTGAACTTGTGGAAGGTGTAGTGGTGTTATGTGGCCGATGAACTGTTTCGGCAGAAACCGGTGTCACTTAATCTACATAACACAAGAGATCAGAGATCATAGAACCGGCCAACCAACAAACCAGTAAGTATGGAAACCAGCAACTCATACTAACTGTTCTTCCCTATTTGTAGTGCTCAACTACAAAAGCATCCCTAATGCCTGCCCTTTTTGCTGTGGTGTCAACTTGCAAATCGAAGGAACCTACCATCCAACTCCAGAAAATCTAGGATACTCAACACACCCACTCAGACAGTACTTATAATGTCTGTTCCTCTACACTTGTTGTGATCATGGATCCACAACTCCACTCTGATGCATTCCCTATACATTCCAGATAACTGACTGGAAACTTGTGGAAGATGCTATACTTGTATGAAATTGGATTCCTGATGGTGGCTGGATGCTTGAGTATGGGCGGATTCCAATGAAAGCTGAACTTGTGGAAGGTGTAGTGGTGTTATGTGGCCGATGAACTGTTTCGGCAGAAACCGGTGTCACTTAATCTACATAACACAAGAGATCAGAGATCATAGAACCGGCCAACCAACAAACCAGTAAGTATGGAAACCAGCAACTCATACTAACTGTTCTTCCTTATTTGTAGTGCTCAACTACAAAAGCATCCCTAATGCCTGCCCTTTTTGCTGTGGTGTCAACTTGCAAATCGAAGGAACCTACCATCCAACTCCAGAAAATCTAGGCTACTCAACACACCCACTCAGACAGTACTTATAATGTCTGTTCCTCTACACTTGTTGTGATCATGGATCCACAACTCCACTCTGATGCATTCCCTATACATTCCAGATAACTGACTGGAAACTTGTGGAAGATGCTATACTTGTATGAAATTGGATTCCTTATGGTGGCTGGATGCTTGAGTATGGGCGGATTCCAATGAAAGCTGAACTTGTGGAAGGTGTAGTGGTGTTATGTGGCCGATGAACTGTTTCGGCAGAAACCGGTGTCACTTAATCTACATAACACAAGAGATCAGAAATCATAGAACCGGCCAACCAATAAACCAGTAAGTATGGAAACCAGCAACTCATACCAACTGGTCTTCCCTATTTGTAGTGCTCAACTACAAAAGCATCCCTAATGCCTGCCCTTTTTGCTGCGGTGTCAACCTGCCTATTGGTGGAACCTGCCACCCAACTCCAAGAAATTCAGGATACCCAACATGCCTTTTCAGTCAGTCAGTACTTATGCAGACTTTTCCTCTCCTCCTGTTGTGATTGTGATCAGTTTTTGGAGGACGATACTTTATACAGCAGTGAACAAACAGTAGATTTATCAGTAGGAACTGCAGACTCCTAGTCAAATGCAATTTGGTGGAGGCACACTTTTGTTAGACTAAAACATTGATTTTTATTTAAACATTGAATCTTTCTACTTGTTATCATCTTCAACCCTTCAAGTTAAAGTTTTTGCTCAATAGCCATTTGGAAACCAACATCTTTGGTTTAGGGAGACTTTTTTACATTTACAATTAAGCCGCCAGCTCCAAGATTTTAGGCGCCATGGCGACCAAAATTGTCACAAATTGAAGGGTTGATATTTTATATTATATTTTCAAATTAGAAGGAGTGTGGGGACAAGATTGCTTGTCTGCTGTTGCGAAAAAAGCAGAGATGACAAAGAGAAGCCATTGCCATTGTTTTTCTGATTTTGAAGGCACTTTGGATTTTTGATGGTAAGTGACTTGGCCCTATATTAAGCAGACACTCAATGTTAAGCAGACAAACAGCTCAGTGGACACCTATTAAGAGGACACCAGAGAAAGTCCTGTATGTGTCACTTTAACTAATATCCATTTCTTTGTTTTACTAGTTGAGAAGCGCAAATCACGACTGTTCAGGAATTTTTATCTTTTGTATCTTGTCTTGAAACTGACCTACCTTGAGCAGGGTTGTCAAAAGTAGCCGGCTGCCGGCGAAAATCGCTGCCTGCTTGGTTAGTATCGGCAGACTACTCTGTTTGGCATTTCTTTACGGATGGCGTTTTTTAAATAAAATATCCCTGGACTGGTCACTTACTTTGGCAACTCAGCCATCCACTTCAAAACTTTCTGACAACCCTGCTTAAGGGAAATAGTAGAGCTGAAATTGAGAAGCCATTATTGTTATGTTATCCACCCAGTACCATGGCATGTCACTTAAGTTTAATTTTTTAACTCACTTTTCCCTCAAGACAAATAACTTTCTCTCTGTAGCTTTCTTCATGAATAAACACTCCATGGTTTTCATGGAAAAAAGGACAAATCACACTAAGGGTGACTAGAAGCACAACTCTTGTGAGACATTTTGTCACTGTTTTTTGACTGATTGTTTTTTCTCTTCTTTTTACTACAGCCTTTGTCAATGCGGATCATGAACTGCACAACATTATTCTGTCACCATACTGTGAATTGGACTTACCTGATAATTGAGTCGAAGACAGAGAATCCAGCCAAGTGGTCATTTTACAGAATTTTTTGTGGAGACTACCTTCTGTAGAGCAGCTATGAGAACGTTTTCAATGGTGTACAGAGTATATTTCCTGGTCATATAGCCTGAACTCCTCAGATAAGAGCCCTTAAATTGTGAATAAAGCTGATAGTACATTTTGACCAAATCTAAATAACCAAAAAAATCGGCATTTTTTTTTTACCAAAAGCATGGGTTATCCCCTATGGAAAAGTGCAATTATTTAAATTCTGTTTTTTATAGCCAAAAAAGTTTCTTTTTTTTTCTCCGAAGTCATTAAGCATTATTTCTAGTCTTATTTTGACCAAATATAAATAAACAAAAAATTGGCATTTTTTGATCATAAGCATGGGCTAACCTCTATGGAAAAGACGGTTTTTTAGACTTCCTTTTTTCTCCACAAAGTTGCTAAGCATCATTTCTAGTCTTATTTTGACCAAATGTAAAAAAAGAAGAATTTGACATTTTTCCCCAAAAGCATTTAACCGCTTTGAAAAAAAATGTAATTTTTTTTTACTTTGAAAAATTCTGTTGTTCATAGTCAAAAAGGTTTCTTTTTTCTCTGCAAACTCACTAAGCATTATTGCTAGTCTTATTTTGACCAAATCTAAATCAAACAAATAAATGGCATTTTTTGGCCAAAATCATGGGTTAACCCCTTTGAAAAAAATGCGAGTTTTTGGAGTTTGAAAATTCTGTTATTTATAGTCACAAAAAGTTTATTTTTTCTCTTCAAAGTAATTAAGCATTATTTCTAGTGTTATTTTGACCAAATCTAACTAGAGAAAAAAATGGCATTTTTTGACCAAAAGCATATATGGGTTTTCCTTTGGAAAAGTGGATTTTTTGGACTTAATTAAGCATTATTTGCAGTGTTATTTTGACCAAATCTAAGTAGAAAAATTTGGCATTTTTTGGCCAAAATCATGGGTTAACCCCTTTGAAAAAAATGCGAGTTTTTGGAGTATGAAAAATTCTGCTATTTATAGTCAAAAACGTTTCTTTTTTCTCTTCAAAGTAATTAAGCATTATTTCTAGTGTTATTTTGACCAAATCTAACTAGAGAAAAAAATGGCATTTTTTGACCAAGAGCATGGGTTAACCCCTTTGGGAAAGCGGATTTTTTGGACTTTGAAAAATTCTGTTTTTTATAGTCAAAACAGGTTTCTTTTTTCCTGTGAGAAGTCACCAGCATTATTTCATGTCTAATTTTCACTAAATCTACATAAACAAAAAAATTGGCATTTTTTGACCAAAAGCATGGGTTAACCCCTATGGAAAAAAGCGATTTTTCGGACTTTCAAAAAGTTTTCTTTGTTATAGTGGAAAAAGATTTTTTTTCTTAACAAAGTTATTAACTGTTTTTTCCAGCCTTATTTTGACCAAATCTAATTAAAGGAAAAATTGGAATTTTTTGTCCAAGAGCATGGGTTAACCCCTTTGAAGAAATGCGATTTTCTGGACTTTCAAAAATTCTCACGGTTTTTTTAAGGCCAAAAAAGGTTTGTTTTTTCTCTTGAAAGTCAGAAAGCATTATTTCTAGTCTTATTTTGATAAAACAGAAATAAAGAAAAAATAGCATTTTTGGGCCAAATGCATGGGTTAACCCCTTTGAAAAAAAATGCGATTTTTTTGGACCTTTTACAAATTCTCCTTTTTATAGTCAAAAAGGGTTTCTTTCTTTTCTTCAAAGTAATTAAGCATTATTTGTAGTGTTTTTTTGACCAAAACTAAGTAGAGAAAAAATTTGGCATTTTTTAGCAAAAATCATGGGTTAACCTCTTTGGAAAAGCGGATTTTTTGGACTTTGAAAAATTCTGTTTTTTATAGTCAAAACAGGTTTCTTTTTTCTCTGCAAAGTGGCTAAGCAGTTTTTCTAGTCTTATTATGGCCAAATCTAAGTAAAGAAAAATTTGGCTTTTTTGATCAAAAGGCTGGATTAAACCCTTAAGAAAAAAATGCGTTTTTTTCTACTTTGAGAAATTATGTTTTTTTTTTATAGTCCAAAAGGTTTCTTTTTTCCTGTGGGAAGTCACCAGCATTATTTTAAGTCTAATTTTCACTAAATCTACATAAACAAAAAAATTGGCATTTTTTGACCAAAAGCATGGGTTAACTCCTATGGAAAAAAGCGATTTTTCGGACTTTCAAAAAGTTTTCTTTTTGATAGTGAAAAAAGATTTTTTTTTTCTTGACAAAGTTATAAACTGTTATTTCTAGTCTTATTTTGACCAAATCTAATTAAAGGAAAAATTGGCATTTTTTGTCCAAGAGCATGGGTTAACCCCTTTGAAGAAATGCGATTTTTTGGACTTTCAAAAATTCTCACTTTTTTTTAAGGCCAAAAAGGTTTGTTTTTTCTCTTGAAAGTGAAAAAGCATTATTTCTAGTCTTATTTTGATAAAATAGAAATAAAGAAAAAATAGTATTTTTGGGCCAAAAGTATGGATTAACCCCTTTGAAAAAAAAATGCGATTTTTTTGGACTTTGAAAAATTTTCTTTTTTATAGTCAAAAAACGTTTCTTTCTTTTCTTCAAAGTAATTAAGCATTATTTGTAGTGTTATTTTGACCAAATCTAAGTAGAAAAAAATGGCATTTTTTGACCAAAGGCATGGGTTAACCCCTTTGGAAAAATGATTTAAATAAAGAAGAATTTGGCTTTTTTGATCAAAAGGCTGGATTAAACCCTTTAGAAAAAAATGCGATTTTTTCTACTTTAAAAAATTTTTTAGTCAACAAGGTTTCTTTTTTCTCTGCAAAGTCACTTAGCATTATTTCTAGTCTTATTTTGACCAAATCTAAATAAACCAAATAACTGGCATTTTTCGGCCAAAAGCATGGGTTAACCCCTTTGGAAAAGTGGATTTTTTGGACTTTGAAAAATTCCGTTTTTTATAGTCAAAAAAGGTTTCTTTCTTTTCTTCACAGTAATTAAGCATTATTTGTAGTGTAATTTTGCCCAATTCTAAGTGGAGAAAAATATGGCATTTTTAGCAAAAATGATGGGTTAACCCCTTTGAAAAAAATGCGAGTTTTTGGAGTTTGAAAAATTCTGTTATTTATTGTCAAAAAAGTTTCTTTTTTCCCTTCAAAGTAATTAAGCATTATTTCTAGTGTTATTTTGACCAAATCTAACTAGAGAAAAAATGGCATTTTTTGACCAAAAGCATATATGGGTTTTCCTTTGGAAAAGTCGTTTTTTTGGACTTTGAAAAATTCTGTTTTTTATAGTCAAAGGAGAGTTCTTTTTTCTCTGCAAAGTCACTTAGCATTATTTCCAGTCTTATTTTGACCTAATGGAAATAAAGAAAAAAAAGGCATTTTTTGGCCAAAAGCATGGATTAACCCCTTTGAAAAAAAATGCGATTTTTTGGACTTTGAAAAATTCTCTTTTTTATAGTCAAAAAAGGTTTCTTTCTTTTCTTCAAAGTAATTAACCATTATTTGCAGTGTCATTTTGACCAAATCTAAGTAGAAAAATTTGGCATTTTTGGCCAAAATCATGGGCTAACCCCTTTGAAAAAATGCGAGTTTTTGGAGTTTGAAAAATTCTGCTATTTATAGTCAAAAACGTTTCTTTTTTCTCTTCAAAGTAATTAAGCATTATTTCTAGTGTTATTTTGACCAAATCTAACTAGAGAAAAAAATGGCATTTTTTGACCAAAAGCATGGGTTAACCCCTTTGGAAAAGCGGATTTTTTGGACTTTGAAAAATTCTATTTTTTATAGTCAAAACAGGTTTCTTTTTTCTCTGCAAAGTAGCTAAGCAGCTTTTCTAGTCTTATTATGGCCAAATCTAAATAAAGAAGAATTTGGCTTTTTTGATCAAAAGACTGGATTAAACCCTTTAGAAAAAGATGCGATTTTTTCTACTTTGAGAAATTATGTTTTTCTTATAGTCCAAAAGGTTTCTTTTTTCTCGTGGGAAGTCACTAGCATTATTTAATGTCTAATTTTCACTAAATCTATATAAACAAAAAAATTGGCATTTTTTGACCAAAAGCATGGGTTAACCCCTATGGAAAAAGGCGATTTTTGGATCTTTCAGAAAGTTTTCTTTTTGATAGTGGAAAAAGATTTTTTTTTCTTAAGAAAGTTATCAACTGTTATTTCTAGCCTTATTTTGACCAAATCTAATTAAAGGAAAAATTCGAATTTTTGTCCAAGAGCATGGGTTAACCCCTTTGAAGAAATGCGTGTTTTGGATTTTCAAAAATTCTCACGGTTTTTTTAAGGCCAAAAAAGGTTTGTTTTTTCTCTTGAAAGTGAGAAAGTATTATTTCTAGTCTTATTTTGATAAAATAGAAATAAAGAAAAAATAGCATTTTTGGGCCAAAAGCATGGATTAACCCCTTTGAAAAAAAAATACGATTTTTTGGACTTTGAAAAATTCTCTTTTTTATAGTCAAAAAAGGTTTCTTTCTTTTCTTCACAGTAATTAAGCATTATTTGTAGTGTTATTTTGCCCATATCTAAGTAGAGAAAAATTGGCAATTTTTTGGCCAAAATCATGGGTTAACCCCTTTGAAAAAAATGCGAATTTTTGGAGTTTGAAAAATTCTGCTATTTATAGTCAAAAAAGTTCCTTTTTTCTCTTCAAAGTAACTAAGCATTATTTCTAGTCTTATTTTGACCAAATCTAACTAGAGAAAAAAAATGGCATTTTTTGACCAAAAGCATGGGTTAACCCCTTCGGAAAAGCGGATTTTTTGGACTTTGAAAAATTCTGTTTTTTATAGTCGAAACAGGTTTCTTTTTTCTCTGCAAAGTAGCTAAGAAGTTTTTCTAGTCTTATTATGGCCAAATCTAAATAAAGTAGAATTTGGCTTTTTTGATCAAAAGGCTGAATTAAACCCTTTAGAAAAAAAAAGCGATTTTTTCTACTTTGAAAAATTCTGTTTTTTTTTATAGTTAAAAAGGTTTCTTTTTCTCTGTGGGAAGTCACTAGTATTATTTCATGTCTAATTTTGACTAAATCTACATAAAAAAAAAAATTGGCATTTTTTGACCAAAAGCATGGGTTAACCCCTATGGAAAAAAGCGATTTTTGGGACTTTCAAAAAGTTTTCTTTTTTATAGTGAAAAAAGATTTTTTTCCTAACAAAGTTATTAACTGTTATTTCTAGTCTTATTTTGACCAAATCTAAATAAACCAAATGATTGACATTTTTTGACCAAAAGCATAGGTTAACCCCTTTAAAAAAAATGCGATTTTTTGGACTTTAAAAAATTCCGTTTTTTTATAGTCAAAAAATTTTTTTTTCTTCAAAGTTAAGAAGCCTTATTTCTAGTCTCACTTTGATCCAATAGAAATAAAGAAAAAATGGCATTTTTTGGCCAAAAGCATGGGTTAACCCCTTTGAAAAAAATGTGATTTTTTGGACTTTAAAAAATTCTGTTTTTTTTATAGTCAAAAAGGGTTTCTTTTTTTCTTCAAAGTAATTAAGCATTATCCTTAGTGTTATTTTGACCAAATATAAGTAGAGAAAAATTTGGCATATTCTGGCCAAAATCATGGGTTAACCCTTTTAAAAAATATGCGAGTGTTTGGAGTTTGAAAAATTCTGCTATTTATAGTCAAAAAAGTTTCTTTTTTCTCTTTAAAGTAATTAAGCATTATTTCTAGTCTTATTTTGACCAAATCTAACTAGAGAAAAAATGGCATTTTTTGACCAAAAGAATATATGGGTTTCCTTTGGAAAAGTGGATTTTTTTGGACTTTGAAAAATTCTGTTTTTTATAGTCAAAACAGGTTTCTTTTTTCTCTGCAAAGTCACTTAGCATTATTTCTAGTCTTATTTTGACCAATTGGAGGTAAAGAAAAAATGGGATTTTTTGGCCAAAAGCATGGATTAACCCTTTTGAAAAAAAATGCGATTTTTTGGACTTTGAAAAATTCTCTTCTTTATAGTCAAAAAAGGTTTCTATTTTTTCTTCAAAGTAATTAACCATTATTTGTAGTGTTATTTTGACCAAATCTAAGTAGAAAAATTTGGCGTTTTGTGGCCAAAATCATGGGTTAACCCCTTTTTTTAAAAAATGCGAGTTTTTGGAGTTTGAAAAATTCGGCTATTTATAGTCAAAAAAGTTTCTTTTTTCTCTTCAAAGTAATTAAGCATTATTTCTAGTCTTATTTTGATCAAATCTAACTCGAGAAGAAAATGGCATTTTTTGACCAAAAGCGTGGGTTAACCTCTTTGGAAAAGCGGATTTTTTGGACTTTGAAAAATTCTGTTTTTTATAGTCAAAACAGGTTTCTTTTTTCTCTGCAAAGTGGCTAAGCAGTTTTTCTAGTCTTATTATAGCCAAATCTAAATAAAGAAGAATTTGGCTTTTTTGATCAAAAGGCTGGATTAAACCCTTTAGAAAAAAATGCGATTTTTTCTACTTTAAAAAATTATGCTTTTTATAGTCAAAAAGGTTTCTTTTTTCTCTGCAAAGTCACTTAGCATTATTTCAAGTCTAATTTTCACTAAATCTACATAAACAAAAACATTGGCATTTTTTGACCAAAAGCATGGGTTAACTCCTATGGAAAAAAGCGATTTTTGGGACTATCAAAAAGTTTTATTTTTTATAGTGAAAAACGATTTTTTTTTAACAAAGTTATTTACTGTTATTTCTAGTCTTATTTTGACCAAATCTAATTAAAGGAAAAATTGGCATTTTTTGTCCAAGAGCATGGATTAACCCCTTTGGAAGAAAAGCGATTTTTGGGACTTTCAGAAAGGTTTTTTTTTTCTAGTGAAAAAAGGTGTTTTTTTTCTTTACGAAGTTATTAAACGTGATTTCTAGTCTTGTCTTGACCAAATGTAAATAAACCAAATAATTGGCATATTTTGACCAAAAGCATGGGTTAACCCCTTTGAAAAAATGCGATTTTTTGGACTTTCAAAAATTTTTTTTAAAGGCCAAAAAGGGTTTTTTTTTCTCTTCAAAGTCAGAAAGCATTATTTCTAGTCTTATTTTGGTCAAATCGAAATAAAGAAGAAATGGCATTTTTTGGCCAATAGCATAGGTTAACCCCTTCGAAAAAAAATGCGAGTTTTTGGACTTTGAAAAATTCTGTTTTTTATAGTCAAAAAAGGTTTCCTTTTTGTCTGCAAAGGCATTGAGTAATGCTTTTTTCTCTGCAAAGTCTTAAAGCATTCTTTGGAGTCTTATTTTCACCAAATATAAATAAAGAAGATATTGGTATTTTTGATCAAAAGCATGGGTTAACCCCTTTTGAAAAATGCGAGTTTTTGGACTTTGAAATACTGTCTTTTTTATACTCAAAAAGGTTTCTTTCTTCTCTACAAAGTCATTAAGTAAAACTATTACTAGTCTTATTTTGACCGAAAACAAATAAAGAAAAAAGTTGACATTTTTCGCACCAAAAGCATGGGTTAATCCTTTTGGGAAGATGCAATTTTTGGGACTTTTTATAGTCAAAATGGGTCTCTCGTTTTTTTCCCACAATTGCAACGTTGTAGTACGAACAATGAACTCTTGGAGATTTAGCCAGAGATCCATGATGGTTTGAAGTACATTTATTCATAGAAATAGATCAACTAGTTTAGCATGCTTGGAAACCATGATATCTTAAGGGACAGATACCTTTTAAAATTATGGGTTTTTTGGCTCAAGATATCTTACTATTCTGTAACTAGTTTTAGAGTACTCCGTCTTGCCTATATAGGAGACCATAAAAACAGGGTACAACTAGCCAGGGATTTTTTCTTCCAGGAGCAAGTGGAGGTACGGGCAGGTTTTTCACTCAGCTGTTACATGTATTCCACAACTTTATTTCATTTAGTGCATTTATTTAAAATTATGTAGACTGCTATAAACTAGTGTGGCAAGCAATAATGCTATTATGTCATTAAAATAACCTTATAGTACATGTAAGTCTCTCTGATTTCTATAGTAATAAACTTCAAAAGTACACGCTTTGGTTGATTGATTTTTTTAGCCCTGAGAAACATTTCCATTGTTTGCACAGCGGGATGTTAGCATGTGAAGGACTTAAGCGTTACAGTTAATTTTTTCACAAGATTTGAAAATTCTCTCAACCCTGCAATGTTTGTGGTAGGCTATGCAAACCTCTGAATTTGGGTCAAGGTATGAAGTTTGCTCTTTGTCTGTGTTGGAAAAACCCTTGTGTTTCTTCACAGAGACAACCCATGGATCTGGTCAAAACTTTGAATTTTTTCTTTCTTCGGATTTGACCAAGTAAACCTAGAATTTCTGAATACGTTTAAATATTAACAAAATTATATATAGATCTATTTTGACCAAGGAAACAGTAAACAATAAAATTTCCATTTTGAAAATATAAACAGCTGTTTTTAACAAATCAGATGTTTAGAGGGTTCAGATACCTCCAAATAAGTTTTTTTTTTAGATGGTAAACAGCTGTTTTTAACAAATCAGGTGTTTAGAAGGTTTAGAGACCCCAAAATCGACTATTTTACATGATAAACAGCTGTTTTTAACAAATCAGGTGTTAAGGAGGTTCAGATACCTCAAAATCGGTTATTTTAGATGGTAAACAGCTGATTTTATATAAAATCAGGTGTTTAGGAGGTTCAGAGACCTCAAAATCGGTTATTTTACATGGTAAACAGCTGTTTTTATCAAATCAGGTGTTTAGGGCTTCAGAGATCTCAAAATCGGTTATTTTAGATGGTAAACAGCTGTTTTTATCAAATCAGATGTTTAGGAGGTTCAGAGACGTTAAAATCGGCTATTTTAGATGGTAAACAGCTGTTTTTAACATATCAGATGTTTAGGAGGTTTGGAGACCTCAAAATCGACTATTTTAGATGGTAAACAGCTGTTTCTATCAAATCAGGTGTTAAGGAGGTTCAGAGACCTCAAAATCGGTATTTTTAGATGGTAAACAGCTGCTTTTAACATATGAGATGTTTAGGAGGTCTGGAGACCTCAAAATTAGCTATTTTAGATGGGAAACAGCTGTTTTTAACACGTCAAGTATTTAGGAGGTACAGAGACCTCAAAATCGGCTCTTTTAGATGGTAAACAGCTGTTTTTTTACAAAATCAGCTGTTTAGGAGGTCCAGTCCAAAATCGGCTGTTTTAGATGGTAAACAGCTGTTTTTATCAAATCTGGTGTTTAGGAGATTCAGAAACTTTAAAATTGGCTATTTTAGATGGTAAACAGCTGTTTTTAACAAATCAGCTGTTTAGGAGGTCCAAAGACCTCAAATCGGTTATTTAAGTTGGTAAATAGCTGTTTATATCAAATCAAGTGTTTAGGAAGAGCAGAGTTGGATTACAAAGTAAAGAGCTCACGTCCCGAAGATAACCGAAGTTTATTGAATAAAGTAAACTTGTTTCTGTTGTCTATTAACAAATAATATTACTTGTAACTAATTATTAATTCCTAATTATTAATTAATACTAATTAAATTAAGTCATTCAGTCATCAAGTGTTTTTATTGTTTTAGGTAAAAAGAAGTCTAGAAAAAATACTTAATGAGTTTGTAGAGAAAAAAACCTTTTTTGACTATAAAAACTGAATGTTTCAAAGTCCTTAAAATCGCATTTTTTCAATCCCATGCTTTTGGTCAAAAAAACCCAAATCGGTTCAAAGAGAACTAGAAATAAGGTTTAATGATGTTCTAGATAAAAAAGAAGCTTGTTTTGACTATAAGAACAACAATTTTTCAAGGACTCAAAAATAGCATTTTTCCAAAGGGGTTAACCCATGCTTTTGGTCAAAAAATGCAATTTTTTTTCTTGATTTGTCTTCGGTCAAAAAAGGACTAGAAATAAGGTTTAATGATGATCTAGATAGGAAAGAAACTTTCTTTTTGACTATAAGAAAAATTTTTGAAGGTCTAAAACATGGCATTTTTCCAAAGGGGTTAACCCATGCTTTTGGTCAAAAAATGCAATTTTTTTCATTATTTGTTTTCGCTCAAAATAACAGTAGAAATAATTCTTATTTACTTTGTAGATTAAAAAGAAACTTTTTTAGACCATTACAAAAGAACTTCTTTAAAATTAACCAATGTCCTTGGTCAAGAAATGCAATTTTTTTCATTTTTTGTTTTCGGTCAGAATAAGGCTAGATATAAGGTTTAATGACGCTCTAGATAGAAAAGAAACTTTCTTTTTGACTATAACAAAAATTTTGGAAGGTCTCAAAAATGGCATTTTTCCAAAGGGGTTAATCCATGCTTTTGGTAAAAAAATGCAATTTTTTTCATTTTTTGTTTCGACCAAAATAAGATTAAAAATAAGGTTTAATGTTCTAGATAGAAAAAAAACTCTTTTTGACTATAAAGTCAAAATTTTTTAGAGTCCCAAAAATCGTACTTTTCCAAAGGGGTTAACCCATGCTTTCGATCAAAAAATGTTTCTTTTTTCTTTATTTGTTTTCGGTTAAAAAAGGACTAGAAATAAGGTTTATGAGGTTGTAGATAGGAAAGAAACCTTTTACGACTATAAAAACAACAATTTTGTTTTTATAGTCAAAAAAACGTTTTTTTTTTTATCTAGAACATCATCAAACCTTATTTCTAGTCTAGTCTTTTCAAAGGGGTTAACCCATGCTTTGATCGAATAATGCAATTTTTTTCTTTGTTTTCGGTCAAAAAAGGACTAGAAATAAGGTTTAATGATGTTCTAGATAGAAAAGAAACATTTTTGATTATAAAAGTAAGACTTTTTCAACGACTCAAAAAGAGCATTTTTCCAAAGGGGTTAACCCATGCTTCTGGTCAAAAAACGCAATTTTTTTCATTATTTGTTTTCGCTCAAAATAACAGTAGAAATAATTCTTAATAGAAAAAAAGGAACTTTTTTAGACCATTACAAAAAGATCTTTTTTAAAGTCCCAAAAATCTTGTTTTTCCAAAGAGGTTCACCCATGCTTTTGGTAAAATTTTTAAACGTCTCAAAAATCGCATTTTCCCAAAGGGGTTAACAACATTTTTCTGGTCACAAAACACAACATTTTTCAACGTCCCCAAAATCGTGCTTTTCCAAAGGGGTGAACCCATACTTTTGGTAAAATTTTTAAACGTCTCAAAAATCGCATTTTCCCAAAGGGATTAACCCATGCTTATGGTCAAAAAATGCGATTTTTCTCAGTATTTGTTTCCAGTCAAAAAAAGGACTAGAAATAAGGTTTAATGATGTTCTAGATAGAAAAGAAACTTGTTTTGACTATAAAAAACAACATTTTTCAACGTCCCCCAAATCGTACTTTTCCAAAGGGGTGAACCCATACTTTTGGTAAAATTTTTAAACGTCTCAAAAATCGCATTTTCCCAAAGGGGTTAACCCATGCTTTTGGTCAAAAAATGTTTTTTTTTTCCTGGATTTGTTTTTGGTCAAAAGAGGACTAGAAATAAGGTTTAAAGATGTTCTAGATAGAACAGAAAGTTTTTATGACTATAAAAACAACATTTTTCAAGGTCTCAAAAATGGCATTTTTCCAAAGGGGTTAACCCATGCTTTTGGTCAAAAAAATGCAATTTTTTTTTCATTTTTTATTTTCGGTCAAAATAAGACTAGATATAAGGTTTAATAATGTTCTAGATAGAAAAAAAACTTTTTTTAACTATAAAAAACAACATTTTTCAACGTCCCCAAAATCGTACTTTTCCAAAGGGGTGAACCCATACTTTTGGTCAAAAAATGCAATTTTTTCCATTTTTTCTTTTCGGTCAAAATAAGACTAGAAATTAAGTTTATAATGTTCTGGATAGAAAAGAAACTTTTTATGACAATAAAACAACAATTTTTCAACGACTCAAAAATGGCATTTTTCCAAAGGGGTTAACCCTGCGTTTGGTCAAAAAATGCCATTTTTTTCTTGATTTGTTTTTGGTCAAAAAAAGACTAGAAATAAGGTTTGATGATGTTCTAGATAAAAAAAAAAACGTTTTTTGACTATAAAAACAAAATTTTTTATAGTCTCAAAAATCGCCTTTTTCCCATGCTTTTGGTAAAAAAAGGCCAATTTTTTCTCTGTTTGTTTTTGGTTAAAACAAGACTAGAAATAGTACTTACTGACTTTGTAGATAAAAAAGAGACCTTTATTACTATAAAAACTGAATGTTTCAAAGTCCTTTAAATCGCATTTTTTCAAGGGGGTTGACCCATGCTCTGGTCAAAAAATGCAATTTTTTTTTCATTTTTTGTTTTCGGTCAACATGAGACTAGAAATAAGGTTTAATGATGTTCTAGATGAAAAAAGAAACTCTTTTTGACTGTAAAGTCAAAGATTTTCAAAGTCTCAAAAATCATACTTTTCCAAAGGGGGTTAACCCATGCTTTTGGTCCAAAAATGCAATTTTTTTCATTTTTTGTTTTCGGTCAAAAAAGATTAGAGATAAGGTTTAATAATGTTCTAGATAGATAAAAAACTTTTTTTGACTACAAAGACAAAATGTTTTAAGTCCCAAAAAATTTTACTTTTCCAAAGGGGTTAACCTATGCTTTTGTTCCAAAAAAGGAATTTTTTCTTTCTTTTTTTTCGGTCAAAAAAGGACGAGAAATAAGGTTTATCATGTTCTAGATGGAAAAGAAACCTTTTATTATTATAAAAACAACAATTTTTTAACGACTCAAAAATGGCATTTTTCCAAAGGGGTTAACCCATGCTTTGATCGAATAATGCAATTTGGTTTTCTTTGTTTTCGGTCAAATAGGAACAAATAAGGTTTAATGATGTTCTAGATAAAGACAGAAACTTTTTTTGACTATAAAAACAAAATGTTTTAAAAGTCTCACAAATCGCATTTTTCCAAAGGGGTTTTGGTTAAAAAATTGAATTTTTTTTTCTGGATTTGTTTGTGGTCAAAAAAGGACTAGAAATAAGGTTAACCTATGCTTTTGGTCAAAAAAATGCAATTTTTTTCTTTATATGTTTACGGTCAAAAAAAGACTAGAAATAAGGTTTAATGATGTTCTAGATAGAAAAGAAACTTTTTTTGACTATAAAAACAAAATTTTTCAACGTCCCCAAAATCGTACTTTTTCAAAGGGTTAACCCATACTTTTGGTAAAAAAAATGAAATTTTTTCCATTTTTTCTTTTCGGTCAAAATTAGACTAGAAATAAAGTTTATGATGTTTTAGATAGAAAAGAAACTTTTTATTGCAATAAAACAACAATTTTTCCACAACTCAAAAATGGCATTTTTCCAAAGGGGTTAACCCTGCGTTTGGTCAAAAAATGCAATTTTTTCTTGATTTGTTTTCGGTCAAAAAAAGACTAGAAATAAGGTTTAATGATGTTCTAGATAGAAAGGAAACTGTCTTTTTGACTATAAGAAAAATTTTTGAAGGTCTCAAAAAATGGCATTTTTCCAAAGGGGTTAACCCATGCTTTCGGTCAAAAAATGCAATTTTTTTCATTATTTGTTTTTACTGAAAATAAGAAAAAAAACGTTTTTTGACTATGAAAACAAAATTTTTTATAGTCTCAAAAACCGACTTTTTTCAAAGTCCTCCAAAAAAGGTTGACCCATGCATCGCATTTTTGCAAAGGGGTTCGCACGTGCTTTTGGTCAAAACATGGAAATGTTTTTTTTCTGGATTTCTTTTTGGTCAAAAAAGTACTAGAAATAAGGTTTAATGATGTTCTAGATAGAACAGAAAGTTTTTATGACTATGAAAACAACATTTTCAAGGTCTCAAAAATGGCATTTTTCCATAGGGGTTACCCCATGCTTTTGGTCAAAAAATGCATTTTTTTTTTCATTATTTGTTTTCACTCAAAATAAGATTGGAGAGAAGGTTTAATAATATTCTAGGTAGAAAAAAAACTTATTTTGACTATGAGAGGAAAATTCTCCATGGACTCAAAAGTCGCCTTTTTCTAAAGGGTTTAACCCATGCTTTTGGTCAAATAATGCCAATCTTTATTTGTTTTCGGTCAAAACAAGACTACAAATAGTACTTACTGACTTTGTAGATAAAAAAGAGACCCTTTTTTACTATAACAGCTGAATGTTTCAAAGTCCTTAAAATCACATTTTTCCAAAGGGGTTAACCCATGCTTTTGGTCCAAAAACGCCAAGTTGTTCTTTATTTAGATTTGGTTGAAATACGACTAGAAATAATGCTTAATAACTTTGTGGAGAAAAAAAAACTTTTTTCGACTATTAAAAAAACTTTTTCAAAGTCCCAAAAATCTCATTTTTCCACAGAGGTTAACCCATGTCCTTGGTCAAGAAATGCCTTTTTTTTTCATTTTTTGTTTTCGGTCAAAATAAGACTAGATATAAGGTTTAATAATGTTCTAGATAGAAAAAAAAACTTTTTTTGACTATTAAGACAAAATTTTTCAAAGTTCCACAAATTGTACTTTTCCAAAGGGGTTAACCAATGCTTTTGGTAAAAAAAATGTTTTTTTTAAATTATTTTTTTCGGTCAAAAAAGGACTAGAAATAAGGTTTATGATGTTCTAGATAGAAAAGAAACCTTTTACGACTATAAAAACAACAATTTTTTAACGACTCAAAAATGGCATTTTTTCATGCTTTGATCGAATAATGCAATTTTTTTTCTTTGTTTTCGGTCAAAAAAGGACTGGAAATAAGGTTTTTTAGAAAATGGTGTTCTAGATAGAAAACCCATACTTCTGGTTTTCATTTTTTTTTCTTTTTGCTCAAAATAACAGTAGAAATAATTCTTAATAACTTTGTAGGAAAAAAGAAAAGAAACTTTTTTAGACCATTTCAAAAGAACTTCTTTAAAGTCCCAAAAATCTGATTTGTCCCAAGAGGTTCACCCATGCTTTTGGTCAAAAAATGCGATTTTGCTCAGTATTTGTTTCCAGTCAAAACAGGGACTCAAAATAAGATTTAATGATGTTCTAGATAGAAAAGAAACTTGTTTTGACTATAAAAAACAACATTTTTAAACGTCTCAAAGATCGCATTTTTCCAAAGAGGTTAACTCATGCTTTTGGTCAAAAAATGGAATTTTTTTTTCTTGATTTTTTTTTGGTCAAAAAAGAACTAGAAATGAGGTTTAAAGATGTTCTAGATAGAAAAGAAACTTTTTATGGCTCTAAAAACAACATTTTTCATGGACTCGAAAATTGCATTTTTCCAAAGGGATTAACCCATGCTTTCAGTCAAAAAATGCATTTTTTTTCATCATTTGCTTCACTCAAAATAAGACTAGAAAAAAGGTTTAATAATGTTCTAGATAGAAAAAACTTTTTTTGACTATAAAAAAAAATTTTTTTAGTCTCAAAAATCGCGTTTTTCCCATGCTTTTGGTAAAAAAAGGCCATTTTTTCTCTACTTGTTTTCGGTTAAAACAAGACTGGAAATAGTACTTACTGACTTTGTAGATAAAAAAGAGACCTTTATGACAATAAAAACTGAATGTTTCAGAGTCCTTAAAATCGCATTTTTTTCAAGTGGGCTAACCCATGCTTTTGTTTTCGGTCAAAATAAGATTAGAGATAAGGTTTAATAATGTTCTAGATAGATAAAAAATTTTAATGATGCTCTAGATAGAAAAAAACCTCTTTTTCAGTGTAAAGACAAAATGTTTTGAGTCCCAAAAATTGTACTTTTCCAAAGGGGTTAACCTTTGCTTTTGTTCCAAAAAAGGAATTTTTTCTTTAATTTTGTTTGGGGCAAAAAAGGACGAGAAATAAGGTTTATGATGTTCTAGATAGAAAAGAAACCTTTTATTACTATAAAAACAACAATTTTTTAACGACTCAAAAATGGCATTTTTCCAAAGGGGTTAACCCATGCTTTTGATCGAATAATGCGATTTGGTTTTCTTTGTTTTCGGTCAAAAAAGGACTAGAAATAAGGTTTAATGATGTTCTAGATAGAAAACAAACTGTTTTGACTATCAAAAGAAAATTTTTCAAAGTCCCAAAAATGGCATTTTTCCAAAGGGGTTAACCCATGCTTTTGGTCAAAAATGGAATTTTTTTTCTTTATTTGTTTCTGGTGAAAAAGGACTAAAAATAAGGTTTGATGATGTTCTAGGTAGAAAAGAAACTTTTTTTGACTGTAAAAACAAACTTTTTTAAGTCTCAAAAATGGCATTTTTCCAAAGGGGTTAACCCATGCTTTTGGTCAAAAAATGAAATTTTTGTGATTATTTGTTTTCGCTCAAAATAAGATTAGAAGTAGGGCTTAATAATTTTCTAGATCGAAAAAAACTAGAAATAGTACTTACTGACTTTGCAGAGAAAAATGAAACCTTTTTTGACTATAAAAACTGAACGCTGAAAAGTCCTGAAAATCGCTTTTTTCCGGAGGGGTTAACCCAAGCATTGGCATTTTTTGACCAAAACCATGGGCTAAACCCTTTTGAAAAATGGGATACTTGGGACTTTGAAAAATTGTGTTTTTTAATAGTCAAAACTGGTTTCTTTTCTCTCTTGAAAGTCATTAAGGATTATTTCTAGTCTTAAAAAATATTAATTTGTTGAAATGTTAATTGTTCTCTCATATTGTTTTGTGCTGAGTGCTGAAGATACGACAAGAATTAGTGTTTGGTGATTTTTTAGATAGAAAAAAATTTATTAAGTACTCTCCTCCAATGACCTCCCCTCTCCATGGTCTTTCTCCTTCAACAGTGACGAAAAAAAGCCTCTTCTTTTGATGGACATTTTACTAAGTAAGCTTTTCCCGTTCTTTTTCAAGACTCAAAACTGTACTTCGCTTCAGTGTTGCCGATGCTTTATCCATGATGTTCTTGTCCAGTTTTCCTAATCTTCCTCTTCCACTTTCTTACTCTTGTTCTTCTCTTTTGGCAGATAGCTGAAAGCATTAAATATTAACTGTTATAACTTTGTCTCAGATCTTAGAGGGCAACACTAACCAATACAAATCATTTGATTAGCTGTAATGTCAATATTATGAGCATCTGTACTATACAGTGAGCTTATTTGAAAAAAAGAGAATTCTAAGGTAAGAATGACAGTTTTATGGGTCCTGGCTGATATCGCATAATTCGTCCAAAATGTACAGTACGTGCAGGGAATAATTGTTTTCTTTAAGAGAAAAAAATGTTCTGTCATGGCCGGTTTTTTTTCCAAATCTAATGTTATTTCGTACATTTCATCACCTTGAGAGTATAGTACCCTGTTGCAGTAACTGTTATTTGGTACAATCATAGAAAAGTAAATTTGTAAGAAAAGCAAAGTAACTTGACATTCATTGTAAACAAGGCCAGGAAAACAAGTGTAAACGTACTTTCTCAGGGCGGCAGCAGTAACTGATTAGCATAAATTCAAAATGTTCCTTACTGGGGTCTGTGGGCTTAGGGCTCTTGACCTGTTTCCACTGTAAACAGTCTTTGAAAATAAATTGAAAGAAAGAAATAATCAGTTTGATTAATTATCTCTGCTTAAACCAAAAACAGGATTGTAACCCTAAGCTTGGTTTACTGTGTAACTAACGTTTGCTGACGTATATAAAATATCCACCAAGCCATTTTATCCTAAAAAATCTTTCGCTTAGAAACACGTTTACAACATAAACTCAGGGCTCATCGATAAAACGAGAACATGACTACAGCCCTGGCAAACAAGAATGTTTAAACGATTTTTTCCACCTAAAATTGCACATTTCAATTTAAAGTCAAATAAGTTGATTTTCTTTGAGGATAAAAGCAAGTAGAAGGTAGCAAAAACGTACCTGTTCATGCATCCATGTCTAAAAGTACCGCATTATAACAGGTAGACTTCATGAGCAGGGCAAGCAATAAATTCAAAATGCCAATACTCGTACCTGTTAGAAAATAAGGACAGAAAAGAAAGGAGAAAGGATTAAAATAGAATCAATCCTTTATGTGCGGTCACGTCCAAAAATCGCTAAACCGAAGGAGATTTTCCAATACAAACATTTTTTTGCAAATTCCCCGCTAGGGGTTGAAAAATAACTTATGAAAGGTGAGGCCCTAAAACTATACTCTTTCTTTTTTACCAGAATCCAATTTATAAAAATATTGAGGCTGAAATCTGCAAATTTTAAGAATGTCATAAGAATAAACCCAAGGCTGAGATTTTCAACTAGATATTTGAAGCAAGTAATGGCGCAGTGGTGAAAGCGCTCGCCTCCCACGAATGTGGCAAGGGAAGAGTGCACTCAGACATTTAAGAGGATCACAAGACTCAATATGAGAGGTTATTCAGATAAAATAACGATCACAAAAGAACATTGACTTTGATTTGCTTCAACTCTAAAAATATATTAATGGAATACGGCTTCTAATAGAAAGCCAGCCATTGCTAAGGGAAATCGTGATAGTATACAGTTGACTACCGATAACTCGAACTTCGCGTTAACTTGAACCAAAATCGATTTTCCCTGGATTTCCGTCATACATTTACTGTAATTTTACCCTCAGTAACTCGAAACCTCCATAACTCGAACCTCAGATCATTTCTATATAATTTTATCCTCGATAACTCGAAACATGTTTTGAGCCTTTAAAAGTCAGGAAAAAACAGCCTACTGGCGTCCCAAACATTGAATTTTGAATTTCCCATTGACAGGTTGTAGGCATATAGTTTACTATTGCAGGCTGATGTTGTTTGCCACAAATCTAACGTGAAACAGCTTTACTTCTCAAAACAGTAAAACGCATGCTCTATTTAAGCAAAGTTTTGTTATATTATGTTCTGATTTATAATCTAGAAGTATCTTTTAATTTTCACTTGACATTTCTACAATTAAGTGTGATTAAAATGTTCAGTATGTAGTAAAATGCTGTTTTTTCCTTACTTCTGGCTATTTTTTTCGAGCTCCCGATAACTCGAAACTTTTTCGATTTCCCTTGAAGGTTTGAGTTATCGGGAGTCAACTGTATGTTATAAAAGACCTTTCTACATTCTACATGTATAATATATTAAAAAGAAATTCATAACGTGATATACATGTACCAGCTAAACTACAAAACTTGAAGATACAACAGTTCAACCAAAAGCAGCCATATGTGGTCAGTCAGGATTCAGGATTCCAAACTCCATCTAATAATTTTAAGCTCGAATTATGCACATACTTGCTTTGACCTGGAAAGACTGAATAAAATTCAAAGCCTACAAAGCCCGGTGTTGTGGACAATCTAACACAACAACACTGGAGACAATGAAGGAAAAACATTAGAAATCTAGGAAGAAAATTCACTCAACCATTACCTGTAGAGATAAAAAGCAACTAAAAAGTTAGAATAAGTTTTCGCTTTGGAAAGAACCTCAGTGTGAGGGGTATCTTATGGTCATTTTATTTTTATCTCCAGTACGAGTTTCCAACTTGAAAAGTACCCGATGAATTAGAGTGGTATCCCTACGTTTCTCTGTTCTCTGATTTATTGTGTAAAATCGGTTTGAGTGTCAGCGGTTTACGCAAAATGCGTTTCAACACCTATACACCCCGTCGAATTTCCACAAAAAAATCAGTTCCAAAAGAAACCAGGATTCCCGTTGTCCGCATTGATAATTTTAGTTTAGTATCCCTACGTCTATCTGTTCACTGATTTATTGTGTAAAATCGGTTTGAGTGTCAGCGGTTTACGCAAAATGCGTTTCAACACCTATACACCCTGTCGAATTTCCACAAAAAATCAGTTCCCAAAGAAACCAGGATTCCCGTTGTCCGCGATGATAATTTTAGTTTAGTATCCCTACGTTTCTCTGTTCACTGATTTATTGTGTAAAATCGGTTTGAGTGTCAGCGGTTTACGCAAAATGCGTTTCAACACCTATACTCCCCGTCGAATTTCCACAAAAAATCAGTTCCAAAAGAAACCAGGATTCCCGTTGTCCGCATTGATAATTTTAGTTTAGTATCCCTACGTCTATCTGTTCACTGATTTATTGTGTAAAATCGGTTTGAGTGTCAGCGGTTTACGCAAAATGCGTTTCAACACCTATACACCCTGTCGAATTTCCACAAAAAATCAGTTCCAAAAGAAACCAGGATTCCCGTTGTCCGTGTTGATAATTTTAGTTTAGTATCCCTACGTTTCTCTGTTCACTGATTTATTGTGTAAAATCGGTTTGAGTGTCAGCGGTTTACGCAAAATGCGTTTCAACGCCTATACACCCTGTCGAATTTCCACAAAAAATCAGTTCCAAAAGAAACCAGGATTCCCGTTGTCCGTGTTGATAATTTTAGTTTAGTATCCCTACGTTTCTCTGTTCACTGATTTATTGTGTAGAATCGGTTTGAGTGTCAGCGGTTTACGCAAAATGCGTTTCAACACCTATACACCCCGGCGAATTTCCACAAAAAATCAGTTCCCAAAGTAACCAGGATTCTCGTTGTCCGCGTTGATAATTCTAGTTTAGTATCCCTACGTTTCTCTGTTCACTGATTTATTGTGTAGAATCGGTTTAAGTGTCAGCGGTTTACGCAAAATGCGTTTCAACACCTATACACCCCGGCGAATTTCCACAAAAAATCAGTTCCCAAAGAAACCAGGATTCCCGTTGTCCGCGATGATAATTTTAGTTTAGTATCCCTACGTTTCTCTGTTCACTGATTTATTGTGTAAAATCGGTTTGAGTGTCAGCGGTTTACGCAAAATGCGTTTCAACACCTATACACCCTGTCGAATTTCCACAAAAAATCAGTTCCAAAAGAAACAAGGATTCCCGTTGTCCGCATTGATAATTTTAGTTTAGTATCCCTACGTTTCTCTGCCACTGATTTATTGTGTAAAATCGGTTTGAGTGTCAGCGGTTTACCCAAAATACGTTTCAACACCTATACACCCTGTCGAATTTCGACAAAAAATCAGTTCCCAAAGAAACCACGATTCCCGTTGTCCGTGTTGATAATTTTAGATTGGAGTAATGTGGACTGCATTCTCTTTAAAAAAGAAAGCAAAAAAAATAATGAGTCATGATCAATAAAGTTTACTTGGCAATCCCAAAGTGTGCTACCATCACCTGTAGAGATAAGAAGAAACTAAGAATTTTGCAAAAGTTTCCAATTCGGAAAAAATCAGTTCACAAAGAACAAGGATTCCCATAAACTCAAAGCACTTACCTTACCTGTTGAAATGCCGAAAGTGAACAGCTTTTGTATCATTTCCACAGTAAGGCAGCAACAGAAATCCTGAAATGATAACGAAATGTTGAAATACACATTGTAGTAGTCTTTTTAGCAGAGCTCCACGGGCAGAGCCCCATAGCTAAGGAAATCTGCCTATCCCAGAAATTTTGGTAATCACGTGACCATACACCGACCGAGGGACCATCCGTCCTCACCACAGGGAAACCAATGTTTACTCTCACACTTTCTAGCTAGTTTGGGAGCCCAAGAGAAAACTAATTGCACATCAATGTAACTGGTGCAACGATTAATCGAATTCTCGATTAATCGCGATTACGACTGTTTGGTTCGATTCACGATTCTTTGCTTCCACGTTTCAATTTTGGTTCAATTTTCGTACACCTTTTCCAGGGTGCCCTCAGTGAGTTATTATATTGTAAAATCAGAATCCAGAACTCTTTAAAATGTGCATTTTTGATTGACGAGCAAAGACGATAGCAGTTTGTGCGCCATTTTGTGTTGCCTGTAAAAATGGTGTCCTTCAACCACCCCTTGAGAATTTCCAAATAAGGCTAACCATGTGCGACACGCTCTTTGTCAGGATCTCGAACATGGCGACGAACCAAGCGACTGTTAATCCTCCTGTCCCTGTTACTATTCTCAAATTGAGGGTTTAGGGTTGCATGTTGTTAACAGTACACGTTATATTACAAGAATTAAGAAACAATTACAAAATGGAATAATCGAAAGGCAATAATCGAAATCGAATCGAATTGTTAGGAATATGAATCGTTACACCCCTAATCAATGTTGTGATCAATTGACAGCTGTCGAAACAGGTTATCCACTGACCAGTATCACCTGACCATACCGTGGGCTCAAGTGTCAACCCATCAAGGTCAAGTGTTTTTTTGAAGTTATCCGCTGACTTTCCAGAGGGTACCCAACCAAGTTGAAAATTTACGGAAATTCCAGGGGCTGGGGGCTATGACAAGCACCCGCTACAGTGTATAATGGAAATTCCAGGGGGGTAGGGGTGGGGGGGGGGGTCTAAAGTAAACATGCCCTTCATGGGGGGTATGGATATTTTCTGGAAGTACAGAATAATAGATATGCTTCTTGCAAGGTTCCTAGTAGCTAATTTTTAATCTCTCAGGTAAGTTTTATTTTTCCTTCTTGTTTCAACTTTATTAGCAAACACTGTCATACCCAAAAACAAAAGGAAAACAAAAATTACCTGAGATAAAAAAATTAACTACAACATATACATAAATACAAAAATTGGTCTAATTCACTGTTTATCATACAGAGAATGGTTTTACATTTGCATCACGCATTCTGCTTGGTATTAGGCATCAACAGCAAATTTGTTTTCAAGATAACATTATCTAGTAGCAGTATCTTGCAATGTTACCTACCAGTTCTGCTGGTTAAGGCAAGCTATTGGTTCAGGTTTGCATTCAGGTGGCCTCTGAGGATTACAATGCAAGCTTCATGTTCAATTTGCCACGCACAGACATTTTTCTGGAAAATTAAATGTGTTTCAAAAGGTCTAGATAGCAGCAGCAATATAGATAGTCGTATAAACATAACAACTTTCTTTAATTTTCCAGACATGTTTCGACGGTACATCCGTCATCTTCAGTGTTACATATTTTGAAATCGCCGTTGAATTTAAAGCGTGCGCGATCTTACAAAGTTCGTTACATTGCGTTGTCAATATTGCGTACTAAAACAAAGTTAAATGAGTGACGCTTAGTTCTTTACAGGGAGAGAGTCAGGTTAAAGTGTTTCACCTGCTAGTTGAGATCGGGCTTCTCCCATTTTATAAACATGGATTCCTTAAGCTTCACTTGGTACTTAGTGGCTGCAGAGTCCAGGATCTCGAAGCAATCCGGTGTGCAGGATGCTCTACAAAACTCTGAACCCTGCAGATGTTTAAAAACGTTCGAAGACCTGTCTGAAAGTAAGTGCTCGCGCACTCGTGTGGAGAAGTGTCGGCTGGTTTCACCAACATAACAAGCATTACAACTTGCACACGAAAATTTATAGACCACACGCGTGCGTAGCCCCTCAGGGACAGCATCTTTCAAATTAAATGTGTTTCATTATTATCAGACTATAACTTTTACTTAGTATCAAGCCCTAGGACTTCCTGGTAAAAATCATTTCTGGTACCGTGTTATAACCGTGATCTTAAAACTACAAAGGAACCGAAAAATCAAAAAGTTTTCCAGTGACATTTCCAGACTAAGAAATCAAAATATGCAAATATAGTATTTTCCCACTCGCATTCTTAACTAAAAGAACAATTCTAAAGACTAAGCTTATATGAGAAATTTCTAAAAATGCCTCAGGAAACACACAATATTCCACAAAAAAAATAAATATATGTTATTCACCGGCTGGGAGGTCTGTATTGGGAGAAACTGTGTCCGAGGTCTTGAGTACCAGGCGGTACTCAGACCGAGGGCCTAGGCCAGTGAATAACATTTTTATTTTTTCCTACTGAGATTTAAAAGTTTCAGGAAAATTTTCCTTCTATCTCCAACCTATGTGTGTTGAAGTAGGACGCATTCGTGTTGATGAAGCGCGCGATTGACTGCAAACCAAAACAAAACATTACAACATGAATTTTGGCTTTGTAATTTATATTATGGCACTTACTGCTCTCTTTTAGAATAAAGAAAGGTTTCTGTGTCTTGCTAGACAATTCATAATCTGAGAGTCAAACAAGGATAAAAGAGTTGACGAGCTGGATATTCAAAGCCCCAGGAAAAAAATTAAAGCAAGCAATTTCTTCAGCTGAATAATTCAAAAATTGCTTTAAGTTTAGTTCAGTTGAGCAGGATGAAAAGTGCTAATTACCCATACCAATTTGAATTCAAATAAAAGAAGGCGATGTGAGCAATGAGTTATGAAGAAAGAAATGAAAACAGCGATAACCGACTCAGTGCTGGAAAAGTGATTTGTGTTGTTTATTTAAGATTGAACAACCTTTTCCGATAAGTAGAAAACTAGTGAGATAAAATTCAATAAAAAAGCGCAGAATCAAGATTCCAACAGCAAAAATGGAACACAAAACTACAAACAGAGCAGAAATGTCCAATAAACAGTGCATAAAAGCAAGATTGCAGTACTTACAGCGTGGTGATAAAGCTTAGTGAAGCGACATCACAAGCCACCTGTTTTGCTTTACTTTAGCCATTTTCATGGCGGACTTGCTTGATTCTCCCTTCAGACTTTTTGTCTGAATAATAAAATTCACTTTTCTCCAGCTAATGCTAATAACAGCGCAAGTTTGAAAATTAAAATGGTTTGAAAATGACGGTTCACAAACAACAAACAAACTTGTGAATGAAGCTGCCAACAATTCCACCTGGGTTAGCGGGGAAGATCATAAAATACCACCCGCTCTCGGAACCAATTATATTGCAGGATTTGGAGGATTCCACCCACTTGCAAGCTTGGAAAAAAATAAACTATTTCTACATAATTATTTTCAAAATTTAACAAAGAATGATTGTAATCTTGCCAGGAAAGATGTCTATTTTGTGTGATATATAATATCTATGCAAAACAGACCTGAAAATCGTTCGAAAATATAAAGCGACTGGGAATTTTCTACAAATTTATTTTCTGATGCTGTCACATTTTGCTAATGAGGTTAAACCTAATTGGCATAATGAAATGCTTTGCTGTTTACCTTCAAAAGACGCTTTATTTTTTAGCTTTTCATCGAGATATCGGGTTAAAAACAGGCAAACATAAATTTACTGATAGAATTCATCAAAATAAGCAAGGCCTTGAAGGCAAAAAGCTAAGCGGGAAGGAATTCCTCGCGTTTAAAGACTATCAGAGAGTATGTGCGGAAGACATGGCCGGCTCGGCGAATTGCACGCAAAGATTCTCTGTACTATTTTCTTGCTTCGATTTTTGCCTCTTACCCTCCAGAATCCTTCAAAATAATTTGCTTCACTTGCATTTGGTCACAATTCGTCTACACATGCTTTCATTCTTCGCAAAACCCGCAACAAAATCCTTGCCGCATTTCTCGGAGTCAGGATCTCACCAAATTTAAGGTAACCCATTACCACAAGCATTTCTAAAACTACTTAAAACGATACCTTCTACAGTTGTTACTGTTTGATCCACCTATAACCGCTACTAACCTTGCAAAATAGATGAAAAACGAGAGAAAACCAACCATGCCTTCGGCACTGCCTTCCGCGCGCCATCTTTGATTTTGTGCTTTTTAGCTCCCAGGGTCCCAAATCGTCCACAATGCGCGGCCTCCTTGCTGTTGCACCTGACACAATGTTGTACCCAATTCAAACCCTTTGGGAATAAAATGTTTTATTTCAGAAATTTCCATATCATTTAAATGTGAATGCCACATTATAATGCAAATACAATACACAAAGAATCTTAACTTCTTAACCCCGGGAGATTTGAATTGGGTACAACATTGGGTTAGCCGAATAGGTCTATTTGAAACTGTTTGAAACGGGTTTCGAAAAGTTTCAAACGGGTTTCAACGCATTTCAAACATAAACGCCCTTGAAACGCTTTGAGCTAAGCCCCCTTTTCCTACTGTGAAGGGTCACAAATAGGTTTTGACACCTTAGACCCCCCGCGTGACTGAGACAAACTTTGCGCGTACCCAATAGCCTGAGTATCAGGCGTTTCTGGGGAAAAGGGGAAAGATGGAAGCGAAAAAGGGAAAGAGCTGAAGGAGCTTTCTCTTCTCCCCCTCCCCCCTCCCCCATCTAAAATCTCCTCTCCCCTAGCCCCTTAGGAAGGCCTGATACTCAGGCTACGTACCCAAGGGCTTTGTATGAGCAACATGCTTTTTCGACATGAAAATTATTCATACAATTCGCACTGAGCGTTTTTAAAATGTTTTTTAAGCTTTATTCCAATATATAAAAGGCACTACTGCTATAGGGAGCCAAGTCTGATCCAAGCAACTAAAATAAAAGGTTAAAATCAGAAAATTGAGCTACTTGGTCAAAGAAGGCTACTGAAATAGGATCCCCGGCTCTGTCTTAGTCAGATAGCACTCTATGCACTGAAACATTACAGGGCTGTGTAATACTCCAAAACCGACATCGCTAAAGAGAAAATCGAGTTTCTATGTGCTTTGCGCAAGCCTGTGACAGAGAACACCAACATTAACGCAAACTGGAAATTTATAACTTTGTTCGGTTGTGGTGCGGCCAGGTAGATACCATACCAATCCAGGACGAATACAGTACTTTAAATCCTGTAGTACTAAGTAGCGTAACATAAGCACTCGACCAAAAAAAAATTGCGAAACCTTTGCCTATAAAGTTAATCTGATGCACCATTTCTTAAACAGCTTTGAAGTCTTGCTCTCTACACGTTTCTTAGCAAAATGCCGTAACATATAATCTTATCCACAGTAAAGACGGCGTCTGGAAAAGCCGCAAACCGGAATAGGAACGGGAATAGGAACAGGAACAGAAAGCGGAACCGGAATAGGAACCGTAATAGAAAGAGGAACCTATATAACCTATTGTTGGTTTTCACATGACGTCACTAAAATTCAAAGTACAAAACTAACCATCCTACTGACATTTTACTTTCATGGTGTATTAGAGCAGCTGTAAACAAATTTTCGCTTCAAAAGGTTTCTTGGTTTTGTAATAGAGTACGCTTGAATTTCTAAGCGTTTGCGTGACGCAGCATTTACATGACGGCCGAGAGAGCTGTCATTTAGGTTAAAAAAGTGACTTTTTTTGAGGAATTTTGCTATCTAAACAGTTCAAGTATTAGAAAAAGTATTATTTACTTTAATGTTTATGATTTCCTCTAGGAGCAAATTCACGCTTTTGTAGCAAAACTCGGTAACAGATGTTTCTGTTGGTTTCCGTCCGCCATGTTGGAGCTCATCCGGATGAGCTCCAGCATGGCGTCTCCATACAAAGCTCTATAAATTTGGGTAAAACCTTTCCTTGGATATCTCGTATACGAATAATTCCTTCGACCCAAATCTTGGCGAGGGTCTTTGTATATTCACCTCCTTTCATTTCCCAGATTCTGGTCTTTAACTATCGAATGGTTTTGATTTTTATTTTGATCTATTTTGAATGGCGTGACACTGAAAACCAGCAATATTAATTTAAGTTAATTTGGATTTAATTCTTATTCAGCTATATACCAAAAATAACAGCAACCTGAATAGGAAAGAAGAATGGAAACAGTGTATAGAAATATGAAAAGAAAAAGATATAATCATTATTTAAATAAAAAGCCAGAGAAAAAAAATAAAAGAACTAAGAAAACACTTTTGAAATATGAATCTAATTAATATAACCCCTCTTTATCTTTAGCCTGTGACACATTGCGTTTTCGTGTCAAACACAAAAGTTAACTTAGGCAACGAGAACGCTGACCGTCGTGGACTTCATGAATAGCAACCGGAAGTTCCATGTTTCGCCTGATGGAACGCTTCTGTCTCACACAACGAATCCATTTACCTTCCACTGTGGGAATTTGATGAGTCAGAGCACTGAAAGACAGAAACATCCACTTCCGGTTTCCATTTTTACGTCCTGACGTCAACGTTCTCGTTGCTTAAGGTCCTTATTGCACTCGGTTGAATAACACCCGGAGGTAGATGAATTGCTGGCTGGGATGTGGATTAGGGTGGGGGGGGGGGGGGGTGGAGAGGTACTGTTAATATCCCATTTTAAGTTGGACTGTCTATTCCTGGTTAACTTTCCAATTTAGCACAGCACGATATATACATGTAGCAAACCTGAAGTGTAACGTCTCTGATGGGTATCTCGTTTACACATGGGTCTGACAAATAATGTTAACCTATTCGCCCCTGAACCGCCCGTAACCGCCCGTGCGGATCCAGGTCCTTTCTACCCTTTGTGACGTCATCAGTTTTAACGGTCAAGGACAACTTTCTTCGCTGACTTGTGCAGAGTGAAGAGATCTTTCAAACCATACCAGAATGAGCACAACTCAGTCAAGGACACCGGAGAAAGAAGCAAAAAACCACGTGACATTGACCTGAAGATCACCATGAAAATCTTGTTCCATTACCCACCTACCTTTCCTTTCACCTAATCCTAAGATCCTAAAAGCTTTCCTAAAAACTCTTCCCACCAAAATGAAGCCTACTAAATGTCCAGCAAGCGAAAAAAAAAATGAGGCAAGAAAAGCGGAAAAAGAAGGGAGGAGAAAAAGCGAAATGTAAAAGTCAAGACTGCTGTGTCACTTTTAAACCCAATCTCGAAATTTTGCTTTCTGCGCATGCCCGAACTTCGCAAGCTGATATTTTGCATCTGGATCAGAAGGCCGCCAAGTGTACGACCTGTAAACCGGTTTGTGGTAAGTTTTAGCCCTTTATAGCACGACAGTGACCAGAAAAGCACTCGACTAGCTTCAAAACGCGTTTTTCGGCAAAATCTCCAGGAGCGAATGGGTTAATATGTTATAAGCTTCTTTCTGCGAGAGACAAAAGGAACCTTAAGATCTGATAACGGCAACGCCAGCGAAAACGCCAATGAGAAATTGAATTCAGGTCCTAATTCAATTTATTTCTCATCCAAATTGCCACAAATGAAGCTGGAGACGGCGTCGGAGCTCAGACAGGCACAATAAAATTTATCGCCTTTCTCAAGAGACTTTAAAAAGATTTGATCATTTCGCGTCGTCGTTTTGCATAAACGGTGAACATATAACAACAACAACAACAACAAGTTTATTCAGTATTACCATTTTGTACAGGTGTAATGCTTGAAAGATGAAATTAGCAGCTAGCCTGCTAATATGTGAATCAGTATTGTTAAAAAGAAAACAGACTTTATCATGGATATTGTAATTTGTAAATAATGTATTTCGGTCGTTGATTTTAATAAAAAGAGTCTTTCTTAAATCATTGTATTGATCACAGTGAAATAATATGTGCAGTTCATTTTCAACCGAATTTTGGTTGCAATGATCACAGATTCTAAGGTCTTCAGGAGTGTTGGGGATTGTAAATCTTCCAGTTTCTATTTTTAAATTATGTTTTCCTATCCTAAATTTGGAAGCTACACGCTTATGTTCAGGATTCCGGATATGATTGATGAATTCAGAGTGATTTGTTTCATTTTTAAAGATGGAGTAGAATTTTAGTTTTTTATTTGTTCTTATCAAATTTAGCTGGTGGTTTTTCAGATGTTTTGACAAATTATTCTCAGCTTTGGATAGGAAAGTAGAAGACAGAAAGTGCGATGCACTTGCAAAGCTGTTGCTTTACTTATTAAACTTGCTGCTTTTTTGACCTTCTCTTTTATGAAGGCCCGTTCTGGTCAAAATTGCATGATTAATTTTTCCCTCTTGATGAATTATTTTGATGAGTACCTGCTATTAATATTTTGTCTGTTTGTAATTATTTTTCCTATGCCTGTGATTATTTTCGTGTTCTTTTTAACTTTTCCATGCGTCACAATTATTTTTTCCTCACCAGGAATTAATTTTTTTATGTGCCGTCTTTATTATTACGCTTCTTTGAAATTATTTTTGTCCATTACGCAAATTGTTTTACGGTTGCGGATTAGTTTTTTGTGTGCTATAATAATTTTTTTTGGATAATTAATGGATTTTGTCCTACGCAACTCATAATATAATGATAATTTAATTTTTTCCATTCGAGAATTATATTATGAGTTGCGTAGGACAAAATCAATTAATTATCCAAAAAAAATTATTATAGCACACAAAAAACTAATCCGCAACCGTAAAATAATTTGTGTAATGGACAAAAATAATTTCAAAGAAGCGTAATAATAAAGACGGCACATGAAAAAATTAATTCCTGGTGAGGAAAAAATAATTGTGACGTATGGAAAAGTTAAAAAGAACTCGAAAATAATTACAGGCATAGGAAAAAATAATTACAAACAGACAAAATATTAATAGCAGGTACTCATCAAATTAATTCATCAAGAGGCAAAAATTAATCATGCAATTTTGACCAGAACGGGCCTTCATACTCTTTGCCGTAATATATAGAGATTCACGGGGAGCATGATTACAGGATAGTTTTCTTATTTTTCATATAAATTGAATTAGAATTAAATTAAATTAAGGTAATGGTTCCCCGTTAGATCACTGTTCCTCTTCCGTTTCCGGTTCCGGTTTCTGTTCCCATTCCCGTTCGTATTCTGGATTCCGGTTTCCTGCTTTTCCAGACGCCCGTTGCATGAAAACGAGAAGTCTTCTAGAACAGTCAAACCAACAGCGTATAATAAAAACAATTGACCTATTAAACCTATCCCCATCGATCCACGCACTGCACCGAGACTATAAATAGCTGATAATCGTTTTTAAAATTATGGTCGACACGAACATTCATGCCACGAGCAAACATTATGATGAGAAGATGGAATCATAATGTCATTTTATTTCGAGGCATTTCCCGTTTCTTATCAGCAGTGTGCAGGTGGTGGTTCCCTGGCCAATCTGGAGATCGAACATGTTTAGTGCTGTATAAAAGACTTGTTATATGTTTTGCGCGGCCCTTCCAACTATTACCATCAGCCTGTACTGACATCCCTTTGACGCTTAGTTGAAAGGTTCAGGCAAGTTTCTTTTTAATTTTAATCCTTCTTCCTTAAGAGAGTTATGGCTACACACACGGTTACCCCAACACCTCGTGTTTTAATCTTAGAACACTCTTTTATTCGACGCCTGCAGAAGTTTATGGAACATCATATCGGTTACCTTGATTTATCCCTACAAATTACGGCTACCGCCGATATAACTTGGCATGGCATTGGTGGGCGCACAATAGCAAAAACGATCAAATTTAATCTGCACGTAGTTCGATCTACACGTCCCGACATAGTTATCGTGCAACTTAGTACTAATGATCTACCATTTCAGTCTCCTCTACAAGTTGGGTCAGAACTTGAGGAATTGGTTCGTTTGTTGCACTATTCTTAGGGGGTAAGATTCCTGTGTGTATGCCGAACCATTCGTCGGCGCTCTGCTACTGCCTTTAACAAAAACGTAGATCTTTTAACACGTTACCTACGGGTTGTCTTACAAACCATCCCTTACGCGATCTATTGGGGTGATAGGGGTTTTTAAAAGGCTCGTCATAATTTTTATGCTGCTGATGGCGTTCATTTGAATAGTAAGGAGCAATATAAGCTCAATCGTAGTTTTAGAGGGGTAGTACTTAAGTCTATGCGGCTATTGTCTAGTGTTGACATTCAGTAGCGTAGCGTTGATGTTATTCTTTACGCTTTTTTTTGATCCTCGGGCCAGTTCCTTTGATATTGACTCAAACAATTGTGTTTATGATTGTGTCAACCTTTGATTATTTGCTTTGTCGTTGCTTCTTGATTTTGAGATCGACACTGACTGTACACCATGAGTCGCAGTTTATAGTCTATTAGCGGCCAGTATCTATTGGGGGCTTGGCGCACGCTACTGGTGTACACCGTGCCTTATGCACGATTCGCGCTCAAGAAAAGGCACGGTTTTTGTGCCGCACGGGAAAAAAACATGAAAAGGCACAGATAAGGCACGTTTTAAATATTGCTAAGGCACATTTTAGGCACTGTTTGGGCACAGTTTTGGCACGGTTTAGGCACAGTTTACGCACAAATATTCAACGCTGGGCACTTTTTTGAAAATCTTTGTAACCCGACTTTCAAAAAAGAACAAACTTGGTACGAATTACAAAAATAATTCAGATCAAACACGATACAGTTAGAAGTATAGGAAGTGTAAATTTTGAGCCACGGCGAAAGTCGGGAAGATTAAAGTATTCTTCGACAGTCCGTGTTTACTCCGAGGGTAAAGTGGAAATTCACACGCGATATATGCGGTCTGTATACCTGCCAACTTTTTCGGAGATATAAGCGTGAGATTTTTATCCTGGGAGTGCTGGCATTTTTGAAGACGACACGATCATTTCCGAAGATTCCCGAAGAAGTCCGAAATCTTCCGAAAAAGTCCGAAGTCTACCGAAGACGTCCGAAGTCTTCCGAAGACATCTGAAGTCTGCCGAAGGCGAAGTTTTCACTTGCTTTTCACTTCAAAAATCAGAGATCGCGAGGAAGGTATTGTCATTTATTCATTTTACACATGGTTTTCGTTCCTTACATTGGTCTGAGTTAACATATTTTTGGAAATTGTGTCAAGCAAGACGGCAACAACTCACATTTTTCAATCAGGCGTGAGAAATTGGCCCGCAAGCGTGAGTCGGCGTGAGATCGAAGTTTTCAACCCGCAGGCGTGAGACTCACGCCTAAGGCGTGAGAGTTGGCAGGTATAGGTCTGAACCTTTTCGATTACGATGCAATTTTTTAGACTGAGCTTTCTTTCGTTTCTAAAAGAA
>OZ038003.1:18097571-18110071 GCA_964035705.1 Porites rus | reverse complement strand
TAAAGGTCATACCAAAAAAACGCAAGAACAGGTTGTATTTGGAACATTGGAGACCGCTAACGTTACTTAACGTCGATTATAAAATAGCAACCAAATCTATAGCCCATAGAATCGCTAAAGTCCTCCCCAAATTAATAAACGACGACCAAACTGGCTATGTCAAAGGCCGCTATATAGGACAGAACATTAGACTCATTAACGATATCATGAAGATAACTGAGCTAGAAAACATTCCCGGCATGGCGATTTTTGTGGACTTTAAAAAAGCTTTTGACACCGTCGACTGGAACTTCCTTTTTAAGACCTTGGAGGCATTAAATTTCGGCCCTCAGTTACTACAGTGGATCCGAACCTTTTACACTGACTGTTCTAGCTGTGTAGTAAATAATGGTTACGCCTCTGTCTTCTTTAAACTACAAAGAGGTGTTCGCCAAGGGTGCCCTCTTTCCGGCTCCCTGTTTGTGCTGTGCGCTGAAATTCTTGCTAATGCAATAAGGTCTAATGCAAATATTCAAGGAATAAACATATATGGAAAGGAATTCAAAATTTCACAATACGCAGATGATACCACTGTTTTTGTTTCTGATATAAGATCTGCCCAAAACCTCTTCCAACTGCTCCACGCTTTTCAAAAATGCTCTGGTCTTGAAGTAAACAGAAGCAAGACAGAGGGCTTGTGGCTAGGCGCGAACAAAAACAACCCGGAAGAACCTCTTGATATTGCATGGCCAAAAGATCCTGTATTTGCACTTGGTATTCACTTCTCTTATGATGACGGAGCTGCTTTCAAAAGGAACTTTGAACAGAAACTGTCCTCGATGGCCTCCTTGCTAAACTTGTGGTACCCTAGGAACTTAACTTTACATGGCCGTATTGTCATTTTAAAAGCATTAGCCCTCTCCAAACTTATTTATAACACTGCTGTCCTCACTGTCACCCCCACATTTATTCAAAAAGTTAATAAAGCTATTACTCAATTCGTCTGGCAAAAGAAAAAACCAAAAATAAAACAAACTACCCTGATTGGCCCTAAAGAAAAAGGTGGTCTCTCATTGCCTGATTTTGACATAATCAACAATGCTCTCAAAGCAACTTGGATCAGAAGAATAGACAGCTGTCATCCCGCCGCGAGTTGGACTCACATTCCTGTTTCCCTGCTAGAGCGAGTTGGTGGTCTCTTTCTCCTTAAATGTAACTTTGAACTTAAACATCTTAACATACACATTCCATTGATCTTTTACGAGAAAGCCTTGTTGGCCTGGCAATCTATAAATTCGTTCACTCCCTCCACAAAAGAAGAAATACTGAATGAAATCTTATGGAACAACCGCTTTATTAGGATCAACGATTATTCAGTATACTATAAAGCATGGCATGTAGCGGGTGTTGAAAAAATTGGAGATCTCTTCAAGGGCAATACCTTTCTATCTCACCAAGACTTCTGCTCTTATTTTGGTCTTAAAACTAATTTTCTTACCTACTACGGTTTATGCAAAGCAATTCCTCCTAACTGGATTAAAATAATGAAAGGTAAATTACAACCGCCTTCGAATAAATCCATAAGTATGGATAGAATTCCCGTTGAGAAGCTTTCCTCTAAACTTGCTACCAACTTTTTTGTTGAAAGGAAATTTGTTCCTGCCACCGCCAAAAAAAGACTCAGAAAAGCTAGTTTAAATGAACAGCAAATTTCTCAAATTTACAAGATGCCTTTCAGTGCTACGAAAGACATACAACTCTCAATGTTTCAGTTCAAGATCTTACACCACATCTTACCCACCAACGCTACATTATATAAATTCGGAATTAAAGAACATGACCGCTGTCATTTATGCGCTGAAAAGCAAACAATCACACACCTATTTGTGACTTTCCCCAATGCTCAGCTGTTTTGGACACATTTTTCAGTTTGGTGGCGCGAAAAAAACAACTTTGAGATCTCGCTTTCTGAAGCACAAACACTTTATGGCATTACAGAAACCGTGCCTCAGTGTCTTGGTTTAAACCTCTGCTTGATAATTGCAAAATACTATATTTACACCGCGTCTAAAAATGAGGAAGATTATTTTTTCGATGCTTTTTTGTCTATCCTTAAAAATAAAATACATATTGAAACTAGCAAAGCTAAGGTGCAAGTCAAGCTGTAAAAATAATTTTCTTGATTCTGGCTTTTTTGTTTTGTTTGTTTGTTATTTATTTATTTATTTATTTATTTTTTTTTTTTAGCGTATTTACTCTTCGTTAATAGATAGTAAGTTAGTAATTAGTTGTATTAGAAGCTATTAGAATTCTTTTTTCATTATTTTGTAACAGGCTCCAACTCATCGGCTCCTGTTTTGTAAGCATTACCTTGTAAGTTAATATTATGTATGTAAGTAGTATTTAACTTAGCAAGTTATATGTAAGTAGGTATTAAAGCTTTATGTAACTAAGTAAGTACTATGTAAGTAAGTCAGCATTATGTTTGTAAATACAATAAAAATTAATTAAAAAATTAAAAAAAAAAAAAAAAAAGAAAAAAAAAAAACTTTTCGGCAACTTTTAAAAAAAAATAGCAACTTTTTGGCAACTTTTAAACACTTTTATCGGCAACTTTTTTGGGATTCATCGGCAACTTGTGGCTAAGCCTAAAGGGTTCCTTTTGGAACCCTTTGTTTGCTACCAGGAAAGTTTGGGTTTATAATTTGCAGTCAGATACCATTTTTGAGTGTACAACATATCTCCGGCCGCCTGATCTTTGTCAGGTGTGCCCAATGCACTTGGTATTCTGTACCAAAATGTATTATTAAAAAGATCTACGAGAGCACTCTCGAGGTTTTTTGAGATAAAATGTTTCTGGTTAGAAATACAGTGAAAACTGGACAATCTTGATGTTCTATCGTTGTCTCTGGAAATATCGAAGCGCTCTGGGTCTCGCGTTAAGGGTATTACGCAAGTTAAACATCTAATGGATAAATCCTCCAATTTCTTTTCCCTTGCTGCTTTTCAGATTAAATATAACTTGCAAGTTCGACCTCTAACCTTCTTTGGATTAATCTCAGCAGTCAATCGTCTACGGAGACAAAACACCAAAACCCAATCTAAGTATGAAAATCGCTTTTCAAAATTTCTTATGAGTCAAAAACCATCTAAATTTATCTACCAAGAAATTGTGTCAAAAAACCGTGAAAGGCCAATTTCATGTCAAGAAAAGTGGCGCAAAGACATCAATCTTCCTCCAAAGGAAATTATTAATTGGAAAGTCGCTTATCAAACATCCTTTCAATGCACAAAGAGCAGTAAACTTATCACTTTCAACTTCAAATTGTTACATCGCCGGTTACCAACTAACTGTTTCTTTAAAAAAGTTGGACTTAGAGACGATGATAAGTGTTCTTTTTGTAATAACGAAACGGAAAACTTGATACACTTATTTTGGAGATGCGAAAAACAAAAAAGTTTTGGGATAGTCTTTTTAAGTGGATGCAGTCTTGCCAACGTTCTTAAGGTCAACATAATTACTTACACATAAATACGGCTTTGGGACTGAGGTCAGATAGATCTTAACACAAACTCCAAATCAACTTTTGTTGCTTAATTGCAAAGCACTATATCTGGCTTTGTCGCTCAAAGGAACATTCCCCCAATTTAAACAACTTTTTGCTTTATTTGAAACACATTTCAGGGGCGGATCTAGGGGAAGGGTGCAGGGGGTGCGCACCCCCCCCCCCCCCCGAGATGACCTGCGGTTTTCTAATACAACTGGTATTCTGCAAGAAAAAAAAAACATGTGGTTTATTGGTGTTGAAGTAGAGCAAGAGACGAGTGCACCCCCTCCTAAAAAAAATCCTGGATCCGCCCCTGCATTAGTCTCCCTCGCAGCCGTTTTTAGTATCGTCACGCAACGCTTCTCCCCACAAGGGAGGAGGGAGGGAGGAGCGTTGCGTGACGATACTAAAAACGGCTGCGAGGGAGACTACCCCTGCATTTATCAAATAGAAAACAATGCCTCCACTGTCAAAAATAAATGGGAACCCTTGTTGCCTTATATAAGCCTTTTGACCTGAGTCTCCAAAACTTAATTAAATATAAATATCTTCTCTGCATCTCTTTTTTGTTTTGTTAGTTTGGCTTCGACTGTGCCCTTTTACCCAAGGAAAAAAAAAAAAGGAAACGAAAGAGTAAGGAGAGAAAAAGGAAAAAAAGGACCAGATGTATTAACTTCGCTATTTGCTTTTAGCCTGCTGCTCTCCTCTCAACTGATGTGTGTGAGTTTTTGTTTTTTTTTTCTTTCTTTTGTCACTTTTTACTTGTATTTAATTTGTTGTTTGTTAAAATAAATAAATCAAAAAAAATAAAAAAAAATAATAAAAAAAATAAGTGCAAAGCAATTAATATGAATTTCTTTTTTATTCTCATGCAAGTAAAAGTCATTTTTCGCGACAAAGGTTTTTGTACTTATAGCCTCGTTTTGAATGTGAGAGTTTTTGGAACTCGGAAATGGCCTATAATAAAGCTTTGCCGACCTATTGGATAGGTGGTTTGAATCTAGCGAATATATTGCATAGATTTTGTTGCATGTTTTAAGTGTCTATAAGCTAAAAAAAATATATTTTAATTGACAATTCACATTAACCACAGCGTGTGTGTGTGTGTTGAACTTATTTCAAGTTTGCCTTCATTTTGCCACCCCATTCATCTAAGTCCTCTCTCGGAAGCCTCCTGGACCGTGAAAAGAGCTGAGACGTAGATTAAGGATCCATGTTGTAAATCAAGGAACAAGTGACCTTAGATAAAAGTAAACAAGTGTGGAGTGCTAGAAATATTTCTTCCAATTCACGAACTGAAACTGCTGTTAAAAGTTACAATTAGTTATTTAATAACCAGTTTTCGATTGATTTGTTTTGAAATAGGCAGAGTACAAGATGGAACTGAGCGATGCAGAGGTGAGCACTGTAACCGTACTGTACGCCTTTACGATGCTTGCAGATATTGTAGGCAACTCCTTTCTGATATATATCGTGAGGAAAAAACCTGAGGTACGGTCACTGACAAGTTCTATGTTCGTCAACATGGCCATAGCCGATCTATTGGTGGCCCTGTTCATGATGCCTCTTTCCATTGTCAGCGCTCACACGGACAATAAGTGGAAGGTATCTGGGTTGCCTGGTGACATCATCTGCAGGAGCTATATTCTAATTTCTGATGCCACCCTCATGGCGTCTATCCTCTGCCTGGTTTTTATGGCGATCGACAGGTACTGCGCCATTGTCTTTCCTCTGTCGGTCCACTCTGTGTGGTTCAGAAAGGCGAAATTTGTCACACCTTTGATCTGGGTTATGTCAATCTCTCTAATGGCTATCATGCCTGTCGTCTACAAATTAGATAATGAATACTGCGAAATTGACCCGGATGTTTTGGGCCAGAACGCGACATTTCTTGGTGTTAACCTCTACATTTTCCTCATCACCTACCTAATTCCTCTGGCCATCATATGTCCGCTGTACGCGAAAGCTGCTCGTAAGCTATGGTTTAACCAGGCTCCAGGCAATCATCTGATTGAAGAACAACAGAGTCGACAGCTGGTTACAAGAAGGAAAGTGGTCCGCATGCTCGTCATCATTGTTGTGGTGTTTGCTATTTGTTGGCTTCCCGCGCAGGCATTACACCTTTTCTGGGCCGCAACAGCTGGTGACAACCCGCCAGCAATGGTCATGTACTTGGGATTTTGGGTGGCCCACGCAAACAGTGCCATCAATCCTTGGCTGTATATTGCCTTAAGCACCAAGATTAGATTGGCCTTTAACCGGATGGTAACCTTCCGAAAATCTCATCCGGCCTTCAGGAAAAGTACCCAGAGAGGGGCTAACTCAACTAAGGCCACGACATTCCAGGAGGCTAGGGTGTAGTCATACGAACCAAGAGACCAAGAGACCAAGAGTAGAAGGCATATGATTTTCAGCTAGCAAATTGTTTCAGGGACGTTTAAACTTTGCCTTTGAATGCACGCAATAACTGCAGATTACTTAATGCAGTGGTAAGTAGTGGATGAAATAGTAATTTATCCTCACTGCATACTATTACCACATCATGGTAAACTAAGTTATGGGAGGAGACCGCGACAACTGTGGCAACTAAGGTATGCAGCGGGAGTTAAGCGTAGCCGCGTCGACCGGCACCAGGGGAGGAGGGTTGGGCGACAGAAGCTTCCTTCACCGGAACGCGGGCAAAATGACAACGATCGAGGCAAAACACGAGAACCTGCCCCGAAGACGCAGAGCACGGCGGAATCCGAAGGATATAGCTCAAATTCCGTGATGCGCTAATTATGTATGCAGTGAGAATAGAGATAAAGTCATCGACTAAAAGTCATCGACTAGAGATTCCCGTGATGATTTTTGCAGGTGAATGTAGTACACGTATTAGTAGAAGTTTTTTAACGTATTTGTTGGTTCAATATGTAAAGTACGGAATGTTTTCCTAAAAGTAAAAGAGCCTTGTAAATTATGCGTTTTTAAACTCTAATGAGAGCTTGACACGTATCGGAGTAAACGCATTTTCAGAGATCTATATTGGACCAGTGCACTTACGCATTTTAAAATAACTTACCGTTAAATAACTGTTTTGTTGGATAATGTATTAAATAATGTATTGATTAAAAACACATAAACAAACAAACAAACATTGATGATGACATGTATCTTTACATAGAAAATAGATGCTACTTGAAAGTCTTTAAATTTGAATAAATGAAAACCATGCGCAGGGGCGGATCCAGGATTTTTTTTAGGAGAGGGTGCACTCGTCTCTTGCTCTACTTCAACACCAATAAACCACTTTTTTTTTTTTTGAGAATTCCAGCTGTATTAGAAAACCGCAGGTCATCTCAGGAGGGGGGGGGGGTGCGCACCCCCTGCACCCTCCCCCTAGATCCGCCCCTGATGCGATGTCTGAGTATGTTTTCTTCGGGTCACTTTTCTTGACATCCAATGTCCATTATCGGACATCTAATGGAGCAATTCGCAGGGGCATAGAGTCTCTGAGTCTTTGCATAATCCTGCTCCGCCCTCGCCCAAAACAATAACAGGTTAGCTCAATTAGACCATGATGCCGTGAGTTTATGCCCTGCATTTCCAAACAGTTCCATGAGTGCATGTAATCCTTTCTAATCCATTCTAGTTTACAGGGTCGTTTAACAGCGTTGAGTCTTTGGTTTAAAATTGCAGTAAACTTGACTAAGTGACGAATTCATCAGTCCTGCAAAATTGAGAAAACTCAGGAGCCCATCAAATGGAGCCTCCATCTCCCATACAAGCCCTTGGAGTCAACCCTTTCCCGAGTAGATTTATAATTAGAACGGTTCCCAGGGGAGACTTCGCGCGCCGACGGTGGGAAGAGCCAATCACAACGACGAAATGACACTGCTATTGTACTTCATCAAACAGCAGGAAATTCGGTGTTGACAAGCCAAACACAATCTTAAGCTAGTGAAACGTGACTTTAGCGTTTTCATTTTCGTTTTCGTTTTACACTCTGACTATGTAAACTTAATTTTGGTAGCTTGTCTCACATTAAGAGGCCATGAAGCTGGTCTGTTACATGCATAATGATTAACTACTTCCTGCGGTCTTTAGTTCTGACAGGATTCGTTTTCTTTAGCCAATTTTTTTGAACGTTAAAGTTCTTATTTCGGCTAAATGACTCAATATTAATCAAATTTCTAGTTTTTCAAGGTTTTTTTTTTCCAAAATGCGTTTATCTAAATAAATACTTGTAGTCCTTGAAGGTTGTATTGTCCGGCAGCTAATGTAATGATTCCATGCTATGTTTTGTAACGCCGGGCCCCGGCCATTGTTTTCTCGCAAAAAAGTGATCTACTGAGGCGAATTCGAAGGAAGGAATTGAGCCTAAACTTCTACATTAACTGCTGAGAATTGTCCTGTTAGTCAGTCATAATTGTTTTGGCGCAGATACAATCCATTTTGTTTTTCTTGAGATAAGTGGATCCTTGGACTGGAGCGCGATGTCACAAATTCCTCCGTTAGCAAATTACTTTTGAGTTAGCTTCACGATCGAGCAACTATTGTCTTCTGTTCAACTTTTCAAGTGCCAGTTTTATCAGGCAACTCTCATGGTGATACAAGTCAGTTGTAAAGGAAGACTGCAATTTCTCAAATTTCGGAACTGAAGCAGTCCTCGTTAGTTGCTACTTAGGTCATCGCTTTTGCACGCGGTGCTTAACTGGCGAAATCCACTCCACGGTGATGACAAAAATCAAATGATCCTGGCACTTTTTCGGCGCTGATCATCGAAAAGTTCCAAATCGTCCACAGAAGGCTTAATTGTCGACTCTTTTCTAGGTGCATGCTTAAATGTGGGATGTATGGCGGCAAAAAAAAAAAAGAAATACTCGCAAAGATAACCTTTCCGTGATCCTCAGTTCGCTGCCTTTGTCCCATCACCTCATGCTCAGTCTCAGTCGGGTAATTCATTAACTTTTTTTTCACGATACCCAGATCCCAGCGACTGTAAAATTGTGAAAATGGACGTAATTAAGAGAAAAAGGAAAACGGTCGAAGGACGGGCTTCTGAGTTCGACTTCATCCAATTGTAATTTTTCACCGTGACATACGAGACTTACGGAAATATGACACTTTTCGCGGGAAACAAGCCGTTCTATTTATAAATGTACTCGGGAAAGGGTTGACTCAAGAAATTAATGGAGATGGAGGCTCCATTTGATGGGCTCCTGGAAAACTTTATTTTCAAAATGAAGGAACTCTTTTTCTAAGAATTAAGTTCCACTACAACGAAGGGAAAATAATTTGTACTCCTCCTCCTAGTCTTTGTCATTTATCCCTGTCAGCCGCAAAATCCATTTTCTCATCTTGATTATTTTTTAACTCGTCCACCGATAAGTCGGCTATCTCATTCCCAAATATAGCCTGCAATGCAAATGTCACGTGTGCAGTCGTCTCCGTTTCAAGAACTAGTCATGAACTAGTGCTGCAAAGTTTGATTCTGTACGTTCACGGAAGTCCACAAAAAGTTGACATCTGTCAGGTGATACTAAACTTAACAGTTGCGACTCGCACGCCAATAAATGAGTCATTTATTGCATTCAACCTTCACAGAAACATAGTACTTTCTCTGAGCGCTTTTGGAAGAAAAAGATGAGATAAGTACACGATGATATAGTCACAAAGGTATTCTAGCTTGTGTATTCGTTGTCTAAGTCTGCATCAACACATAAAAGCTTAAGTAATGCCATGACTACCTTATTACAAGAAATTTTCGCGACATGTTTATTTCGCGATTTTTCTGTGCGCATATTAGGCGACACTTAATTTTCGTGATTTAAGAAAATCTTATATTTGGATCATTTTAATTTAGCGTTTTGAGCACCACAATTTAAATTTCATGGGCAATGTTATTTAACGTGCCCTTTTTAAAGAAAAAGGGAAGGATATTTCTGCCCCAAATTCATTATTCACGATTTTAAAGCTACTACTGTACATCTACCAAAAAAAACAGAAATAAATGGGATAAAATTTAAATAAAATAAATGGGGTTGTTTTGACAAAATAGACTGAAACACATGGATTCCGGATTGGGATGTAACTAAAAACAAACGGTTGGAAATAGGTAGTGCTGGCTCATTCTCATGTGTTTTTCTTTTTTCTCTTTTTTTTTTTAGCTTTATTTAAAATTGTGAATTAGTTGCGTCAATCACGGTAAAAGAACTTTTTTTTCCGGTATCATTTTGAGTTGTCAACAGAGTCAAACTAAAAGACGCCATGCATGTTAGTTGTAAGGAGCCGCTTTTAAACCAGTTATTGGATCCTACAAAATCATGCCTTTAGAGATTCAGTCATTTCGGTCTTTTATGTTTTTACCCTATTTTTTATAAGGTATTTATTAAAAGAAGCGCAATGGCGCTTATTAATTTTTTCTACGCCTCAAATGCGCTGCTTGTTTCACCGAGGGCGCCGGTTATTTGAAAGCTGGACACTTGCTTTCATCATGGTATTATTACCTACCTCTTACTAACCGAGTGCGAGGTGCGTACTGCAAGTTACGAACCGAGTTTTTCTAGTTGACCAATCACAGCGCGCGTACTTTTCATACGTCGAGTAAATCCCAGAAGATCGGGGATTTACTTTTTGCTGACCGTCTAGGATTTTGCCGATGTATCGGATAATCGTCAGAAGTGTGTCCTAGACTCCCCCGAAAATGAATTTGTCTGGAAATGGAAAGTGCGCCAAAAATTGAAACTCGTACACAAAAGCATGATAGGGGGACTGGAGCCCAGCAATTTAGAGGACTGGTAATGACCGAAATCCATCGCCGACGTCCCCAACAGTACAAATTTGAGTTTTCATTTGTCGGGAATGATCGTCGACCATCGCAGAAATCTGGGACGCATCGGGAAAATAGAAACGCTCCCGATTCTCCAGATTTGTGCCCGACCATCCCAGACGATCGGAGATATCTGCGATTTCGAGTTTTCATTAGTCGGCAAAATCTAGGGCGGTCAGGAAACAGTAAAATCCCCGATCGTCTGGGATTTTCAAGGCATATGAAAACGAGGCTACAGTATTATCAAAGACATCGTACTTCAGTTAGGTGATATTGCCCGAGTTTGTAGTGTCTTCACGCGACTCCTGCAAATGAAAAGCTTGCTCGCAGCAGGCTATCCCAAATCAAATAATCTCTACCTGAATCTTCGGTCTTATTGGCGTGTTCAGAGCAGCTGAGGTTTGAGTTAGTATATCCCTATCGTGCTCTTTAATCTGTTCATGCACAGCACAAGACAGCAGCTACTGAGCCTAATAATACCAACAACTGATGCGGGATTTCGATCGAAACCCAACTACCAGAAGCAAGGTTCCTAATTCACCAGTTACTACCAACCACGATGATGCATGTCTAACTCAGTCTTGCTCATTCCTAAAATGTTCTTATTTATTCCACAATAATTGGTCTCGGCTCCATTAAATCTTAAACCAATTCTTGGTTTGCAACCATGTGACAAGGCGGCCATGTTGGGGGTCAAAACAAAAGAATATTTCTTCCAAGAATTTACATGAAAATAGAGTTTAGTTCCCAGACGAGAGAAAAGCTTTTGTTCTTGACCACCAACATGGCCGCCGTGACGTCACGTGCAAACCAGCAATAGAGAAGAGAAGACGTTACATATTGATACCATGGTAGCAAAATCTCTGGATATCAACAAACCGTGGTCCTGCAAATATGACAGAGAAAACAAAAAAAATGTATGTCTGACTTTGCTGTGCATGATTGCACTCAGGAACAAAACGGTAGCTCAAGTTTTTCCTTCCATTGGTCAATAATAAAGATGGCTGTCTCCGTCAACAAAGATTTTTGAGATCCAGAAATATAGCTACCATGGTAATGTGACGTCACGTGTCTCACTATCGTGGAAGGGGCCAATCATATTTCTTTCTTCTCAGGCATCGCTGTAAATCAGGCACATCTCGTGAGCAGACACCTGGAGTTGGTTCCTTGTTATTCTAGCCATTTTCTTAAGATCTCTTCGACACGGACACCTTTCCGCCGATCTTCAATTGCTTTCTGTGAATCTCTTTAAGGCGGACACCTTCCAGTCTCCTGATCCATTTTACGTACTTACAAGTTCACGGTTACAATATGCGTATGTTGTTCAAATCGCATCATCTCTGTATTTAAGGAGGCATACGGTTAAAAAAAATCATTTTTTTGTTGATTTCCACTCTTTTTCTTAAATATCTAGCCAAGATTTCATTCAACCCAAAAATAACTCAATTAAGTTAGAGTCCTTAGTTCAATAATTATTTGAGAATTTTTGAATGATTTTTCGAATGTTTTAATATGTAAAATTTAAGAAGGGGGGAGATGTTTGAAATTTGGAGAAAAAGGGAAAATATTGGATTTGAGGGTTGTTAAAAATTGAAATATGAAGTGAATAATAAGTAGACAATATACCAGATTAGACTGCAAAACAGTCGGTTTTTTCTCAAAATCAGTAATCGGTAAAGCGTGGTGTAAGAGTCTTACGCGCACGAAGCACTCGAGCCTCACACGCCCTACGGGCGTGTGAGGCGAGAGAGAACCTTTCCCCAGTCTCGCTCTCTGTTTTCAGCCTCGTTCCCGACCTTTTGTTTGACTGCTCGCGCGTCCTTGAATACACAAAAATACGAACTGTTTTGCAGTCTAATACCAGATAGTCCACCACCAAAACAAGGTGCCTCTGATCTCATTAGCGGACTAACTGGTTTATGTGTATACCTAATTTATTTCCTTCCCGAATCAACATCATTGCTCCCCCAGAAAACAACCGTAATGCCCCCTTAAGGTGACTTCATCTCTCCTAGTGCCTGGGTTTAAAAATTATGTAATTTGACTTTTTATATTTTGGCTTTACACCAATCAGATAACTTGAGCATTTCATGATTTTTCGAATGTTTTTAATGTGTAAGATTTAGCGAGAAGAGATGTTTGAAATTTGGAGAAAAAGGGAA
>OZ038003.1:18087571-18092571 GCA_964035705.1 Porites rus | reverse complement strand
GGAATTTTGCTATCTAAACAGTTCAAGTATTAGAAAAAGTATTATTTACTTTAATGTTTATGATTTCCTCTAGGAGCAAATTCACGCTTTTGTAGCAAAACTCGGTAACAGATGTTTCTGTTGGTTTCCGTCCGCCATGTTGGAGCACATCCGGATGAGCTCCAGCATGGCGTCTCCATACAAAGCTCTATAAATTTGGGTAAAACATTTCCTTGGATATCTCGTATACGAATTATTCCTTCGACCCAAATCTTAGCGAGAGTCTTTGTATATTCACCTCCTTTCATTTGCCAGATTCTGGTCTTTAACTATCGAATGGTTTTGATTTTTATTTTGATCTATTTTGAATGGCGTGACACTGAAAACCAGCAATATTAATTTAAGTTAATTTGGATTTAATTCTTATTCAGCTATATACCAAAAATAACAGCAACCTGAATAGGAAAGAAGAATGGAAACAGTGTATAGAAATATGAAAAGAAAAAGATATAATCATTATTTAAATAAAAAGCCAGAGAAAAAAAATAAAAGAACTAAGAAAACACTTTTGAAATATGAATCTAATTAATATAACCCCTCTTTATCTTTAGCCTGTGACACATTGCGTTTTCGTGTCAAACACAAAAGTTAACTTAGGCAACGAGAACGCTGACCATCGTGGACTTCATGAATAGCAACCGGAAGTTCAATGTTTCGCCTGATGGAACGCTTCTGTCTCACACAACGAATCCATTTACCTTCCACTGTGGGAATTTGATGAGTCAGAGCACTGAAAGACAGAAACATCCACTTCCGGTTTCCATTTTTTACGTCCTGACGTCAACGTTCTCGTTGCTTAAGGTCCTTATTGCACTCGGTTGAATAACACCCGGAGGTAGATGAATTGCTGGCTGGGATGTGGATTGGGGGGGGGGGGGGGGGGTGGAGAGGTACTGTTAATATCCCATTTTAACTTCCCAATTTAGCACAGCACGATATATACATGTAGCAAACCTGAAGTGTAACGTCTCTGATGGGTATCTCGTTTACACATGGGTCTGACAAATAATATTAACCCATTCGCCCCTGAACCGCCCGTAACCGTCCGTGCGGATCCAGGTCCTTTCTACCCTTTGTGACGTCATCAGTTTTAACGGTCAAGGACAACTTTCTTCGCTAACTTGTGTAGAGTGAAGAGATCTTTCAAACCATACCAGAATGAGCACAACTCAGTCAAGGACACCGGAGAAAGAAGCAAAAAACCACGTGACATTGACCTGAAAATCACCATGAAAATCTTGTTCCATTACCCACCTACCTTTCCTTTCACCTAATCCTAAGATCCTAAAAGCTTTCCTAAAAACTCTTCCCACCAAAATGAAGCCTACTAAATGCCCAGCAAGAGAAAAAAAAATGAGGCAAGAAAAGCGAAAAAAGAAGGGAGGAGAAAAAGCGAAAAGTAAAAGTCAAGACTGCTGTGTCACTTTTAAACCCAAAATCTCGAAATTTTGCTTTCTGCGCATGCCCGAACTTCGCAAGCTGATGTTTTGCATCTGGATCAGAAGGCCGCCAAGTGTACGACCTGTAAACCGGTTTGTGGTAAGTTTTAGCCCTTTATAGCACGACAGTGACCAGAAAAGCACTCGACTAGCTTCAAAACGCGTTTTTCGGCAAAATCTCCAGGAGCGAATGGGTTAATATGTTATAAGCTTCTTTCTGCGAGAGACAAAAGGAACCTTAAGATCTGACAACGGCAACGCCAGCGAAAACGCCAATGAGAAATTGAATTCAGGTCCTAATTCAATTTATTTCTCATCCAAATTGCCACAAATGAAGCTGGAGACGGCGTCGGAGCTCAGACAGGCACAATAAAATTTATCGCCTTTCTCAAGAGACTTTGAAAAGATTTGATCATTTCGCGTCGTCGTTTTGCATAAACGGTGAACATATAACAACAACAACAACAACAAGTTTATTCAGTATTACCATTTTGCACAGGTGTTAGAGCGGTTTTCATTTGAGTGTCGAAAAGTAATTGGTTTTGCACTTTCTACACGATGCGATTGGCTTAAAAGACTCGCGCCACCTTTTCATCCAATCAGAAGTAAAACCAAAGCCAATTGTGACGCGCTCGCATGCATTTTCCCGCGCTTTGCGTCAGCCACATGTAATTACTTCGAGTTTTGATTGGTTCAATGTATTGTCTGTGTCCTATGTGATTGGCCAGAGTAATTACTTTGGTTTTGGTTTTACGACACTCAAACGAAAACCACTCTATGCTTGAAAGATGAAATTAGCAGCTAGCCTGCTGATATGTGAATCAGTATTGTTAAAAAGAAAACAGACTTTATCATGGATATTGTAATTTGTAAATAATGTATTTCGGTCGTTGATTTTGATTAAAAGAGTCTTTCTCAAATCATTGTATTGATCACAGTGAAATAATATGTGCAGTTCATTTTCAACCGAATTTTGGTTGCAATGATCACAGATTCTAAGGTCTTCAGGAGTGTTGGGGATTGTAAATCTTCCAGTTTCTATTTTTAAATTATGTTTTCCTATCCTAAATTTGGAAGCTACACGCTTATGTTCAGGATAGATATGCTGACCTAAACACGATAATCTCCGATTTTAAAAAATATTAGCCCCCGCTTATCTAAATAGCTGCCTCGATTTTCTTATCTCAATTTCTCTCTTGACTGACCTTTTTTATTATAAATATGGTACTTTTTCACTTCAACTATTCGTAATAAATCTTAAGCCGTCTACACACTACCTGCCTCGATTAGCCTTGCTATTTGCAGGTGGTGTGATATTTGTATATTTAATGTAAGAAATAAAGATGTTGTTGTTGTTGTTGTTGTGTGATTGATGAATTCAGGGTGATTTGTTTCATTTTTAAAGATGGAGTAGAATTTTAGTTTTTTATTTGTTCTTATCAAATTTAGCTGGGGGTTTTTCAGATGTTTTGACAAATTATTCTCAGCTTTGGATAGGAAAGTAGAAGACAGAAAGTGCGATGCACTTGCAAAGCTGTTGCTTTACTTATTAAACTTGCTGCTTTTTTGACCTTCTCTTTGCCGTAATATATAGGGATTCACGAGGAGCATGATTACAGGATAGTTTTCTTATTTTTCATATAAATTGAATTAGAATTAATTTAAATTAAGGTAATGGTTCCCCGTTAGATCACTGTTTCTCTTCCGTTTCCGGTTCCGGTTTCTGTTCCCATTCCCGTTCGTATTCTGGATTCCGGTTTCCTGCTTTTCCAGACGCCCATTGCATGAAAACGAGAAGTCTTCTAGAACAGTCAAACCAACAGCTTATAATAAAAACAATTGACCTATTAAACCTATCCCAATCGATCCACGCACTGCACCGAGACTATAAATAGCTGATAATCGTTTTTAAAATTATGGTCGACACGAACATTCAGGCCACAAGCAAACATTATGATGAGAAGATGGAATCATAACGTCATTTTATTTCGAGGCATTTCCCGTTTCTTATCAGCAGTGTGCAGGTGGTGGTTCCCTGGCCAATCTGGAGATCGAACATGTTTAGTGCTGTATAAAAGACTTGTTATATGTTTTGCGCGGCCCTTCCAACTATTACCATCAGCCTGTACTGACATCCCTTTGACGCTTAGTTGAAAGGTTCAGGCAAGTTTCTTTTTAATTTTAATCCTTCTTCCTTAAGAGAGTTATGGCTACACACACGGTTACCCCAACACCTCGTGTTTTAATCTTAGAACACTCTTTTATTCGACGCCTGCAGAAGTTTATGGAACATCATATCGGTTACCTTGATTTATCCCTACAAATTACGGCTACCGCCGGTATATATTGGCACGGCATTGGTGGGCGCACAGTAGCAAAAACGATCAAATTTAATCTGCACGTAGTTCGATCTACACGTCCCGACATAGTTATCGTGCAACTTAGTACTAATGATCTACCATTTCAGTCTCCTCTATAAGTTGGGTCAGAACTTGAGGAATTCGTTCGTTTGTTGCACTATTCTTACGGGGTAAGATTCCTGTGTGTATGCCAAACCATTCGTCGGCGCTCTGCTACTGCCTTTAACAAAAACGTAGATCTTTTAACACGTTACCTACGGGTTGTCTTACAACCCATCCCTTACGCGATCGATTGGGGTCATAGGGGGTTTTGGAAGGCTCGTCATAATTTTTATGCTGCTGATGGCGTTCATTTGAATAGTAAGGAGCAATATAAGCTCAATCGTAGTCTTAGAGGGGCAGTACTTAAGTCTATGCGGCTATTGTCTAGTGTTGACATTCAGTAGCGTAGCGTTGATGTTATTCTTTACGCTTTTTTTTGATCCTCGGGCCAGTTCCTTTGATATTGACTCAAACAATTGTGTTTATGATTGTGTCAGCCTTTGATTATTTGCTTTGTCGTTGCTTCTTGATTTTGAGATCGACACTGACTGTACACCATGAGTCGCAGTTTAGCGGCCAGTATCTATTTGGGGCTTGGCGCACGCTACTGGTGTACACCGTGCCTTATGCACGATTCGCGCTCAAGAAAAGGCACGGTTTTTGTGCCAAAGCACGGGAAAAAAACATGCAAAGGCACAGATTAGGCACACTTTAGGCACAGTTAAGGCACGTTTTAAATATTGCTAAGGCACATTTTAGGCACAGTTTGGGCACAGTTTTGGCACGGTTTAGGCACAGTTTACGCACAAATATTCAACGCTGGGCACTTTTTTGAAAATCTTTGTAACCCAACTTTCAAAAAAGAACAAACTTGGTACGAATTACAAAAATAATTCAGATCAAACACGATACAGTTAGAAGTATAGGAAGTGTAAGTTTTGAGCCACGGCGAAAGTCGGGAAGATTAAAGTATTCTTCGACAGTCCGTGTTTACTCCGAGGGTAAAGTGGAAATTCACACGCGATATACGCGGTCTGAACCTTTTCGATTACGATGCAATTTTTTAGACTGAGCTTTCTTTCGTTTCTAAAAGAAATCGTGAAAGAAAGTCGAAGCCAAA
>OZ038003.1:18060071-18082571 GCA_964035705.1 Porites rus | reverse complement strand
ATTTTGAGATCGACATTGACTGTACACCATGAGTCGCAGTTTAGCGGCCAGTATTTATTGGGTCAGTCTTTGATTTATGCGTTTTAGTCGTTGTCTCAGTTATTTGAGCAAGACACTGGCTGTACACTCTGATTCCATTGGTTCCTTTTGGAACCCTTTGTTTGCTACCAGGAAAGTTTGGGTTTATAATTTGCAGTCAGATACCATTTTTGAGTGTACAACATATCTCCGGCCGCCTGATCTTTGTCAGGTGTGCCCAATGCACTTGGTGTTCTGTACCAAAATGTATTATTAGAAAGATCTACGAGAGCACTCTCGAGGTTTTTTGAGATAAAATGTTTTTGGTTAGAAATGCAGGGAAAACTGAACAATCTTGTTGTTCTGTCGTTATCTATGGAAATATCGAAGCGCTCTGGATTTGCAATTTCGCCCCGGTAGTGGAGAAACTGTTTTTTTTACAAGGCAATAGACCATGTCCGAGTTGCCTGAAGCCTCTGTTTCAGAGCGACGCTAAGTGCAACCTTTTATTGATTTAAATGTGCGTGTCTCTGTTTATATTTTGCCTGACAATATTTAGTTTACTGTGTTTTTACGTAACCTTACTGTTATTTTAATTTATTTAAACTCTTGCTTATCTTTTTTTATTTCTCATATTTGTTTTTTATTGCGAGAATACTCCTTGGGTAAAGATAGTCGATGCTATCTAACACAAACGTCTAAAAATGGATCGTAAAATAGGATCAATTAATGTTAGAGGTTTGGGAGACCAGGTCAAGCGGCGAGAAATCTTTAACTGGCTTTGAGCAAAAAAAATATTCAGTATATTTTATTCAAGAAATGCACTGTACAGAAAACAATAAGAATGATTGGCGGGCCGAATGCACGGGGGATGACAGCTCTAAGAAGGGCTGTTTCGGGAGAAAAACAAATTTATTCCGGGAATCTTGAGATTTTGCCGGGAATCGGGAAACCTGGGAAATTTTTCGGGAAATATGAGATATTTTCGGGACATTGAGCAAAGGTTTGATATTACATGTTATCAAACAATATATATACAGTGATATGCACCCAGTGTATGCGCTGTATTCTATGTGTTTTGACACTTGAAAACGGCTGAACTCCCCATGATATGAAAAGACCAATCAGCAACGTTTCCAACTAAAATAGCATGAAGTTCGAGTGCGATTGACCAATGCAATCCCCAGCGGATTGACACAAGAACCGTACCGGTGCAAGGCACATACTATCAGTTCACACCAGATCCCATCATTCATTAGTTCAGGGGTATTTTTACGCTGCACGTTAACGAGTTTTAAGAGCACATTCCACTGATTGCATACTGGAAAACTTGAAAAAAGTACGTAAGAAGTATGTAAGAAAAAAACGAAACTCATTTAACCTTGTTAAACACAAATGAGGCCATAAAAAGTATGTCTGTGAAGACTCTTTAATCATCCTGATCTCGTCGGGGTCCTTCCGATTTTGCTCGAAAATCCCGAATCCCGATCAATATGCCTTCGGGATAGGAAAATTTCAGATTTCGATAGTTGTTCTGAAATTTCCAAATGAATTCTTATGATACTCATACAATGACACCACACAGAGTATACCGTATTGATTCGATTAACCGCCCTGGACGCTTACTAAATTTTTGGACCTTGAAAGTGGGTGCTTATTCGAGGTGGGCGCTTATTAAATTTTCACCATTTTCAGCAAGTGAAGTATGTTTATTTTGCCATAAAACAATAAATGCTAATAACAAAACGCGAAGAAGTAACAAAACAAGGTTTCTGTAAAATACTCTGAAGAAAACTCTGTCCTCGGGGAAGTCTCCTATTGGAATTTATTTACTCAAGTGGGTGGGGTGGGGGTGAGCGCTTATTTGATTTTGATTGGGAGGAGGAGGGGGTGGGCGCTTACTCGAGGCTTGGTGCTCATTAACTTTTTCTGCCTTTAGGATGGGCGCTTATTCGAGGTGGGCGCTAATTCGAGGTTGGGCGCTTATTCGAATAAATACGGTTCTTAGCTGAAAGTGATGTCCAGAGCAATTTCAAAAACCGCATAACTTGTATGAAGTAAAGTTGACTACTTCTACGCGAAGTCACGCCAATAAAAATAAGCATAAAAAGGACAATTGATTTACAGAACATTTTGGACAGAATTTGTCCTCTCAGAACACTAGAAATGGCGTTTCAGAGCACCAAGATTTCAAAATTTTCTGGGGGAGCATGCCCCCAGACCCCCCTAGTGGTTGGCCCCTTCACTGCTCGCCTGATTCATCGGTGATTAAAAAACAAAAAAACACGATTTTATATGCTTAAAAAGTTTGACAGTCTATCTGTGTTATCATGATACCCTCTAAACGAAAAAATAACTAAGGTTAGATAATTAACAAGTTACATAATTAACAAGAAGCTGCAAAAAATCTCTAATCAAATTTTAATTTTAATTGTTAAAACAACTTTGGGAAATTAAACATTTATGGAGAATGCCACCGAAAAATTCGGGAGGGTCGACGAAATTTCCGAGAGGACATAAACTTATTCATAGGACTGCCCAAACAGCCTTTGTTAGAGTTGTCACCCCCCGTGAATGCGGCTATCAAGCTTTGTTCGGCTTCTGCACCAGTAAAAAGGCAGGTGTTGCCATACTTTTTAATAATAACCGATCCCGAGGGACGGTTTATAATATGTGATCTGACTGTAAATGGGAAACAATTAACGCTGACAAACATTTACGCTCCAAACAATGATGATTCAAATTTCTTCACCTCGGTTTTTAGTCATTTGGCTGATTTCAAGTGCGACGAGATCATAATAGGAGGCGATTTTAATTAAGTTTTAGATGTCGAAAAAGATAAAAAGGGTGGCCTTGCAAGAACTCATAAAAAATCATTGGAAGTTATCAATAGCGTCTCTGAAAGCTTAGATCTGATCGACGCCTGGAGAGTTTTAAATCCTGACTCTTCCAGATTTACATGGAGACAGAAAAAGCCTGAAATCCACTGTAGACTTGATTTCTTTTTAATTAATCAATGCACTTTCTGTAATATTATTAATGCAGAGATATTAGCGGGCTACAAAACAGATCATTCAATGATCACCTTACAAATTTCTTTACACTCTAACACTAGAGGCCGAGGTTTTTGGAAACTAAATACCTCCTTCTTATCTGAAACAGAATATGTCAACCATATTAAGTCAACCATAGCACAAACTATCGATGAATATTCTCAAGACAACACTGTTGACCCAGGCCTTTCATGGGATATGGTTAAAATGAAAGTGAGAGACGTATCTATTAAATATGGAACAACTAAGAAGAGAAATCTAAGAAAAGATCAGGAGGAAATTGAGATATCAATAACAACCTTAGAAGAACAGCTTACCCACTCTGAAGTCAATAAACAAAAGAAACAAATATTGTGCGATATTGAAGGAAAAAAAACGTGAGCTAGAGACGATAATTGAATACCAGACACGATTTTACGATCGAAGTCTCGGTGGTACAATGAGGGCGAGAAAAACACTAAGTATTTCCTCAACCTTGAAAAGAGACACTGTAAACAAGCAACAATAACACAGCTTAAAGTTAGCGAAGATGACTTTATTTCTACAGACAAAGAGATCTTACTTGAGTGTGATAATTTTTATAAAAATCTTTATACCACCAAAGTAGATACCAATAAGAATACAGATGCCTTCTTCCCGACCCTAGAAGAACAGAAAAGATTGAGCCAAGAAGAGCAATCCCTTTGCGAAGGACTCTAAGCAAAAACGAATGTCTAGAAGCATTAAAAAGCATGACCTCTGAAAAAACTCCAGGATCAGATAGTCTCCCCTGCGAATTCTACAAGGTTTTCTGGAATGATTTAGCCGAAATACAACTAAATGCGCTAAATTTTTCTCTTGAGACAGGACAACTTTCAATATCACAAAGACGTGGCATTGTCAAGCTTATTCCAAAGAAAGATGCCGAGCTCATTCCCATTAAGAATTGGCGACCATTAACGCTGTTAAATTGTGATTACAAGATTGCATCAAAAGCCATTGCAAGTGGTATCAAAACTTTTCTTCCAAAGCTAATTTCAGATGATCAAACAGGCTTTCTTAAAAGCAGGTGTATCAGTGAGAATATTCGTTTGTTGGACAGTGTCATCAAATATACAGAAGGAAGAAACATTCCGGGCCTTCTTCTTTTTATCGATTTTGAGAAAGCTTTTGATACACTAGAGTGGCCTTTTATCAGTAAAACTCTCGGGCCCTCACTGTTAAATTGGATTGAACTTTTTTACTGCAATATTGAAAGCTGTATCCTAAATAATGGATGGGCAATGCAAGTAACTTTTTTAAACTCAGTCGAGGAGTTAGGCAAGGCTGTCCTTTGTCGCCGTATCTATTTATTCTATATGCAGAAATACTTGCTGACGCCATTCGGAAAAACAGACGATTAAAGGTATAGAAATCAACGGCATTGATTTCAAGCTAAGTCAATATGCCGATGACACGACACTAATCCTGGACAGCTCCGAGGAATCCTTTTTAGAATCTGTTATTTTAATAGAAACTTTTGGTAACATATCTGGCCTCAGACTCAATATTAAAAAGACGGAAGCTCTGTGGATAGGCTCTAAAAAAGATTGTGACCTTAAACTTCTTCCAGAAAAAGACTTCAAATGGCCAAAGAAAAAAGTCAAAGCGCTTGGGGTTTGGCTCCCAACGGACCCCAATATAATAATATCCTTAAATTACAACGAAAAAATTAGATCGATCCTAGAATGCTGGAAATTTCGCAGACTTACATTATTAGGGAAAATAGCAGTTTTGAAGAGCCTGGTTGCATCTCAGTTAGTCTACATATTCTCCCCTCTGCAAACTAACCACGAAGCGATCAAAGAAATCAACACAATTTTCTATGAGTTTCTTTGGAATGATAAAGGAGACAAAATCAAACGAAAGATAATGATTAATGACTATTCCGAAGGAGGACTTAAAGCCACCTGGATCCAGAAATATCTGGACCCTGAAAGTCGCAGTAAATGGAAGCGACTCTTTGATTCCGAACTTGAAAGAAATGGAGGAGAAGCGATACTAAAAGGAAATCTCAACAAAAAAGATGTTAACAACTTAAAAATATCAGACCCTTTTGTGAAGGAAATACTTGTAATTTGTAAAGGTGACAAAAAGAAAAAGAAGAAGTCGGGGAGTGGCTCCAGTACCTCTTCAAATAGCCGTCCATCGACCCCTACGATTGCTACAGACGGCGCTGCTAATACCATTGCTGCCGCTGCTACAAAGCTAAGTCAGGACAGACCAGGGACTCCCTGTAAGTATATCCCCACTATTTTCCGGGTACGTAAATGAAATTGTATGGAGTGACCGTATAAATGAAACCTATTTAGCAAAACCTTCGTCAGGTACTTGTTCTTTCACAGTATTTTACAAACTAGCATTTTGGATGTTGTTCCATTTGTTCCCGATCAGTTTCATGTTTCCCGTGTTGAAACCATTTTTTTAAAATGTCTGGGTTTTTGTAGCAAAATCAAAGAAGCGCCCAGCAAGTGCAAGTAAAAAAGGTACCCCAGGCGAAGAGGGAAGTCCAGCAAGCAAAAAACCTCGTGTATCCCCGGCACCTTCTGCTGGAGGGGCAGGAGGAGGCTCAAGAACAAGCACCCCAACACCGACCGGTAGTGAGGAAGGCCCTCAGGGAATCACTGAAGAAGCGGTGAGAAGGTACCTCACAAGAAAGCCCATGACCAGCAAGGACCTTTTGCAAAAGTTCAAGAGCAAACGAACGGGCCTCTCAAATGATGAGACCGTGAAAAAGCTTGCTGCTATTGTTAGAAAGATACAACCCGAACAGAAGACCATCAAAGGGAAACTTTATCTGTCGCTTAAACCACAGAGCTGAGATGTGCGCGCGAGAAGGTCTCTTGTTTCGTCCCATCCTCGCTTAATCTCCACGTGCGCGCCTCATTAAGTCGCTTTAATAATAGATCTTTTTACCTTGGGTTGTTTGTTAACCCATTCTTAGCTTAGTCAAAAAACACAGCGTTAATTACAAGCTATGCGTCATTATTACCAATACAACGTTTTCACTCACGTGGCCAGTATCTATGGAAAATTCATTGAAACAAAAGAAAGTGTTTACATGAGAAAAGAGCAGAATCGTACCCAGTCGCTATTTATGTGCTTTGGGGGTGAGAGAAGATTGGGGGTTAGGTTGAGGCGCGCGCAGGGTCTCATGGGAAGGGACGAAGTGAAAATAGACCCCGCGCGCGCCTCAACCTTATCCCCAATCTTCTCTCACCCCAAAAAAACACTTAAATAGCGACTGGGTACGAGTCTGAGAAAAGAGCTCAACTCCCACAAGAATTGCTCGGAACACCAACATAGCCGCCATTTTATTGTTTAGGAACACCAATATGGCTTTCGTGACGTCATTTGAACGTTCTATTACGCATGCACTTTCAAACCAAAAATGCTCGTCGCATGCGCAGAGCGTTTATATTGAGCCAGTACAGTCAAACCTCGTTAATACGGACACTGAGGAAGCCATTTAAGGTGTCCGTAGTAAGCGGGTTGAATTTAGAGAAAATGTAGGGGCTTTCTTACCTCAGGGACAAAGCAAACTGTCCGTAATAACGAGGTGTCCGTATTAAGCGGGTGTCCATAAAGCAGGGTTTGACTACACAAGTTATCCCGGTACAGATAACGACTGAAGAGGATCTGCTACCAATAGACCTTTTAGACTGTTCACAGTACCTTATTCTCCCGTAAGATTGTCGAGATCGAGCACCTACCGTTACGGGCGGCCATCTTGGTTTTAAAATGTACCGAGGGGGTAGGCGTTGGGTTTAACTGTCCCCCACTCCCTAAGTGTATTTGATACTCATCCCCAGGCTATACTCGGTAAGTAGGCGACCGTGAACAGTTCATAAACCATTCCGCATTCCATTGTTCCATTCCAATGAAACGAGGTTAGGATAAAATTTCATTCAAACCAGTGTATTTTGTCAATAGACTTCTTAGACTGCAAAACAGTCGTACTTTTCTCAAAATCGGTTTTGGAAGGTGCGAAGCGCTGGCCTGGTCGATATTTTCACGCGAAGCATGTGAGCTCCACACGCCCTTGGGGCGTGTGTCTCTCTCCAGTCTCACTCTCCGTTTTCACCTTCACTCCAGACCTTTCTTTGACTGCTCGCGCGCGCACTCGCGTGCATCCACGCGTACATGTATGCATAATTTCTGAAAAAACATACAAGCTATATAGGTCTAGTTAAGGGACAAGTTGGTGACTTCCTTCACAGGAATGGGGGTTAGAGATCTGTCTTAAAGTCGTGCCACAGGCCTACCATCCAAAAATTAGAGGCATCGTAATGTCACGCGCGCTATTGGATCCCATACCGGTCGTGCGGCGCGGGTATCTTGTCAACACACCTCATGCTTAGTAGATTTCTTTTAGTCTTCAAGATGTCAGTACTCGATATAATTAGATAAACTGCCTCGTTCCTAAGCGTCTCGTCTCAAGTGTGTTTGGAGAACAGAAAACGCGACTGCAAGCGATAGTATCGCGCAATGGACCATGGGAACGTTTAGCGTTCACGCAAAGGATGCTGGGAAGGGTAAGCGAGAAAATGATATAAATCAGTGTTTTGGTTGGCTGCCTACTCGTAAAACACTAAATAACAGCAAGACAAACCGTTGTGAATCAAAACCACGATAATTTGGCCATAAAATAAATCCTTTATTGACCAAGCTTCTTCGGTCAAGATAGCTGGATATTGGCGGCGCCGTTCTTTTCTCATTGGCCTCGACCTCGTCCCAGTAAACAAAATGCCAGACTTGCTACAAATCGACCTGTCATAAGTTCTTAAAAGTGAGCGAAGACGAGCTTCAATGCATGAGGTCGCGCAGCGAGCGACGAAGTCTCGGGGCAAAACCAACCAGGAAAAAATAAAGGACTTCTAGAAAGTCTAACAAAATGCAAAAAAGGAATTTGGCCATATATCCAGTCATATTGACCTCACGCTTGGTCAGTAATGCATATTTGAAAGGAATAATGATGAAAATAAAAACAGTCGTCACGCCTTAAAACATTTCGCTTTCGTTTTGACAGCCTGTTTCCCTTCGTCATTCCAGCGGAAGCTCAATCATACCTTATAAAGACTTGGTATCTTCAAAATTTGCTGTCTGAGTCAGGAGTTCCAAACGGTAAGAAAAATAATGCAATAAGCAGCCGTGTTTCTACACGCGGTCAAAAAACCTTTCATTTGTATAACTTACATGGTGGAATTGAATGATGCGGGAATCTTCCTTGTCGCTTATTCAAATTATGAAACTGTTCAAAAGAACGTCGAACGGAGCCTTTCACAGAAAATGGTTAGGAATTATAGCGTTTTTGTGGCCATGTTTGACTGTGTCGGTCCATTATTCAAGCTGCCGAAGTAAGCTCTGGTTTTGGAACGGTCTGGAAGCAAAATGAAGTGAAAACAAACTTCGACCTGCGGCTATAACGTAGAGCCAGTACAAAAGAATTACTGCGCACTTAGAAGTAACTTTTTTTGACGTTAACTCTCTTTAGATCTTTGTAAAACTTTTCATTATTTTTCAAGAAACCAAAAGCCATAAGCTTTATGTTCTGATCGTTCGTTTACCATCGAAACTCTATAATGTTCATCGAGAGTCTCTACAGATGAAGCATGACAAAATGTTTTGCATAGTTATGTCCCACAAGTATTCGGCCTTAGTTTATGATTTGGATATATGTCGTATCCACGTAGAAGAGTATCACGAACCAGTTTTTGCACTTTCGTCACGTTTATTCTGCCACTTGTAATTTCCTTATTACACTTCTTAAACGTTGACTACTCCGAGCGAGAGGGAGCGTCAAAAAAACCTGGTCCATTTCTGCCTGTCTTAATGTCTAATACCGCTTATATAACCTAAAATATCCTCAAGGGACTAAATAAACACTAGGTAATTTACGCGGTAACGCCGGCTGTGGGCGGAATGCAAAACACTCCCCCCCAGTGCGGAAAGCGAATTACTTAAGTAATTGGTTGAGCAACTTGTTTCTTTGCACTACATAAGTTAGTTTTAACTAAGTTGTATAACTAAGGCATGCTGTTTAATTCTTCTTTTGTCGCGATTAAACATAGTTTGTGAATTGGTCGATCATAGACTGACGTTGCTGTTTTAATCTTTGCTTTTCTAACAAGACCATCTTCACCGGGATAAGTTTCGAGTACAAGTCCCATCTTCCACGTTCTCCTTGGAGTTGGTTCAATTTCTAACACCAAGTCTCCCTTTCGTAGATTTTCTCGCTTTCTGAACCACTTGTTTCTTGGCAGCAGATTGGGAGCAAAATATTTCATCCAGCAATTCCAAAACTCTTGCACTCGTTTCTCTGTACTTCTCATGAGGTGTCTTGGATTTACTTTCGATTCTACTTCTGGCATCGGAGGTGGAAAATGATTTCCGATCAAAAGATCATTTGGCGTGATAGGCGGGCTTTCCCAAATTTCGTTTGAGCTTGGGTAGAGAGGACGCTGATTTATTAAGCATGTAACTTCTGCTAAATGCGTTCTCCACTGCTCTTCTGTGAGGGCTTGGTTTTTGGATGTAGCATCCAACGCTTGTCGTACTGATTTGATGAGACTCTCCACAATTCCGTTCTGGTGACTGGCGCGAGGGACATTCCAACTCCACTGAAAGGTAGACGAAAATTCTTCTGAGACAACGCTCTGGATTCTAGGAATATCCCAGTCTTTCAAAAGTTCCTTCAGGTAGTGTTGAGCTCCAATGAAATTTGTTCCGCAGTCGGACCAGCAGTTGTTAGGATTTCCTCTCAAGGAAACAAATCGTCGAAACGCCATAAGAAACGTGTCGGTACTTCTATCTGTTACTAGTTCAAGATGGACTGCTCTGGTTGTCATGCAAGTGAATATAATTACATGTGCGTTTTTCGTCCAAGTCGTACCTGCAGAGGTCCAAACATGTCTATGGCTGTGTTACTGAAGGCTGGAAACCCTGCCGCTACGCGTAGTTTTGGAATCTGGCCCATTAACTGCTCCAATGGCTTCTTTCGCAGTTTCTTGCAAGTGACACATTTTCCTGTTAGTCGTTTTGCCATGTGACGTACTCCCACAATCCAGAATCGCTTTCTTGATTCGTAAATGAGGCTCTTGTAACCACAGTGCGCTCGTTTTCCGTGTAGGTGAACGAGTAATAGTTCGACTAATCGATGGCTCTTCGGGAGGATAATAGGATTGCGCATTTCATCAGGAAGCGTCCTTATGTTTTCCAATCTTCCGTGCGCGCGTAGTAATCCATGCTCGTCCTTTGACGGAATAAGCTTCTTATCTAGCTTGTCGACGTCAATCGTCTGTTGGCACCATTTGCACAACCGAAGTTCTGACTCCGTCAGTTCTTTTGGCGAAATTGGATCTCTATTCTTCGTTTTCATTCTTGTGTTGTTGACGAATCTGAGTACGTAAGCTAACGTTTTCCTGGCCTTTGAGAATGTTGAACACGTTTCCATCAAATGTTCAAAGAGAGGATTGTCTCTTAATTCTTTCTGGGCAGTTGAAAATTCTGATTTGTCGCAGGACGTTGGTCTGGCTTCAATGGGAGGTTTCATTTCAGCTGACAACTCTTCACTGATCTTCAGCGTATTTTCTTCAAATTTGGGCCTCTCTTCTTGCGGTTTTCTAAGGAACTGCGGTCCTTGTGACCATTTTTCCAGCTGTTCCGGGAGAATTCCTTTCGTCAAGGCGTCAGCTGGATTATGTTCAGATCTGATGTAGCTGAACTCTTGAGGGTCAATTGTCTCTTGAATTTCAGCAACTCGTACTGAGACAAACGGTTTAAATTTTCTCGGACTTGTTTTAAGCCATGACAGTACAACTTGGGAGTCGATCCAGAACACTTTCTTGCATCTGCTAATCTCCGCGAATTCTAAGGCTTCTCTACATGTTCGGTATAACCTTGAGAGCGCGAGACAACCCATTAACTCCAAGCGTGGTATTGACTTCCTCTTTAGGGGTGAGACAAAGGCTTTCACCATGAGCTGAACGCAGGTGTAGCTGCCGTCATCAAGTTTCCAACGAAGAAACATGGCTGAACCATAAGCCTTCTCTCCCGCGTCACAGAATCCGTGTATTTCTGGCATTCCAACTGCATTATCTGGCTTTAACTTTCTTTTGAATTCGTACTTGAGAAGTTGGTTGAGTACTTGGACATTTCCTTTCCATTTTTTTTTTAATCTGGTCTGGTAGGACTTCATCCCAGGAATAGCCTGAACTCCACAATTCTTGTAGATCAATTCTCATCTCGATGGTTGTTGGAGTCACGAGGCCTGTGGGATCCCAAAGCTGGGCCAGGTAGGCGAGGCAATTTCTCTTTGTAACAGGCTTCTCCTCTGCAACAATCTCGGTTTTCTTAAAGGTAATGGTGTCTCGAACCTTATTCCATTTGTGTCCAAGAAAATCTACATGCTCTTCGTCTGTCTGATCAACTTTCTTGTTGTTTGAATGCCACTGTTTGATTTGAAACTGACCTTTGCTGAGAATGGCGTCGATTTCACTCGTGATCTGCTTGCTTTTATCTTCGTTTTCTCGGGAGCCACCAATGTCATCAACGTAGACATGGGTTCGGAGTTCCTTCGCGGCTTCCGGGTACTGGTCTTGAGAAGCTTTGGCTAAGGTAATGATTGCTCCTGCGGCTATATCTGGGGCTGGTTTGTCTCCAAAATTAAGTCTTTTCCACTGATAGACCTTTGGCTTCAAACTTTCGTTTGTCCTCCATAGGAACCTGTGGAAGACTTGGTCGTCAGGATGGATTAACACTTGATTGAACATTTTCCTAACATCTCCGGTATAAGCCACTTTGTCGAAGCGCCAAGCCATAAGCACGTTGGGCAAACTGTTTATGTAGTTTGGCCCCTTTTCGAGATGCTCGTTAAGCGACTTTCCTCTTGGACCCTTCGCTGAGGCATCGAACACTAGTCGAACTTGCGTTGTTCGGTCAGGTGTGAACACGGCTTGTAAGGGCAAATACCATTCAGGTTGATCATGGTTTACGTTTTCAGGGGGAATTTCAACGACGAAATCTTGATCCAGCAACTTTTGAACTTCACTTTCAACGATTTCAAGACAATCTTTTTTCTTAAAGGACTTTTCAGAAGAAATCATTCTTTTATATGCAACATCGTAATTGCTCTCCTTTGGGGGTCCCTCGCCATTCCAAGGCATTCGCACCTGGATTCTCCCCTCAACAATCTGAGTCGATTCTGCAATTGATTTGATAAACTTGCTCTCCTTAAGATCATTATCTCTGCACGTACAAAGTTCGGTTGGTCTTACTCCCAACATGTCTTGTGTAAGGAGTTTTTTCATGTCTTCTAACACATCGACAGTTCCTACATCAATTGAATTGATAGCCGAGGGACGTTCACCCTGCTTTGAAGCAAATGTTCCCATGACGTACCACCCGAAGCAATTTCTCTTTGCAATTGGTTCTCCGGATTTCCCTGCGATAACGTGCATATCATTAAAGGCGTCGGCAAAGTCTGTTCCAATTAACAAATCAACTGTTCCGCCCGATAGATGTAATTGCTCTGAAACTGATTTCAAGTGGGGATAGCTTTCCAATGTCGTTCTCGAGACTGTTCTAGCTGGGCTGCATGGCTTGTTTATTGCATAAGCTCGGATAGATTTCTGAAAACTTGGTTCAGTGTTTGAAACAACAGTAATATCGAGAAACTCTGATGCTTCCGACTTCTTTTGGCCCCCTGCTAAGTTCATCGTTAAATGCGTTTTGGGTCCGCGTATGCCAAGTTTCCTCACAACGTTCTTTGAAATGAAACTCGTGTTTGAGCCGCTATCTAGCATAGCTAGGACTTCGGTAAAATTTCCATTTTGGCCTCTTATCTTTACTTTTTGAACTGGACAAATAGCGGGGACGCTTGTCTCGCCCTGAACATTGTGATTACTAGCTTCTTGACTTTCGTTTGCGGATGGAAGCGTTCCTGTGCTTTGGTCTGAATTTGTAAGAGGTACACGCTCATTGTGCAAGGAACGATGGTGGCGTCGCGTACACTTATCGCAAGTGGTACCGTCGGGCTTCTTACAAGAGTTTGTATGATGGGCTCGTAGGCATTTTCGACAGCGATTGTTTTGTTTTACAATTTCCCATTTCTCATCAACTGTTGACTTTTGGTACATAGGACACGCGGAAAGTAAATGCTTTGTTTTGCAACCAAGTGGGCATTTTTCATCCTGGTCTAGTCCACTGTCGTTAGCGTTATTGTCAGAACGGTGTTCTCTTGAATTATTGCGATAGTTAGTGTCTCTTTTGATGCGCGATCGTAAACTTGCTTCTTTGTTAAGCCAATCAATCAAATTTAAAACATTTTCTTCTTTTCCCATGCGTAGCATTTCGCGGCCAAATTCAATGTTATCGCTGGCATCCAATTTAGACAGAAGCTGTGACATGACAAAGGGTGCTTCCGATGTGCTTGTTACTGCGCAACCGTTTTGTTCCATGTTGTTCACGAAGCTTAATATTCTAGCAGCGTAACGCGAGAGCGAGTTCGAGTCATTCTTTATTGGTTTGAGATTGGTAATTTCGTTTAGCAGTGTGTCCATTAATTTCCTTTGGTCTCCAAATTCAGTATCAAGAATTTTCCACGCCTCCTCGATTTTCTTGCTTGGCCGCACTTGATCAGACCAAAAAAAGTTTTTTGGTAACGCTTTTCTTAGTCTTTGCAGCTGTTCGTCTTCGTCCTGTTTGTACTTATACATCCAATAGTTAAATTCGCTCTTCCAAGTTGCGTAAGATTTTCTATTTCCGTCCCATGTTGGCACTGATAATTTCTCAAGTCCGTGACTAGCGGTCTTTTGCGAACCTAAAACGTCTGCCATTTTGGTTACTGCTGTGGTCATAGCTTCGAGCGCATCGTGCTTAAGCGGCGGTTCCTGGGAATTGCACGCTTTTTGATAAGTGGCAAAAGTTTCGCTGTATTTTAGAAAATCGCTTCTGACTTTATCTCCGACCTGCTGATTAGCCTTAAGTTGTTCTTCTGTAGATCCCGTCTCAATTAGCCTACCCGTAATTGCTTCTTGCTGTTTTTTAACACTTCTGTACTTAATTTCCATTTCTTTGTAAACATTTTCAAGCGTACTTAATACGGGCTGAACTTTGTAAAGCACTTGAAATTCTTCTAAAAGTTCGTACAATGCGACTATTGTACTATCTCTTTTCGCAATTAGTATTGATACGTCCACCTTAGGAGGCATTCTTGACTTAATAATTGTTTGTAACTAATCGCTAATTGCAAATGCGTATATTGCTGAATACTTGTAATTACTTGTGATAGATATGTAGATTTCTATTGTTATATTACGTAACTATTTCTATTGTTGTATTACGCAATTCAAACTTAACACAATTAAGCGGGAAATTAAGTGTTTTTTTCCTTTTGCGTTTTCTCTACTATTGAATAAAGTATTAATCTTAATTGTTCATCAGTTCTAAACTTCCAATATTGGAACAAAGTCAATTCATCGTCATGTAATCAATGCATCCAAATGTCTTCATGAAACGCTCTTCTGAATTGCAAGTAAGGTGTCATCTAAGCAGGGTCCAGTTGCGTAACTTCTGAACTTGAATTCAAATGATTCCCCGAACTTTTTGCGGTAATAAAGGAACTGTTTTACCTTTTTCCTTCTGAATATGCTGCTTTTGTAGATTCCCGTCTGCTCCTGATTTTCTGAGGTCTTGAGCTTTCACTGCCACTTGTCTAGCTTCTGCTTGCGACTTTTCCTCGGCGGTTCGTCAGCTGCTAACTTCAAATCGGCGAGCTTGAGGCTTTGAACAGAACTTGTGACTTCTCTTCTTCGAACTTGTTCAGGTTTTTTTGACTGATTTGGATATATGTCGTATCCACGTAGAAGAGTATCACGAACCAGTTTTTGCACTTTCGTCACGTTTATTCTGCCACTTGTAATTTCCTTATTACACTTCTTAAACGTTGACTACTCCGAGCGAGAGGGAGCGTCAAAAAAACCTGGTCCATTTCTGCCTGTCTTAATGTCTAATACCGCTTATATAACCTAAAATATCCTCAAGGGACTAAATAAACACTAGGTAATTTACGCGGTAACGCCGGCTGTGGGCGGAATGCAAAACAGTTTAGTTAAAATATCTCTAGTGTAGAGTAAATCCTATTGAATTGGAGAGGGAAACTGAATATAAAGAAGCCTGCAGAACAGGCGTCATTTTTTCACGTTTTTTAGGCGAGCGAAGATATGCTTAGTACATTTCTGTTAGTCTTAAAGATGTCAGTACTCGATATAATTAGATAAATTGCCTCACTCCTAAGTGTGTTTGGAGAAACGGAAAACGCGACTGCGTGCGATAGTTTCGCGCGGTGGAACATGAATGAATGAAGAGTCGTGTATGAGAGGACAATAGACGTGCCCTCTTACAATACATTTTAACGTGTGAACAGTAAGTTCGGACGTCAGCATACAAACGGGCCACTGACAGCCGCTCTCAGTCCATTTATAAGCTTACTGTACCCACCCAACCCATGATGTGAAGGTTGACCACAACACCGAGGTCTACGTCCCCTACTCTTTTCAAACAGTGGTGGAGGTTCTTTTACGTCCCACAAGAACCAGATATGTTAAGTGCTGCGACACGGGATCTACTGAACAATCTTGATGTTATATTTTGCCTGACAATATTTAGTTTACTGTGTTTTTTTTTTTTTTTTTTTTTTTTTTTTTTTTTTTTTTTTTTTTATTATTTGCTTTACTTAACCAATAATTACAATATTGAACACTGCTTACACTGCTTACATTATTTACAACATTCATACCATACTTACAATACTGACAATACTTATTGCTTACATTGCTAACAATACTACTGTTTTCAAACATTATTACATTTCGTATGCTTCAAGTACACAGTTGCATCGGAAGAAACTTATTTAAGGATAGTTGGCGTTACTGAGGCAGGATAAGCTACGGATGAAAGACATAGAGAATATCAGGGGGCGTTGGGAATAGCGCCATGGTAGAAACGATAGTTTCTACGTGATGTCGTGTAGGAATGACCATTGTTTGGGCAGAACATTGTTTGCTTCTGCTTGTGCTTGTATGTTGTAAATTGTCTTTAGGTGTTTGAGAAATCCTTGCAATAGAGGTATAGCTTCTTTTGTTTTGCAGAGCCAGATATAGTGCCTGGCAATAAGAAAACAAAAGTTGATCTGGCGTTGAAGTTTAGAAGAGTCTGATCTCAGGCCTAGTGAAACAGTCATGTCTGCAGAGTAACTATCGGGAATAATTTGGCAAAGTTTTAATCGCGTTATGATGCTCTCCCAGAAGAGCGCCGTTTTGGGGCAGGACCAGAAAAGGTGTACGAGTTTTTCTGGTTCTTTTTTACAAAAGGAGCAGTTGGAGTTTTCTTTTACTCTTATCTTAGTTAAGAAAGCGTTTGTTGGTATTCTTCTGTGCAGCAATTTAAATTGAAATTCCCTGAGTTTTATGCTTTTTGTGATTTTATGAGCTAGCTGGTAGGTCGCACCCCACGTTATTTCGTTTTGACCTAAGTTGCAGTCTTGATTCCATTTTTGCTGGCTTGTAGTAGGGGGGGCACTTTTCTTTGTAATTAATTTGTCATACACCAACTTGCTTGCTTTTTGGGCTTTCATTAGTTTTGTCGAAAAGCTTTCGTAACTATTACCTTCGTTTGTGTGGTCACCTTGGTTGAATGTGTTGCATAGCTTTTTAAGAGCAGAAATTATTCCACAGTATGCCAAGGGTTGGACCTTGATGTCGTATTTGTTTAAAAGTTCTGGTGGAGTGAGGAATTTTCCTTCTCTGTTCCTTAAGTGCTTAACTTTTGTGATGCCTTTACGATACCATTCTTTAAAGAAAATAGGGCTGTCGTTAATCCTTACAAGTGAGTTGTACCATATGCCTTGTTCTGAAAGCTGGCTCTCTGATGTTATCCTCTCTTCAAAATTGATTTCTGACCAGATTAGGAGAATTTCCTTTAAGAAACTGTCTTGCGTTTTGAAGATATTAGCTATGTCTATCTTATTAAGGTTGCTTGTGAAAGGTAGGGTACACTCAAACTTTTTCAGTTCAAGATCTAGAAAAAGTTTCCATTTACCCTGATTATCTGTATCCAGGTACTTTTTTATCCAAGTGGTTTTTAGCGCTTTATTGAAAGATAGTATGTCAATCATTTTGAGGCCACCTGCTGGGTAATTGTTAATCATAATATCTCGCTTTATTTTATCGCCCTTTCCGTTCCAAAGGAACAAGTAAAAGAGCTTGTTAATCTCGCTAATTATTTTTTTGTTTGTGCACAAGGGTGCCAAGACGTACACAATTTGAGAAGCTACTAAGCTTTTCAGAACAGTGATCTTCCCACTTAAGGTTAATCTACGGTATTTCCAGTTGCTTAGAATATTGTTAATTTTTTCCAGTTTTTCCTTATAATTTAGAAGTACAGTGTTTTCAGGGTCTGTCGTAAACCAAACGCCTAAAGATTTTACTTTGTTTGTTTGCCATCTGAAATTTCTTTCTGGAAGAAGAATTTCTGTTTTTCCACTATATGTTCCGATCCAAATTGCTTCTGTTTTTTTACTGTTGAGTTTGAGACCCGAGGCTTCTCCAAAATCGTCAAGTGTGTTGAGAGCAGCTGAGAGCGACGTTTGTGAACCATTCAATATTAAGGTTGTATCGTCTGCGTATTGACTTATTTTAATTTCCTCTTGGTTAACGTGTATTCCTCTGATATTGCTGTTTCTTTTAAAAGCCTTGGCTAAGACTTCAACTGAAAGAACAAATAGATATGGAGACAACGGGCACCCCTGCCTGACCCCTCTTTCAATTTTAAAGAAGTTGCTTGTCCAGCCGTTGTTTAAGAAGCAGCTCTCTATGTTGCTGTAAAGGCATTTGACCCAGTTTACAACACTTGGGCCGAAACCGAAGTATTGAAGAGAATTTATGATAAAAGGCCATTCAATCGTGTCAAACGCCTTTTCGAAATCAAGAAATAATAATAGCCCTGGGATATTTTTTTCTTTGGTAAAACGAATAACATAGTCTATTAATCGTATGTTCTCGCCAATAAACCTGCCTTTCATAAAGCCAGTTTGATCACAGCTGATGAGATCGGGAAGAACCTTTTTCAGCCTGTTAGCCAGCCTTTGCTGCAATTTTGTAGTCGCAGTTGAGAAGAGTAAGCGGTCTCCAGTTTTTAATGAAATACGGCTCAGCGTCTTTCTTGGGAATGAGTTTGATTACTCCTCTTCTTTGTGTGATGGAAAGCTGACTCGTTTCGTGCGCATAATTAAGAGCATTAATCAATAAGTTTGATATGTTTGTCCAAAATACTCTATAAAATTCTGAAGGTAGCCCATCAGATCCAGGGGTTTTTCCCTGTTCCATGGTTTTCAGGGCTGCAAGGCATTCCCTTTCAGTTAGCAGGCCTTCACAGTTGTTCCGTTGTTCGTCATTCAGGACGGTGTCGTTTTCGTGTTTAAAAAAATCATATGTGTCAATTAAATTGTGTATATTTCTGTTGGATGTATATAGATTCATAAAAAAAGATTCCCCTTCTGCTAATATTTCCTGATCCGAAGTAATAAAGTTATTTTCGTCCACTTTAAGTTGGCTTATAATGCCTTGCTTATAGTGTCTCTTTTCTAGGTTGAGGAAATATTTCGTATTTTTTTCTCCTTCATTATGCCATTTAATTTTAGCTCTCAATATGGAACCTTTCGTACGAGTCTCAATAATTCTTTCTAACTCACTCTTTAGATCATTCAGTTGTTCTGCAAGTTCAGAATTTTCTGTTACGCTAGAGTCTCCGTTCTCCATTTTCGATTCTAGTTTGGAAATTGCATGCTCTAGTTCTGCCTCACGGCCCTTTGTTTTCTTAGTTTTATTCATTGCGTATTTGAGCGATTTTTCCCGTATTTTAAGCTTAATCATGTCCCACAATAGAGCAGAGTTTACCATGTCATCGTTTTCATATTCGTCTTGAACTTCCTTAATCGTTGTCTTAATAAGATTAACATAAGCAGTTTCGGTTAAAAGAGAGGTATTTAATTTCCAAAGGCCGGGTCCTCTGCTATTTGCATGAAGAGACAGATCTAAAGTAATCATGGAATGGTCTGTTTTATATCCTGGCACTATATCGGTGTTAGTGACGTCCCCAATAACGCTTTGGCTTATTAAAAAGAAATCAAGTCTACAGTAAACCTTAGGTTGTCGTTGTCTCCAAGTGTACCTTTTGTCATCTGGATTGTGAATTCTCCAGACATCGAGAAGATCTAGGTTCTCTGAAATTTCTTGAACGGTCTTCAAGCTATTTTGGTGAGTTTTGGCAATGCCACCTTTTTTGTCATTTTCGATGTTAAGAACAAGGTTGAAGTCACCGCCAATTATTATGTCTTCACAGTTAAAATTTAAAAGATGATCGTAAAAGTTTTGAAAGAATGAAGGTTTATCCTCGTTGGGAGCATAGATGTTAGCGAGGGTCAAAAGCTTTTCGTTAGCTTTTAAGTCACAGATAATAAATCTCCCTGCAGGGTCGGTGTAAAGTCTTTGGAGCTGAAGGTTAAAATTATTGTTAAAAAGAATACATACCCCTGCTTTGTTGCTTTCAAAAGAGGTGAAGTAAGCTTGATAGCCCCATTCTGCTTTCCACAAGTGATTTGTTTTTTCTATACAGTGTACTTCTTGGAGCATGCATATTGATGGCCTTTTGGCGCGAAGCCAATTAAATACTTCTCTTCTTTTAGCGTCATCCCTAAGTCCCCTGACATTCAATGAAGTTATTTTCAAAGTCACGATTTGTTCAAGTCTTTTGTAATAAACGTTGTCTCGACGGGAAAAAAACATGTGCGCCTCAATAAAGGATTTGCATTCTTTCTATTAGGTGTAAAATGATTGATGCAAAAGGTACTCGATATTTTAAACAAATAATGAAGACTAAAACGTGCATATAATATTAGACTGAAGCAAATGATCACAAAAGGTAAATTAAACAAAATAACACTTTGAATAAATAAAAAAGAGAAGCGCAAAAACAAAGAACAGAGCATAGACAAATTTGTAGTTAGTAAAATTAAATTACTTTGGCAGCGAGAAATTTGAATGGTTGATAAGACGTCCCTCTCCAGACTTAACGTAGATTATTTTGCCTGTTCAGTTTATAATTGATCTAAGTCCTCTTCGGAAAAAATTCTAACAGGGGAGCCATTACTGTGTTTTTACGTAACCTTACTGTTATTTTAATTTATTTAGACTCTTGTTTATCTTTTTTTATTTCTCATATTTGTTTTTTATTGCGAGAATACTCCTTGGGTAAAGATAGTCGATGCTATCTAACACAAACGTCTAAAAATGGATCGTAAAATAGGATCAATTAATGTTAGAGGTTTGGGAGACCAGGTCAAGCGGCGAGAAATCTTTAACTGGCTTTGAGCAAAAAAAATATTCAGTATATTTTATTCAAGAAATGCACTGTACAGAAAACAATAAGAATGATTGGCGGGCCGAATGGGGCTATCAAGCTTTGTTCAGCTGCTGCACCAGTAAAAAGGCAGGTGTTGCCATACTTTTTAATAATAACTTCACCTTTCAAATTTGTAAAACATATTCCGATCCCGAGGGACGGTTTATAATATGTGATCTGACTGTAAATGGGAAACAATTAACGCTGACAAACATTTACGCTCCAAACAACGATGATTCAAATTTCTTCACCTCGGTTTTTAGTCATTTGGCTGATTTCAAGTGCGACGAGATCATAATAGGTGGCGATTTTAATTAAGTTTTAGATAGGATAGGATAGGATGGGATAAGTGCTTTATTATCAACAGAGCGCCTACAGACACATGTGTTTACAACGATAGCAAAGATTTCCGTGCAATAATTACAGAGGTGTACATTTGTAAAATTTATAAATATACAACTATTAAACAAGGTTATATTTAACGCGTCTATCTCTTTCGCGGAAGCGATCATATACGTATTTAGCCACAATTTTTTGCGTTTTCTCTCCTTGCTTCATACTTATCAACGTTGTAAAGGCAGAGCTTGGAGTCATAGAGTCAAGAATAAGATTAGTTTCCTTTTTTAGCGTATTGAACAGCTCTCTCCTAGGATCCCTATAGGCTATGCAATTCATCAAAAAATGCTCCTCGTCTTCAAATCCAGTTTTACATAATGGACAGATTCTTTGGTCTGGTGGTTGATAGGGTTTAACGTATCGTCCAGTTTCAGTTGCTAGTTTGTGGTTGCTTAATCTTAGCTTTGTGATTGCTACTCTATGATTGATGTTTCTTACATTTGTGAGGTAATTTTCGTAGTCATGGGTAAGTTTAAATTTCCTAAAAGTTCTTAGTTTGTTTTTTTGATGCGGGTCCTTTCGTTCATCATTGTGTATTACGCTAATCCATGTTTGCTGTTCTATGTCTAAGAGTCTCTGCCGTATATAGTTCATGATTGCGGGAGTGTTAGTTTTCGCTGACCATATGTCGCCAAGATCTGCGAGATTTAATAATGTCGAAAAAGATAAAAAGGGTGGCCTTGCAAGAACTCATAAAAAATCATTGGAAGTTATCAATAGCGTCTCTGAAAGCTTAGATCTGATCGACGCCTGGAGACTGACTCTTCCAGATTTACATGGAGACAAAAAAAGCCTGAAATCCAATGTAGACTTGATTTCTTTCTAATTAATCAATGCACTTTCTATAATATTATTAATGCAGAGATATTAGCGGGCTACAAAACAGATCATTCTATGATCACCTTACAAATTTCTTTACGCTCTAACACTAGAGGCCGAGGTTTTTGGAAACTAAATACCTCCTTCTTATCTGAAACAGAATATGTCAACCATATTAAGTCAACCACAGCACAAACTATCGATGAATATTCTCAAGACAACACTGTTGACCCAGGCCTTTCATGGGATATGGTTAAAATGAAAGTAAGAGACGTATCTATTAAATATGGAACAACTAAGAAGAGAAATCTAAGAAAAGATCAGGAGGAAATTGAGATATCAATAACAACCTTAGAAGAACAGCTTACGCACTCTGATGTCAATGACAAACAAAAGAAACAAATATTGTGCGATATTGAAGGAAAAAAACGTGAGCTAGAGACGATAATTGAATACCAGACACGATTTTACGATCGAAGTCTCGGTGGTACAATGAGGGCGAGAAAAACACTAAGTATTTCCCCAACCTTGAAAAGAGACACTGTAAACAAGCAACAATAACACAGCTTAAAGTTAGCGAAGATGACTTTATTTCTACAGACAAAGAGAACTTACTTGAGTGTGATAATTTTTATAAAAATCTTTATACCTCTAAAGTAGATACCAATAAGAATGCAGATGCCTTCTTCCCGACCCTAGAAGAACAGAAACGATTGAGCCAAGAAGAGCAATCCCTTTG
>OZ038003.1:17927571-18055071 GCA_964035705.1 Porites rus | reverse complement strand
GGAGACGAACCTGCCCGTCTCCATCTCGAGGAGGACAAAAGGAAGAAAAATCCTTGTATTTGGGCTTTGTTTAGCCACTCTTCCCGGGAAAACAGGCGCTTCCCGTTTTCCTCCTTCGCTTTCCTCATATCTTGCGAGACTTGTCGCGGATCCTCTTTCTTTTCCAGATTGCTCACCAATTCCAAACTTGGAGATGAGATACTGCCTTACTTTCTCTTAGATGCGAACAGTGCCACCTTTTGGCTTATGAAGTGCCCATCCTTCACTTAAATTCTACTGGAAAGGTTCGCTACCCTGTCTCTCGATAACATTGGTACTGTCGTCTTCTGAAAGTTTAAGGGATGAGAATTTTTCAACCCAGCTTAAATCTAGAGATTTCAAAGCTGTTCTAATGTCAAAAATAAAGGAAATGACCCATGAATGCCAGTGCTCAGTGGAAGGATAATTACACCATCAAGCAGTGACCCAATGGCCCTTGTAGCCGTCTATAATGGAGAGATTGTAAGCTGGTTATGAAAATTACACTTTTTTCTCTTTTGCTTTGACTTTGTGACGTGGTTTTGTCACAATTTGAACAGACACGCGTCACTCTTACGTAATGTTTTAACGGGAAACCAAACAGCATCATTTTATTTCCAAGTGGATATATATTCAGCCGTTCTTAGCCACCATTTGCCACAACAAAAAAGTATATGTATATATTAAGAGTGGTACAAAAAAAAAACAGTTTACTTGTAAAAACCTTAGTGTTTTTTATATCTTTACATACTTATAAAAAATTGTAGAGGGTAAATGAAAATGAAAAAGAAAATATGTCCTGCATAGCAGTCTTTCAAATTTCCTTTTAGCCGACAGGGAGTCGTGCAGAGGCATAGGGCTAAGGCAACACAAAAAATTAGGAGCAGGGAGAGGAGCTTATTTAGCCGGCCTTTTGCATGTAATTGTACGTACAATATAATAAGCGTGGTACACCAAAAAATCGGTTTACTTATAAAACTCTTTGTCGTTGTCGTATGAAAAAAAAGTACAGGAAAATTGCAAATGAAAAGAATGGGGTTTAGCGATAAAAGTTCACATCGAACCAAGGAATGAGCTGAAACTAACATAGTTCACTTGACAATTGTATGTCAGGCTTATAAGTGGAAAACGCTAAAAATTGTACATCGCTAGTTTTATTAACACCTTACGTAAATGACATTGGTTACTGTTACGGAAAATCATATTTTAGAGTCAGCTTTGTATAAACCAATGATTTTGCATACATTCTTGGGAACAGTAAAAATGATTTAGAACAAACCTTCTAAGTGTAGTGTCCATTCCCTGCAATAACGCGTAACTAAAAGGTTCTGAAACAAAAGACACTTTATTTTATACCACTGAGGAGAAGCAAAAAGGTCATATAGGTACTTCGGTTAAAAATATTTAAATTACTCTATTAATTAATACCAGTTCTAATTTAAAGGAAAAAGTTATGAGAATAAGATAAAAGTTGTCTGTACCACGAAGCATGCTTTCACTGTTTAGACTGAGAGTCCTAAAGCTTTTTAAGCGTGTATTCGAATATCTTATGACGATAAGTCTGCCACCCACTCCACCCTGCGCCGTACTGTTTTCACTGAGCGGCTGGTCAGCGGTCACGTTTATGAGGTAAACATGGCGATCACCTCCTGATCACCGTTCTTGTCGATCAGAAAATCAAAATACCAGCGTGATATGGCCTCGAAGATGAAGCAGTCATGTTGTTTGATTCGTACTTCACATTCGAGTCGAAGCTTGGGTGGCACAGGTTATTTCTTACGGTGGAATCGACGAGGGAAATTCGAACACTAGTTGTAGTGTTTGAAATGTTGGAAGAAATGGTCGCATGGGGATGTAAGAATGGTAGGTTTAACGAACAATTTCAAATTTTGCCTTTTGAATTGAAAGTGAAGTTCATTTGAATGCTTTCGTATGTATTTCTGACGGTTTTAGATCTACCTGCTCGATTTACATTTGCTACGCTTCATGTTGACAAGTCCCTCAAAATGGCGGCAAAACTTGGAGATTGCCGAAAATTAGGTAAGTTCACGGAGTTATAACGTTTTAGTAAAGGTCGGGCCGCAAAGTTTTTTTCTGTAGTTACCTTTTCTATGGCACCTACTTCCTAGCTATATTAGTTGGATCAGTTAAGAACGCCTCACTTTTTCAAAAATATACCTTGAATTTGATCGGTTTTCGCGTGTGTGACTTAAGCGAACCGATAAGGTGTCGTTCAAGTCTTCCTGTTTGCTTGATTGAAACGTGATGTTCACGAAAGTCGCCTCGATGGATAAGATAGAGTTAATATACATGGCTGTGGTATTTGTTTTTTGCTGAGTCCCGTAGTTTGTTGTAAATCGTCCACCAAAGTTGCCTCAAATTAACGTCTGGAAAAGTGTCACGACAGGCCTTCGCTCGAGTGAAAATTAATTTCCGTAAAACTCTGAAAAATAAAGAGATCCGATCAAACGGATTCTGGTTTTAGTATAGGTACATGAATGTCTTACAACACACAAGAAATGAGCTAAATCTGGGTCTCAAGCAAAATCGACCGGACCGCTCTTACAGAGACACTCTCTTAAGTGTCTATAAGGTAAAAAAAATATATTTTAATTGACAATTCACATTAACCACAGCGTGTGTGTGTGTGTGTTAAACTTATTTCAAGTTTGCCTTCATTTTGCCACCCCAGTCATCTAAGTCTTCTCTCGGAAGCCTCTTGGACCGTGAAAAGAGCTGAGACGTAGATTAAGGATCCATGTTGTAAATCAAGGAACAAGTGACCTTAGATAAAAGTAAACAAGTGTGGAGTGCTAGAAATATTTCTTCCAATTCACGAACTGAAACTGCTGTTAAAAGTTACAATTAGTTATTTAATAACGAGTTTTCGATTGATTTGTTTTGAAATAGGCAGAGTACAAGATGGAACTGAGCGATGCAGAAGTGAGCACTGTAACCGTACTGTACGCCTTTACGATGCTTGCAGCTATTGTGGGCAACTCCTTTCTGATATATATCGTGAGGAAAAAAACTGAGGTACGGTCACTGACAAGTTCTATGTTCGTCAACATGGCCATAGCCGATCTATTGGTGGCCCTGTTCATGATGCCTCTTTCCATTGTCGTCGCTCACACGGGAAATAAGTGGAAGGTCTCTGGGTTGCCTGGTGACATCATCTGCAGGAGCTATATTCTAATTTCTGATGCCACCCTCATTGCGTCTATCCTCTGCCTGGTTTTTATGGCGATCGACAGGTACTGCGCAATTGTCTGTCCTCTGTCGGTCCACTCTGTGTGGTTCAGAAAGGCGAAATTTGTCACACCTTTGATCTGGGTTATGTCAATCTCTCTAATGGCTATCATGCCTGTCGTCTACAAATTAGATGATGAATACTGCGGAATTGACCCGGATGTTTTGGGCCAGAACGCGACATTTCTTGGTGTTTACCTCTACATTTTCCTCATCACCTACCTAATTCCTCTGGCCATCATATGTCCGCTGTACGCGAAAGCTGCTCGTAAGCTATGGTTTAACCAGGCTCCAGGCAATCATCTGATTGAAGAACAACAGAGTCGACAGCTGGTTACAAGAAGGAAAGTGGTGCGCATGCTCGTCATCATTGTTGTGGTGTTTGCTTTTTGTTGGCTTCCCGCGCAGGCAATACACCTTCTCTGGGCAGCAGCACCTTATAGTGACCACCCGCCAGCAATTGTCATGTACTTGGGATTTTGGGTGGCCCACGCAAACAGTGCCATCAATCCTTGGCTGTATATTGCCTTAAGCACCAAGATTAGATTGGCCTTTAACCGGATGGTAACCTTCCGAAAATCTCATCCGGCCTTCAGGAAAAGTACCCAGAGAGGGAGTAACTCAACTAAGGCCAAGACATTCCCGGAGGCTAGGGTGTAGTCATACGAACCAAGAGACCAAGGGCACGATCCATTCAACCAAAATTTCCGGAAATTTCGGTCTAAAACTCAATGGATCGGTTCGGTCCAACCAGAAAAGTTTCGAAAAAACAGGTCCACCTTTTGAGGTGGTCCTCTTTTCCCGGTTGGACCGGTCTGAATTTTGGTTGAATGGATCGCGCCCCAAGAGTAGAAGGCATATGATTTGCAGCTAGCAAATTGTTTCAGGGACATTTAAACTTTGCCTTTGAATGCACGCAATAACTGCAGATTACTTAATGCAGTGGTAAGTAGTGGATGAAATAGAGATAAAGTCATCGACTAAAAGTTTAAAATAGAGATTCCCCTGATGATTTTTGCAGGTAAATGAAGTACAGTCGACTCCCGATAACTCGAACCCTCGCTAACTGGAACCTCGCGCTAACTCGATCCAAAATCGATTTGCCCTGGATTTCCGTCATACATTTACTGTAATTTTACCTTCGGTAACTCGAACCCTCGATAACTCGAACTCCCGCTAACTCGAACCAATTTTCGTTTCCCCTCAGGTCATTTTCTATATAATTTTATCCTCGATGACTCGAACCATGTTTTGAGCCCTTAAAAAGTCCGGAAAAAAGCCGTCTACTGGCGTCCGAAACATTGAATTTTGGATTTCCTATTAACGTGTTGTAGGAGTATAGTTTACTAATGGAGGCTGATGTTGATTGTCACAGGCTAACGTGAAGCAGCTTTACTTCTCAAAACAGTAAAACGCATGCTCTATTTAGGCTATGTTTTGTTACGTTACGTTGTGATTTATAATCTAGAAGTATCTTCAGTTTAATTTTCACTTGACATTTCTACTATTAAATGTGATTAAAATGTTCACTGTGCAGTAAAAACTGCATGTTTTTTACCTTACTCTCGGCTATTTTCTTCGAGCTCCCGATAACTCGAACTCCCGATAACTCGAACTTTTTTCGATTTTTCTTGAAGGTTCGAGTTATCGGGAGTCGACTGTATTAGTAGAAGTTTTTTAACTTATTTGTTGGTTCAATATGTAAAGTACGGAATGTTTTTCTAAAAGTAAAAGAGCCTTGTAAATTATGCGTTTTTAAACTCTAATGAGAGCTTGACACGTATCGGAGTAAACGCATTTTCAGAGATCTACTGATGATTGGACCAGTGCACTTACGCATTTTAAAATAACTTACCGTTAAATACAGTAACTGTTTTGTGGATAATGTATTAAATAATGTATTGATTAAAAACACATAAACAAACAAACAAACATTGATGATGACATGTATCTTTACATAGAAAATAGATGCTACTTGAAAGTCTTTAAATTTGAATAAATGAAAACCATACGATGTCTGAGTATGTTTTCTTCGGGTCACTTTTCTTGACATCCAATGTCCATTATCGGACATCTAATGGAGCAATTCGCAGGGGCATAGAGTCTCTGAGTCTTTGCATAATCCTGCTCCGCCCTCGCCCAAAACAATAACAGGTTAGCTCAATTAGACCATGATGCCGTGAGTTTATGCCCTGCATTTCCAAACAGTTCCATGAGTGCAGGTAATCCTTTCTAATCCATTCTAGTTTACAGGGTCGTTTAACAGCGTTGAGTCTTTGGTTTAAAATTGCAGTAAACTTGACTAAGTGACGAATTCATCAGTCCTGCAAAATTGAGAAAACTTTATTTTCAAAATGAAGAAACTCTTTTTCTAAGAATTAAGTTCCACCACAATGAAGGGAAAATAATTTGTACTCCTCCTCCTAGTCCTTGTCATTTATCCCTGTCAGCCGCAAAATCCATTTTCTCATCTTGATTATTTTTTAACTCGTCCACCGATAAGTCGGCTATCTCATTCCCAAATATAGCCTGCAATGCAAATGTCACGTATGCCGTCGTCTCCGTTTCAAGAACTAGTCATGAGCTAGTGCTGCAAAGTTTGATTGTGTACGTTCACGGAAGTCCACAAAAAGTTGACATCTGTCAGGTGAAACTAAACCAACAGTTGCGACTCGCACGCCAATAAATGAGTCATTTATTGCATTCAACCTTCATAGAAACATGCGCTGCTTGTTTCACCGAGGGCGCCGGTTATTTGAAAGCTGAACACTTGCTTTCATCAGGGTATTATTACCTACCTCTTACTAACCGAGTTCGAGGTCCGTACTGCAAGTTACGAACCGAGTTTTTCTAGTTGACCAATCACAGCGCGCGTACTTTTCATATGTCGGGTAAATCCCAGAGGATCGGGGATTTACTTTTTGTCGACCGTCTAGGATTTTGCCGATGTATCGGATAATCGTCGGAAGTGTGTCCTAGACTCCCCCGAAAATGAATTTGACTGAAAATGGAAAGTGCGCCAAAAATTGAAACTTGTGCACAAAAGCGTGATAGGGGGACTGGAGCCCAGCAATTTAGAGGACTGGTAATGACCGAAATCCATCGCCGACGTCCCCAACGGTACAAATTTGAGTTTTCATTTGTCGGGAATGATCGTCGACCATCGCAGAAATCTGGGACGCATCGGGAAAATAGAAGCGCTCCCGATTCTCCAGATTTGTGCCCGACCATGCCAGACGATCGGAGATATCTGCGATTTCGAGTTTTCATTAGTCGGCAAAATCTGGGACGGTCGGGAAACAATAAAATCCCCGATCGTCTGGGATTTTCAAGGCATATGAAAACGAGGCTACAGTATTATCAAAGACATCGTACTGCAGTTAGGTGATATTGCTCGAGTTTGTAGTGTCTTCACGCGACTCCTACAAATGAAGAGCTTGCTCGCAGCAGGCTATCCCAAATCAAATAATCTCTACCTGCATCTTCGGTCTTATTGGCGTGTTCAGAGCAGCTGAGGTTTGAGTTCGTATATCCCTATTGTGCTCTTTAATCTGTTCATGCACAGCACAAGACAGCAGCTACTGAGCCTAATAATACCAACAACTGATGCGGGATTTCGATCGAAACCCAACTACCAGGATCAAGGTTCCTAATTCACCAGTTACTACCAACCACGATGATGTCTAACTCAGTCTTGGTCATTCCTAAAATGTTCTTATTTATTCCACAATAATTGGTCTCGGCTCCATTAAATCTTAAACCAATTCTTGGTTTGCAACCACGTGACAAGGCGGCCATGTTGGGGGTCAAAACAAAAGAATATTTCTTCCAAGAATTTACATGAAAATAGAGTTTAGTTCCCAGAGGAGAGAAAAGCTTTTGTTCTTGACCACCAACATGGCCACCGTGACGTCACGTGCAAACCAGCAATAGAGAAGAGAAGACGTTACATATTGTTACCGTGGTAGCAAAATCTCTGGATATCAACAAACCGTGGTCCTGCAATTATGACAGAGAAAACAAAACAAATGTATGTATGACTTTGCTGTGCATGATTGCACTCAGGAACAAAACGGTAGCTCAAGTTTTTCCTTCCATTGTTCAATAATAAAGATGGCTGTCTCCGTCAAGAAAGATTTTTGAGATCCAGAAATATAGCTACCATGGTAATGTGACGTCACGTGTCTCTCTATCGTGGAATTGCCAATCATATTTCTTTCTTATCAGGCATCGCTGTAAATCAGGCACATCTCGTGAGCAGACACCTGGAATTGGTTCCTTGTTATTCCAGCCATTTTCTTAAGATCTCTGCGACACGGACACCTCTCCGCTGATCTTCAATCGCTTTCTGTGAATCTCTTTAAGGCAGACACCTTCCTAAGAAGGCGGGGCACCAAGCACTGGTCCTTGTTATTCCTCAGTTATTTTCCTGGGATCCCTAAGACACGGAAACCTTCCCGCCGATCTTCGGTCGCTTTCTGTGAATCTCTTTAAGGCGGACACCTTCCAGTTTCCTGATCCATTTTACGTACTTACAAGTTCACGGTTACAACATGCGTATGTTGTTCAAATCGCATAAAGTAGTGTAGTACACAAAGCTGTCTTAGAAACACACACAAAAACTCGAGTTATGAATAGCGCCCACCACAGACTTGGAGATTTTGCTCGCAACCTGAGAAATATAGGGGTTTCCACGACAATGACAGACATCTAAAAAAACACCAAGAAAATTAACTTCTTTAAACTTGGTTTATCTTAAGACCATTCATCTCTGTATTTAAGGAGGCATACGGTTAAAAAAAATTATTTTTCGTTGATTTCCACTCTTTTTCTTAAATATCTAGCCAAGATTTCATTCAATCCAAAATGACTCAATTAAGTTACAGTCCTTAGTTCAATAATTATTTGAGCATTTTTGAATGATTTTTCGAATGTTTTAATGTGTAAAATTTAAGGAGGGGGGAGATGTTTGAAATTTGGAGAAAAAGGGAAAATATTGGATTTGGGGGTTGTTAAAAATTGAAATATGAAGTGAATAATAACTAGACAATATACCAGATTAGACTGCAAAACAGTCGGTTTTTTCTCAAAATCAGTAATCGGTAAAGCGTGGTGTAAGAGTCTTACGCGCACGAAGCACTCGAACCTCACACGCCCGTAGGGTGTGTGAGGCGAGAGAAAACCTTTCCCCAGTCTCGCTCTCCGTTTTCAGCCTCGTTCCCGACCTTTTGTTTGACTGCTCGCGCGTCCTTGAATAAACAAAAATACGGACTGTTTTGCAGTCTAATACCAGATAGTCCACCACCATAACAAGGTGCCTCTGATCTCATTAGCGGACTAACTGGTTTATGTGTATACCTAATATATTTCCTTCCCGAATCAACATCATTGCCTCCCAAAAAACAACCGTAATGCCCCCTTAAGGTGAGTTCATCTCTCCTAGTGCCTGGGTTTAAAAATTATGTAATTTGACTTTTTATATTTTGGCTTTACACCAATCAGATAACTTGAGCATTTCATGATTTTTCGAATGTTTTTAATGTGTAAGATTTAGCGAGAAGAGATGTTTGAAATTTGGAGAAAAAGGGAAAATATTGGATTTGGGGGCTGCTAAAAAATTGAAACATGAAGTAAATAATTAGTACACAATTGCCAGATAGTCCACTACCACAACAAGGTGCCTCTGATCCCATTAGCGGACTAATTAGAGGTTCATTAATGTAGGAAACCCAATATGAGAAGAGAATCAATTGGTATCATTAGCAAATAAAACCAGGTCATAGATATTTATAATAATGATAATAATTAGTGAATCGAAAAGAGGTACTTGACATTAGGTCGAGAACAACCTCAGTGTATTAAATGTGTCACTGAGGAACTAAGAACTCTTCAAATGATTTATGAAAAATCGGAAAACGTTTTTTAGCTTGCAAAGTTCTGTGCAGCTTACAAAAGCGTTAAAAATACCGTCCTTCTTATATGTCGACAGAACTGTTAAGTTGAACTGGATTTTGTACTAGACTGCGAGCAGTCTCTCTTTTTCTTCAGATTATTTTAATAAGGGGAGTACGAGTAAGGGAGCGTTGAGCGAGAAACGAGGGCGGCAGCCCGAGAAGAAAAAAGTTTGAGATAGTGCGAATAGACTTTTAAGTGACTTTATCGGTTTGTTGTCATCCAAAAATTTTGCTACCATGGCAATCTGAAGTAACGACTTCTCCTCTCTATAATTCGTAAGAGTTGAATACATTTCAGGTTAAATGTTATTACATTTACGGCTTTATTACATTTAGGGTCGTTTACATTAGGCCTACATTACATTTGGGGTTTCTACGACTCCAAGAAAAGGTAGAAAGTTCATTGTCAAAAACAGGTAATGTGTTGCAAGCCAAGTACATTTATTTTTTTGGAAGCGACGTCTAGAACCTTGTGTTTTAGTCTGAAATAGGCTCAGGATTTGGAGAGCAGGGCGGCACACTCTCACCGAAAGTTCCTTGGAGTATCCCCGATCCCTTAAACAACAACATTCGCCCTACCCCTCCCACTCACGTGCAGTAATGACTGAACCATATTTTTCTTGCGGTGTTTATTCGAGGTATGGCTAGATTCGAATTCGATACTCGTCTTGGATTATACGGAAAAAAAATTGCTCCCCTCGACCCTCGACATGGTACCCTCCAAAGACAAGTTGCACGTTTTTTGTTGCCCGCTTTTTCCGTAACTTAAGCAAGCATTGGCGAAATTTTATTTCTCTTTCTGAACCATGATAGGGTCGCTTGGAATTCAACTTCAGGAGGTTCGCCTACATTTGACAAAGAGAGAGGATAGGAATAACTGCGATAAAAGCTGAAAGAAGGCAAATTCAGATTTTTAGGGACGTTCTCGTTTCCGTCGCGTCGATTTATCTTAAAGTCCCTAATCGCTTGGCTTTACACGCACGGAGACAAAGAAAAATGAAACCGGCCTTCTACAGGGCACATTCTGACATTTTAACATCTCATTGTGACACAATAAACGGTTTTTTCAGGATGTGAAAAAGGCAGTATTTGAAAAGACGCTTACGGGCTCTCCCCAGTCTCTCTCCCGCCTTTTTCTCTCGTCTGCACTGTCGTCTGCACTGACCGAGAGCTCAGTACAGGCTACCTTCTTGGGTTGACTTTCAATAACATCCGTTGAAAGACCATTCACACCTCATGAAGTTTACGCAACTTAGTATTCACAGTACACTTAGACGAAATGTTCAAGTCTCTTAAAATTTCTGCTCCGCTAATGGTCATGAAGGTGTAAGTCTCTTCAATTTAATAATAAAGAAAAGTCAGAAAGGCGTGAGTCTGAGAATCGCAGAGCGTAGTGTCTGCCGTCCATCACCTACTTTACTACGTCACTGAGGATTACCCGGCGAGAATTGGTTTGATTTAAAGATAAATAGCAACACCCTTAACCCTAAAAAGAAGCTTACCATTTCGAGTAAGTGCTTGACCCTAATCACCAAAGTCAGCGCGCTAAAATAAAACGATAAGGAATACTACGCTGTGTTAACTTTATAACGCGTCTAAGCCACCTTTCGCACGAATGTTATTAAGCAGCAACAACATTGTTTTGAGACACCAATTATGGCGGAAGTGACGTCATGTGGAAACGCTGGATACAAAATTATAACTGCCTCGTACCCAGACGCCTCTCTTTCGATGAAAATGTGCGCGCAAAGGAAGGCGAGAAGAAGACAACGGGCGTCGCCTGCCGTCTGTACCCTTCCCATAGTCACTTGCGGTTCATCACCAGTCACTCGCGTTTCGCGCTCGCCTCTGCTATGCGAAATTAAAAACGAAGAGCCTGAGGAGGAATCTGAAATTATAATGTTCTAAAACAATTAGCTTATTCTTTCGCTGTGCTCAAATCGTACATATATCGAGATATGAAGTACGCGGGAATTTCAAAGAGCGCTCAAGAGAAAACGCAATTTAGACGATCGCCCATCTTCTGAGAATCAGCGGAAATTCGAATGGCAAGTGCCCGCGCGAGATTTCGACGTTGAAAATGGCGCAGTTTGTGTTAAAAAATAGCACATCTGACTATTTCAAGTGGACCCCGCGCTAACGGGTCTCCTTCTTGTGGGGCTCTTTCCACAAACTTCCCAGGTGGGCCTTATTTTAGTGCCAAAACGTATCCTGGTTCTTCCGGGTGACACCTTACTCGCCAGTGGTAATTTTTACACGCGCTATCGTAATTCCTCGCTCAACTTAGGGCTAGTGGTTTATATATCTCTCTCAACAAAATCTGTTTTCATGCTTCAGAATACATTTGTTGTAGTTGATTTTTTTTATCTCAGGTAATTTTTGTTTTTCTCAATATTTTTAGGTATGGTAATGTACGCTAATGAAGTTGAATCAAAGGAAAAATAAAAATTACCTGAGATAACAAATTAACTACAACATATACATGTTGTCTTTGCAATTCAAGACATTTTGAAATAAAAAAATCAAGTCAAGCCTCGATCTTTGCAATATTTAGTGGTACCTGTGCCGCCGGTTCGCGGTCTGCAATTTTTTTTATTACAACATGTCGACAAAAATTTTTACAAATTAAAACCTTTACGTTGTCGCATCCAAATTCGCGTTCGGAACAAGACAACATACATTTAACGTCGTGTATGTCTCCAGTTTTGCCATGATTTGCAGTTTTCTTTAAGGATTTGTGGTATATGAAACCCTTACTTTTAATTTTTGCTGAGGTTAATTTTGATTCAGCAAATGTTTGCCAGCGTCATCGAGGAAAATCCAGGGATTATTTCCGTCTAAAAATTTAATAAAAATGAAGGATATTTTCGAAACCACTAAAACCCAACAGAACAAAGAACATGGACTTTTATAAGGTTTTAAAAGTAATGAAATACAAACATGTAAATTAAGGCCATTAGTTCACAAGTAACCACCAACCGTTAACAGTTATCTTCTTTAATAATACATTTTTTCATTAAGGAATAACAACAGGTTTACCATTTATATGCGCAATTTTTACAAGGGAAGAAAAACTAGATTAAAAAGGAAAAATAACAAAATTACACACAATTCATTCATTCACATCGATATTTTTGTTTGGTTTGCTCCAGGGACTTCTTTAAACTGATATGTCTTTCAAAAAATGTTCAAGTTAAATATGGGAAGAACTTTTCGATGGCCAAAGTACTGTTTTGTTTACAAAAGTACAATTATTACATGGTTTATTGAAATTAAACATAACAAAACCACACGCTTACGCTATCAAATTTGATAATTAATGCCGATTATTTGTAGATTTTGAAATGCACTGCGATGAATTTTAACTTAAGCCAGATATTGGTAATATATCTAGAACTGAGCAGTAATCTGGTTTCAGCTGGTTCTAGCCAAGCAGAAAATTATTTGCTGTTTGGGAAAACAGGAAGATAAAATCTTGGTTGATGTGTTTGAAAAAGGCAGCAAACTATTTTTCTTGACAAAACAGCGCGGAAACCTCGATCGACGTACGAGTGGCCGAGGGAACGAGGTTTTGTTAAATTTCGAGGTTCTTGTCCATTGATTTTCATTATTACTGTAGATAATCTTTCGTTATGCGGAGGACTTCGTTATATAGAGGTTTGTTATATCGGGGTTTCATTGTATCGTCAAAATGAGAACACCAACGTGTGTTATAAAAATTCTTTGTTTTACACTTGCCTCAAATATTTCTTGTGGCGTAAGTAGCAAAGACTGTGCCCACAGCAAAAAGAGAGTCATTTTTGTACCATGCTGAAGCGAAACTGTCATACTCCGGCTTCCAGACTTTGTGAGAAGCTTTGACAATTCCTGTATCGTCCACACCACCTATTAGAACGACCACTGCTAGGTCAGAAAACTGGTGTTGAATGCCACATAGTTTCTGTTGGATAATTTTACTGAGAGCATCGCATCGAGCTTCGCTGTCCCAGGAAGCGAAACTCACATCGCGTAAATTTGTTCTCAGTACCTCTTCAATCGTGTCTTGAATTTTCAGATCTTGCAGCTTACAGGCAGGTTGGAGAATAATCAAGTCATCTTTTGAAACACTTCGGGTTGATGAAATATCTGAGTTTTCGTGCGCTCGTTTTCTTGGACGAGTCATCACTGCTCAAGTCAACAACTGAAATCTTGTAATAAAATGCAGCTTCTGTAGCAAGAAAATTTGTCGGCAAACTCCACAGCTCCTTTGTCCAAACAAAACTGACGTAATTAGCTTGAAACCAATGCGGAAACGTACAGTTTAGCAAAAAAACTGTCTTGACGCACTTGAGACTTTGCCGGATAAAGTATAAAAAGAGAAAACGATTGACCTGAATTCTATGTCGCTTTTTCTTCCTCGAAGAGAACGATCACTCTGTTAAGTTAATTGTTTTCTCCGGAATTGTAAAGAAACGCTTGACAATGATGTTTCATTAGAACTTAGTTCGTCTAACAATTGCTTTCGACTCTCGCAGACTTACAAGGTAATTATGCGAAAAAAACATCTATTGGCTTAAACTCCTATTTTTCTGCCTAATCAATGGATTCTTATCAAATGAATCGGTATTGGATGAGAGGAAAATTTTGCTCTGAGCGCCATAACAAGAAAATAAAAAACGGAACTTGAAATTTATACCACCATGATACAAATAGATTTTTTGTGTTGTAGGAGATAACAGTCTTTTTTGAATTTATCCAAAAATTGGTCTAAAAATGATAATTCCTCGCACAAATCCGTTCGGCAGTGAAAAGGAAGAATAATCTTTCGGTAGTAAATGAAACTGTGAATGGCTTTTGTTTTCCTCGGAAGACTTCATTAAGGTTTTTCTTTTACATTTCTAAGCCAATTCATCCTGACAAAATAGGGCTTAATGACGGGAGAATTATGTTAGCTTGCCTTTGTTTTGCCGAACGCTATAATTAAGTCAGTTTGTCAGATTAGTTGGAAGTGAAGACGCATAAAAGATTGGACGTTTGGGCCAAATGAACCCCGGACTTTAGTACGATGCAGCTTGCAATTACGGAGGTAGAAAGTGACTTTTTCACATCTCGGAAAAATGGACGGCTATTAACGGGTGAAAGAAATCATTCGGATTCCAAATGTAATTACTCGTTAGAATATATACTCATCAGTACCGCGGGCAAAAGAGATACGTTCTGGCATGGTATATTATTCGCGAGCTAAAACTTCAAAAAAACTTGATGAAATATTACTTGTATTCCTTTCAGTGAAGAAAAACTAGTAAGTGTCAAGAATTATTTATCAATGATTTTTTCTTTAAGGAGTATTTTAATCCTTCGCATTAAAAGGTGTTTTCTCGGCCAAGCGGTCTTAAAGCAAGCTTTTCTCGGCGAAAAATATTTAAAGGGCGCACCCATTAAGTGCGATATCAAGACAATGGGTTAATCAACGCGTAGCGTCTGTCGGCCTGGCAGCCGTCATTTCTCTGTGCGATATTTTTCGTTCTCTATAAAGAAACTATAGCCTTCATTTTCTCCTTCCAACAAAAGAGGGCCCATTATTTCATCGTAAAAAAAAATTAACGACTTAGATGAATATTTTCGCCGGATGAAAAAGTAAAACTGCTCATTAAAGGCGGCAATTCTTTGCCTCAAGAACTATCACCCAGGGCAAGGCAAATGGAAAAATAAATAAAAACTGGCCTGAAACTTTTGAGATAGGGGTCTGCGAATTCTTTTCTGAGCCATAGGTATGAATATAACCCTGTTAAACATTTTAAGAAAATCAGAGGGAATACTAAGAAACCCATAGCAAAAATTAATAGGTCCTCAAGGTGTGCGTGACAAAGAAGCAGTACCTTTCTATTTCGTTAGTCTTTTTATTTTGTGTAAATTTTTACTATTATTTCAGACCCAAAACTGTTCTGCCTTTGCAGTAAAGCTTTATTTTCTAAAATTTGAAGCGACAAATTAAATATTTATGTTAATTATCAGGAGGTATATGGATATTCTTCAATTATTGTAGCGGAGCAAACATGTCCGGTGTTTTTGTACATAAACTTGTTTTTTTCCATTTACCTAATATTTAATGATTTTAAGTCATTTTCTTTATTACTTTTTATTACTTTCTCCGTGTTGTTTTCAATATCGTAAAATTAGATTTTCTAATAAGTAGGAGCCGATTAAAACGGAAATGGGTTGACTCAAAATGAAGGAAACTCGCCATCGCCGAAAAAGGAAAAAAAAATATAATGACAAAAACAAAAAGTGTCCTTCCCAAGTTTAACTTTCGAGTATAAAAATTAATAACAAAACACGAAGACGAAAGCGATTTGAGGTTTCTCGCCAGACTGCAGTCCTGGACATTATCAAGTAGTATTTGAAATTACCTGTAATTTTGTGGATTGCTTTCCTAAGAAGCAGTGCTGTTTTCTACGCAAATGACTTGGAGTTTCCCCTCCTCCCACCCGATACAATGTTGAACGTGCGGAAAAGTTGTGGATACACGGATTCAACATTGTATATGTGGGGTGGGGGAGGGGATGGGTATGTGTAGTTCAAAAAAAGGCGCGAAGTATGCAAATTTATCCCAAGACTATTCGGATCAATTTAGGTTTCTGGGAAACTGCCCACCTACCTCGGGGGCCCATTTCTAGCCGGTGACGGGGTATCAATTTTAGGGAAATTTTTTCTAGAACGGGGTGCCAATCTGGAGTCCCGGGCGGCACATACCCACCCAAAAAATACCCAAGTGCCCCCCGGCCACCTACCCTTCCCCTAAGCCATCATTTTGCCCTAAGTGATAAGTAAGTGTTGATTTTAGCTTAGGGGATGGGTAGGTGGACAGTTTCCCAGAGACCTAAATAATTATTCATCCGATTTTTCTTCACGATTCCAGTCGGAGTCGCCCATCTAAGGGAATCCGGATTCCGGAATAGTGAAAAATTCGGTCGTGGAATTCCGAATCTTGGACTGTGGAATTCGGAATACAGCTCAAGGAATCTGGAATCCCAACAATGCTTGGAATCCAGAATCCATGTTCTATTGACAAAGATTGGAATCCAACACCTGGAATCCGGAATCCAAGGCATGGAATCCAGAATCCAAGACTGTCTGGGATTTCCTGACATGGGGTGAGTCAGAGAGTATCATTCTCCAGGAAACTGATCAAGTGGTTGAAGATTTTAGTGTAGACTACGGAAACCAGGAATTGACACTTAATAATAAAACAGGGAATTCAAACTTACCTGCAACGCAATTTTATAACAAAGAAAGTATCGAAATCAGTCATTTCCGAAAAATGTTGACTCAAGGATAGGGGGCGGTTTGGGAGTTTAGTCTAGTATAGGGTAGAAAACTTTACCTAAATCGAACTAGGTAGGGTTTCAGGGTCCCAGCGGCACATTCCCCCTAGGGGACTTCCATCTGAAATAGACAGGGATTCTCACTGGTAATTAAATCCATAAAGGTGACCAATGAAGCATGCCTAGGAGAATTGCTACTCCCCCTGGATGGGATACTAGTCCATTGCAGGGTTACCCCCCAGCAGTATGTGGATGGTACTGATTTATACACTTGGGTGAAGAGAGACAAAGTAGAGTAAAGCACCTTGTCTAATAGGGCTGTCGTTAAGATTCTAAGCAGCTGTAGCAACTCAAAATTCACCCATAGCATCTCACAAAAATTAATAGTGCTACCTTTAGCTTTCCACTTTGATCACACATAACATCAAGCGGTCTCAGCCATAACAGGTGTTATGGGTTACAGCCCTTAATCACAGCTATGTCTAAGGAAACAACGTGATGGGTGAGGCTTGAATCCAGGACCAAAAGATCTGGAGTCCGAGGTGTTAACCGCTAGGTCATAGATGCCTGCACACTTCGACACAGTATCACATTTTCTATAGATATTTCTTTATGTACAACCTTAAGCCCCACCTACATCAGTGAAATATTGGCTTTCTGTCGTGAAAATCTTAAGTGACAGCAAAATCCACCATTTACTTCCCTACGCAAGATACCAAGCATCTGCAGCAGTTTCATCTAGGAGTCCCCCACAAGGTCTACAAGAACTATAGCCAAAATTTCAGACATTTACAATGAGACTACAGAAACTACATGCTTACAATGCCGATGTGAAAACTGAAAAGCATAATTTTTTTACAAGGGATTATGTCAAACTATTTGCTCTCTATTTTAAAAAGCTAAAACGATTTTCGCAATCAATTGAATTTCAAAAAGTAATAATGGTCCAGTTGTATTAATTCAGGCTAAATTAGGCATTGAAACTGTTTCCTGCCATCTAATGCAATGGATGGCAAGGTTAGACAGGGATTGAAACTTGAAAATTTGGGTCAACCTTTTCAAGTTTAGTGCTATGCCTACAATAACCAGTAAAAAGATAATACAGTCACCTCTTTCCAAGACGGACACCTTTGGGACCTGCAGTAAGTGTCCGTCTTAGAGAGATGTCTGTCTTATAAAGAGTCAAATAAAAGAAATAAACAAAGGCAGGTACCAACTCTAAGTGTCCATTTTACAGAGGTGTCTGTCTTATAGAGGTGTCCGTTAAGAGAGAGTAGACTGTAAATTATTACGGTTGGTGCTCCTTGAATAATGAAATTTGTTTGATATTTTCTTAACTCTACCGTGTACGGGTAAAGGCGCTAGGTGATGATTTCAGCACAGAATTTTCCTACAAGAGCAATATACTTGTGACATAGCAGCTTACTGCGCTTTTTAAAAACACACAAACTCTGAAGTTCAAAACCCAACTGACATTTGCGTTTTTCGCTACCCTCAATCATCTTAGAGGACCTCTTAGGAAACAGAACTTTACTTAAACAGGGTCAAAATGTCATGGTTTTAGATCTGTGATTAGTGGATCTTGATCTGTTTTGTGTGTTTCTGCGTTTCAAGGTTTGTTGCTTGTGATCATAATTATGATTGACGGCAGCGAAAAACGCATTTGTGAAGGCGGCTTTTGATCTTTAGAGTTCGAGCTTGTGAAAAGCGCAGTAAAGCAAACTGCAAATAATGCAACAATAAACTCTACTCCCATGAGTCAAGTTAGTTGTAGATAACAATAAAAAAATCCAGTTGCAAGTTACAGATAAACATTATTTTATACTTTTGCAGTGTCTGACATACAATAACAGATTTTACAACTTGTCATACCATGCTTGTCTCTGCAAACTGTAATCAAGCCATAGCATTACAGTGGTTTTACACCTTAAAGGTTATTTAAAAATACAACACTCCCTAAAAGTAACACTAATCATTCATGCTGGCTAAGAAATCCTGAAACTAAGGACCGACTGCCCAAAAGCCCTTTAAAGGATTTTCTCTTTTCTTTGTACTGTGTCACCAAAGATAACAGCAAAAAAATTGGCCAGAAATGCATGGAGAGATGAAATAGCAGATTTTGTGCCACATGCAGAGAAATCTACTTAAGACTTTAAATTTGTCAGTTAAGTTAACCCTTAAAGTAACATAACTAAAATCCTGCAAAGTAATGACCCCTCAAGTGTACTTAGCCCTAAAGGCATAGTTACTCTTGGATTCCCTTTTGCAGATTAAGCTATGTCTTACTCAAGGAAACAAAAATTAGCCCGATTGCAGGTTAACAAACCTCTCATAAATGTAGCACAGGCAACCCAAACTCACTATTTGAGCACTCAAAAATTCCAAATAGTACTATGCAGCAGTTCTGCTAACAAGATTTCATTTAGATGGCAACAGCATAGTGGAGTTCTAGTGTGCAGCACAGGTAGAAAATAATTGGATATCTATTCATTCCAAAAATTTTGATTTTGACAAAATTCATCAGTACATACATCCCCCATTCATGTTAGCCAACGTGAAATGTCTTATAAGGTTAAAAGTCTGAGGCTTATACAAGTTTTTGGTGTTTAACTTGATATTGGACATAAATGTTATGATCAATTGACAGCTGTCGAAACATGTTATCAACCGATCACTGTTATGACTGTATTACGCACTTAAAGTATTAATAATTATTCAATTAAATAGAATTTCAGCTTGCTGTGCTTGCAATGATGTAATTGGTACAGTTTCTGCTTTAATGATAGCAAAATCTGAGTGTCAAATAATACTGTATTTCCTTGAATAAGTACCTATGCTCTAATAAGCACCCTCCCCCAAATAAGTGCCTACCCTCAAGGCCATAATATCAAAATAAGCACCCCCTCTCCTCCCCCAAACTTTCTTACACAGTATGGATACAAGGAAACCCAGCTTCTACTGCCACTTTAGTTATAACCTTTTAGGCTTCGACTACAGCGCGATTAGTAAAGGAGGATAGTTTCTTCTCCATGTGCTTGCAGAATTCCTTAACATGTGTTATCTCTTCTTTCAATTTTTGTTGTACTGCTGTACTCTTGGTAAATGTCGTAAACTTCCCAGGAACAACTCGACTATTCTCTATATCATCTAAAGAAAAAAGTAATGAGCACCCCCCTGATTAAGCGGCCTCCTTTGAATTAGCACCCATGCTTTAATTTGATTATATGAAATAAGCACCTGGGCACTTATTTGAGGAAATAAAGTATCTGACACTCACATTCAGCTATAGCATACACCACATACAGAACTAAACTTCTTGCTCCACTTGTTCAAAAGGTGGATAACACTAGCCACTGGACAAATCACTATCCATTTGATAACGCAATTGCTTCTCTAATACTTATCTGCTGGATAGTGATTTATCCGGTGGATAGCGCTATCCAACGTTTGAACAACCTGGGCCTGGTTAAGTTCGTTTTCAAAACAGTACCAAAATCCTTGTCCTGGGCCCACACCTGTGTGCCAGGATTCAAGTATGTGGCATGACTGGCCAGTTAAAAAAGCCATTGTCAATTTGCCAATCAAGGTGAAGGGAAATTCAAAATACAGTTCCAGTTATTTATTGAGTCCATGGGGGCCCTGAACAAGGATCTGGCACTGCCTCACAGATACAGTCAACTCTTTCTAAGACAGACACCTTGGGGACCTGCAGTATGTGTCCGTCTTGGAGAGATGTCCGTCTTATAGAGAATCAAATACAGGAAGTAAAGAAAGGCGGAGACCAACTCTGAGTGTCCGTTTTACAGAGGTGTCCACCTGATAGAGGTGTCTGTTAAGAGAGAGTAGACTGTATTACTAACCGGGGTTAGTAGTATCAGGCCTATTCAACTATCATGCATGAAAGCATGAACTGTGTGAGTGAGTCAACTGAGTGACATGCACTGCGTCTGTACTCTTTGCGGTGAATGGTAACGTCTTTCCTACCTACTGGGGTTTATTCTTTTTAAATGACACCTGTAGATGTGTGTTATGCTGCTGTAGATAATAACCATTCAAGTTCCCAACTGCTTTCACGGCTTCCTCATACTTCATCATGTTCACAAACGCATAAGCACTTCCTTCCTTTGCATGTATGGACAAAATGGCACCGTGCGGGGAAAACAGGCGGTACAAAAGTAACTCATTTAAAGGTTCTTTGTCCTCCTTTTGTTGTGGTAAGCCATACACGAAGACACAAGGACAGTTCTGGGGCTCGGGAAATGAGTTCATGTTAAAAGGTTGTCTAATGTCGTTTGGTCGTGGCGGAACCTGACCGAAAGGCGAGAAGCGGTGATTTGGAGATTCGTGACGAATAGGGCCGATTCCTCCGTGATTTAATGCTGGTCTTAGAGGTTCGTTTGCAACCATCGGGCCCTGCGATATATTAGGAGATACTTGCGGCGTTTGAGTTCCTTTCGGTGGATTTGCAAAGCGAACAACCAAATTAGTTCCATCCAGTAATTTCTTACCATTCAGGGAATCGATTGCTTCTTGTGCCTCGGAGCGCTTGTCAAAGCGAATAAAACCAACGCCACGACTTTCACCAGTTTCTAATGTCAAAACTTTTGAAGAAATTATAGTCCCATAAACGCTAAACCACGCTCTCAGTTCGTCCTCGCTAGTAGATTTCGGTAAACCGGCGATGTAAAGATTCGCATTCTTGATCTCCTCAGACGATGGCCTAGCATAACTAACCCGTATTTTTTTAGCACCCATTTGATGCCCATCAAATCTTTCAATGGCTCTCGCTGCGTCAACTTCATTGCTGTAGTTTACGAAAGCATAACCAAGACTAACTCCGCTTTTGTCTCGCATGAGGCGAACTCCAGTTATAGCACCACAAGAAGCAAACATGGCTTGAAGTAAAACTTCTGTGATGTCTCCTGGCAGATAGTTAACGATAACATGTTTCTTTTCTCTGTCGTTAGTGATACCATTCGAAGAAAGTACCTCAGCCATCATTTCTCAACAAAAAAACCCGTACAGTCCCCACAAAGACATGAAAAATGTATCGAGAGTTTCTCAACTGCTACAAATGTCGACAAGAACCCAAGCAGCACCCCCAGGAGATGATGGAAGCACATGTTTCGCCCAGTCCTACGCGGTCACCGAGGGCACGCAACGCGTGACTAAACACAGGGGGCGCACAGGCGGTCTTTGACGCGAGAGGACGAGACACGCGACAGGAGGGAAAGGAGATAATATTAGTAACAATGGACACGCACAGTTTTGATGTTTACATGCTTTATTTTTTCCAAATTTTTTCTCCTTTTTGTCTTGTTTGGCAGAATTTCAAACGTTTGGTTAATACTAGTATAAATCTACATCAAAGTTTGAAATTCAATTAAAATAATCGGCATCAGATTTCGTATTAACCAGTCTGTTCCAGGAGCCAGGGTGATATGTGCCCCATTCATGATAGTAGCCTCCCACGCAGACGTTCTTTTAGCTCACCATGCAATCTTCCCCAAGGAAGGAAAGCTGGACGCAGCCCTACGAATGTCTGTATAGGGGGCTAGGGCTATCATGATAACTAGTGCGAAAACATGCCAGGGCTGGAGTTACAGGAAGTGGGAGATCAGAGGCACTCTATCCTATTTTTTTTTGCACCAGACTGCCTTTGTTTGACCACAGGGCACCCACACAATCTGTGTGTGTAACCAATGTTATTTTATAGTAAAAGCATTGGATTTACTGTTTGCCTCACTCAAAGTGATATATCGCTAAGTATGTAAATAAATCAATGTTAAAATAAACGTTGAATTACCTTACCTGTGGTATTTTGTCATTCTTTTACCTCAAAAGTGGTTTTTTGAGCTATTATGAAGGATTTTGAGTTCCCCATTTAGGCCGTTCAGACGAACTCAAAATCCTCATTGAATAACAAAAGAGCCTATTTGTGTTATACCTCATTCTTTAAAGCTTTCCGACAAATGTAAATGATGTGGCCGGTTATTCTGAAATTGCTCCTTATTTACCATTGATTTATATATATACTTAGCGATATATCGCTATGGGTGCAGCAAACAATAAATCCAGTACATTTACTATAAAATAACAATAAGGCCGTTCAGGCGAACTCAAAATCCTCATTGAATAACAAAAGAGCCTATTTGTGTTATACCTCATTCTTTAAAGCGTTCCGACAAATGTAAATGATGTGGCCGGTTATTCTGAAATTGCTCCTTATTTACCATTGATTTATATATATACTTAGCGATATATCGCTATGGGTGCAGCAAACAATAAATCCAGTACATTTACTATAAAATAACAATCAGTTACACACACAGGTTGTGTGGTTACCCTGTGGTTTGACCTTGGTATTTTTTCAACGCAGCTGCTTTTCACTGAACACCTAGAACAGGCTACTCCTCAGTAAGTTAAAATTTCCATATGGGCCACTCAATCTTAATTTGTGGGCCAACCAAAATTAGATATGTTAAGAGTAATAATATTGATTAAAATTTCAAACTTTTTGTGCACATGAAAAGTTCGATATAGAAGTCCGCAAGGGCAATAGGTTCATGTAGTTCCAGTCCAGACCCCTCTAGGGAACCAAGAGCCAAATCTGTTGAGACTCTAAAATTTTATAGGTATGAAAATATTATATAAATCCTGTCAGTTCTGTGATGGCTTAAATTACAGTATACACTCCTTTTACATAATTTGGCTACTTAAATTATCACATTAACTTCTACAATATTATTTGACTCCTTTGTTGGGTGCCTTGTAAGCTAATATTGTTTTATGTCTTTATACTAAGTGACTTTGGAAACCCTAATTCCCTCATAAAATATCAGCTTGAAGGGAGCATTATGTTATTTGTGACAGCAGCCTAAAAATAAAAATAAAAATAAAAATAAGAAATAAGACATTTTTAAGAATTAATTATGATAAGTTAATAATATTTGGTTTTTTTTAAATTTATAATATTATTACTTTAAATTCTTGTACCAAAGCTGGAACCTGCACTTGTTTAAGAATGATCACTGAGGAACATTACAAAATGAACCAAGTTTTGTCGTTTTAAGATTTCATAGGATCTAAGATCCAAGTTTTGACATTTTTAGGACAGCTAATTAAAAAGTCAAATCTTTGGTGGGCTAAAGTATTATACATGCACCTTTTCCAATTATTAAACTTTTGGAGAGACTCATCATCTCTAGTAAAAAGACTATAATTTCTACACCTATTCTATTCAGCCTGTTTAACTTTTAATCTTATAATGGACGAAAAGCATCAGATTTCTCTCTGCAAAATCAGTGCTTTATCATTATCAAAGAAGTTCCATAAGAGAATGCATTCAGTTCTGGGTACTTCTTTTGATAATTTAGTAAGTTCTCAAATCATTGTGATACAAATATTTCATGGTAAAAAGAAGTTAGTGTGAAATAAAACTACAAGGCATAAATTTAGGGCCATTATATAAACAGCATTCAATATGACTTAAGTTTACCACAAAATATGACAATGACAGCAATAGGTCCCATTAAACCTATAAAGCAGATTATAATATTATTAATACCTCTCGTTCTTTGGTGGTTTCTGCCCACTTTTCAGAAGCAATACGTGGAATAACATTTAACAGAAGTTCCTTGGCATTAGCAACATTGACCTTAAAAGTCTTTTTAACTGTTTCCACACTTACCTAAGTAATAGGTAATAACAACAGAATATTGTTTCAAATTTTACTAAATTACCACGCAAATATTAAACATTCGTATCAAACTAAAGCTGAGGAAAAATTGCTCCATGCCATTCTACAGAAACTTGATTAAAAGGTGGGGTATCAAATGCTGAGGGCTTGGGCATTATACAGGAGAAATACTGGATAATCTGGGAGAGTTGGCATAATATAATATGGAGAAGAATTGGGAGAACCTGCAATCATGAACAAAAATAAATGAGAGGTTTAGACCCCCCCCCCCCCCCTCCCCCCTCTAAATCAAAGATGGAAAAATGGTGCATTTTGCCCTATGCACAGCTTCATTCTAATGTGGGGATGCAAAAAAAAAAATGGGGGAAGAAATATGGGCTTAATGCCAAGGCAAATATGGTGACCCATGCGAGAGACTGTGAGAATTGTGCCTTTTCCGGGAGAGTTGACATACAATATAGGAGTAATACAGTACCAAAACCTTTTACTCCTCAGAAACAATAATCGTTTGAATAGAGAATTTAGTTTCAGGCATAACAGAAGCATCAGGCTGGCACTACCATAAAAACCTACCGGGTCATGGTCATCTCTCCAGCAGTCGTAGTCAGTTACCATAGAAATAGAGGCATAACAAAGACCAGCTTCGTTAGCAAGGACAACTTCTGGAACAGCTGTCATACCGATAATGTCTCCACCCCACATTTTAAACATTCTACTTTCAGCCTTGGATGAGAAGCGCGGGCCTTCAATAACAACCATTGTGCCTGATTCATGATGAGGCAAATTCAGTTCTTTGGCAGCTTCAGTAAGAATCTAAAAAAAAAGGGCGAAAGAAAGCCTTTTCTAAATATGTTTCCCTGTATTTCCTCGAGTAACAGTCTGAGGCGATTACTCTTTTTTTTCGCACTAAAAGGGGGCTATTATTTGTAGGAGGCAGCTATTTTGAATATTGCTCACTGGAAGTCATGCCCTAAATACGTGTATTTTGTTTTACTATCCCATTAAATAAAAAAATAATCACATCAAGCATGCTGAACATGGGCTTTATAAGTGTGCCAAAGTTGGTTCCTTGGCTAATTTTCAACGTCAGTATCTTCGACGCCAGAGCTAGAATCATCACCGATCAGTTTTGCTGTGCGCATCAGACTCCACTTCAGCATCAATTTTTAACTTGACAGGGAGGGGATAAAAGAAAGAGAAACGGGCAAGGGGGGTTGGGGGCGATTACTCGAGGGAGACGATTATTTTAAAGATTTCTGTCAAAAGGGGGGGACTATTCAAGGGAGGTGATTGTTTAAAACAACAGATAAACCCTAAATTGAACCAGTTTTCCCTGGTCTGCCTGTGGCTGAGATACAAAGGGACCGAATAGGAGAGATCAGATGTCATCATGTATGCAGCCACCACTTCAGTCTATGTTTGATCTCACCTATCTCACCCTGACCAATGATGACAGTCAGATAGACCTGTTTCAACCATGTCACAGGTTCTTCTACATTCCCTTCCAAATGATATGTATGGACAGAAGAGACAAGACTAACGGCTTTAATGTCACTACCCAATAACATGATTATCACTAGCATGATCTCTCCATGCAGTTTTCTAAAGACCATGGTTGTTGGTTCGGCCAGAGTTTGAACTCCTGGCTGCCTGCCCAGTAGACAAACACTCTTCCAACTGAGCTAACCTGGGAGGTCAACCATTTTCATAATTTACAGTCAACTCCTGGTCCAGCACGACACCCTCAGTATCCTGAGTTAGTGTTGTAAAAAGTGAGACTCTTTCTTAGTGGGAGATAATTGCTGTATTTATTTTTGCCAGAGATTAATTTAGTTAGTGTCCATTTTAATAGTGGATAAGTAACAGCAAGGTGTCTGCAAAGCTAGTTAAATGTTATCACAAGTGCATAATAATGTTATTGCTATAGTAGAACTGTTTAGTTGAAAATAGGCCTTAATAGGAACTAAGGATTCTACAAACCTTTCTTGTGTGTGGGCAATATGGCTCATGCATCGGCATATGGCAAATTCCTTTGGGACTGCCTTGTTTACCATCGTAAAATGTTGAAACCCTCTTGGTTGTCCGATCAATAAACTGATCAGGGAAAACTAGATGGCCAGGCTCGTACTCCTCTTTCAAAGATCCACAGGCTGAAGTCACAACAACATGAGTACAACCTTCCTCTTTCAGGGCATAAATATTTGCACGGTAATTGATATCTGTAGGCATGACATCATGTTTTCTTCCATGCCTGTAGAATACAAAGGACGGCACTGAAAGTGGTATCAGTGAATGATACGCCCATGGGGTACTCTGGATTTCAAGTGGTGGGGATGATCGAAGGATTTTTTTGGGTTTGAAATTTTGATTCCAGGATTTTTTTGGGTAGGAAAATTTGGCAGGTATTTTTTGGGGGGCAGCTTGATTGAAGTAGGGATTTTTGGGGGTATTATTCTTGTTATATCATTTAATACTTTCTGGAAATTTCTAAGGCTCAGAAATCCAGCAAGGGATTTTTTGGGAGGTTAATTTTGGGTCAGGAATTTTTTTCGGGTTTTGTTGGAAACCCTAGGGACTTTAATTTTGTTGGGTTTTGATTTTTGCCCCCATTCAATCATCCCCGTCACTTGAAATCCAGAGAACCCCTCTGCAGGGCTGATAAGACACTTCATGGATGTTAAGTTGTTAACTCCTCTCTACCCACATGTGAAGATAATTATTCAATCAACTTTTGGAACCAGCCTCATACAAAATATCACAAAAAATAATATGCAAATCTGTTAGGTTAAGTTGGATAAAAGTGAAAACTTAGGCAGCAAAGGGTGCATGAGGAAAGATAGCAGCACGATAAGGGTAAGGTCAAATACCATTAATGTGATGGACACTGATGGAACAATATTAAAAGACAGTGTTTGACTATCAATGGGCTGTCGCTTATTTGGTTCTTGTGAGACATACCGCTAAAAGAACCCACGCCCACCACTGTTCAAAAAAAGTAGGAGAGGTAGATGACCCTAGCAGGGTGGCCAACCTCTCCAAGGTTGGTTGGGTTATCTGTAAGACCACACCTAAATTGGAGTCCTGCTCTGTTGTGTGTTCCTCGCCATATGGTGGAAGAGATTAAAAAATATATAAATTACTGTAATTATGGAGTTGAAGTAGTTATAGTGGACACTTTCATGTGCTTGGTAGATCGTTAAGGCACTCACCTGGCTAACACAACACAATCAACTCCTTTTATTTTGCCAAGGATCAAAACATCAGATGGCTACAAGCAAAATAACTTTACATCAGAACTGCATCATGTGTATCCTCACCCTCCTATACTCAGCTTCATATAACGAGGGTCCCCAACAGGTTTTTCGGGATCCAAGATTCGGCCATTTTGGAGCCTGGGATTAGGGATTTCTAAAGAAATATGGGAGCCAGATTTGGGAGTACATTTATGGATGGGCCTCTTATGACCTTTGTTACTTGCAACAACATGTTTCACATTTTTAAAAGAAGTGTGTCATTTATACTGTAGCACGTATTGCTCCCTAGGCAATACCTATGTTAATTGTAAAACAGTTATTAAATACTGGAATTAAATCAATGTACCTTTCCATATGGTGTTGTCACATGCTTTTCTTGCCTGTTTTCCAATATATCAGGGTCATCCATTCCACTTCCACCAATAATTCCAATCTGTCAAAAGTGGATTAATTTTCCATTAAAAAATCTGTCTCGCACTACATCTCCTGGACCCCGATGGTAACCCATATGGAAGACCAGGAGATTGGTGTCATATCCGGGAGAGTTGGCAAGTATGTGATAGGTGCAGTGCTTATAAAATCGTAGAGGATTAAAACTGGTCATGAATTGCTGGTTTGCACGTGACATCATGGTGGCCATATTGGTGGTCAAGAACAAAAGCATTTTCTATCTCTCCTCTGGGAACTTAACCAAATTTTCAAGTAAATTCTTCAGAGAGAAAATTCTTCTGTATTGACCCCAGACATAGCCGCCTTGTCACGTGGTTGCAAACCATTAAAGAATAAGCTAAATTTCACAGTTGAGAGGCAAAGTGCTATACATTTTTTGTTTTTTAGCAACCAGATGAAAGTTGAATGTAATCCAGTAACAATATGATTCAAGCACTTTGTTATTTTTTTAAAAGAGAGACTGATTCGACCTGACGATTGACATTAGCACATTCTGCAAGTGGAAAACTGAATACGAACATTCAAGTTACTAAAACTGTAACCAACAACTTAAAATGCTTTCCTTAAGGTATAAATGTTAATAAAAGTGTTACAAACGTTTACTTTTACCTTAATCTTCCCTGCCATGATTATATTTACCGCCTTCCACGTGTTGTTTGCGAAAAACACCTCTCGTGAGCTAAAAAATACAAGGCGTTCTCTTCAGTAACCGAGTGTTATAGTTGTTAGATTGGGAGCCTGGATTCTACATTACAACGCAGCAAAAAATTAGAGCAAAAAATGGCTGCAATCGGAGGGCTGCAGGTGCGTGTTTTTGTGATGTTTCTTCTTGTGATTTTACCCTCTGTTCCGACGAAAGCTAGTTTGGATGAGCAAAGGAATGTTTTAGTCATAATCGGAGACGATGCAGGCTTCGAATCTCAGGTCTACAATAACACTGTATGCAAAACGCCTAGTCTAAACAAACTGGCCAAGAGAAGTGTCATTTTTAGGAACGCTTTTACCTCTGTGAGTAGCTGTTCCCCAAGCAGGTCAGCCATATTAACAGGTGAACTCTTAAACAGTAGCGAATGCGAAACTGTAATGTATCATAAACATAACAAAATCATCCCATACAGCCTATTGGGGGGGGGGGGGGGGTACTTTTGAAGATGGGGATGTGCCGCTGGGACCCCGGAAGCCTAACTGAATTTTGCTACCTATCCTTACCCTAGTATAGGGATGGATATTGGCAGTTAACTCTAGGATAGGGTAACCTGAGAGCAGGGGCCCTTCAATCTTCCTAGATAAGTCAGGAAGAGGGTCCCTTCCTCTTCCCAACATATATAGGAAGATCGAAAAGCACCTGCTCCCAGGGTACCCTATACTAGAGTTAACTGCCAAAATCCATCCCTATCCTAGACCTGGAGTCACTGTTTTCCAGAAACTACTGAGATTGATGCTTTACATATCTTTGAAATTAAATTGAGTTGCAGGTAATTTGAAAGTGCCGATTTAAGTGTCAATTCCTGGTTTCCCAAGTTTAGACTAAAATTTTCCTCCAGCTGATCAGTTTCCTGAAAATGATGGGACCATTCTAGACCCAACATGCAAACTCTCGCTGATTTTTATACCGTATACTGGTAGAGGGTGTAAAAAGGCCTGAATACAAATTTCACAAGAATTGTGAAATCACAGGTAAAATTCTGAAAACTTCATGTGAAAGATGTCATTTTTGTTAAGTTTGACATTTTCTTTGGTGTTATTACACATAACGAATTATATCTATAGCCCTTGAAAAATGTCAAAAAGAAAGCAATATTCATTAAATTTTTCTGGTACAAGGTTTTTGTCCACTGAATATTAAAATTACTCAATTTCCTGGTGGATTCCGTCTTAAAATGTTGTGCTTGCACATTAATTTCATCTGTTGGTAGTCTATGCAGTATAAGTATTTAGTTTAGAAACAATTTTAAGAACATCTTAAGAACATTTTCAGGCTGATTTTGTAGAAAACACCTGATATGTGAGAACAAAATCGGCTTGAACGCCCAAAACACATGTCCTTTCATGTGGGTCTTTAACTGTATTGTACTGTACTTGTACAGTATAGTACTGTATAGGACCTGCACTTGGCAAAAAAATTATTCAGACATTGTACTCAAATAGGGCAGCTTCAGAGAACAAGAGTCCACACCCCTCCCCCTCCCCTCCATTTAAAGTTGGGTTGTTTGTTGTTTTCTATAGGTAGCTTGAACAGTGGCATAACATTGCGTGGGTGGAGGGGATGGGGGAGGAAAAGGTTTATTTTCCCTTTTGAAGTCGGTAACTTGGCTTTAGGGTGAAGTGTCTCAGCAATTTTTTTGTTGCCGATTGTGTAATATTTTTAGAGAGTGAGATTTGACTGTTGTTGCATTACAGGGATCAAAATGTTGAAATCCTTTCTCTTGCTGAGCATTCTCTTGTTCAAGTTCTTGAATGTCATCTATTATTTTTACACTGTTCATTTCAGTTAAGAATCATTGTTACTTGTCCATTTTGCTTTCTGTAACAGAAAAGGTCTGTGACATGAGGTCATAAGACCTTGGATTTAGGCAAATTGGGGTTAATCAAGGTATTACCCATTTATTTTACTACTATAATGGGGGAACAAAAAAATGTTTGTTATACTAAGTGTTGTTATATCAAGGCCCCACTGTACTTAAATTGTAAGCTTGAGTGTCAAAGTGATTATTTTCTAGGTCTGCCACAGCACCAGAATGGAATGTACGGACTTCATCATGATGTTCATCACTTTAACACATTTGATGAAGTCAGGAGTTTGCCTCTGTTATTGGAGAAGGCAAATGTGCGGACTGGAATCATAGGCAAGAAACATGTGGGCCCTGAATCAGTGAGTCTTTCTTTTCATTTATACCAGTTTACAATGAAGCTTTTAAAATTTGTAGATGTTCTGAAGGTATCCAGGCAAATATTGCTCAAAAGACATCTTGATCAATTCTTGGTATGTTTTTTTAAAGTTTATACTAAGTCAAACTATAGCTATTCATCAACGGCTCAGTGACATCACAGCAGCCTGTTGGTTGACTTGTTAAAAGAAAAGTATATTGAGCGAAAGCTTGTGTATGCTAATAAGTTTTCTATCATGGGATTTGAAACCTTGTTTACTTTAAACCATTCTGACACTTTATAGGCTTGTAACCCTTTAGGTCCCTGAAGGGAGACCAACATCAATTTTCTCCGCGCAACATCTGTACATCATCAATAGAAATGGTTTTGAGAATTAATAAAATGATCAACAAAGGAAAAATGATAGAGCCAATCATGATTATAAGCTCTATGTAAAAGTTGCCATCCTAAACTGCTACAAATATTCTTTTGTTGTACACATCGTTAATGTGTGGAATAACTTGCCTAAATATGTTGTCCACGCAGGATCGCTGACTTTATTATGCAACAGAATAAGGAGTTATGAATATTAATTAATATGACTAAATAGTTTCAATAATTATTATGATAAGCAAATGATGTTTTTGATTCAAGTTTTGAGTTTTTAGATTTTTTCTCTGTATAATGTTTTAGATTCTAGATTTTACATTTTTTATCTCTTTTATTTTGGGGAGTCTTTTATATACTAGGGATAACCTCTAGATAGCCCCTTTAATTTGGAGAGATCTTTTGTTTTGTTTTCTATTTCTTGTATAAGGTATTGTATTCTATTGTATCATTTCATCTTTTATCAAATTCTCTTAATATTTTAAGGAAATGCATGGAGATGAGTCTGATTGTGGATATTGGGTTTAAAAAAGAGTTGTCAGACACCCATGTGCAAATCAGACAATCAATTGGCCTTCCGTTTTTTAGAAGCTTGCATCCTGAAGAGAAAGAACTGAATTAAGAAAAAAGCTTTAATTTGTGTCTTTTATTATTTGTGGCTGTAACTTACAGTTCAAAGTGGTGGCTCTGGCTTTTGCATTTTTTGAGATGAGAGAGCTGGGGATTTAACGTTTAGATGAAGGGAGTGTCGCTGAGCTGTCGTTAAGGGCTGTAACCAGGGCTTTCATCAAGATTTCAAGTTGCTGGGTAAATACAACAAGTAGGCGGGGAATCAGACAGCTAGTGTTTTCTTTTGGTTCTATTTTTTTCCTTTTTCCTATGAAAGTAACGGGGGGCTATGTTCTTAGTAGCCAGGGGAAATTTCCAACCCCTGCCTCGTAATGATCGCCCTGGCTGTAACGTATTACACCTGGCATATTACAGCTGAGCTCACTTGATGTTATGGCTGATCAAATTAGAAATTTTAAAATAACACAATAATTTTTTGTGAGATGTAATTGATGAATCTTTATTTGCTATGGCTGCTTTAAAATCCGGCTTACTGAAAGCCCTGATATGGGTTAGGAGGGGATGCATGCACACACCCAAGGAACCCTACCATCTGTACCCCCTTCCACGGACTTGTGCTCATTGATAGTAGAATTAATCTGTTTGCAGGTGTATCCTTTTGACTTCTCATACACAGAAGAAGATCACCATTCCATTCTTCAAGTTGGTCGCAACATTACATATATAAAGGAATTGACGCGGAAGTTTCTTCAGGGATCCCTGGAGGACAAGCGACCATTCTTTCTTTACATTGGTTTCCATGACCCTCATCGATGTGGCCACACCCATCCTGAATATGGTAACGTCTCTGATCTGCTTTGTCAGTGTGTTCCACTGTAGAGAAACAGAAAGTGTCAGTCATTTAAATGACGTCTAAGTTAGGCCGCAGTTTAAGAAATCATTGGATCTGCAGATATCTTACTTAGAGGGTTAATTTCAGAAAATAAGTGCTTTTTCAGTGGTGAAATTGTTCACAATAAATGGTGTTTAGACACAAGTGTTGGGAAAACTGAAAAAAGTTTAGAATGCGTTTTTGTTAAACATGGCCTAAACTCGGTTTAAATAACTGGCCAAAAATGTTTATGTTCAACCACTGCCAGGAGTATATGATTGTGTGAAAGTCACGCGAAAACCAGGTGATAAAATGGCCTATTTTCACATGTTTTTCACATACTTTTCACAGGCATTTCACATGCATATCTCACATTGATGTGAAATTTTGTATTGTGAAATAGATGTGAAAAGGGTGTGAAATGATGTCAACCTTTTCAAACTCAATTTTCACATACATTTCACTCAGGGTTTCACATGGGTCTCAGTGAAACAGTCATTTATTAAAGAAAAACAGTCAGCACAGTGTAGGGGTGATATGACATTTTTGCTCATTTGGAGACAAAAACTGAATGCCAGTTGTGATGAATAGGTCCAAAAAAGCAGATTCTGTTTGTCTAAGACACTCAAGTGAGAGTGAAATGATGAAAAATATGCATGGCCAGATCTGACTGAAAAATGACCGCCATGATAAGTGACTAGCACTTGATAACATCACATAAAAGTTCTGCTAGAAATGGCCAATGGTATCATGAAGTGATCATTTGACATGGGCATTAGTGGAGAAAATTATCTAAGACTCAAGGCTCTTTTCTTATTATTTTCCAGGGAATTTTTGTGAGAAGTTTGGAAATGGAGAAACTGGCATGGGGCTTATACCAGACTGGAAACCTGTTCTTTACTCCCCTGAGGAAGTGATTGTTCCTTATTTTGTTCAGGACACGCCTGCTGCCAGACAAGACATTGCCGCACAATACACTACAATCAGTCGTCTTGACCAAGGCATAGGTTTGATCTTAAATGAACTAAAGCAAGCAGGCTTTGACGACAACACGCTAGTTATTTACAGTTCCGACAATGGTATTCCCTTTCCGACTGGACGGACTAATCTTTTTGATCCAGGGATGGCAGAGCCCTATCTTGTGTCATCACCATATGCTCCTGGACGCTGGGGCGATATCAGTGAAGCTACAGTGAGTCTCTTGGATATAGTACCCACTGTTCTGGACTGGTTTGATATTGATTACCCCTCATACAAAGTCTTGGGCAATAATGTACAACTGACAGGAAAATCATTATTACCAGTGTTACAGCAGGAACCAAAAACAGGATGGGACACTGTGTTTGCTAGTCACAACTTGCACGAAGTCACAATGTATTATCCAATGAGAGTCATTAGAAATGGAACCTTCAAACTGATTCACAATCTAAATTACAAGATGCCGTTTCCCATCGATCAGGATTTCTTTGTGTCACCAACATATCAAGATCTTTTGAATCGAACAGAGGAGGGAAAACCCACGGGATGGTTTCGTACGTTGCATCAGTATTATTATCGTGACCAGTGGGAATTATACAACTTGAAAACTGATCCCAAGGAGCTGAAAAACCTGATCAGAAATCCTGCTTTTCAGGATGTGTTTAAGGAGATGTTTGACAAGCTGACAGCTTGGCAAAATCTGACAAGTGACCCATGGATCTGCTCGCCTGGCAGTGTGCTTGAAAACAGAGGACGATATCCAAGATCTGGGGTATGCCTTTCCATGGACAATGATGTGTAAGAATAATAAATTACAGTGGAACCTCGTTAATATGGTCACCAAAGAGTCAAAACAATTCGGCCGTATAAGTGGGGTAGCTGTATTACCAGGATAGGGTCAAATTTCATGACATAACGAGGACCTTAATGACAAAGACACCATACATCACATTCTGGTGGATAGAGCTATCCAGCCTTTCAACAACTGAGGCCAAATCTTTTTCATAAACAACCAGACTTTAGATATCATGTACAGTAACTGAAAACTACTTGAAACTTTTCTTTCTACACATGAAACTCTTTTAATAATCGGCCATGAATGCATTTTAAGTGTATGTAGTCTAAGAACGGGCTCAGCTTACTTCATCAGTGAAATTGACATGGGCATGGACAATAGGCATATTAATTTTCTAAATTTGGAACAAGTGGCTATATACTAGTAAACAAGGTGAAATTATTGGTTGTATTTATGGCTGACCGCATTGACAAGGGTTTTCTACGAAGAAATGTATGGCCATTTTTCCAGGCCAAAAAAAAAGTGGCCTTAATAACTAGGTGACCATAATTATTACCAAGGCATCTGTATGGCAGGCTTCCACTGTAATTTAATTAAGTAAAAAATAATCATAATGAATAAATAGTCCAGTGAATTACTTTCAACACTCAGGGTTTCCATGGTCAGTGAAAAATCAGGGAAAAACAAAAATTCGATTTTTCAAGGGGAGGAAAAAGTCAGGGAATTCTTTGAAAAGCCAAAAGAGATTAAAAACGAAGATAGTGGCATTGGTGGTCTACAAAAAAAGCAAGCAAATGTTAGCCTGCATAACAGGCATTATTTTTTGGCATTTTCAGGCGAGCAAAGTCAAGGTAAGAAGTGAGAGAGGAGCACCAGACACACATGATGGGGAAAGGCGCGGTGTCTGTGCTTGTCACTCAATTTACGCTTGCCTTCGCACACCTTCACACGCCATTGAAAAAATAACACCTGTTATAGAGGCTAGCAAATGTAAGCTTGGATTGAATTTTTATATATTATTCGCAACCTAATGCAAGGTCAGTTAAAGTCAGGAAATTTTTGAGGGGCAACTCTGAATACTGTTGCATGGTTGTAGTTTAGGTGTGTGATAACCAAGAAATGGTGGATCTAAATAACAGCATGAAATGCTGCCATTTTTATTAATACTTTTGCTAGATTTTTAGCTACCATTGTTGCTACATGTACAAAAGGTGCATTTCCATGCAGGAAAGAAACCAAAAAATCTTTAAATGGATTTGTCAGTGAGACAGCAACAATGGCAAGAAGCAGAAAAAACTTGGCGGGTCACAGATTTTTATTCATAAACTGCTTGCCACATACATATTTTTTATATATATTTTCTCAGATGCATACCCACAAAATGTACAGATCATGTTATTTGGAAATTTATTTTTTGATAATTATTTTTGATATACTGAAGATTTCTTGAGAATAGATTCTGTAGATACCAAATCTCTCATTGGAATTCAAAAACAGAAAGAAAGAAAAACAGTTTTTGTGTCCACGAATTTTCCCAAAAAGACACACCCTAGACTTGGGTGACACTGTCATTTTAAATGTAAGATGTATGATCACTGCAAGTGATTTATTAATGACAAATTAAATAAGAAAAAAATACAATAAAATAAAATCATGAAAACCTTTAAAATTGTAGTCATCTTTTCCTGTCTTACTGTCAATATCAATAACCTTAGCTTTCTCTTTCTTGATTCTTAACCAATGAAAATGAACAATGCAGAGTGCTTTCACAGACTCATTGATGAGTTTTATTTTCATGTAGTTTTTCAAAATATTCCACTGTTATTAAATCAATGTTATTTTTCCCAAGAATAAACATCATAAAATGGATAGTGGCAAATGTTCATTAGCCGTATGTACAATTTGTTATATATGAAGAAAAGTAATGGACTGCAGGAAAAAATAGAACATAGCTATCAATCATTTTTATGATATCTTGAAGCAAACATGGAATCAAACAAACCTGATTGATATATAATTATCATTTTTTTTATAAATGCTGGGTTTGGAGAGAAAACAAGTTGTTTTATAAGCATCTGCAATACTTGGTCAATACCAATGGCACATTTAATATCCTCATAACAAGGGGAAAATCGGTAGAAAGTTATTCTTGTAAAATACTTTTTTTGCTATATTTAGGCTACTGTCTTATTTGTACATGTTGTCAAGTGTTTCCTACTTGACCTCCCAAGTATCAGACAAAAAATTTGAAAACGTTGACTCTTCCACTGCTAATGATGCCGAACAAAGAATTCACAAAAAAATTATTTTTGTCAAATCCTAAGGAAAAAAATTGTACCATGTGAAAGTCCTTTAAAGAGGTTTCCTGTGAATGGTAAAACCATAGGATTTTGTGTGTGCATTTAAAAGTTAACAATTGAAATTAATAATCTTGCCATAACTTCATCTTGGTATGATGACAGTGAGAGTTATTTTTTGAAAAGAGTTCTGCTTTACTTTGTTTACAGTCTCTGCAGATACCTGCCATGATCTTAATGAAAGGAAACAAAATTTGGATGTTGTTTACTTCTGCTTAAGATACTTTCCGATAGCATGTCATTCATAAAATCTTGTGCAGAATTGAATGGCAATATTTGAAATGGTTGTACATAACCCCAGGTGATTTTTTAAAACAAAGTGGCAGAACATTTTCTGAGGCTATCATTGGGGTCAATTATTTAATTGTGTTCTGACACACAGTTAAAGTGGATTTGAAGTAAATGCTCTTATGGGATTTCAGTATGTTTACTTTAAACCTCCGAGGATGTTTTGATTACCATGGGATTAATTTTCCAATTGCCTCTTCTAGGACGTTATGAAACTGACCCTTTTAAAACACCATCTCGGTAAATAATTTTTTTTTAGGCGTGGTTTCCACATTTGTCAGTTACTTAGCCAAAATATTAAGCTATGCATTACAAAATGTTGACCCAAGGAATTTCACAAATACAGGCAGGAAATTTTTATCCTGTCATTGAGGATGTTGCACATGATTAATAAACCCCCAACCTTAATATCAAGGGCTGTCTGTTTGCTATTTGAGGGTACTTAATTATAGCCAAAAATAAAATACCAGTAACTAAACAACTAAATTTTTCCTTTTAGATCCACATTTTCTGCTCTTTTCCCTGTTCCGTTTTTGGATTTTTTTTTTCACTAATTTCACAGTATGGTTTGATTGTGTTAAGACTACGGCAATATTATTCAAGGCAAAAAACAAAAATATAATATTATTATTTACCTTTACCTAAACTAAGTTATGGAGACATTTTTCGAATAGTGAAAAATATTTTAAATACTTGGTAAAAATGTCATGATGCTATCATCCAAAAGAAAGCTCTTTATTTTTCAGTATAATTTAAATTTTTATTTCCTGATTTTTCAGCACTTGTGTAGGTGAAGGGCTTAATGATCCCCTCTTTGGCACCTGCCTACAGTTTATATCAACAATCATTTAAAACAGAGTGACAACTCACAGACACATGAAATTCTGATTCAATGCACATCTACTCATTTCTGACAGCTAAAAGGTAAAAACAAAAATGGGCCAAAATTAAAACAAAGAAATAGTGTTAAGAATGAAAACAGCATTTTATGCTTCATTTTCTGACCATTTTTGTGTGCTACAACAAACTGTATAAATTGCCACTGGGCATTATGCACAAACATTTTAAAAAAATGTCAACTTCCATGAATGTCTATTTTGTTTTACCGCAAACTAGAAACCAGCTAGACCATCCTTACGTTAAAAAATATAATAACTCAAAAATTGAGAAGGTGCATCAAGGCAAAGTGAAACCTGCTGCATAATATGAAAATATATTTAACGCATTTTTAATGCACACATTTTCCTTTTACAATTTCTTTCAGTAACGGCTCAAGATATGTCTCTTTTTATAATTATTTTTTTTGGTATAAATTTATTAGGAAACTGAGGCTTGCAACTCTTATCTTCACAGAGTATTTTGTTGTGTTCACTTAAATTTCCCTGTAGGATCAGTGTTGGTGCAGCAAACAAAAGAGAATGTTTTACTATTTTCTGAATTTCATAGCAGGAAGAGAAAATTATTTCTTTGACACTAACAAGTGTATTGTTATCACAAAGGTAGATTTACCAAAACAAAACCAAAGGGATTTTGGGCTACATTCTACAGAAAGCTATCACACAAATCTCTCATTTTAATCTCTTTTTTTTGGTAATGGTGATAGGGTCGAGCTTTAGATCAAAGAAAATTTACACTTTATGAATATTTAATTCAAAAACTCCTGAACAGGAAGATAGTCAATTTGAGACAAAGGTTATTTTTCACACCAAAATATTCGAGCACCGAATATTTTAGATATCTTAAGAAGTAATTTCATTCAGTCTTTCTAATACACTAATGCCTTGAATAAATTCAAAAGGAACCTGAAAACCTTCACACATTTGGTGCCACAATTACTACACTGCAAGCAATTACATTTTAAGATGAAAATTTTCATAACAATAATTTTTCAGAAGTCAATTAAATAGGTGAAAGGAGAATTTCACCTCTTACTACCTGGGTCTGTTTCAAGCCTGTGTGTGCTTCAAGCTAGAATGTTTGAAAAGCAAAAATTAGTTCAGAAAATTGCCCTATAGTTTAACAATTTAAAGAAGGAAATAAAAGTACCATTTAAGTTTCATTTCTGTGTATTCCTTCTTCAAAATATCAGTGTGTGAGATTACAAAAAGACAAATTTACATTTTATTTTCTTTATTGTGAGGCAGATGTTTGATTTTTTTGCAATAATGTAAACTACATGGACAGAAAAGTTTTGCATTGAATTCAGTTTATTACATGCTTATTTTTGTCTGTGAATCTTCTCAAAATCTAAATTTGACAATATATAATTCTAATATAAAAGTGATGTTTTCTGTGAGTGAAAGGAATATTTGGCACAATTTGTCAGTTGGTTATGAACACGGCACAGCAAGAGTTCACTTCACAGTTAAATTCAGTTCTGAAAACAGAATTGCATGATGGATTTAAATAAAAAAAATTATTTCGGAGAAAAACACAGTGTTGGGATCACTGCTTTTAAAATGATTAGAATACAATAGTTCTAAGAAACCTTTTTGGTAGAAAACGATGAAGGGAAAGCAAAACATAGGAGAATTAATTTTGGATATCTTGGAATTTGTTGAATCCAAATTGCATTGCTTTAGTGAAGTGAAAATATAAACAAAGTAAAAAGCACATTTTTGTTGCATTTACGCCATAAATATTCATACACCTTATCTGTGAAGAATTCTTTTGCCTACACACCTACATAACACAAAAATGGACATTTGAGCAAGTTGCACATTATCTTTCCGAATTTTTTTTTTTTCAAGCAACACCTCCTTATGACCAAGTTGAACTTGTAGCCAAATCTACGATCTTCATGAGCTAAAGATCCTGAAGGATAAACCAAAGGATAAAAATATAAACCAAAAGGATTTTTAATAGAAAGTACTCAGGAAAAACAGGATTTGAATATAAATGAAAATTATCATCGCTTGAAAACATATATAGATCTATATGAATTTTTTTCGTCAGTGACCTGCTGAGTTGTAGGAAAGTATATCCTGGATATCACATAACAGCAAACATGTATAAACCATCTTTAGAAAATATATTGCTTCGCTAAAATGTGGCAGGCATATTGACTATGAAGGCGAAATGGGCACGAACCCACTAATTGACAGACACCAGCTGTTTTTTTCAGTACGTGTCCATGTTTTAGCTCCTTTAAAATCATTTATTGATTGAAACGTGTCTAGACCAAACATTTGTCAAATTGTAAACTGGCTGGCCAATAAAGCCCTTAGTTTAGCAGTTTGCATTCTGACAGTTTAGAGCCCCAAGTTGGAATAAATAATATTGCTTTCTGAGGAAGAATTCTCATAAATTCCAAACAGATCTTGAAGTGACCCCCTGGTATTCACTACTCTCATTGATGAAAATTAACCAGTATATTAAAAAATATATTTGAGTTTCTGTGGTTACTGCTGAAAATTCCATACCTCTAAACATCTTCAGCACGTGCTCCCCCAAGTCAGATTTGTTTTATGAGCACAAAAAAACTGACATCTACCAAACAGTTTAATTTGCCTGGTAATCTTATTAGCTGTGGCCGTTGAATTTCCAACAATCCATTGTGCTTGAAATGCAGTCTAAATATTGTTACTGTAAAACTGCTTTGACCATAATAATTTTTCCTACCAAAATACGTACTAACAAAACTTGAAAACAGCAGTTGCTAAAAAGTTCGTACAGTTTACTCAAGAGTTTCATTTACTTCAAAACTGCTGTGATTTAGTCCAAACAAGATCCTAACGGATGGAAGTGGATTTCTAAATCTAGCAAAATGATGTTTTAAAAATTTTTGGTGAACACACCTTATTTTTTACTGGAAATGTCCTCAAGCTTATTAATGATTTAAAGTTTTCAGTTTGTTTCTCTCTACAACTTGTAAGATTTCAACAAACTCAAAAGATATGTAATAAAGCCTGCGTATAATCCATTTTTTATCATCTCGAAAGGTTATATGCATGTTCTAATGGTTATGGTTGAACATTTGAAAGAGTTGTCAAATAGCATCTTTTTCTCATAAAAATCTCTATAAATGACCATTAAGGGATAAATATAAAGTACAACACAAAATCTTGCTAATGCTTAAAATATTTCTTAATCACTCTCTTCTCTGAATTTCTTTCATTTACTTGGGCAGACAATTTCTATTAAGGTTTTTCTCACCTAAATATTTATTGGTTTTTATCCTCAGCAGCAATTTGGAAGGAAAGTAGTTCACACAATAAAGTTGTAATTTTAATGAAATTTCTTTTTTGGCCAATCAGAAGCACATATCTGAACAGACCTAACCCTATACCATAATGTCAAAATAGATTCATTAATTTCATTTTCTTTCTTTTCTGGACCAAAAACTGGACCTCACAACACCTGTAAATATTTCAATGAAATAAACCTTCTTTAGCACAGCAGCTGTTTTTAAGAAACTAATTTCCCTGGACAAAGATTTGGTCTCAGCCTTCACCAAGGCACATCAAACCAAAATCAGGCCGATAGAAATATTCTTCAGGTCCATGAAATATTAAATTAAGGAAAAAATAAACTCAATCAGGCTTGTCAAACGTAATCTTTGATCGCCTCAGCGATAAAGCTTGCGGCTAGTGTATTCATTAATTTTTAAAGACATTGTTACCTCAATCATATTCCTGAATCTTGGGTCTTTTTTTCCAACCATGATTTCGGCGTTTTCCTCCTCTGGATCACTGTTTGCAATCTCTCTCAATTAAAAAATCTCCCTTCTTGATATTTTGCACAAAAACTACAGCCTTAATTAGGAAACTGCGAAAATAAACACAGAAGCGAAAGTAAATTGAACTCCAATAGCTATGTAGCTGTCTAGCTACGAGTTGTATAAACGGAGAAATTTGTTGAAGTGGGTTTACTCTGTTACATTCTAAATATTTATCCGTTGGGCACGATAAAAAAGATGAGAAAAAAAATTCTGGAATGAAAAATAAGTAAAATAAATAGAGTTTTCCCCAAGGAAACTGACAATTAAAATATTCGACACAAAGTGAAATCAATAATTATTGATCAAACGAATGATTCTCGAATGTTATCTACTGAATTTTTTCCCAATCATCGATATTTTGAACAAATGAAATTAGTAATTTTATCCGTCTTCTTCGACTGTCTTTTATAATGGCTCTCGGAGGGGGAAATGAGTTCAAACAGAGCAGAAAACATTACGATCAAAACAACTCAAAACAACAAAAAAATTACCAACACAGAAATACACTGAAGAAAAATTTAATGAAAGAAAAAACGAAGGAGGAAACCTGCTCTATCCTTTGAGGAAAGAGCGAAAATCCGCCAACAAATCAACAATATACATTAAAGTAAATAATAAAGATTGAACTAAAAGAAATCGTGAACGACGACTATTATACCAAGCTGTCAAACAAGTGGAAACAGGGTTCTCACAAAAAAAGTTCGATACTCTGAAGAGAAATAAAGCTCGAATTACCAAACAAACACTTTAGTTTTAAACGTAAAGATCTGGCCTAAACTATAACGAAGAAATCGTTAAAAGCCAGCTGATCTTCGAGAATTCCGGTATACCGTGAACAGACATACTTGTATTTACCTTCGTAATTAACACACAGCGTCAAAGTAAAATCTAAATTTTTAAACTATTTTCAACAGTAGAAAACCGTTCGCCGGCCGGCAAAAATCGGTTTTTCGGTCACTAAACTAAGTTTAAAGATCAAACAGAAACCTCTGAAATTTTTACTTAAAAGGGGAGAAATATCAAAATTTTGTCAGTAGCAGCTTGACGTGAACGGAAGGGCGAGGGGTCGACTCGCCATCTTTTCTTGGCACTCGGTGATCGATGAATGTTCCTCGCAGATTTCAATTCAAGTTTTCTCTAAGAGCTTGAATATTATTGCTTCTTAACGCTTGGCGTCTTAAATGATACTTGAAGAGGGGGTTTGTCCTCGTGCCCTGCAATCCGTTGACCGTTCAACCCGGCGATTGCTGCTTGAGCATCATCATAATTTTGCATGTTAACGAAGCCAAAGTTTTGGCCCTTCTTGACTCTCACATCGGAAATCGCGCCGTATTTTGCGAACAGTTTGTACAAAAGCTTCTCTGGATCAATTTTAGCTGTCCCTGTGTCGTCTTTATCCGAAGGCAAGCCATACACAAATACACAGTAACTACCCGGAACGAGTGCATTCGGCGTAAAAGTGTTGTTGTTTGGGCTCTGCAAAAACGTGAGCGGTGAGTAGCGAAAGTTCGCGCCTTGGTGATAGAGAGGTCCTACCCCGCTGGCAGTGAATGGCGATCTTACATTTCCACGAATTTGTGGAGGTGTTAGGCTAAGCGGTGATTGAAAAGCAAACGGAATCTGAGGCTTGTTGCTTGGAGGATTGGCGAACTTTACGGTCAGTTTTGAAGATTCTGTGGGACTTTCACCCGGTAACTGTGCTCCATTCAGAGCGTCGATCGCAGCTTGTGCCTGAGAGCGCTTGTCAAAGCGGACGAAACCAGCGCCACGACTCACAGAATTTTCGTCTTTAAGTACTTTCGATGTTATAATCTCGCCGTATTTCTGAAAGAGCATCTCTAGCTGTTGCTCATTCATTGTCTTTGGCAGTCCACTAATGTACAGATTGGCATTTTTTATGTCGTCGGACGACGGACGAGCAAAGCTAACTTTGATGTTTTTGCTCTGAACTCGCAGCTTGTTCAGCTCCCGTACCGCTTTTGAAGCGTGCTCCGGGTCGGCATAATTTACGAACGCGTAGCCAAGGCTGTTCCCAGACACTTTGTCCCGAACTAGTTTCAACTGTGAGACGGTGCCAAATTCTTCAAACAGGGTTCTGAGTTCCCCTTCCTTCATTGTAGGCGGTAGATAGTTGATGATCAAGTTCGTCTTGGAATGGTGACCGTTTTCAGTACCATTTTCCATAGAATCGCCGTTGATTTGCACGGGAGCTGCACTGTCATTCATCTTGTCCAACATTAAGAACGGTATTAAAGCAAGAGGGAAACTCTTGGAAAAGATAACGAATAAATTATAGGGTCACCAAATGAACTCGATCGTCTCGAAGATCAACCGAACGTCAAAAATTCGAATGGGAAATGAACTGTCAGAGATGGCGGCAAAACTTATTTATGTTCCACGTGGTTAGCCCTATGAAAAATTTCCCATTGCAATGCTATACCCTCTAGGAATAATAACAAAGTACCCACCAGGTGTGGGTGGGTAATTGCCTTTCGACCAGCGTTGTTTTTCGTATCTTTCTGGCGCTACCTTATCTTGATGACCATTCGCTAAACGGTTTTTAGTATAATTAAGTTAAAGGGATATTTCAGTATTTTATCTTCGTCGACAGGAACCTCACTTTGCCATTGTTTACAAAATGTAAGAGGGTGGGGTAGGGGTACAAACTTGATGGCGGCTAAAACAAAGGACCGGAAAATCGGAAATTGCAGCTGAATTTTGCGTGGTTGAAATCCTTCCAGCGGATAAATATGTCTGATCTCCAGCTAAAAGGATTATTCTAACACATTTTAGCTTTATAAATTTCTTTTGAAGCCTTAAAAAACTGCAAAAAGTGCGGTAAAATCCTTTGACAGATGAGTAGGGCCTGTGCAAATTATACCGAAATGTACATTGTTTATGCCGTGTGAAGTGCTTCGATTTTCATAAACTCATTTTTGTCGTTGCGGATTAATTGTACATATTCATTCCATTGTTTAGTTTGTCAAATTAAGGTGAAAGCGTCGCTTTGTTGTTTTGCTTTACACTTCTCGATTTGACGTCTCGGCGCCTCGGGCAAGAATAGAAAACCCGTTGGGTTTGGACAATATTGATATTCCAATTTTGATGTGGAAAATCATTCCACCTCGTTCATTTCCGTTGTTTATCCATTGGTTTAGGATCCCAGTCTCAGTCGCTTGTCGTTTTCAAATGTCATCGAATACAGGAAACTGTCAGCGTTGTCGCTATGGTGTTTTAGTTTGTGATAATCAGGAAAAATGGGGTGGTGTACGTGGCATAGGAAAGCGATTTATTGACGCCTTCGGAAGTGAGAGCGATCCCGATCGAGAAGAATGGCATATCTTTTCCGCTGTAGATGGCGAGCTGCCTTCGGAAATAGATTTGGATACTTTTAATGGCTTCTTCATCTCGGGAAGTCCTCGATCTGCCAACGATAACCTTAAGTGGATCAATGATTTGAAGAATTTTATCTCTTCAGCGGCTAAAAGCCCCTCGAAGGCTCGTGTCGTGGGCGTCTGTTTCGGTCATCAACTCATTGGTGCCGCTCTTGGAGGTGAAGTAACCCCTAATCCATCGAAAAAATTCGTTTTACAGAGCGAGGAGATCAAACCAGTGGAAGATTTTCAAGGAAATGCAGCTTTCAGAGAGCTTATCGAGTGCCGTGATTCTCTACGACTGCTTGAGTGTCATGGAGATTGTGTTGCTTCCCTCCCCCCTGGGGCTACAAGTTTGGCGAGCTCTACAACCTGCCAACACGAAATGATTCAGTTTGCAGAAAATATATTTGGAATTCAAGCCCATCCAGAATTTACTGTGCAAGATTACAAAGAATTGTTAATTCCCGATTTAGTAGCTGAAGGAAAGTTAGACGAAAATGGCCAAAGAGTTTGTGAAGAAACCATTAGTTTGCCTTTAGACTCAGCAAGGATGGCGGCTGCACTCAAGAAATTTGTCGCCAAAGAAGGCAATTAACAACTTAACGGGAACTTTCGGAACTTGAGTTATTACAAGGCGCCGAAAAGGGGAATAATATTATTGCCCTGACGGCTAGACTAAGCCATTTAATACCTGTGCAAAAGATTCACACATATTTAATTCACTTAATAATTAATTTTCATAATTTTTGAGCTAGGACAATCAGATCACCTGCTATTTTTCATACAGTGATGTCCTGATTTTAACACCAAATAACACTTTAATACTACCATAGGGGACAGGGGATTACTTGGGTCAATTTTTGCTGGGTACTGCCCCCGTCCTCTCAGAACCCCTATACCCCATCATAGTCTATTGTCTAGCCAATTATAGACCCCATCTTTCTAAGTCGCAGCGTGCAAAGAAAGTACTGTCCGATAGCCCTGGGCTAGTGGATTTTGGTATCGGGCTAGTGAATTCTGTTTTTAACTTGCCCAACGGGCAAGTGATGTTTTATGAGGAATTTTAATAACAGAAGAACAAAAAGTTTTTGGGGCTGGTTGAAATGACGTCGGGGCTAGTAAATGCTAGCTTCAGCTTGCCCGAATGGCAAGCTGTAAAAATGATTTTCTTTGCACCCTGAGTCGCTTTTGGGCAGATGTAATCTGCTTTGCCACTTTCTGCTTGACATCTACCTTTAAACTGGTCTAGTAGGTCAGTCATCCTAAAACAAATTCACACATTAGGTTTTCAAATTCCTAGATTCATAAAATTTTTGACCCCCAAATCCCAAAGTGTGACCCCATTCTAGTAACTCTTTTGAAAATGTAACCCCATTATAGTCAATGCAGTCATGAAAATGTGACCCTATCCAGCAGCACATCCCCATTAGCTTTAGCCTATTACTTGAAATTACCCTACCCTGGATTAGTACAGTGGGACAAATATGACCTACAGGTATCTGGTCACCTTGCCACCAAACTGTCTCACCACCAACAAAATCACCACTGAGAATAGAACTTAACTTAGCAATGGAAACTTCACTGGAAATTTCAAAGAAGTATAGCTAGTTTTGTGAAACATTCTGCCAGTTGTTTTAATCTCTCAAATGTCAAAGTTTACATTCACCAAACCTACACATGCATTATCAAGAGCATAAGTCGTTCGACGCAAGGATCATCAATTAGGATTGATAAAATATTTTGTTGCTTTTAAATTCGAATAAGCTTGACAAAAAAGTAAAAATCTTAGCTAAGTAATCCTAGGTCTTAAACTGTGTCAATTATTTCAGAGTTATTTATTGGTGGTGAGTCAACTTCTTGGTGGTGATATCATTGGTGGAGAGATGACTGTAAACCGATTGCTGTTGATTCATAAAATCCTGGTGGTATTTTAATTCTATTTTACTTTTTGATCATCAGCTCATGCTTAGGAGTTCCCCCTGGGATTTCTAGTACCTCGCAGTGGGGTGGTAAAAGATATTTTCATGCCTTGCAATTGGCTTTTTTTCCTCATGAATAGTGATTCCCTTTCTGGCCATGATGCACGGTTTTCCAAAATATTTTTCGTGAAATAATAAATATTAATGTTTAATTCACCATGAACTGTGTTCTCACTGTTTGTTATTTTCATGAATTATGAAAGAACCATTTTTTCCCCTGAAAATGTGATCTAGACCACTGGCCTTTGCCACCCTTTCGGAGGGGTGTTTTTGAAACTCCTGTCAATTTTATATGGAAAATCGTAAGTAGAATGTGTAATAATTTTTTCCAATGAAGATTGCCAATATTTTTGTTATACATAAATATGATTTTTCTTATCGCAATGATTATCATGCATATTTCTTTATATACTGCAATGTGATCATAGTCTAGTCATGTTTGTACTGTATAAATTGTACAATTGGTGGTAAAGAAATTCAATAATGTAACCATAATTTACAATTTTAAGATAAGTCAATAAGATCATTGACAAAAAAATGATATTTTTCTACCTAAATTTCCTTCAATATTATATAACAGTGGTCACCTAACTGAAAATTACAAAAAATGCAGCTATGGTCTTAAAAATTTACCAATAACTGATAAATAAAAATATTTTTAATATGTTTTTTGTCACTGTTTAAGATCAATTTCCTATGCTTTTGATTTAGCCAGAATTTCAGCTGATCCCTCGAGTCAGGAGTTTGCGCTTATAAAGGGAGATACCTGAAGTTCAGGCTAGTTTTTTATATGGAAATGGGGATATTCGTGATGCAGCATTTGCCTTTCAAATTCAAAGCAAGAATTTGGGATTTTCGAGCAAAATGGCAGCGAGATTGAAGATTGAAAGTACGCATGGGATGTGGAATGCCACAAATATAAACCATGGTATAATCCACCTAATGGAGTACAGAATTGAGTGAAAATGTGGGTTAGGTTGATGATATTAAAGAATCCTAGGGCTCTTTTAGGTATTGTCCCAATAAAAAAATCAGAAAGTTAAAAGATCTCAGTGTGTGTTAAAGCTTCTCCGAGGTGAGGGGAATTTTGATGGCGAGAGCTGCCCACTGCTTTCTTACTGTTTCCTGCCCAGTAAAACGTTATTTTAGGAACTAACGCAAAATTGATTTTTATGGGGCAAAAATCTGGGAGGTGGGGGGGGGGCGTGGGCGTGGGGTGGGCACTCAACAAAGTTTTATACCGGGAGTCTCCCCCTCAAGGTCCGGCCACTTACCCTTATTATACCATTTTTGACAGAAAAGGAACCCCTTTCTTTTGACAAATGGTCCCCCTTCTCATACTTTTAACTGCTAAAGGATCCTAAAATGCGCTGTGTTTTACATGTAAATAAATTACAAAACCAGAAAATTTCCTCGCCTTTTTTACAGCCATAAAGTGCATCTGTTACGTTAGCCCCTCTGACAGATTTTCCTACCCTTTTATATACCTACTCCAACCAACTCCTGCTGACTAAAAAAGGTTACCCCCTTTGGGCGGAGCCTCTCCCAAATGGGCCATTATGGGGAGTACCCAAGGGGCAGGAAACCTCGCTAGAAACGAAAACAACGAGAGGACATCTCTTTATAAAATATGTACTCTTCAATGGCTGTTTATGTGCAGTTTAACCGCTTTATCGATCTTACCAAAAATTCCCATGCAAATCCCTTTCACTTGGCTCCGACTGAGTTGACTGTTGTGAGGGCTGGGTGCCCTGTGTGTACCTGGACAATTGCACAGTGACGTCACCTGACCACAACTACCAGAATCCTTCAGTTTTATTTGTTGTTTTTTTTTTGGGGGGGGGGGGCGCAAAATAGGGATATTGTTTTTCAGTCAGTGGGATTGACAAATTTAAATAAGCGAAGCATAAACGAAGAGAATTCTGAAAGTTCGGTAGGCTTCATCCTGAAAATGGCCTTTTTCTTAGCTGTCTTAAACCAGCCATGTAAACGCAAACTGCTAGGTTACTCGGTGCCAAACGCAATGCATTTTAAAATCAAAAAAAACAACAACAAACGAACGTAAATATTATATAACTAATTAAATGTCTGATTAACCGTGCATGGAGCGTTCAAGAAACTGCGTTTGCACAACATTCGATGATATGTTTGAAATTTCCACCTTTTTTAACCGGTTTTGATATTTTTTCATTTCCACCCCTAGGCTTATGGTTGGGACTTCCTAAATTTACCCACCCCTGGGAGCAGTTTTGTCCCGGAAGTACCAAGAACCAGAGGGCAGGACTTGGGATTTGAGTCCCGGTTGCATAAGTCCTCCCGTGGACGTGATGTTCGCTTCGTATCTTCTCCCTGACCTTTACTTTATAATCAGCCAAACTCTTGGGCGCTTTCCATTCAGCCCAAAATTCCGGAAATTTCACAGGGTATCGAATTTATCATTTTTTGCCTTAATCAGGGTGTCGATTTATCAATTTTTGTCTTAAACAGGATATCTTTTCTTGGATGATAAACAGCAAAATTTTTACAAGCTGTAATGTTAATTAAATGTCTTAAACAGGGTATCAAAAATCGGCATTCTGTCTTAAACAGGGTAGGAAAATCAGCTATATTTGTCTTAAACAGGGTCAGGGTATGAGGGGCCGCGCCGCACCTTCCCACCCAGGGATATATCGAGTACTCCCCCCCACCGGGGGACCATGTCGGTTCAGTCCAACCGGAATATTTGGCACCACCATATTTAGGCGTTAATTTTTTTCGAATACTTTTCCTCTCTTGGCTCATAAAGCGCCTATAAGCAGGCTAAAATACATTCTTCGCATGGGAAGATGCTGCCCTCTGCTAGGGACTAGACAAGTTCTAGCCTGCTTAAGGTGCCAGTTTTTTTGGCGGGAAGCAAGGAATCTCGAGGACGCGCGAGGAGAGAAAAGGAGGAGGCTTCCTCTCCCGTTCGCGTGTTCCCCTCGCGCGGCCTGTATTAGCGGAACTCTCGTTCAAGCGAGCGCAGGGGAGCACTGTGGGTAAGAAAATTTGGCTGTCTTTGCATGCGAGAAATTTTGGTGTGGGAATAAGCTTTGAAATAAGCCTACGAAACCGCACGGAAACTCTTACTACGCAGGCTAGTGTGAGATAAGCCCTTAATCCTCTTCCATAGTAACCACGCTCGACTGATGTATAGTCCTAATGTTTTGTGACAAGTGCGTCGACCTTAGGGCGTGATCGTGTAATAATCTAGAATCATTAAATATTGTACTTGGCCTCAACTCTTCGTTTCGCCCCCAATAATCGCACATTTGGTAGTCACGTGACCGTACGTCCGTCAGTCTGTCTGGGCAAGTTCTTACTTATAGGACTAACATACACTTTGCACGTGGTGGTTCCATTATAGCCTGGGTATCATGATAAGGCCATCTCCAATGTTCCACAACATTTCGAAAGGAATATGTTTCTAGTTTGCAGGTACCGTCATTCTAGAAAGGTCGTGAATCGTCATTTCAGACAATTATTCCGCTTTAATATTTGGAAAGTGCATCACTGACTGAAATTTCATGTTTTATTTCAACCTAATCCCTAACACTAAGGGCAAAATTATATAATTCGTTCAAGAGGTTTTATTTGGTACTTCAATTCAACAATCCGATCTTGACGTCATCTCTCAGTGGTCATCGCAAAACATCATGAACCTAAACCCCGAAGAAGTGAAAGGAGATGACGATTTGTAAGCTTCGAAATCGAACCAAGAACCTGATCTTCCATCAGTTCCTATCAACAATCTTTCCCTTAAAAATGTGCCCGATTTTATAAACGGCATGCTCAGCGCATTGGTTCTATTAACAAAAATTTCAAGTTGCTTCGCTCGATTCAAATTTGAGCAACAAAAAAATGTTTGTCAACACGGTGATGTCTCTAATTTTGCCCATTTGCCGTGTTCCCTTTGAAGTTGGGCGTTTTCTAGTACGGCACGTGTTCTTTTCCGTCATTAACGGGCAAAAGAACTGCTGCTGATCTTCTCCCTCCTGGATGTTGCTATTGCGCAATTTTTTATTTCTAAATTTTCATGGTTCCACTTTGAAATGTTGTTGTTGCTTCTGATTGAGCCTTCGGATCGGTTACATTAATCAAAAGCCATTCTGGTTCGCCAACGTTGTTGGGCTGGAAGATCTGGAAAAAGCAATTTATTGCTCGTTGGAGTAGGGTGGCAGTTGATGCACTTGAAACAGAAGGCAACGCCTTTAAGGAAGAAGTCGGAGCGTTTGTTAACCAGAGCATGTGAGTTGAGTCTTATTGTGGCCAATAAAACCTCTCTCTTAGTTACGCTGATTATACAAGAGTGAGTCATTTGTAGCAAAAAAATTATGGAATTGGAAAAAAGTTTTCTATCCATCAATTTCCGCTGAAAATGACTCACGTTGGTACTGTGCACCTCACGCTCTTCTTAAAAATGTCTTCTTTTTTCCTTCTAGCACATTATTTTATTTCTTCTAAATTCCTGTAGTGTACATTATGCAAATATTTTGAACATACTTATGCAAAACTCAACCGCGAAAATTATTGTTCTATGATTTGTGGAATTTATAATGCCTCTCTTTTGCGCGCACATTTTTGGTGCGTTCTGCGCCATTCATTATACTACTACATGCGAAATTTCTGCAATTTGATTGGCTTAGAGTAGTGGTATTTCAGATTAATTTGAAATACCTACATGTGAAAATTACAAACGTGTTGTGGGTAGTAATATAAACAAATAATAGAATGATTACTACGAGCATTTAGCTTAAATACCACTCGTGATATTTTAAAATTGTCTCAAATTAAATTCGCCTGACGGCTCTTGAAATTACGTATAACGATTTCAAAATATCACTAGTGGTATTTATGCCAAATATCTCTACAAATCACGCTATTACCTATACTAATTCGCTATGATCAGCATTCTTATATTAACAAGCCTTGAACATTGTATTTACAAAAACTCTAACAATGTATTTTAATGGCTTAGGGGACGTACATGCAGACGTAACTGAAGTAAACCAAGTGGACATTTCAAATCCTGGCCTACGGTTGTTCAAAAAGTGGACAAAGCAGCTGCTCAGCACCTGGGGCCTAGCGGTACTGCAAGCAGGTGACAGAACTTCCGATTAAGCAGGTTGAAATCAAGCCAAAAATAGTGATTAGCCATGTGTAACCTGGAGACGTTAAGCTTGACGACAACAAAATTCGAGTTGACATCTTGGGGAAGCGAAGTTAAGCAGTCGCATTACCCTTGGGGAGGGTGAGATTTACTTTTTTGCACTTGCATTAAAGGTAAATGCCCCGTTCATCGGCGAGGAAGAGTGAGGAGAGTACGGGAGTTCTCAACAAATAAGTGGCCCCTCATCTTTAGATTAATACGGGACTTCCGATTTCCCGCTAAAAAGCAGACTGCCAAAACCATTTCCCGCCAAAAGCGCGTCATGCGCTAATTAAGAACATGGCATTTTACACTGGATTACTTAATGAGGTGAATTGCATTTGGTCACTCGCCAGCTGACTCGCACGCACGGTGATGTCACAACCATCAATGGGTTCTCTCTTGGTTTCATTATTCCACGCGGCCTATGACCGCCTAATCGGACTATATCCGATCTATGTCTCGGATCCAACCTCGTTCCCAGGACGCAGGGAGAGCACACTGTGGACGAGGTTGCCTCGGATCACGTTTTCCAAGCCCAGGCTGTTTGTCCCCTCGCCGTTTATCAGCAAGTAACTGACGACACTACTCTTTGCTTTTCCCGCACTACCTCTGCCGAGATAAGCTGGATTTTTTATGTCTAGCGGTGGTAAATTTTGATGTATTATTGTATAGCAATAATTTTCACGACTTACCCATCCTCAAAGAAAAAAAATGGCGCGGAGAAAAGTAAAGAACGCGGATGCGATTAACCTATCTTTAATTATCTGGGAGCCGGTTAACGGGAAATTTTGTTAACAGTAGTTAAAGTAAGAAGCGTTAAATTTTTCGTTGCTTCAGTCCAGATCGGCCACGCACAGCCCCGCGCTGAGCGCAAAACCATGGCTTTTCCCCTGATGTTGGGAGTGGCTTAATACAAATCTAAACTCATTTCATTGTTCATCTTTGAAATGCCAGCAGACAAGTCAAGGATCATCCTTGACTTGTCCGCACTTGTCCTTAACCGCACTCGCTACGGTGTATTAGTTTGTAATGACAATGGGAAAACGATATATCGATGTTTTCGGAATTAAGAGCAACCCTGACCAAGAAGAATAGCATATATTTTCCACAACGAACCGCCTTCGGAAAGAAATTTAGATAATTTCACCGGCTTTTTCATTTCCGGAGGTCCTCTGCTTCGATGCAAACGAAGACGTAAATTGGATCAACCATTTGAACACATTTATCCGAACAGCTTTCCAACACCCTGCTAAGACCTAAAACTCGTGGCGTCTGTTTTGGACTTCAGGTCATCGCCTCGGCACTAGGAGGAAAAGTAACTTCCTTTTCGTCGAAGAAATTTGTCCTGCGAAGAGAGAAGATCAAAGCGAAAGGAACGAAAAGGCTACAAAGCTTTCAGAGAGCTTTTTGACTTCTTGAGTCTCATAGAGATTTTGTTGAAACCCTCCCTGCTGAAGCTCCACGTTTGGCGAGCTCTGCAACCTGCGAACATGAAATGATTCAGTTTACGGACTATATTTGGAATTCAAGCTCATCCAGAAGTTAATGTGCAAGATTTCAAAAAAGTGATAATTCCTGGTATGTTGGCTAGAGGTAAAATTGACAAAAAGGACAACGATTTTGCGAAGAAACTCTTAATCTGCGACTGGATTCAGCTAAAGTTACGCCTCCAAAAAGGATCTTGCTGAAATAAAAAAAACATTGTAAAGTTGAAAGAGTCATTGCCAAATTATAGCGATTCTTTTCAGAAAGGATAATTGTCTAAATTAAGGGAAAAGTGGCATGATACGAGTATAAAGGTTTATTCAAATGCAATCTGTTGATTTTTGTTGGGTGTCTAGAAAACGAGGACCGAAGGCCGAAGAACTGGGAAGGGGATTTTTTAGAGCCGCATGAATTAATATTTTTCTCGTTATTATTTCCTTAGCATTGAATTTTAGGAGGTCAATATGGTTTAGGGTTATTGGCGTGCGTAATTTTTCTAGAAGATTTTGCCTTGCACGAATACTTTTTTAAAATGTACTGCGCCCGCGCCCTCCCCCCCTCCCCCCAAAAAAACGTTTCTAATGGTCCGTCACATTTATCACCGCTGTTTGTTTTTTATGTTCATGTCATGACAGTGTGAAAAGGGCGACAGTGGTGGGTAAAGTTCAAAGAAGAAACAGATATCGAGCCTCCTTTTACAATAGGTATTCACAAGACAACCATCGTGCCGGACTATGAACTTTTAGGAGAAGCAGAATATTTTCCCCGTTTGACAGGGCATATTTCATAACAAAACAAGGTCTTACAGAACTGTAAAAGAAACAAAGGTGAAGAGCATTATCTCGTCAATGTTTAGCGAAACAAGTCGGCTACGGTTTTTTTTTAAATTGCAAGGTCCGCAGTCCCAAAGTCGTTGCCAGTGAATTTAGACAAGTGTTGAAATCACCAGCTGCCTTAACGGGCATAGTTGGAATTTAAAGATTAAATTGAACAGTGTGCTTTTTTTTCGCTTTGGTTGAGTACCCCCTCCCCCCGGGCGTTTTACATGGATTAACGATCTGAACGATGGAGGAAAATTACTAATTACGTGTGTTTGTTTGGCTTCAGTGAACTGCTGACCGCGAATCGTTTTCCGGGCTTTAGGTCTTGGGGTCGTAGGTCTTTTCGTTTTCTAGGGTCTTCGTTTTCTAGGTCTTTCCTTTCTGGGTCTTCGGTCTTCCTTTTTTTAGGTCTTCGTTTTCTAGACCCCCGATTTTTGTTTTGGTCTCTAGGAGCAACGTAGCCCGGGAGGGGTAGTTTAGGAATTTCTGGGTGGGGATGTGCCGCTGGGACCCTGGAACCCTTAACCTATACCAAAACTAGTTCAGCTGAATTCTGCTGCCCTATACTAGAGTAAACTCCCCAAATGCCCCCTATCCTAGAGTAGCTGTTTTGAAGAAACTACTGAGGTCACTAGCACAGTCTAGCCAAAACAAAACCTTATACCACAATCCCTAGTCTAGATAAAATCTTCAACCAACAGATCAGTTTCCTGAAAAATGATACCCTATTCTAGAGCCAAACGCTCTGATTTATATACCCTATCCTAGAGTAAACTGCTTGAAAACCATACTCTTCACAGCGGCACATACCTATAAAGCCCATATATTTAACCCCCCCCCCCCCCCCCCGGGGCAACGTAGTAACGTATGGAGAGATCGCAAGCATGTCACTGGTTTTCATTCCAACAGACAGAGTGATATGCATATCATTAGAATCTGCCTTCTGCGCCTCGGTGGGGAACTCTTCATAATAGTCCTCTAGCTTATAGATGGAAAGTACTCTCCGCCCACTGAAAAGGGGACCTGTTTTTGGCGTCCGGGCCCAATTGTGAAGGTCGATTAGCGCTAGCCAGGGAGAAAATTTTGACTCTCACGAGTGTTGTGACCCTCACAAGAAAGGAAACCCGTTGGGTTTGGACAATATTGATATTCCACTTTGATATGGAAAATCATTCCACCTCGTTCATTTCCTCCGCTTATCCACTCGTTTAGGATCTCAGTCTCAGTCGCTCGTCGTTTTTAAATGTCATCAAATACAGGAAACTGTCAGCGTCGTCGCTATGGTGTTTTAGTTTGTGAAAATCAGGAAAAATGGGGTGGTGTACGTGGCATGGGAAAACGATTTATTGACGCCTTCGGAAGTGAGAGCCATCCCGATCGAGAAGAATGGCATATCTTTTCCGCTGTCGATGGCGAGCTGCCTTCGGAAAAAGATTTGAATACTTTTAATGGCTTCTTCATCTCGGGAAGTTATCGATCTGCTAACGATAATCTTAAGTGGATCAATGATTTGAAGAATTTTATCTCTTCAGCGGCTAAAAGCCCCTCGAAGGCTCGATTCGTGGGCGTCTGTTTTGGTCATCAACTCATTGGTGCCGCTCTTGGAGGTAAAGTAACCCCTAATCCATCGAAGAAATTCGTTTTACAGAGCGAGGAGATCAAACCGGTGGAAGATTTTCAAGGAAATGAAGCTTTCAGAGAGCTTATCGAGAGCCGTGATTCTCTACGACTGCTTGAGTGTCATGGAGATTGCGTTGCATCCATCCCTCCTGGGGCTACAAGTTTGGCGAGCTCTGCAACCTGCCAACACGAAATGATTCAGTATACGGAAAATATATTTGGAATTCAAGCTCATCCAGAATTTAATGTGCAAGATTACAAAGAAGTGATTATTCCCGATTTAGTAGCTGGAGGAAAGTTAGACGTATATGGCCGAAGAGTTTGTGAAGAAACCATTAGTCTGCCTTTAGACTCCGCAGGGATGGTGGCTGCTCTCAAGAAATTTGTCGCCAAAGAAGACAATTAACAACTTAACGGGAACTTTCGGAAAGAGTCGGAACTTGATTTATTCCAGGGCGCCGAAAAGGGAAATGATATTATTGTCTTTACAGCTACCTGTGGTGATAAGCTTAGTCTAGCCCAAGCTCGAAATACTGTGAGCATCGTTGAACATCGGCATTGTTGCGTAACATTCGAAGTATACGGATTTGTATGGGAAAAAGACCTATCTTTTCTGTAACCCACAAAAATAAAAGGATTTCAATAAAAACAGCGTAACTTACTTAAAATGTGTGTTACGTCTCTCCTGTGTGGTCCACGGGCCGATTTATGGCCATTTTATGGGTTTTTATGTAAACGGTTTTCTCTATTACAGTTATATTGGGGGAAAACCGTTTACATAAAAACCCATAAATCGGCCCGTGGACCACACAGGAGAGACGTAACACACATTTTAAGTAAGGTAAGCTGTTTTTTATTGAAATCCTTTCATTTTCGTAGGTTACAGAAACGATAGGTTTTTTCCCATACAAATCCTTATATTTCGAATGTTACGCAACAATGCCGTTGTTCGTCGATGCTCATATTTCGAGCTTGGGTTACCTGTGACCAGAATAAAATAATAATTAATTTTTAATTCGCCATGAACTGAGATTCTCACTCTGTTTGTTAATTTCTTGAATTATAAAAGAACCATTTTATTTCCCCTGAAATGTGATCTAGACAACCCTTTCAGAAGGGTGTTATCGAAACTCGTCTCAATTTTATATGAGAAATCTTAAGCAGAATGTGTAATAAATTTGTCCAATCAAGATTACCAAATTACTTGGCCTCCACTCTTTGTTTCGTCAGGGGCACCCAACGACAATTTTTGGAAAATATATGTTCGGAAGATGATTTGAGATCTAGAATTTTCGAAACATTTGTTGTTAAATTTCTTGCTTGCCTGCCTCTCCTAGGATTTTCGAACCCCTTAAAAATGGTATAATTGCCCATTTTTAACGGATTTTTACCCTAAAAAGGTCACCTAGAATATTCGGGAGTCTTTTTACTGGCTGAAATTTTCGAAAAGGTCAGTTTTGATCCCTATAATTTTCGGATCACTAGACTTTCAGCTAGGAAATCCGAACAGATGAAAAGTTTTTAGAGGATAAAAATATGCCCGCATCTACCGTTTAAATACTTTAATACGTTCAACAACGCTATTTTTAAGTGGTTTTGAACTATATTCTTGTTGGGTGCCTCTGTTTCGTCTCCGGTAATCGCACATATGGTAGTCACACGACCTTCCGTCCGTCCACCCGTCTAGGCAAGTTCTTACTTATAGGGCTACTCTACACTTTGCACCTGGCAGTCCCATTATATCCTGAATATCATGATCAGGCCATCTTCAATCGTTTAATGTTCCACAACAAGTCGAAAAGAATATATTTCTAGTTTCTAGGTACCGTCATTCGAGAAATGTCGAGCTGAGAATCATCATTTCAGACAACTATTCCGCTTTAACATTTGGAAATACGGCGCTCACTGCATCACTGACTGAAATTTCATGTTTTATTTCAACCTAATCCTTAACACTCAGTGTAAAATGATTTAAGTCATTCAAGAAGTGTTATTTCGTACTTCAATGCAACAATCCGATCTTGAAATCACCTTTCAGTGGCCATCGCAAAACAACATGAATTTGTAAGCTCCGAACCAAACCTGATCTTCCACCACCTCTGATCAACAATCTTTCTCTTTAAAATGTGCCCGATCTTATAAAGGGCAGCGCATTGGTTCTTAACAAAAGATTCTTTTGTTTCACTCCATAAAAATTTGAGTAACAAAAGCAATGTTTGTAAACAGCGATATGTCTCCAATTTTGCCCATTTGTAGTTCGTCCCTTTAAGTTGGGCGTTTTCTCGGTACGGCACGTGCTCTTTCCGTCATTTGAGTAAGCGAGGCGCAAAGTTTCAGGATGCGTTTGTTTGCTCTCTTGTGTGTCGAGATGGAGTGATTTGAAGTGTTGTACATGAATCGTGCTCCTTACTGGCGGAAAATGGCGACGTGCAAATTGATATTGCACCAAAAGAACCGCTACTGATCTTTTGCCATTATGCAATTTCTTCTTTCTAAAATTTTCTGGGTCCATAGAAACGCTTTGTTTTTGTTAATGCTTCTGATCGAGCCTTTTGATCGCTTACAATTAATCGAAGATCAAAAGCCACGTCGATCAGCTGGAACATCTGGTGAAAAGATATTTACTTCTCGTTGTAGTAGGCCGCAGTCGGATGCACTTAAAACAGAAGGCAACGCCAGTGTAGAAGAAGTTGGAGCGTTTGTTGACCGGATCATGATTTGATGTTTTTCTAAATTATAAAGAGGAGTTTCGGTCTTTACAGTTAAAAACTTCAAGTGTACCCTGTACAATTGCAGTTAGGGATTTCCACAACCGGTTACTCGGCAGCTCGGCAACTTTTTGGCAACTTCTCATGATCATATTTCGAGCAACTTTTTGGATTCTGAGTAATTTCTCCAGTTATCTTCTAATTCTGAGATATCGGAGCAGCTTTTAGTGCTAACATTGGCCCTTATTCCATATTTCATAAAGTTTTAGTAGACAATTTATGAATTTCCTGTAAAAATTAGGAGCCAAAACCCTCCCCTCTGGGGCGGATCATGGCACAGGCGCCCAAGCTCGGTGCATAAATTACTGCGAGTTTCGCAACCGTTTTGCATAATTATTACGAACGATTTAAAGACTTTGTATGAGTAATTCAATATAGTTGTTAAAACGTAGAAATATAGGCATGAATATAGAAATAAATTTTACTTACGTCAACTTGGGCCTGTTGTTGCTTTTTCTGTGTAACCTCGTCTCAATTCATGGCCGTTTTATACCGTTTGGCGGCTCGTTGTCTGTTCGGTGTTGTTTTCCTCCATAAAGCAAAGCAAGGCAGGTGACTGTGTGCAGTTTCAACTCACAAATCTCTCCCGCATCAAAGAACCGCGCACTGATTCACCGTCAAATCCTTAAGGCATGGTCAATCTCTCATCTCTTCCCCTAGTCATGGGTATTGTGATGCGTTTTTTCAGGGAAACCTTTTTGAAAGTTTTTGCATTCAGGAAACTCGATGAACACGTGTTGAGTGGTGAACACAACCATGGACTCAGGGGAACTGGGTAGTCAATATTGTTCCCCCACCTGGGAAACACATATCCCTAGTGATTCGTGTTCCCACACCTGGGAAATACATATCCCTAGTGATTCGTGCTCCCCCACCTGGGAAACACATATCCCTAGTGATTCGTGTTCCCCCACCTGGGAAACACATATCCCTAGTGATTTGTGTTGCTCCAAATGGGAAACACATATCCCTAGTGATATGTGTTCCCCTACCGCAGAAACACATTTCCATTTTCTCCTTGTATTAGAAGGAGGAAAGAAGACATTGAAAGAGGAGCGTGAAGTGCATAGCATGGCCACCAAGGTGGGTCGTTTGCAGCGGAAATTTATGGAAGGAAAACCTTTTTCCATTCCATAAATTTCCGCTGCAAATGACTCACTCTAGTAATCAGCGTAACTAAGAGAGAGGTTTTATTGGCGAAAATGAAAGGGAAACAAGGACTCTAAAGACTTATAACATGACCAAGGCCAAAATTAATACATTACTGTTTCATTTGGAACGTCTAATAAATCAGTATATGTGGCCGGTAAAAATCTTTACAGCATGGTGGAGAGTTTGTCGGCGAATGTACAATAAGTACTTTTCCAGTACAGGGATGCTTACTTCGATTCTCTTTTTCTGAGGAATTGACCTCGTGGTCCACTGAGGACACCGCGGACGATGAAAATATTTCTACAACTGCACTTGTACAGGGTACACTTTAAGATTTTAACTGTAGAGACTGAAGCTCCTCGCTATCTCGAACCTCTGGCTGACTCAAACCAAAATTCGATTTCGCCTGGATTTCCTTAATGCATTTACTGTAATTTTACCTATGTTAACTAGAACACTCAATATCTTAAACCGAAGTAATTTTTGTTTCCCTTACAGATCATTTTTATATAAATTTACCCTCGATAACTCTAACCATGCTTTAAGCACCTGAGAAGTCGGAAAAAAGTGTACTGCAGTCCAAAGCATTAACATTATCTTAACAACCATGTTGCCGTCGTCAGTCAAGTTTAATACATTGTCCAGCACTGGGTATTTATCAAACATTGAAGTTAATTGCATTCATTCCCCATCCCATTTCCTTATTTTCGGTTATTTGCTTCTAACTACCGATACTTCGATTTCCCTAGAGGGTTCGAGTTATCGGGAGTCGACAGTATTTAAGTATCAGAATAAAACAAATAGTCGCGGCGTAATTCACTAAAATATAAATAGAGATTTATCCGGCGGTGGATACGGCTCTCCATCTTTTGAGAGGCTCAGTAGCTCTCCAGACATGATGAGTGATTGAAGAATGAAGCAGTAGATGATACAACAGAAACAATAGGGCCATTTATACGAAGAAAAATAAGACGCGTCTTACATAGGACGCGTCTTAAATAACACGCGAACTTTCCGTATAAACGGCACATTTCGATTAAAATAAGACGCGGCTTAGCTAAGACGCGTCTTATTTTAGAACAGCCCTTAACACCTGTTCTTAGATAAGACGCGTCTTAGCTAAGACGAGAAAAACTTCGTATAAATGACCTTCGCGTCTTAAATAAGACGCGAACGCATGGTACGCATGCGTTAATTTTTGGCGCGCCACGTTGGATTGCCGTTGCTACGGGCAACATTCACACGAAAACGACTCAAGAACAGAAATAAGACGCGAACCATTTATACGTGCTGTTTTCGTCTTAGAAAAGACATGCTCGTATAAATGATACACTTCGCGCCTTATTTAAGACGCGTCTTATTTTTCCTCGAATAAATGGCCCTAAAATACCCATATCTCAAAGCAAAAGACGCTACTGCTTATTTAGGCTAATGAAAATACAGGTCTGGAAGAGCTACTGTATGTACTACTTTATCTTTTAAACAACAGCTTGGACCTGGTGGTACTACAAGCAGGTGACGGAACATGCCATTTCTTATCAGATGCATGTTGAATGTAAGCCAGATATAGCGATTAGCTATAGGTCACCTGCAACGTAGAACGCCTGGAGCAGATAATCAAAATCTTTAACATTTTTAGACAAAGCGTTATGCTCGACGACATAAAAATTCACACCTTTCACGGATTAAGATGAACTCAACAAATTGGCCTGCTCCAATGTATGGGCTTTATAGCTCAAATGGTAGAGCATTCCAGCGCTAACGCAGCGGCCATGACTTTGAATCTCGTTGAAGTCCCGAAATTTTTTCCGGGTTCCCCTCGTATTTGCCATTGCTTAAAAATTTCAATTACTATTGCGACAAAATTCGAGTTGACATGTTGGGGCGGGAAAGTTAACAAGCCTCATTGGCCGGAGGAGGGGGGGAGGGAGGGAGGAGGGATTTCCTTTCGTTTACTTGCATTAAGTAAATGCCCCGGTCATCGATGAGGAAGAGGGAGGAGGGGTGGGGAACAAAGAACTGGCGATTTCCCGCCAAAAAAGCAGGTTGCCAATACCATTTCCCGCCTAAAGCACACTTAAATTACTTAATTGGTGACGTCACAACCGTCCATGGGTTAATATAGTTCTTTAATACCTTGCCTAATAAGGTCAATAGTCCCTTGGCCTCATTATTCCGCGCGGCATATGCGTTCTCCTGGTTTCGAGCCCATTTGTCCGCCGGGGAACTGACGACATTATTCTTGGCTTTCCCCTCACTACATCCTCTGCCGAGATAGGCTGGATTTTTCATGCTTAGCGGTGGTAAATTACGCACTTTCCCCTTACCGTATAGTAATAATTTTCACGACTGACCTATCTTTAATGATCTGGGAGATTTAACGGAGAAATTTTGCTAACAGGTAGTTAAAGTAAGAAGCGTTAAATTTTTAATGAATTTTACTTTAGTCCACCAATCTCTAATCAGATCGATCAAGCACAGCTCCTGAAACTGAGCACTAAACTGGAGTTTTTACCTGATGTTGGGAGTGGCTTCACTGCCAGACTTTAACACATTTGTGCCTTCAAAATGTCAGCGAACAAGTCTAGGATAAACCGCACTTGCTTCGGTGTTCTAGTTTGTCATGACGATAAAAAATTCGGTGGAGTTATTGGTATGGGAAAACGATATATCGATGTATTTGGAAATAAGAGCAACCCTGAGCAAGAAGAATGGCTTATATTTTCCACAGTTTACGGCGAACTGCCTTCGGAAAAAGATTTAGATACTTTCACCGGCTTCTTCATTTCCGGAAGTCCTCTGCTTCCAAACGAAGACCTAAAGTGGATCAACGATTTGAAGACATTTATCCGAAGAGCTTTCCAACACCCTGCTAAGCCTCGCATTGTTGGCGTCTGTTTTGGACATCAGGTTATCGCCTCGGCATTAGGAGGAAAAGTAACTTCCTCTCCGTCGAAAAAATTTGTTCTACAAAGCGAGAAGATCAAAGCTAAGGAACATTTTCGCTTTCAAGGCCACAAAGCATTCAGAGAGCTTTTCGAGAGCCATGATTCTCTACGATTGCTTGAGTCTCACAGAGATTTTGTTGAAATCCTCCCTGCTAAAGCTCTGAGTTTGGCGAGCTCTGCAACCTGCGAACATGAAATGGTTCAGTTTATGGAAAATATATTTGGAATTCAAGCTCATCCAGAATTTAATGTGCAAGATTACAAAGAAGTGATAATTCCTGGTATGTTGGCAAGAGGTAAAATTGACCAAAAAGGACAAAGATTTTGCGAAGAAACTCTTAATCTGCCATTGGATTCAGTAAAAGTTGTGGCTGCATTGAAGAAATTTGCGTCCAAAGAGGATACTTGACAAATAGAAAGAACATTGTAAAGTTGACGAAGGAGTCAGTGCCAAATTATAGCTATTTTTGTCAGAAAGGATAACTGTCTAAATTAAGGGAAAAATCGCATGATATGAGTATTAAAGGTTTATTCAATCCGTTGATTTTTGTTTTGGTCTCTAGGAACAACGTATAAGGTATGGAGAGATCGCAAGTTACGCATGTCACTCGTTTTCATTCTAATAGCTATAGACAGAGGGTGCGTTCCTTTGGGGTGATCCGGATTAGGATCAGTGATCCGAGATCACTTGGATCATGGTAGATCAAATGAACCGATGAATCCACTCTGGACAAGGATTCATCGGTTCTTTTGATCTACCATGATCCGAGTGATCTCGGATCAATGATCCTGATCCGGATCATCCCAAAGAAATGCACCCAGAGCGATGTGCCCACCATTACAATCTGCGTTCTGCGCCACGATGGGGAACTCTTGATAATAGTCCTCTAGTCGGAGAGTCTCCATCCAAAAAGGGGACCTGTTTTTGGCTTCCAGGCCCAGTTCTTCGAAGGTCGATTAGCGCTAACCCGGGAGAAAATTTTTAATCCAGACTTCTTTTTCTTTGGTTCAATTTGAATTGTGACTCTGACAAGTGTTCTGTCTGTGACGATTGTTGTGACCCTGAAGAGTTTTGTTTTGAAGCTTTCATATCTGAATTCAAATTTCGCACTAACCCTGGTTTATCTGAACCCAGTTTTGAACAACCCGGCCTTGCATGGTGTTTTAAAAAATAACAGGATAGGCGCTTTCATGATCGATAAGAAAGGTTAGAGATTAGGTATTAAAAAAGGCTTTTAATGCCCAAAATATTTCGAATAGAAGCAGAAGCACCTCAGGACTGAATTTTTTTCTTATTTATTAAACGCTACATGAGAATGACAAGACGGCTTCCCTGCTTTAGAGAATTATTCACAAGTTTAGTAATAGCCTGCGAACACAACCGCCTTGAAAGGTATACGTGCATTCTCTCTTGGCATCTTTCAATAAATAAAGATACGCGTATACGGAAGGCATCCCTTTTCGGTGTCAAAAATAGTATATAAATGGGTAAGGTTTAACTACGCCATATGTAGGGCAGTGCCTCCACATATAAAACTTCGTTGAGTGTCCCTTAGTCTGCTACACAGCCGTTTTTAGTGTCGTCACGCAACACTAATGGGGAGGAGCGTTGCGTGACGACACTGAAAACGGCTGTGTAACAGACTAAGTATCCCCCAGAGCTTTGTTACCTTCGCTTTGTTACCTTCGCTAGTGTCGGAGTCAGAGTCGGGATCGAAGTTGAAGTCGGGTGTCGGGGTCGAAATCGACGTCTGAATCAGAAACACTGTGTTCCAAACCGAAATATCGGACAAATAGAATTCACCATGTTATTTTTTGTTTTCTTTGTTTTCATTTTTCTATCACTTTTCCTGCTGTAAGGATCAGTTTACCTGTTTTAATTTAAAAATTTGGCCTAAATCACAGTCGGAGACGGAGTTAAAGTCGAGTTGGCCTTGAAGTTTGGGGTACCGGTAGTAGCTGGAGTCGGAGTCGAAAACGGAATCGGAGGCGGAGTCGTTGTCGGAGTCGGAATCGAAGTCGGAGAGATAGAGAGAGTTGAAGAGTGGAAGTCGGAGTTGAAGCAGAAGAGTACGCGAAGTTGTAAGAGCGCTTATGACCTTGTCGGTGACAATAAAAAATCAGAGTATTAAACGGAATCATAAGCGGGACAAAATCGGATCACACCCCCACCCCTCCCCCCAATCGGGAAGAATGTCGAAAGAAATTTGGTTAATAGTCTTAACAGGTGGTCACCGCAAACGTGCAGCGACGGAATTAACTTTTAATTAAATTTTCTCTAGTCTACCACTGGTTGTAACGTTTTCCTTATAGGTTAAAACTATAATGTTTTTATTCATTTTATTTATCTATTGTAACAATTTACAGCGTTTACTTGTAGAATCGTATCTTGGTATTGTATTAATTTTGTATGGCTTTTAAAATTAGTTTTCTATTTTAAGCAATTTTTCAGGGCGTGATAGCAGGTGCTAAGGTGTTTGAAGCTGAAGGGGCTATTTTGATATGAATAAATAAAGTTCTCTCTCACACGTTCTCTCTCTTTCTAGAATGACGGGCGGCTGGCCCAACATGGAATTCCCTGCTCGCACAGTCCGTTTTTCCCCGCCGAATACCAGGAAAAGAGGCCTAAAGATATGACCCTGAAATATGACCATCGACACTGTTGCGTACCGTTCAAAATATAGGGATTTGTATGTAAGAAAAACAATTGTTTCTGTTGCCTACGAATGTAAAAGGATATGAATAAAAAACGGCTAACCTTTAAGTTGTGTGTTTCTTCTTTTCTGCGTGGTTTCCGAGCCGATTTATGGCCATTTAATAGGTGTTAGTTGGAACCGGTTTGCTCTATATAGAGAAAACCATTTACAGCAACCCATAAAACGGCCATATATCGGCCCATGGATCACACAGGAGAGACTTAACACACATTTTTAAGCTGTTTTTGATTGACATCCTTTCATTTTCGTAGGTTACAGAACGATTTAATTGGTTTTTTTCCCATGCAAATCCTTATATTTCGAATGTTACGCAACATTTCGAGTTTGGGCTGCCTGTGGTATTTAAACATTATATTGCAGCAAAGCAACGTAGAATTTTTCTTCGTCCACCGTTTCGCTTTCCTTTATAGATTGTCTCACATTTTTATCAGTCAAAATGTCAGCGAACACGTTGAGGTCAAACGTTACCCACTATGGTGTGCTAGTTTGCAGTGATAATGAAAAATTTGGTGGCGTTCTGGGTGTGGGAAAACGATACATCGATGTCTTCGGAAACAAGCCGAAGTCTGAGCTTGAAGAATGGCATATATTTTCCACGATTTACGGCGAGCTGCCTTCGAAAGAAGATTTAGATACTTTTACTGGCTTTTACATTTCGGGAAGTGCCCAATCGTCAAACGAAGATTCAAAGTGGATCGAGGATTTAAAAACGTTTATACGTACAGCGGCTAAACATCCCTCAAAGCCTCGCGTTGTGGGCGTTTGTTTTGGACATCAGGTTATTGCGGAAGCTCTTGGCGGCAGCGTTACTATCAATCCATCCGGGAAATTTGTCCTGCAAAGTGAGAAGATCGAAACAGTCGACCAATACAATCGATTACACAGAGCTTTCAGAGATCTTCTCGAGAACTGTGGTCCTCTACGATTGCTTGAGTCCCATGAGGATTGTGTTGCATCCCTCCCCGCTGGGGCTCAAAGTTTGGCCAGCTCTGCAACCTGCCAACATGAAATGATTCAGTTTACGGAAAATATATTTGGTATTCAGGCTCATCCTGAATTTAACGTGCAAGACATGGTCAAGGCGTTAATTCCTAGTAAGTTAGCCGCAGGCAAAATCGATAAAGCAGGACAAAAATTTTGTGAAGAAACTCTCAGTGAACCATTGGATTCAGCGAAAGTTGTAGCTGCGTTAAAGAAATTTGTCGCTAAAGAAGATGATGATTAAAAATTTATAAAGAGCATGGCTAAGCAGGGGCCGGGAGGACACTCCCTAAAATGGCTATACACGGCCGGAGATTCCAACCGAAAGGGCTCAAAGGATAAAGAATTCACGAGTTTAAGTTTATAAAAGGGTAGGAAAAGCTATGATTTTAGCATTTGAATTTAATTCGAAAAGGCGCACCTTATGACGTCATCATGTTGATTTATGAACGTTACACAAAAACGACCGGAAGACTTCCTGTTTTAAGCGATTTATTCTAATGAAGTACAGGGTAGATATATTAAAGGGGCACCACTTTTCAATGCAAGGTATATGAAACGAGTACTTTTTCTGTCAAAAATGGTGTAAAAAAACTTTAAGGGGAAGGGGTTGAACCGCTTGGCGGATCCTCCCCATTTTAAACTTTGTTGGTCCTTGCTTTCAAAATTGACCTTGTTTACCCCCCCCCCCCCCCCAAAAAAAAAAAAGAAAAAAAAAGAAAAAAAAAGAAAAAAAAGAAAAATTTGGCATAACCATTGTCTTCAATTTCTGATGCTGGGACGACTGTAGCTAGTGCAAAATTTTGGGAGGATAAGCAAGCTGCATTGAGGTGGCCCAAGCTCTAGTCTGCTACACAGCCGTTTTTAGTGTCGTCACGCCACTCTCCTCCCCACCAACTACTAAAGGGGAGGAGCGTTGCGTGACGACACAAAAAACGGCTGTGTAGTAGACTACCCAAGCTCAAGCTGGGTGATCATGGCAAAAATATAAAACATGAATACGATAAAATTCCCAATTAAAATTCCTTTTCTTACTTCCACGATGTATTACTTGCTGTCTGTGCCCTTGCTTTCCCGATTCGAGGCGATATTTGCGCGCGAATTCCCTTCTGACCTTGATAAACGTACTGTGATTGGCCAAATGGTCGGGAAAGAACGTATGACGAAGAATGTTCGTGGCTCGTGACTCGTTCGTTCGTGACATCTGCGGGAGCTCCGGCGACAGGATTACGTAAATTTCATCAGAGGAAATTCCTAGCCATAAACCTTTCCTCGAAGACTTCCCATATAAATATTGATCAACAATCATGTCTGGTAATGGCAAGGATCCTAAACGTTTCGCAGTTTTAGTTTGCGAAGATGCAGAAAAATGGGGTGGAAAGGATCACATAGGACAGCATTTCAAGACGCTTTTTGAACGCCAAGATGACACTGAATGGCGTTGGTTTGACGTTTGTGCAGGGGAACTGCCTTCTGAGGAAGATCTCGATAAATTTAACGGTTTTGTTTTCTCTGGAAGTCACCATTCTGTCAATGACGATAAAGATTGGATAAGACAAGCAGAAAATTTCGTCGTTTCATTGTCCGAAAAACCTACTTCGCGCTTGGTTGGCATCTGTTTCGGGCATCAACTCATTGCTAAAGCCTTAGGTGGCGTTGTTAGCAAAAATCCCTCTAGAAAATTCATTATACAGACCGAGAAGGTCACAGCCACAAAAGAAAGTTCCGTGACATCGAAATTGTTCGAGAACGGGCCGATAAATGTCTTGGAATCGCACAGCGAATGCGTGGAAGAACTTCCCCCAAAGGCAGAAAGCTTAGCAAGCTCGAGTACTTGTAAACACGAGATTGTTATGTTTACTGAAAACATTTTGGGATTTCAGTTTCATACGGAATTTACGGCAGAGGAGTGCGAGGAAAAAATCCTCCCCAGTTTATTGAGTCATAACATTTTGACGGAGAAAGAGGGAATTAAAGTTCAGGAGTCATTGAAGATTCCCGTCCATTCTGATCAAGTGAACAACGCGGTGCGTGATTTTCTCCATCAGTAAGATTATTTACATGTAAGTTAGGAAATATTTTGGGAGCAGAGGGCCATTGATTTTCCGATTAAAGGGCCTCAAGTGTGCACAGGGTAGTTACGAAACGACCGTCTACTGGATAAGGTTACTATGGAAACTCATCAAGAGGATAACTATGAGGAGACCCTCACTTGGGGGAGGGGGGTAGGGTAAATATGTCAGTGGCGTAAGCCATTAAGCCCAGACTTAAAACTTTGGGTTAAAATGATTTCATGTAATCTGCCATGTGACAGGGAATGATTGCACCAAATGGTGAAGCTTCACTCTCTTACAGAAATCGCCCCCAAATCACCATTTTTATGTGTAAATAGAAGCCCTTTCCTGCATGGTTTTTGCGCCGGTATCCAGTATACAGGGGCATCCAACGACAATTTTCGGAAAATATCTGTTCGGAAGACGATTTGAGATCTAGAATTTTCGGAACATTTGTTGTAAAATTTCTTGCTTGCCTGCCTCTCCTAGGATTTTCGAACATCTAAAAAATGGTATAATTGCCCATTTTTAACGGATTGTTTGGGAGCCTTTTTTCTGGCTGAAATTTTCGAAAAGGTAAGTTTTGATCCCTATAGTTTTCGGATCACTAGACTTTCAGCTAGGAAATCTGAACAGATGAAAAATTTTTAGGGGATAAAGGTATCCCCATATCTACTGTTTAAATACTAAAATACGTTTAACAATGCTATGTTTCAGTGGTTTTGAACTATATTCTCGTTGGGTGCCCCCGAGTAGACAGTGAACACTGAATCTTTTGCTAAGCCATCTTGTTTTCTAAGTAGGTGTGTTGTAGGGGTCCCCTATGTTTATTTTGATTACATGTCAGATTCATGTTGGTTAAAAACTTGGAATTTTGTAGGGTCTTAACTCGTAAAAAATATCTAGTAAACTACATGCGATTGTCCTTGTTGCTGTTAAGCTCCTTTTTCACCGTGTCATATGTCTTTATACATTAGTGTTTGACGACTATGATGCTCATCAGAATTTTCACCCTAACAGGGTCTCAACTATAGATTCATTGGCTGTGACATTTTGTTCAAAACAACCAATTCCCCACTCCAGAAACTATAAAAAGAAGGGGTACAAGATTTTGGTGCAACAATATCTGGGATTGTTTGGGTGGACAAGTGTTACTTGTGATTGGCTAATGGTTGCCTTGAATACCATCGCCAATCATAAGTAAACCCAAATGATCCCAGAAATCATTGTGTCAAAATCTTGTCCTCATTCCCCCCCCCCCCCCCACTTAGTTTCTGGAGAGGGGAATTGACAAACTGCATCTATCTCCATTTGACCTAAGCCTCCCCAGTCTTCTAAGCTATAACCTTTTTTTGCCCAAATGTCCACATACAAATTCTCCAAACTTATATTCATACGTGTCCTTTTACTGTTGATGACTCCAAACTGTGGCCCTATTTTTGTGCCTGATCCTTGGCGACTGAAAGATGCCAGTAGAAGCCTAGTGGCAGCTGCTTGGGTATGTGCTACCATATCCTCCAAAATTTGGACCCTGTTATTAAAGCCTATTCTCATTTTGTTTTTTGCTCTGTGTTTCTCTTTTGAATGCAAAAGTATAGAGTATTTAAGTAGAAATGGAAGTTTCTTTTCTAGGTATTCGTTTTGCCCTTCAATCTGGGGTTGGGGAAGGGGGCAGTGATTTGGGTATTAAAGTTTTATTTAATAAGTAGGTATGTGCTCTTGGCCATGTTGGCTTTCAACATGACTATGTTTTTGAGAAGGCCATTTTTTGTAACTCCCTTTATACTGTGGAATTGAATCTGTTATTTCAAAATATCATGGAACAGGAAATGGTGAAATAATAATGGAGATCTTATGTGTCACAACCACGTTCAATGTTTCAAAAGATCTTCTCCTATCACTTTTTTTTATCTTTAGTTACCATAACTTTGATATAACCTTAAGTATATACCGTCTTACTTTGGTATACAGCACTATAATTCTTTTTAATTTATATTTTTATTATCATTCTTTTTATTTAGTTATTTTTTCCTTTGTTTGCAACACTATCTATGTGGTAATGCATTAAACAGTCATTGTTGTCAATGCTGACAGCCACAAAACATTTTCTTTCCTCCTTTGAATATTAATGTGTTCCCCCTGGGGGGGGGGGGGTGGGGGTGGGGGGATTACGTAAGTCTCAGTCTGAATTTCAAAATCCACTGTTTCATGTTTTGAGGAGTAACCGATGCACCTTTCCATATTTTAGTATTGTTTTATGCAGTTGTCTTTGTCTTTGTTGCAGCCATTTCAACCTATCTTTGTGTCATGTCACCATTTTCATCTGTTGTATGTCACTACTTCAAAACCATGTGGCTGGTTGGAATTTTACCCTAACAGTGCCTCATTGATCAGTCAGTTGCCAACTGACATAAGTTTCTGTCCTGATTTCTCCTTCTTTTGAGCAGAGAAGGGGTAAATATTATAGTCTCCTCTTCAGGCATCAATGCCTTGTTTTAGAGAATGGGTGGAAGAATAAGTAGAGAAAAGGGAGTGACAATTAAAGGAGGTGCTTGCAGAGGAGGCTAAGGTAAATAAATAAATATAGAAAAGAGGTTTGTCATACTAAGGAGACAGGTGAGCCTCCATTCACCCAACTGTCTTAGTACCTTTTACCAAACTTGGCTGTAGACTGCAAGCATCTCTTATGAACCGTTTTCTTTTGAGTCACAGTAGATCAAGAGCATTCGTGAGGGGGGCAACTGGTAAAGCCACGAGGAACAAATCTTGCCCCTTTCACCATTAATTTGCATAATTTTACTTTATGGCTTACTGCAAGTCGCTCTAAGGAAAGAAAGGACGACCGCTTGTGGTCTAACGTACATGACTACCAATCCCAGTCCTAGTTCGAATGTACAGTCTTGTTTGGGCTCGCCATTCTCAAGAAAAGTTGTTTTACACCTTTCCCTTGGTAGGCCACTAGGCATTTTTTCATTAAAAGGTTCAGTCAAACATGACAAAGAAAAATGCAACTTTGTCCATTGCATATATTTCAGATTTTAAGTTTGAGTTGAATTAATAATATATTGGAAAAGCTCGAAATTTACTGCAAAATATGTTATCATATGACCCCCTCCAACACACAGATACATACACTTCAAATGAGATTCAACACTTTGTAACACAAACTGTCAAAATAAGTAACACAATGAAACAATAAAAGGTTTTAAAACTTTATTTCAAGCAACAATTTAAGATTAAGATACAAGTATGACTAAAGATTATCAAAACATGCAGGCAACTAGAGAATCTAACAGCAAAATTGGACAGATTCTCTGCAAATATAACGATTTTGTTTAGCTAAAACTCACAAAAGCATTATAAAAACAAGGAGAAACTACACAATTGAGCAGTACTTCTTACACTTCGTGGGTTGTTTGTCATTGCTCATGAGTGCAGAAAGCCAAGGTGTTTTCTAATAAAAACTTAAATTTACTCACTAAAAGTTTCACTCTGAAAATTGTAATAAACCATTACATGTCTTGTACACTTTAACAAGTTAACATTGTATGCTGCCCCAATAAAACTACCAATATATTAATAAACCACATTTAAAGATCATCATGGTGGTTGAGCTCTCAAGTTTCACTTTGCTATTTAAATGCTGCAACTCCTGTTACTACTCTAACGCTGCTAAATCAGTCAGAAGCAAAAAGGTTAAAAAAAATTCCCCTCTTTCATCTAGAAAAACTGACTTGTCAACGATAAAACAATACCAAAACAATATGAAATTTGAGGGAAACTGCCCGTGTGGGTGTGCTGTGCTCTCCCTGGCAAATCAGGGCAGAAACGTGTCTATGGGCGAAAAGGGCCTTTTGTCAGTTAGTAGATACTTTTGAGGAGTAGTAGTCTATTGATTTCCTATTGAGGAATTGTTAAAGCTCAGAAGAAAGTTATGAACCAGACTGCTTAAAATCAAATTCAAGAATAAAAAATTCCAGATTTCATATCATAAAATACTGAAAATCTAACAGTACCATATTTTACATGGATAGTACTATTTTTTTGTTTTGCAATATTTTATCTATTGATCTCCTCTGCAGTGGACACAATTTCCACTGCTCTTAAGTTCAGCTTCGTGCCTCCCTTTAGGAGAGGAGGGGGCCCTTTATCTTGAACAGCGGTTGATAATTGACCTTTTTACTGATATGGCAGCCATATTGAATTATTATATTTAACGAGTATTATAGGATGCCCAGGGGGCATGAGCATGATCTGACATACTCGCTCCAGATTTAGGCATGCTTTTCGGGCCAATCTTTCTTTAAGTTTTCATAGAAGAAGATTGTAATGGGTAACAAAAGATCATTGTGCTGTGTTTGGACTGAAATATTTATCGCCTTTTCCCCGAGAAATATACAGTGAAGTACTCTTTTTGCTCAAAAAGCGCGTGCAAATACTGAGCGAGTGCCCCACTGAGCATCCTATAATACTCCTTAAATCTAATAAATTCAATATGGCTGCCGCATCCGTAAAAAGATCTATTGTGATTTAGCTTATAGTCAGCAGTCTCTCCTTTGCAGTAAGAAGGGGTGGCGAATGGTAAAATCCGAGACTCCCTGAGACCCTAGTTAGAAATCCGAGCACGAGACTCTTTGGTAAAAAGTTTCGAGACTCAAAAAAAGTAAAGACAAACCATGCAAAAACGAGACTTAGAGACTTATCAAAAACGCTTCCGAGATTTCAAGATCCTGTTAAATTTTTCGAGACCCACGTTTTTCGAGGTACCATTCGCTACCCCTGTAAGAGGATGGGTGGAGAGAAACAAAAAGAAAGAATTTTGGGGACAATGTGAAGGACACTGAAGGAAAATAGAGCATTTCTCTCCTCTCATCGTCTCCCATGCAATCACTTTCCTATCATGAAGCTATTCTTTTCAGTTATTGATTTCCAGTAGGAAGGAGTCGCTGCAAAGGAGAGAGGTATTTTATGATAAAAATTCTGGGAAATTTCTTGAATTTTGTCAACAATAATTATGCAAGTAAAGCATTAAGAAAATGAAACTGAGAACTCCCTCAAAGAAAGAGCTTTACTGATGTTTATATCTTCCAAGCATTTCTAACCATGAGATCAAAGTAGGCGTCGTTATCAATGCCTGCCCCAAGGCAAGCGTAGTACTCGCAAAATTCTTTCTCTGTGACCTAAAATTAATACCAAAGAACAATAATTGACTAGAGGTTACAAATTGTAAGTATAGGGCTGGAAGCAGATGCTGGGCAGTAACACATCATCTGAGAAAATGATGAAGTGGCATACATTGTTAATTACAGACCCTTTAGTTTTATCTGGTCAGTTAGTAGTTAAGCCATAATGTGCAAAATTATTACGATCCTATATGCATGCACGGCACGTACTTGTATGTAGAGGCCCTGCCACAGGGGGGGGTCCATGTCACCCGTCTGAATTTTAAAACGTCTCGTGTCAGTGTTTATAAATGCTTGTCGCTTATTGTCGGCTTTGCCATCACTGTCGCAATTTGGGCGAGGGAGGTTGTCTCGTCGCGATTTCATTTTGTGCGCTGTTGCTACTTTTTGGGCCATGTCGCTAGTTGGAATTTACCCTGGCAGAGCCTTTATGTAGCCAGCTTTGTTTGGACTCCCACTAAGAATGAATGAAATGCCTAGAAGGCAATCTGGTCATGTGCATGTAGACCTTCTATCACTGGAAATCTTATCTGTGTGTTTTGACCATCTATCACATGAAAATTACACAAAGCAGTGTTGGAGCAAGAGCATTTTGTTGTCACCCATACTCTGTAACCTTTGCTTACTACTAGTAGTATTAGAATAATGCAATAAGAGTGTTATGATTTGAAATAAAATAATGATGACACTGCTGGACATACATGTTCTTGTGAAAAGTCACCCCGACAAACAAATCCAGTTTGCAAAGCCTTATTAATAGCAACAGGACACACAAGAAACCGCAAAAGACCCAAAGATTACTGTCTTGCTCTTCTCTTAGGGAGTTGCAGCAATATTATTTCTCTTGTTCTGCCTAACTTTGTCGAGGAATCGTGCAGAAACGCCTGATCTCTTGATTACGTGAAACTACGTGACATGTTGATTGTTGAGATGGGCCATTCAACATGTTGAACATTGAAGTTATGAATAATTATATGAAAATCATACAATCATATATGAACAATGTTGAACAAGAAATATTACTATAAAGATGAGTGTTAATCTGTTTAGTAGATGTTGAACAATAACATTCAATCTGTAAACATGTTGTTAACTGCTCTGACTTACAAAAAAGCTGCAAGAATAAGGATTGCAAAATGTTGTCACAGATTTTGATTTAAACCACTAACCAACCCCACCCCCTCCCACCCCCACCCCTTCAGGGCTAACAAAAAATTGAATTCCAGCTTTTCCAAACCAGCTCTCTTGCTTGCATGGGGCCCGTTTCTCAAAAGGCCCTGAAACTTTTCAGGCCCAAAGGAAAATTTTAAAATCAAAACCTGTTGAATAGTAGCACAGTTCTTAGCTCACAAACCAGTCAATTTTGCTTTGTTAACTGATAGTTTTATTGTATTGTTTTCAAAATTATTGAGACTTTGATCGTGAATGCAAACACGGCGAACACAAAACAGATTTCCGGGCCCAAAATGTTACCTGGACTTATGAGAAATGGGCCCCAGGGACCATTGCCTGTTTGTCTTTACTTTCCCAGCAAGAAAATCTACTTGTCCTGGACGACTGGATGGATCTTTTTTTGACTCCTAGCCCCTGGTAACATGGGCCTTGCAAGTTAATGGTGAAACAGAGTAAGAGAAAAATAAATTTCTTATCCACTTGTCCTTTGGACAGACACTATATTAAATTTAGTTGTCTGAAACACAAGAGTTCCTGTCTAAACACTTTTGCTTGAACCTTGAAACTCAAAAACAATTGGGCATTTAATGTTTTTAATGACATTGTTAGCCTTATATATAATATTATTGTTGACTTAAACCTGAAATGGAAATCGTAAAAACAAATGAAATGGCTGTGGAATGGCAAAGTTTAAAGGAAGATTACCATATTTTGTCAAGTATGAGGTTTGTGTTTATAACAACACAATAAATTTTAATTCTTCCGAAATTTGAAGTCAATTTTCAAATGTTTTTGTATTTTTTTTCTACTTAAAAATGTGCTTGTCCCACGGACAAGTTATGCCAAAGTTTTAAATGTCCGAACTAGATTTCTACCTGTCCTGTACAATCGGACATCTATAGGTTTTGGCACACCCTGTGCAACCCATTGAGTTCTCTGTACATGTAGCTCAGTAAATAGAACACTCCTGATATTGACCTGCCTTGTAAGTTATCAAAATGGTTTAAAATTGTGTCAAGAAATTTCACCTTTCCTGTTTTAGGGGTTTCAATAAGCACCGACGGCCAACGAAACACGTTGGCTACTTTGCTCATAGAAGTCGGTTACTTTTTTCTAGAAAGAAGAAGCAACTAGTTTGAATAATGTTGTAAACAAAAAATATATCAAGATCTGAAAGAAAATGTGATAATAACATGTTTTCATAAAGGCCCAATGGTTTTACATTATGCTTTAGTCATGTGAACGCTATATTTCAGTCAATTTTTCACAAGTTTCTGTATAAGGTTTAAACAGAATTTTTTTTCTACAAAAGTACGTAATGTATTTTTCATTATTTGTTCATTGCTGGTAGGAATTGATTTTGTGAGTGATAAATCGAAAGTTTCACGAAAGCTTCATTTTTCTGAATGAAAACGCACTCTTTTGTTTTAAATTTAGTCCCCAGAACACTGAAAATCACATTTTAGGGCTTTGAAAATTCAAAATTTTCTGGGGAAGTCCGCCCCCTGAAACCCCCCCACCCCCCCTTGTTGATACAGTCGGTTACTCTATTCAAACCTGCTGGCTACTTCAATTATTATTGAAACCCCTGTTGTTTAGTCTTTATGACTATCGATCAATGAAGACAACCAACCTTTCCGTCTTTTCCCTGGTCTGGCTCAAAGTTGTTTAAAAATTCCTCAAATACTTCCCGTTCTGTCTTTTCTCCATTTTTATACTTAGGGTGCTCTCTGCAGTTGTAGACTCTGCAAGAAACGGTGACAGATACTCAAAACTAACTTCCACTAAAAACTTGTTTGTGAAGATATGTCTTGATAAATAATAATGTACATGTTGTGGTTCAATTTTATCCTTGGTTTAAATTTTATTTTCTTTTGTTTCAGTCTCATTATCATGTTATTATCATACATTACCATACCCAAAAACAAAAGAAAATAGAATTTGAACCAAGGATTAATAGAGGATATTACATGGCCATGCGGAGATACAAAATTTCTCTTAGAGTGTTGAAAAATATTTCACGAGTGAGTGCAGTGAACGAGTGAAATATTTTTTCAACATGAGAAGAGAAATTTCGTATCTCCAAGCGGCATGTAATGTTCTATTTATTATATAAACACCAATGAAATGCCAAACCATTTCACTTTAATAGTTTTTTGGTGTGAAAGGCGCAATTAATTTTATTATGTAGCCATAGCAAAGGTGATATTTTCAGACGTGAAGATAACATGTTATTTTCACATGTGAAGATATCAAGTTTTCACACGAAAGCTCACCTGGTATTTCATCGGTGTTTATATAATAATATCAAAATAATCCACTCCAAATGACAAAAAAATCAAAAATGTGGTCATGAAAAATTGCTTGCTTTGGAGCTCAGGCAAAGGAAGTTTTCAAAGCTTGCATCCTGGGAAAATATACTAAAAAAAATACAAAGAATTGAGTTCGGCATGGCAGTAGCGCGGCCTTTGAAACCAAGTTGAGCTAGTGCCGTGTAGCATGGCAAGGCTTGCCATACTACACAGCATTAGCACGACTTGGTTTCAAACGCCGCGCTACTGCCCTGCTAAAGTCGAATTTAATTCGATCAATTGAGTTCGGCACAGCAACAGGCAAATGAGATTAATTTTGCAAAAGAATGGAGCAACATTTAATACAGGCTTAAACAAACTTACCCTTTTAAATCTTCACAGTTTATAACACCATCTCCTGTCCTGTCAGCTTTTTTAAATGCCTGTTTGACAATTTTTAACCTTGAACCTTCTAAGGGTTTCTGCAGGTTGAGTAAATAGCCATTAACCCTTTAAGTCCCGATAGTGACCAAGATCAATTAATTTTTCCCCTAACAATATCCATATGTTACCAAGAGAAATAGTTATGAGAGTTAATAAAATGATCACCTAAGAGAAAATGCTTTGATCTTCTACCAAATTCTCTCAACTTATTCCTTAAGGAAATGTATAAAGACCAGTTTGGAGAATTTGTATGTGGATATTGGGGCTTAAAGGGTTAAGGTTTTGTGGCATGTATCATGCTCATGGCTAAACCAATCAAAACTCATGTCCGAGTCTGTTCATTACACCAATCAAAAATCAAGTTTTTTCAACAGTTTTGTGAGAAAAAAACAAACATAAATTAAAATACATGCAGGTGAATTAAGGTGCCATCCATATGGCTACAATTCTTTCCCTGATCAAAATACACTTAACCCTTAGTCCCAATGGTGACCAACATCAATTTTCTCCTAAACATATCCAAAGATTGTCAAGAGATTAGGTTATGAGAATTAATAAATTGATCACCTAAGAGAAAATACTTTGATCTTTTATCAGATTCTCTCAACCCATCCATGAAGGAAATGTAAAGAGATTAGTTTGGAGAATTTGTATGTGGATATTGGGGCTTAAAGGGTTAAATGCACTTCTCAGGGCTCCCAAAAAACAGGAAGGGGGATGTCCCCAAAGCATGCCCTTCCTGACCAATGGGTTTGATGCATGAAAGGTACTCTTCACCTATTGATCTGGGCCCAGTTGTTCGAAGGCTGATTCATGCTAACCCAGAGTTAAATTCTAATCTGGGTTTCTTCTTCTTAGTTTGTTTAAAGGCATTTTCTCAGATAATTTTCTCCATTCTTTTTAGAGCATCCAATCATCAAATTATAGACAAAAAGAATTAAGAGTGAATTTGCTTTTAAAGCTTTCATATCTGAATTCAAATTTCACACAACCCTGGGTTATCTTAACCCAGCTTTGAAAAACCCAGCCCCAATGCAAACTAGTGCCACCTACTGAAATTTTTTCTCCCTCTGCTTTAAGTTCCTGAAGAACACCGTCTAGCTCAATCATTCCCACAAAAACATCTACCTTTCCAGGACTGAGTGTGGAGCACATAATTATGTTAATTTTAGCGACTAAAAAAATAGGAAACCTAAGCAATGACGAGGGTGACGGCAACAAGAAATTAAAAAAAGTAGCCGATTTTCAGGGTGTGTTGAACATTTCAAAAACTGGTTGCCTTTCCTAGAAGGAAAGAAAAAAACAAAAGCAACAAGAAATCTGCTTTTGAAGTCCTACAATGTGCAAGCCATGTGATTAACATTTTGGAAACACAAGGAGGGATGGTGATGGAGAGCTACATAACATGTTACATGTTTTGGGAGCCCTTGGGGTGCAAAGAAAATCAATTTTACAGCTTGCCATTCAGGCAAGCTGAAGCTAACATTTACTAGCCAAGACGTCATTTCAACTAGCCCCAAAAGCTTTTTGAAGAGCAGAATTGATTTCACAGTTCTTCTGTTATTCGATTTCCTCAAAAAAGATCACTTGCCCATCGGGCAAGTTAATAACAGAATTCAATAGCCCGATAGCAAATTCCACTAGCCCCGGGCTATCGGACATTACTTTCTTTGCACGCTGGCCCTGAGATTAAGGGTGGTACAGTGGTGAGAGCACTCGCCTCCCACCAATATGAGACTGACGCAAGTTCAATCCCGCCATTGACTCTGTGGGTTGAGTTTGTTGTTGGTTCTTTCCTATGCTCTGGTTTCCCCCTCCTCAAAAACCAACATCTCCAACTTTCAATTCAACTAGGATTAGTAGATGAAGAACCACTTTGTGGATGTGCTACATGTACCTCTAAATTGTTATTTACTTATTTAATTACCCGGAAAGCAAGAATGAACTCATCAATGTCAATTCCACCTGCTCCATCTTTGTCAAAATAGGCCCACAGCTCCTGAGCCTCCTGAATTGAAAAAAGATAAAAGAATAAGAATATAAATGTAGGAAAATTGTTATGGTAATTGCATGAATTTTCACTGATTTACCATTGTAAAATTCCCCCTTGCACATCACAAGCCACACATTTTCTGCTGAGAGTAATTCATTTTTCACTCTTTTTATTTCTTTAAGTTATATTATATCGCATCTGTTTCTTTTTCAAAAGATTAAAAATAGAAATTTTTTCTGGGTGGCAAGGCTCACTTACCTCTTGAAACCTTTTCATTGGCTAAGTGTGAAAATCTCACCATTGTGCAGGCTGCAATGGACTGAAATTTTGAGCCCTAGTTAACTGAAGTATGCTCTTGCCATTTTGGAAAAATATAGAGTAGCTCTAACTTGACAAGTTTTAAGTTAACTGGTCATTTGACCAAAATATTACAAAAGGGCCCATTCCTTGCCTTCCTGAAAGCCCTTGCCCTTGGTCTTCAACCACACACAGTAAATACTTGTATATTTTCATGCTCAACATTCATGCATTGTGCAAACTTCTAAAGGGTCATTGGCTGACTTATGTACTGGACGTTTCGAGTTATTGGGTTTTCCAAGCAAATTTACGGAAATAAGCAGGGGTTTCAATAAGCACCGACGGCCAACGAAATGCATTGGCTACTTTGCTCAGAAAAGTTGGCGACTTCTCTCTACAAAGAAGCAACCAGTTTGAATAACGTTGCAGACAAGAAATATATCATAAAACCTGAATGAAAACGTAATTATGATGTGTTTTCTTAAGGGCCCACTAGTTTTCTGTTGTGCTTGAGTCATGTGAACACTATATTTTGGACATTTTTTTCACAAGTTTCTTTTATAGGTTTACGCAGAATTTGTTCACGTGCAAAAGTATGTTCATTTGTTCATTGCTTGTAGGAATTGACTGTGGGACATATAAATTGAAAGCTACATTTTTTTGAATGAAAGAAAAAAACGCTCTTTAATCCTCACATTTAGTCCCCAGAACGCTGAAAAACACATTTTACGGCTCTGAAATTTCAAACTGTCTTTTCCCCTAGAAAAAGGTGATTAACGGTCCCTTGCTGATACACAGTCGGTTACTCTATTCAAACCTGCTGGCTACTTCAACTTTTATTGAAACCCCTGAATAGGGAAAAAGAGGTGTCACTCTACAGTGTGCATTTCAATCAAATGAAATAAAAATAATGTAGAGGAGTCAAGTGAAAATGCAAATTCAAGGAAAGTAACGTGACCCAAAACAAAACAAAGCAAGGCAAGCGATCTACTTTTTCAAGAAAATGATAATAATATTTTGACCCTAATGCTTCTCAGTAGACCTGTTCCTATCTATTGTCCTGGAAAGTTTTAAAACGGATTACAAAGAATCAATATCAACCTACAAAAACTAACTTTGTGTCTGTTGTGTGGCACATTAATGGTGTAATTTGCACAGTTTGTGTTTTGTTCAGGTTTCTTAGAGATGTACTACTAACTGGTAACCCATCCGCAGGGTGCAAAAAAAGTCATTTTTACAGCTTGCCATTCGGGCAAGCTGGAGCTTACATTTACTAGCCCAAACAACATTTCAACTAGCCCCAAAAGCGTTTGATGAGCAGATTGATTTCACAGTTCTTTGGTAATTTGAATTCCTCAAAAAACTTCACTTGCCCGTCGGGCAAGTTAAGAACAGAATTCTCTAGCCCTATAGCAAAATCCACTAGCCCCGGGCTATCGGACACTACTTTCTTTGCACACTGATCTGAGACAGTTAATCCGTCTCTAAATTTATATCTAGACAGAAATGATGATTCAGTTTGACTTGGGGAGACTGGTAACTATACCACAAATTTATACCTAGACAAATGATGACCATTATTTGGCATCTGATGGATTATCTGTCTATATGGATAATCCGCCTTTAGTATTAATTTGGCCAATGCAAAACAAAAACAAAGAATACACAGCTGCATTAAGATAAAGTCAATGTTTAGGACTACAGTAATGTCTGTTTTGACTTGTCAAGTGCTTGACAAATGTGGTTTGAGTTTTGTTCTGCAGGTGTATTATTATATGTGAAATATGTAAGTTTGTAAGTACAGCTGTATTGTATTATAATAATCTGAAAGTATTGTAAATAAATAAATAATTAATTAATAATATAAAAATCCAGGGGAAGTCGACTTTAGTATAAGTTAGCGAGGGCTTGAGTAACTGGTTTACTGGGAGTTAAATGTATCTGCTGAATAATTTTTTTTGCATCAAAAGGCAACAAAAGTGTGATATGAAAGTGCTGTTCATACCTCATCTGTCAGAGTGACTCCATAATCCTGAAGACCAGTAAAAAACTCATCACGATTCAGGGTTTTTGAATTGTCGTCATCATAGATACGAAAAGCTCTGCAAAATGCAAACTAAAATAAATACAACTGTACCACCCTACCATACACAAAGAGAAAAAAAAACTTTTGGTACGTGAAATTGCTGCAGAAGTTTATTTAATTTGGTGACCTATATTGTTTTTACTAATTTATTAGTGTTTAATGATTTACAGCCTTTGTAAAGGTCAAGTAAGGTAAACATTTGCATGAAGTAATAATTATTATTTATTAAAAACTGAATCATCCAGATGATGCAATTCTAGAGCTCTGATTGGCTTAATTAGCCATCATGGTATATATTAGCCATTTTACCATGCTCTCCAAAATAGTAACTGTACAAAATTAAAAACAAGCTGAAAATCGGTTGTTTTTACCAATAATTAAAGTTGGGAAGAATTCTCGACATTTTGTTGGCATTTTTAAGAAAACAATACATTATACTAATTGCCCTTGACGGATATGAGATGATTATAGCCAACTTGGCGCTACGTGCCTCGTTGGCTATCTGCCATCTCATATCCAATGCACACTCGTGGAATAATTGTTAATTAATAGACTCTGGTTTCTACACAGTTCTTCTCTTTCACCCTGGTCATTGAGGTATGAAGCCTGTCCTGAGGTGTCTAGCAACTCAAAATTTGACTGTAATAGTTGAGCAGCCATTTAGATTTTAAACCGTTTATGTAATGTTGCATTATGGTGATCAATGTCTGGCAACCGTTCTATAATTTCAAGTCGCCAAAAGGTGATTTTGAAAATCATTAGGGAACTTAAGCACTAGACGTTCTTGGTACCACACACACCAACCAGAAGTATTTTTGCAGCATGACAGCCACTGCGCATGTCAAGACATTCTTGAGCTGCGGTCACGGACTTCAAAACGCGAGTTCTCGGGTTCAAATTCTGGGTTCTTCGAAGAACATTCGTCAAACAAAAGTGGAAATTCTTCGTTAAAAACCACATTCTCTTTGTAAGAAAGAAACAAAACTTAACGCAAGTCTTTGAAAGACATTTTCAACTCAATTATTGTGTCAGCATTCATGATGGTTTCACGCTGTTTTGCTTAATGATTTGCGCGCAAACCGTGTCCCTGATACAGTTCTCTGCGGCCAGTCATGCCGTTCTGAATCAGGAACGTCTGCTGCTTAAGTTCCTTATTGAGCTTGGAGCATGGCCCTTATCTTTTGTGGGAATACCTAATTGGTATGGTTTATCTTATGGCAGCTGGGGTTTTAACACTCTGTGAGCAGAGCTTCCTTTTGTCTTCCTGATCAAGGAGGAAAGAAGGAGGCTCTGTCTTAAAGGAGCTGCTCAGTCACAAACTTCAGCCTAATTGGGTGATTACAAAATACCTGTTAAATTAAGAAATGTTAAAATAACCACTGAAAACATTAAAGGAAGGTTAAAATAACACAACAGATACAACAGATGCCACGGATGGGCAAAACTGAAGACGATTGAAACGGATTGAAATTAGGGTTTTTGAAAACTGTTTAGTCTAACAGTTTTTTAAAGTTGATCTCTGCTGTTTACAACTTCAAAAATAATACTCAGGAGACATAATTATTTGTTTGTCTCAAATCTCTGATTTTGTCATTTACATGTAATTTCTTTGCTTACTTAAATAACTAGGAATAATCGGAGCTTAGGAGAGTGCATTTGACATGTTTGTTAGGCATACAGGTAGCAGTTGAGGCGGAAGGGTAGTTGCGATATAGATTAATATGATTATGGCATATTTTGAACGTAAGGGTTGCGTACAGCGAAACCTCTATTTAAACTGTATCATTATAAGAACGTTTTCAAAAGATATCATATGGTTCGGTGTCAAGTGCTTGTAATCGGAGGAGACATCATGCCAGAGTGCGACGGGCGTGTAAATGGAACATCTTGTTTTACTGACGCGAGTTACAGGGCGCAGTTGCTCAAAGGCCAATTAGTGCTTAACCCGGGATTCTTTTTCTTTCTTCAAAAACATTTCTTCGGATAATTTTCTCTGTTATTTTTAAGAGTATCGAATCATCAACTTGTCGACAAAATGAATTACATTGAATTTACTGTTTTAAAAGCTTTCACATCTGAATTCAAACTTCGCACTAACCCTGCCAAAGCCTTCAATGGAACGTGTGTGCGGCTCACGCCAATAACTTTTCCAGTAATTTGGTCGAGGGTGTTGATTTCAATGACTCAAGAGTGGCGCTACTGTGGGCTGGTTTAGAAGTGTTTGTTTGTCCGGTGCCGAAAATATCACAAGTCATGATCAAGTGGCGCCGCCGAGCTTCACATCTTGGTAGATTTACTTTGTGACACAAAGGCCGCGGAGCTACACAACTCAGTAAATTTACTTTGTGGCACAACGGCTGCCGAACTAAACCGGGTTTGATGCATGCACCACGAGTCGCAGACATTTTCCAAAGACAGTGATGAACCATGCTGAAAAATATAAAGGCTTAATCCAAAGTAAAATTTAACAGCAAACTTCTGAAAGATGAATGTAATGGACGAGTCAGCAAACACAGATCGATATCAGTTTACGAGGATTCAGCAAGCTTTTTAAAAGATGAACGCTTTACGAAGACCTCAGCAAACCTTTGAAAGATGAACGCCGAGGACACAAGAATCACCACATGAGTTAGCGCATCAAAGTAAGAAAAAACTTAAGAAAGCGCCTCACAGCGAGGCAGATGTGTGTCGACGACAACAACGAAAATGCAATCTCAAAAAAACCTCCCTTATTAATTGGACAGGACACTCAATAATGCACAGAACACCCAACACAAATCTCGTACCTCGAACGCAATTAATTCTATAGCTATTGAGGGCTAGTAACTGGCAAAATTAAACAAAATGAACTGGACTGCCGTGACACAGCCCCTTAATTCGCACCAAGCCTTTGAATCTGCCATTCAGCTTAAACTTTGTTACCCCTGTGTCCCTGACATAAAAATTCTCAAGGACGCAGAATAATAATATTGATGGCTTGTGTCTTTTGAGATGCAACGATTGATAGATTGATCAATCTAAAGATGTTTTTAAAAAATGCCCTGTTTGCACAATTTTAAATATGTATTGACAGCTACCTTAAAACAAAAGAGTAATATCGTCTGCTTGTAAAATAGGTTAATAACAATTTTTGGACACACAAATAAACATATTTTCATGCAAATTCTCTGATAAGATTTTTTTCAAAAGTGGCCATGTTTATTTACCTGATGGAGTGGTTACTCATTATGTTTGCCATATGTAAAAAGCACGTGGCTGAACCACGATGGCCGACATGGTACTTTGTAGTACGGAAAAGCTTTCTTCTAACTGATTCTAAGCTTCGAGGTCTATGTCTTGTTAACGTTAATATGAAAATTAGAAAATGCCACCCAAAACTCTTTTTTGTCCTATGCCAGGACAAAATAGATAAGTTTCCGAGGACAGCGGCTAGGTATCTTTCCAAACAACTAAAAACCCAAGAGTGTTCCCGACAGTGACAGCATTACTGTTTTCTATTTTTTGCTAGAAAGACTGTAATTTGATTTTAGTACATTGACAATAATGACTGTATTGCAGAGATAAGTGCTTTGCTATTGATAATGGACAACAGATTAAAACGTGATAGTCTGGTTTTATGGGAATTGTGGAATCTTTTAATATAAAAGTAAGGACTCACTGTGCTTTTGTGGCTGTTAGGCCTGTATCCTAGCAACATGCAGCCAGTGCATGTACAAAGAGATACTACTCATTTTGAAATTTAGAGTCTCTGAAACCACGTTTCCAGGGGTTTTCAAGAGGTATTTTCAACCACAGATGCCATGTTGTTTCATTGGAATACATGCAAGACTGGGAACAATGCTGTCAAAATGTCCCATGCGTTCCACAACACCGCATGGTTCAAACATTTCACAGATCTAAACTGCTTAAATATGTGTTCAATGTCATTCAAAACTGGGAAACTGATGCTTTACAATTTTATGCGATGGTGCTTATTTTTTGTTAGCAGTTATGGTAGAAGGAGATGAAAGTAGCCGGTAAGGAACCGGCCCATATTAACAGCCCTGTGGGGTTTTAATTATCATATGACTGATTTGGATTTCAATATTATTTCTTCTGCCTTCGACTAGCAAGTTTACAGTTAGTGCACTCAAAATAAAATAATTCCTGTTTGACGGGACTACCAGAACAAATAGTTCCAGCTCATGATAGGTCAAGACAGGTTTTGAACTATGGGCATCCTGATTACAAGTTTAGTGCTCTAACCACTCCCCATGCTGCCTCTTTGTAGGCAAGCGACTACCTTATTCAGGGCTGTCAACCCCCCACGTCTTCAAATATTGAGAATTGATAGGGAAGGGATGATGGATGACACCATAATGCACTGCACATGATGTCATTTGTGCAAAACTTACTTGTCCACTTTGATCATCATGAATTTGTGATAACACAAAACGTGCGGAAAAGATGTTGTTGGTATTGTAACATTTGACCTGATCGGTTTACTTCCCACCAATCAAATTATTATATTACAATGGGATACCGGAGTTTATGAGAAAATGTTCAATGTTAACATTTAAATAGCTCAAACAACCCAAAACAGTTGATACTTTATTGTCAGAAAGTCGTGTCTTGTCTAAAATCTGGAGTGTCCCAGATTATCCAAGAGATTTGGTACTTATTATGGGCATTAACACTCCGTGAAATTAAGATTTTGGAAATTAACACAATTTAAATTAACATAAATTTAATGGAAAACGATGTCAAGTAAAGGAAATTAATGTGAAAGAGAGGGGGTAACATTTCAAAACAAAGGACAGGGTGCAAACAAAATCATTTTTACAGCTTGCCTTTCTGGCAAGCTGAAGCTAGCATTTACTAGCCCAGACGTCATTTCAACTAGCCCCAAAAACTTTTGACCAGCAGAATTGATTTCACAGTTCTTCTGTTATTTGAATTCCTCAAAAAACATCACTTGCCTGTCTGGCAATTTAAAAACAGACTTCACTAGCCCGATAGATAGATAGATAGATAGATAGATAGATATTCTGTTTATTTCACCCACTTGCAGCAATAACTGAATTGTTGGGGAAGGTCATTGTCACATACAATTAACCATTTACATACATTCACTGAAATTTATAAGTTACAAAGTCATTAATTCTTCTCGTATGACCATGTTGACGTCTTGGAAGTTGGACCCTTATACTGTAATGAGACTTAATAGCGGCAGGAGAGGGGATGATGTTCTTAAGGGGGGACATTTGGCGTGCAGTAGCCATAAACCGCTTACTAGCTCTTACTCTCCTGTCACTAAGAGACTCCAGGCCGGCCAAGATCAAGGCTTCAGTATAGTCTACCCGGCCAAATATTATTTTAAGAGCTTTCCACTGTACAGACTCAATTAACTCGTCCAGATATAAAGGGATCGCAGCCCAAACTGGCGAGGCGTACTCAACAATGGATCCAACAATACTACAGTAGACTAACACGAGATCGTTAGTGCTCAGTCCAACTCTCTTGAGGGTCCGCAGCACAAACAATCGCTTAGTAGCTTTTTTATGAATACTGTCACAATGTTCGTTCCAAGATAGATCATTAGAGATAATAACCCCCAAGAGTTTATAACTAGATACTCTATCAATGACTATAACATTATAAGCTGAATTGGTGTTATAACAGAGGGTTGATACTTCAAAAAATTGATAACCTTATATTTACTTTTTTCTCATTAAGCCGTATGTTACGCATGGAAGCGTAGGTGTTAATATTTGCAGCGATAAATGGAAGGTAGCTAGGCGAACATCGAGGAATAGATTCAAATACCGAGGTGTCATCAACGTATTCAATCCTATATCTCCACTCCCTAATATGGCGAACAGCAATGGAGCGAGTTTTGCTCCTTGTGGTATTACACCATTCGGTATAACTGGATGTGAATAAACCTGACTGATTCGCACTCTTTGTGAACAGAGCAAAATCTACTACCCCCAGGCTATCGGACACTACTTTCTTTGCACGCTGAAGGAAATTAATGCAGCGTTCACAAAGAAACAAAACTTGTTGAGACAGTGACAACAAAGTTAATCATATAATCTGAAAAAGAAATTTTGTTCATGGTACTCTCCCTTTCCTACGCACATTTACTAAGGGGGTCAAGCAAAGAAGCCTGGCTACTTTGAGGGTTCTTCACAGTTTTACTGATACTGGTGGATCTCCACGCTGATAAAGTACCGTAAAAATTCCGAAAATAAGCCCCTCCATGTATAAGCCTCCCAAACCGCTAACGTGAAAAATCCTCCGTTAAATTGCCCCTCCAAATATAGGCCCCCAGGGGGGCTTGTACTTGGAAAATTGCCCTCAAATACAAAGTAAAACAAAGCAAAACAGTAAATTTACTTCCGAATATAAGGTTAGCCCAATCAATTATGAAACGCAAATTTCCCTCTGTAGATAAGCCCCTTTGAATATATGCCCCTCCAAAAATAAGCCCCTTGAAAAGTGCCTTTGAAAGATATAAGCCCCCGGGAATTTTATGGTACTCCTGTCTTAGCTGTCAAGAATGTCAATATTGTATCCAGAATTTTGGTCCAAAATAATGGAAGTTAAGGTCATGGACATTAATGCTTCCACTTAATTAATGGTGAAGAAAATACAATGTACAGATGTAACATGATCTTTTGAAATTCACATTAATTTAATGAAACATTAATTTCCTGTAATAAGGTAGACACTGTATAGGCCACTAAAGAAGCATCCCTGAAAATCTTTTTTTACCTTCCTAATCCTTTGACGCCAGTGGCTCCTCTTCTTTTGCATGCAGCCCGTACTTTTTGAAGTGAAGGTGGAGCATCTGCCATTTTTCTCAGTGAAGTTAACAAGGATCTACAAAAAAATATATCGGGAAAGATGTAAAAATAATATTGTCATGTTTGAGCTGGGACAATAACATAATAACAGACTTTAACGTATAAGATTCTTTAAGCTTTCAGCAAGTTTACTCCACAATGAATAAATAATTAATCAAAATAAGATATAAAACACTCTAAAAAAGAAAATGCAATATATAAAATATAAAACTACCGGAAGAGAGTTTCAACATATTGATTTAGAAATAATTTGTATCAAACTGAAAATACATTCTTCGGTGAATGCAAAAAAATGGATAAAAATTGAGTATTACATGTCCTCAGCAAGGTTGAGAGTGCAAATTAAACCAAGACAGGAAAGGGGTAATTTCCGCTTCAAATGATCATTTTAAGAGAAGGGACTGGGGCAAGCATTAAGAACAACACATTTTGAACCAGGAGGAGTTATTACTGTCACAATTGAAACCTTTTGGACTTCAAAAGCAGTCTTTCTTATCATGCATCCTCCTTTAGGCCACAACTGAAAACTGCCCCCACCTCTGATGTTGCAGAATTATATGCAGTAGGCAATGTGCGAAGCGCAAGGAACTGCTTCAAAAGAATTCCATTTATTTTTTCACCAATGTGCAAGTCAAAGTAATAAACGTAACAGTCTTTTTCACTGTGCACCTCTGTTATGTTGAGAACCATTTTGTGAATGATACAAAAGCCTTAAGAACCAATGTAGAGAATTAAGCACAACTGTTGAGCTAAACGTGCATTTAGAACACAAGAAAGATACAGAAATGTGTCCAAAAAGAGCCATCAGTGGATTATAGCTATAATTGAGTCCACTGAAAAGAAAACACAATGTAAGTTTAGATATTCTTATATTTGTCAACAATGTCTACAGTTTTCAATCAGTGATTACATGTACATGTTTATACAAGCTTCTTAGTTTTTCATGGGTAAATAAATTGAATATTGTTATTAGGGAGACGCTAATGCCAGCAACAACATCACTTACATGTATAAAGTGACTAGCAATCTTCAGTGCAAATATTCAGTATAATAATTATGCCAACTCATTCACTTTGTCTAATGTTGACAAAATCTCCTGGAGTCGAATTTTCAAGCAAATATCCAAGTTTAAAAAGACAGATAGACGCATTACTGTATGTTCACGTTGTTGATAAAAAGCAATTTCAAATTGTAGTTGTGCCGTATGGTAAAGAAATGCACAAACGAGGTTGATAAACATGCAAAGTTACCATTTTGCTAATCTAAACAGATTGCTTTTTCACCATTCTTGTTGTGCTCGCCACCCTGTTATTGGACATTGTTAGGGGACATTTTGTCCTAGTCTCAGGGGTGTTACCTGAAAGGATGTTTCACCAGATTAATGATTAACACATTTCCTGCATCCTGCTAGGTTAAGCATTAGGCAACGACGGCAGCGGTGGCAATAAGAACGGCAAAAAGAAACAGGTTTTCATTCACAAAACAACAACTTTACAAAGGAATCATGCTTTTTGTTCACTTCTTAGACATCATTGTCATGACTACAACGTGAAAGTTCCACATTTCACGGTTTTTGAAGGATGTTGATGGATTGTTCTTTTTCTAAACTTACACATGGTCCTTTAGAATTCAACTTCAAAAAAATTGCCAACCTTTGATAAAATGAATAAGAGAGAATCGTAGCAATACAGTTTGAAAAAGTACAAATTCACATTTAATTGACGCTACCATCACTGTTGCCATTGTGGTTGCTTCCTACTGTTAAGAGTGTACAACATTAATTAATATTTATTACCAAAAAGTGACACAGACATAGCAAAGAGATCCTGGAAGGAGAGTTCTCTTAAAACAGGATAAAAAATATTGCAGTCACCTGACCTCACATCATGGAAAACTTATCATACATGATGTTTCAGCCACAAGATGTCAAATTTAAGTCTGCAGCAGTTTGTTTTTGTCTCTTTCATCAAATATCTACATTGTCAAAAACTAAAATTGTTAAAAAGCTTAATCAGTTAACATCACTGGTAATGCCATCTCCTTCATGATCAGAATCTTTCCCTGGTACATGTAGTTGCATTGGCTTAGAAGGCACTTCCAAATGAGAAGATGTAGGCTCTAAAGAAATTGTCTCTTGTTCACTTGGGCTGTTCAAATGTGATTGAGGTGCAGGTATTTCTTCTTCCTTACTATGGCATTTTCCCTCTTCAACAGACCGAACTGAACTGGCTTCTGAGGTTTCCACAAGAAGATTTAACCCACAATGTGGATAAGAGTTCTTAATAATATCACTTTGTGAATCTGTTTTCGTAGAAGACTTTCTTGTCAAAATTAAACTATTTCGCTCCATAAATCGTGTAACCCAGCCTCTAGAAGCCTTGAAATCTTCAACACTGGTATCACTACTTCCTTTTATATCAAGATAAACACTTTCCGCCTTCTTCATTATAAGCTTAGGGGATAACTGAAGTCCTTGAGTTTGACTCTCACTAACCCATGCAAGTAACAGTTCTTCAAGTTTTGCATTAAATGGTTTCCTTCCACCTCCCTTTAATTTCTTTCTTTGTCTTCCACTTTTAGTAGCAATGCATTCTTCAATTTCACTCTTTTTACTTCTCCATTCCCGTATTCGCTTTTCGTCCACGTGAAACTCCTTTGAGGCTGGCCGATTGCCATGTGACTCTGCATAGTTGACAGCTTCAATCTTCATTTCAAGGCTGTATTTCTGAAGCTTTCTCCCTTTATGAGATGTCTTGTCTTTTTTCAAATCTTCCATTCTTGAGACCAAGAAGAGAAAATATCTCGTTGGTCATCTCCTTACAGGGTTATTAAGCTTAATAGGGAATTTATAGATGTGCTACACTGACAAGTGGAGAACAAACTACCGGTAAGTACAGACATTGCTGGAAAGACAGCAAAACAATTTTATTGTGCTTTTACAATTGCTGGGCTGCGAAATTTACAAAAAGCTTTTGAAGGAAGCTTGAGGAGATGTATAGAAAACAAGGAAGACCATTTTACTATGGGTTTTCCCATGGTTACAAATAGGTCACTGCAAAATGTGTCATTCTGCATTTTAATGTTGCTTTTCAAATGATGCACTCCCTGAACTCCAACACTTCAAATCAGCTGTTAAATATCCACAACTCATTTGAGGTAAGAGTTTATTGATATTACACTTACTATCAATTGTTTTGCATACAAAGAAAAGACTTTACAAAAAAATTATGTTGGCGGTACGTGAACAATGAATTATCATTCGTATTTGCAATTAAAAAGGACATGCATTTTCCTTTGTTACACACAGCCTCCACGTTACACAGACTGGATGCATATGAAGCAGTTAAAATTTTTTAACAGGTTATATTAGGCACTTTTGGACGGGTTGCCGATTTCTAGCCTTTCTGTGAACAGCAAATATTTGATAAAAATGAAAAGCTTATGCAGTAACTTCGCTTTCAAGCTTCTTAAAAAAGCAAATGTAAAAATTCTGAAGGAAACGTAACCCGCTCAGTGGGGTACAATTATGAGTTTACCAAAATGAGAGGTTTTCTTGAAAGGTGAAATATCAAACGGCTAAAAACAACGCTCGAGAGGTCACAGAGAACATTCTTGATCGACGACAAAGTTTGTTTGTCATTTTCATGGTCAAACCAAAAGTGTGGAGATAATTTGCCATTCTCTCAACAGAAAATTATACTAATGCATTGCAGAGCCTTGAAATAACTCGAATGTAGTATACATATGCTGAGCAATACGCATCAACCAATGTAAATTTCTGACAATCGAACGAATACGGTGGTTTCACAAGAACAAAGCAGAAAACGAACTGCTACAGATTGAAGCATATCCAGCACCATAAATTAAAATAAACACGCAGTACCATGAGCAATAATTGAGACCATGAAAGACTAAAATAGCTATTTCTGGCAAGAAAGGACGTGAAATAATCTACTTACATCTTTCTATACTCCTTTGGCTTTGAAATGCAGAACTTCCGAATTGATCAGAACACTCCCTTGCGAGAAAAAGCTTAGGAGCCAGGCCATAGTTCTATTTTTGGAAGCGCGCGAAAAAGTGTGGTAGAGTCCAGGCCCTGGTTGTTCAAACGCATCCAGCGGATAAGTCTTAGGAGGAATCCACTGGATAGATAGCGCTATCCATCTTTCGAACAATTGGGCCCTGTTTGAAGGCCGAGTAGCGCTAACCAGGAGCCCTCCTGCGCTAACTCAGGGTTAAATTTTAATCCGTTTTTCTTTCCTGGGGAGGAGGGGGAGGGTGGGGCGGGTGTCCCCAGGGGTTTCATTTTCTTTTGTTCAAAAGCATTTTTCCCAAGTAATTTTCTTCATTTTTTAAGGTTACCCAATCTTCAAGTCGTAGGGAAAAATAATAAAACTAAATTTGCTTTTAAAGCTTTCGTATCTGCATTTAAATTTCGCACTTACCATGGGCTATCTTTACCCAATGATAAAGGTATTAAATTTATGGCAAAAACCCAAAAATCCTACTGGTTATAAACGTTGGATCTCTAGAAAAGAGATCTAACCAGCTAATGTATTAAGAACCAAAAAACAGGAAGTCCAAAGACTACTGCAAAGCTGATCGTAACAACGAGTATTGCTTTTACACTGTTCATACCAGCCTTCTTCAAGTTTAGAGGTGTTACTGAATTTATAATAGGAATTACAATATCATATAGATGGAGAATGTTGCAGCTTTGAACGAAGCCAGGGCTAAGGAGTGACTGAGCCAAGAACGTGAAAGGACTAGGCTGCGTACGCCAGTAGTCAGTGAGAAGACAACCGTAAGAGTTTATTGCTCCCAAAAAATTATAAGCTCTATCTAACGCTCATATGGTACTGTTAATACTAACTGCACAGCATCTCAAAATGGTGAAATCCCTCAAGCATATATTGAATTGAAGCTACTTTTAAGTCTTGTTTACTAATATTATACGTATAGCAGTGTTTCTATTTTTTCTAAGAAAAAGCAAAAATGGTGGAGCCATACCAACTGATACGAAGAAACATCACTATTTATGGACCCGGTCTGATATTCGTTTCCGTTTTACGTGAGAACGGTACGGTTTCTGACCGGTACGAAAGTAACTTATGTCGGGCCAGCGATTGAGACGAAGTCAGAGCAGTCTGAGTTAATTTTTAGGCCGATCCCATGTCAACGCATGCAAAGAAATGTATGGAGACCGATACGAACTCAGACCGGTCTGAGTTCGTCCCAGTCTCTTGTAAATACCCCCAAAGATGGCCAACCGTACCGGTAAGCGCTCAGCCATATAGTGTGGGTTCATTGGTATTCCTTGATTGGGCGTTGCCCCAACGGGCAGCCCAATGATAATAGGGGTCTAGAACTGTAATCAGTGTACAGATCTCTACAGTAATGGTGATTTTAAAGTTCACAGTGCAGGGGGCAAAGAATTTATCGCGAATTCATTCAACATTTAGTGGCTGTTATAGTTGTTTTCGGCTAGATATTTTAAACCTGCAGAGAACCTTGGAACTCGAGCTCCTTCACGTCCGTAGGGCTCCCAAGAAAGAAACCTGCATGTATGTCAGCCTTCTACCCAGGCCAGTTCGCGCTATCCGAGTTACCAGAGGAGGCTTGGAACCGAGTGCGATAGCGCACGAGGTTTCCCGACAAGCTTGACAGGTGACGTCATATTCGAAGTCGCAGAGGACGACTGGGAACGAGGCTGCATGTATGCAATACTTTCCTAAGCAAAAGGACACGGTACGGTAAAAGGGCATTAAAGAACAAAAATCTCAGTAGCTCATTAGCATAGGTCCTTCGTATTTTGACAATGCTGACTCAAGGCTAAATTGTCTGGCAAACATGGAAACTGCTCCAGAGAGGTCTTAGATCAGCGTTCTTAATTCAAGGATTTATAAACCATAGTTACTAACAAAATGGCAGAAAATATGACTACCTGGTTAAATAGCCTAGGTAGCAGGCGGGATTAGCGTGGGAGCGCTGTTTCGGCGGCGGAGCCGCGAGCCAAAAAAGTACCCCGGCCGGGCACAAGAATCCTGCCAGCTTTGAAGCTACAGGGCACGGCCAGACTTGTTCCCAGTGGTCAGTTGCTTGTTCTTGCAAAGTAACATAGGGAAGGAAAATTTGACGCGCGCAAAGGCGTTTGGGAATTAAGCAGACTTGGTCCCCTTTCCATTACGGGGACGAGGTTTGGTGAGTTACTTTTTCCCTTGATGCGCCGCGTTCTCACTAAGTCCCTTCCATTCATCACCGCGCGGATACAGAAAAGCGACTGGGTACGGGTCTGGGGTACGGGAGGCAACGCAATGAATATCCTGACCGCCAACCCCAGTATCGCTCCCGCCACGGTGACACGTTCAGCGTATACAGCTATTTCGAGAAAGGTTGTCGGAAAAAGTGCACGCGACAATCCCGAAAGGTATTGTGGGTGATTTTGAGGTCACTGTTCTTCAAAGAAAGTCAGGATAGAATGGCACGAGAGGCCACGGACGTATGTTTGCGAGTGCTAAAGGAAAGCAACAAAAGTAGGTTCGACAGCTACAAAGTCAGGAACAGTGTATTGATCATATCCCAAATAACCTTTCGGGATTGTCGCGTGCACATTTTTTCCGACAACCTTACTCGAAATAGCTGTATACCACAACGGCCCGGGGAAGCGATGAGGAGCGGCTGTATTCACAAGCTACGTATTCACAACCTTCTCGCTTTACACCCTGTGAAATTGGTTCCTCTGAGGTCTCGGTGAAGTTCTCTTTAAAAAAATGAGCGTACAATACAATGCCTGTTTTGATCATAGAGAAAAAACGTTTTTTATATTTACCCTGCATTCAAGGACTAAAGGAGTTTTGTCCTCAATAAACGAGGTTTCAATTACCATCAAGTACGACTACTAAAACATAGTTTTAATACTTCAGACTTAAAGTTCGACGATCAAAGAAGTGAGCCTATTTAAATTCTTGCGTATACACTCGTTTATGTTGTGAATAGGCGACTTGCACTAAGAGGTCACGTGACCAATGCTTCCTTTAAACATGGAGTTGGAATCTTTCTGGTGCCAAAAATTGATAGAGCACATAAAAATTATCTCACAACCGGAATTTGAGACGAAAAGCATTTAAGGGGGAAATCTGCTAAGGAAATCGTACCACCCATCCTTACTTGAAGCTTTCACGTCCTGCAGGCTTATCCCGCTGGATAAGAACCCGGGAATCAGACCAATTGGTGTTGGAGAGGTACTGAGGAGAATAGTGGGGAAAACGGTCAGCGGTTTCTTAAAGGAGGAAATAAAAGAAGCGGCGGGTCCCCTACAAGTTTGCGATCCATGCAATGAGTCAAGTGTTTGTTGAAGAAGGAACAGATGGAATATTGCTAATTGATGCTAGTAACGCTTTTAACCAAATGAATAGGTCAGCGGCCTTACACAATATCCAGATCATGTGCAAAGAAATGGCGCTCTATGTGATTAACGCATATAGAAGCCCATCTAGACTGTTTATTTGTGGGGGAGGTGAAATACTTTCTCGAGAAGGCACCACACAAGGAGATCCGCTAGCGATGCCATGGTATACACTTAATACATCCATAATGATACAGAATTTGAGGGATCATTGCCCATTGGTTAAACAGGTGTGGCTTGCAGACGAATCAGCCGGAGGAGGGAGTATAGTACACTTATACAACTGGTACAGGCAATTGAGTAAGGAAGGACAAAAGTTTGGTTACCTTGTGAATGGGACAAAGAGCTGGCTTATTGTGAAGTCTAGGAAACTAGCGGAGGAAGCAAAGAGGGTGTTTGGAGAGGAAGTCAACATAACGACTGAAGGTCAGCGCCATCTGGGAGCAGTTATTGCGTAGCAAGAATACAAAGATCAGTATTGTGAGGAGAAGGTTCGTGCATGGAAAGAGGAAATCGAACGTCTCTCTGAAATAGCGAAGAGCCAGCCCCATGCGGCGTACATTGCTTTCACAAAAGGCTACAAGTCGAAGTTCACCTACTTCATGCGCACGATTGAATCGTTTGAAGATTATGTCGATCCAATCCAGGAAGTGATTGAAGATTTACTACTCCCTACTTTGTTCGGTCAATCAGAGCCTGTCCCTAACGAGGTGCGCAGACTTGCTACCTTAGCAACGGGTCAAGGGGGTCTAGGCATTCCTGATCTGAAATCCGAGGCACCGCAGCAGTTTGCTGCCTCGAGACTAATAACCACCGCCCACGTAGATTCTATTACATCACAGAGTTCCATCATGGTGCCAGGAGAAAGATCTACGGAGGAGCTAAAGAGGCATCAACAATCACTTAAGAGAGCAAGTGCCAAAGAGAAAATGGATAGCATTGATTCAAGCCTCTCCCCAGGCCTGCTGCGTCTGGTTAATCAATCGAGGGACAAGGGCGCAAGTTCGTGGCTGAATGCGATGCCTCTCGCAGACAAAGGTTTAGCCCTCAACAAGCAAGAGTTCAGAGACTCGCTACGCTTGGGTTATGACTTACCCTTAGTCGATTTACCAAGTCATTGCATATGTGGGGATAAATTCACCGTTAGCCACGCCCTCTCTTGTAAAAAGGGGGGTTTGTAGCGCAGAGACATGATGGTGTACGGAACTTGTTAACGACATTCATCGACAAGATCTGCAATAATGTCGAAATCGAACCACGCCTTCAACCCCTGGACAACGAGCGATTTCATTTGAGGAGCGCTGTTACAAGTTCTGAGGCAAGGTTGGACATCAAAGCGGGAGGTTTCTGGGCAAGAGGAGTTACGGCATTTTTTGATGTTAGAGTTACGCACGTCAGCTCCAAGTGTTACCAGAGCAAGCCAACATCGGAAGTTTCCAAAGAGCAAGAAGAAGAGAAGAAGCGCAAGTACCAGCAACGGGTGTTAGATGTCGAAATGGGTTCGTTTACGCCTTTAGTGTTTGGAACCAATGGCGGAATGGGAAACGAGTGTCAGCGGTTCTTAAAGCATCTCGCAGACAAGATAGCTCAGAAAGACACCGAGCCTTATCATGTTGTAATCACTTGGTTCAGGACACAGATCTCGTTTGAACTCTTAAGATCGGTACATGCATGCGTCAGAGGTTCGCGAACACCGTTTCGTAGCAAGCTAGAGCAATCATTAGACTGTAAAATAAATGTCGCTAGTGCGGATATCTGAAATACGTGTCTATATGCTTTTATACTTAGGGCTTTTTATGGACACTGGTTTAGCCGTCATTAGTATAATTCGATTGCAGGATCTTAATATCTCTGCATAATGGAATTCTTAATTTTATAGAATTTTGAACTTTTATTATTAATTATATCTATTTCCTCTTCTTTTATGTAAGGTTAAGTTACTTCTATTTTTTAGACTTTGAAAATGAATAGTTTTTTCTATCTTCACTTATAATATATAGGATTGTTTTTGTTCTCTAATGAAGGACGAGGGGTTTCTTTGTAACAGATGGAATTGTAGATAGTGTTTTTGATGAATTAATTAGATTTTTTGTAACAGCAGGTTGATTGTAAATAGGATTTTAATTGAGGTTTTGTAATAAAGATTCTTTTCTCTTTAAGGGGGATATTTTATGGAACTTTGATTTTTCAACAAAGTAGATTAATTTGTATAGGCCGCCATGTTGGAGGGCATACTCTTGCCCTCCAACATGGCGGCCAAAACTACTTTTTGCTTATATCTTGTTAAACGTTTGATAGTTTCGCTCAGATGTGCTGCAAACGTTACTACATCATCCTTTCAACATTTTCCTTGAAGTTTTAGTGCAAAATTTGTGTTCAGAAAGAGATAATTCATTATTTTAAAAATCACATTTTGGTCACGTGACCAGCTACCAACTTACTCATTTTAAGAAAATGGCGTGGGTTTGAAAAACCAATTCACTATTATTTTGTTTAAGATATGACCCACTAATCGTTTTTCCTAGGAAAAATCATATAACTTTCATTTTCATAAAAACGATGTCACATGACCTCTTGGTGCAAATGGCCTATTATTCTAGTGTGTCTAGTATGAATTTAAAAAACAAATTGAATATTCTTAAACTTGGGCACGGAATTGTTGTAGATCACTGAACGCTGAAACTCTACGTTTTTGCTTCATCCAATTGTTAATCCTGAACAGGCCTTTCACAAAGCTCTTTAGAAGACGCATATATTTGTCGATAAAGACCACGCCACGACTATTTGTGTGAAGATATGGTGAGTGGCGTCAAGAGTTTTTTCCTGAACTCAAGAGTTTGCATAAAGTGCCGCGGCCTATTAAAAATAATGACAACTCCGGTTCACTGCATTTACTAATTGCATTTGTGGGCAAGCCCTTAATAAGAAGGAGAAAGGCCTAGAAATTTCCTCTTTTACAGTAAAAAGCGAATATAATAATTATATTTATAGTGCGACAACCATGATAATAACAAAATATACTAGTGGTTCAGACGAGAAAGCATAATCAGGTGTGAACTAAGAACACACCACTTCGTGGTTAAACTATTTTACCACGTTCTACAATAACATGAGAAAACTCAGAATTCCTTTATTTTTTCAGACTAGCCGCTTTAGCTTGTCTAGTGTTGGGTACCTTATTCACTCATATATTCTACCAGACTTACCACTTTAACATCATGATTTAAATTTCTCCCACGTCGATATTACAGTTTTAAGCATGATATGCAAGAAGTTTTTTGAAACTGAGCCTATTTCATAATCTACGTAAGTAAAGCTTGAACGCAGAGGAGAGTTGAAAATTTCTTCTATTATTAACATTTTTTCTCTAATGATCATTTTTGCCCAGTTTCGATCAGTTTTCTTTTTGTAACTACATGTAGTTTTAATTCGCGCCAACTCATACTACCCACTTTCAAAGCAAATGCAAAAGCTTTATCTGAAAACATCGGGTGCGTTCTTCTGATAAATGATCATAATTGTTATTTAGTATTGCTTGTTTCCTCATAGAGGGAAAATACAACTCCAAAGTACCATTTTTGTAGACAAGTTCTACTTACCGTCGAAAGGAACGTGGTTTTGTCGAAGATTGACTGTGCTATTGCGTGGCCTGATGCCTCGGAGACAGACGCGTTTATGATGAATATCAAACAGCATGATATGTGCAAATTAGCTTCACGTGTTTATACCACGGTCGGTGAAAATAAACGCTATTAGCATCTAAAGAGACGCCTTAGGGGTTTTCTTTTAGTATTATGGTAATTTTCCACTCCGTTTATTCTTACATCTGCTATCTCTTGTGATATAATTATCACTTGCAAATTACCCTATCATGAGATTATTTGGTCATAAATTTGATTTTCTCGAAAAATAACTGCTAAGATCACTTCATTTCCAACACTGAACATGGATCCCAATAATCATTTTACAATAACTGAACTATTTCTCGCTCGTTGATGGGCTAATTTTTACGATCAATAAGAGGACCGACAAAATTTTAATCCCTGAATTTTAATTTATGCAAGACGCGGTCATTTGCCGAAGAATGCCGAACTTCGATGTTGTTGCGTTGATTAGTTTCGTACAAGATTCACTTTCTGTCTAGAAAATCCCCAAGCGAGAAAATTGGGATGATTTGAAGTTTCTGGGTAACTGACCACATACCCCTCCCCTAGTTCACAGTTGTGCTCTAAGTAAGAAGTAATTGCTAATGTTGACTTAGGGGAAGGGTAAGTAGTCAGTTACACAGAAACGTCAAATGATCCGAAAATTGCGCTAATTTAAAAAAGTCAAAATTAAATTTTCCAATTTACCGGTATTTTGACTTTTTCGAGCTTTTATTATTGTAAAAAACAAATTGACGTCAGATTTTTATGTGTCTGTCCTCTTATTGATGATAAAATTACATTGTCAAAGTTTGTTGTCGATCCACCACAGGTAACCCAAGCTTGAAATATGCATCGGTATTGGTGCGTAAACGATAAACCTTTGTATATAGAGAAAACCGTTTAGATAAAAACCCATAAAACGGCCATAAATCGGCCCGTTGACCACACAGGAGAGACGTAACTCACATTTTAAGAATGGCAAGCTGTTTTTTTTTAATTGAAATCCTTTCATTTTCGTAGGTTACAGAAACGATAGGTTTCTTTCCCATACAAATCCCTACATTTCAAATGTTACGCAACAATGCCGATGTTCGCCGATGCTCATATTTCGAGCTTGGGCTACTTGTATCCACTCGATCGTCTGCGGCAGCCGTCTGACAATGTTATCACGTAATCTCATCATCAATAAGAGAACAGATTCATAAAAACACCTGACGTCAATTTGATAAAGTGGCTGGATGAGGTTTTTCAGGGACAATACCTCCCAATTTTGGGCATAAACTACGTCGCCATTAACGGGGGGGCGTCGCCCAGACCCTCAGATAAGGGAGGGCCCAGCCTCAAAAAAATTTTTTTCGGTCCTTCGGGCCTCATTTTGGTCTAAATATAAGGGGGGGGGGGAGGGTCGGGGCCCCCGGGCCCCTCATCTGGATCCGCCACTGGATATCCTTGTTCTGGTCCCCAACGGACTCGGCGGAAGTGCGTCTCGAATTTCCCTCCATTCTGATTGGCGAATCCACAATTACTTTTTCAACAGTCCAATCATGGCGCGTACTCAAATCCGGGTACACAGGTGATGGCCCAGCACAAGGATTTCGGCGCTGTTTCGCAGACCGACTTATTAGAGTTTGGTTTCGTCTGTGGCGCGGGCTATCACCACAGCTGTCATGCAGTATCAAGTAAAGATGAAAATTTGCTTTGACCAGGGTTACAATAACATCGGAGTTGTGTAAAAACGAATCCTTTAGTTGCGGATCGTTGCCTCAAGTGTCAAATTCAAATCTGCGTTAGTGCGTGCCTAAAGAGCAAAAAATTGGGTTTCAACTTCTCAGTATTCGGTCATACTGAAAAATCTTTGAATGGATAAAATTACTTTGAAGACATTCAGATCAAATTCAGGAAACGGAGCTGAAGAAATGTAATAACTATTTCGTGAGGGAATTCACTGCTCATGGCTTGCAGGAATTCTCCCCATGTAAAAGAATCCAAGTCTTGGGTTATGCATTCCACACTGTGGATTCTGCAGCCTTGTTCACTCGCAGTCGTCCTCGGCGATTTAGTCGCCTGTCAAGCTTGTCGACAAAATTCGCATCGGTTCCAAGCCTCCACTGGTAACTCAGATAGCGCGAACTGGCCTGAGTACGAAGCTGTGGATTATGGATTCTAAGTACTGGATTCCGGAAGATTTGAAACGATTCCAATCGTTAGTGGGCTTCGATCCGGATTCCAAACCCCGGGATTCTATATTCACAAACAAAAATTTCCCGGACTCTAGAAAAAGAAAATTTATCGGATTTCGGATTCCCTACATTGGCCTAAGGAATACACAGATCGATCAGTTAATTAATCTACGACTTCACACTTTCCAATCAAAAATTCATAATGGAATTTCCTTTACAGGGCTTTTCAGACACTAACTACAAAAATAGCGAAAAGATGAATTGAAGATAATGTACTAATAGGCCACTTCCGAGTTCCAAAAACCCTCACTTTCAAAATGAGTCTAGGCGCACAACCTTTCTTGTTAAAATGAGTTTTATTTGCATGAGAATGAAATATGATTTCCATATTAAAGGATGATCACCTACCCTCGTTTTGAAACAGAGGCCCGGGGGAACTCGGAAATGGCCTATTAAATATACTTAATAAAGAAGAGAAAGAAAATCAATACAGTCAAATAATCTTGTCTTAAGTTAGGGTAAGCCCAAGACAAATTTCTTAGTTTTTTTTGCGATGATAAATAAAGACTTATGCGAGCATCGTCTATCAATAAATCGTTTTCACTCAGGGTCACGTGGTCAGCAGCTACGCAAACTTCTTGGAATAAATGAAGTTTTTGCATAAGAAAAGAGTTCAATACCCACATAATATTTTCTGGTACACCAACATGGCCTCCGTTTCATTGTTTGTACACCGCAATATAGCCACCAGACGTGACCTTATGTGTTAAGGATCCATACTAATAACAGCTGGCAATCATCTTCATACATTTTGATTTGACTATTATTAATTTCATTAGCCATTAGTAAGGTCATCAACATAGATGGTTAATAAAACTGGACCCAGAATTGAACCCTGGGGTACCCCACTTTCTATAGGAATTATCCATGAGACGGAATCTTCATAGCGGACCCTCAGAATTCTAAATGATAGATAGCTAGAAAACTGCCGATTGTATCAAGCCAAATCTGCACAACCGAGAGTCCATAACTAAGATCGAGCAAATTCCATATACTTGTGTCACGGCGCTTTTACCGACCAGTTTAATTCTAGATGCGGGTTGTTTTTCGCGATTCGAAAATCTTTAAGGCCCCACAAACCAGTCAGCAAACCTACAGACCTAAAATGATACTTTTGACCATTTAAAGACATTTAGTTCCCCTATTTTGATATCTTCTACTTCGAATGCGCTCATGGCCATGGACGGAGCGGAGTTTTCAGTTTCGCGCGTAAAGAGCTCTAGAATGTGTCCAAAAATAAACCAGTCCGCGAAAATGCCGTGACGTGACATAGGTCTACAGTAGCATGAGAGATGCCCGCTCCGGATTATAGGCTTCGTTCTGACGCAACTTACGTAGAAGAAAATTTTGGGATAACTTACTACAGTATTATTGCTATATAGCTGGAAATTTTGCTCATTGGTTACTTCCAGATCACGTGAAAACTGACAATAAAAATGTTTCCTGTCAAAATCTCTGAGCGGGCAATATTGCAAAATCTATGACGTCGGAGGGTTACAGTGCACCGGGAAAACGAATGTTGGCCGAGAATCCACTCAAAAGCGAGGTTTAATGAATTCCAGCTTCAAATTTTCCAGCCATATAACAGTTACGCGTAGAAAACTCCATACAAACCCTTCTAAATTCTTTTGGGGTCGACCCCCCAAAAAATGAGAAAGGTTTGTATGGAGTTTTTTGAGTATAACCAGCTAACATCTCAGAGACAATTTGCCCCGAAATGCTCATTTTTGGCAAGTAGGCCTCTTGGACATTGGTTTTTCAGAATATCCTGACAAATTCCGTAATTTCAGAAATTTCATTTTTTTGACGTCATCACTTTAGTACTCTATTAGAGATCCATCAATATGGTATTTGCATGAGCTTATTTACTGGATAATACAATTTTGGTGTTGTCCCGGAGTGGGGCATTTACACCCTATTTTTAAGCCCCACCGTGGGGTTTTTGTATGAACGCCAGCTTTTCCATAACAAAATGACAAATGTCCGACAAATGCCCGTGGGCGGGGGGAATGGGCACAAACGAAATTGACATAAATACCACTTTACTATTAAAAAGCTAATAAACCGATAATTTCCCCAAGTTCAATGATAAAATTCACACCATTACTGAATTCAGACAATGATTTTACTCACAGGCTTCAGTCAAAGTATTTTAAGATAGATGACTGGAGATATAACCTTTGATTTCCTGGTTAATTAACTTGAATTAAAGCCAGTCACAAAAATAACTTTCTACAATTTGACAATATATGAAAAACTGACAATATTCTCAGAAGTCGTGGAGGTTCGTATCTTGGCAAATGTCCCCTTTAAAATACCTATCGTCTGCTTGCTCAAAATGTGTTGTTACTAAATGGCACAATGTAGAAAAAAAAAAAAGGGGAAAAAGTGGAAAGTTACACGGAATTTTGGTATTTAACTAAGATGTTAATTTTCTCCAACGCCATTCAAAGGAACTGGTATTTGAACCTTTCCAGGTTGTAAGGTGGCTTACAATTATGCTACAATTACTTTTTGAATCAAAACAAATGAATATTAAAAAAATTCTTTGCGTTAAACGTGTTCTTAACGCGAGCATAAAATTAAAGCGGATAACGATAGATAGATAGATAGTTTATTTATTAAAACTGCATCGCAGCCAAAGGCTGAATTACGCAATTATTTACAAAAACTTTACAATACTTGAAAATTACAAATGAATCCTAGATAATAAGTCAAAAACTGATTTTTAAGATAATATTAAAAATTCTATATAATACATTCATATTAAAATATGTTAAAATATAAAGCATGAATATGTGGAATAAAATTACAGCCCGGACTGTTTCGACATCGCATATATAAAAGTATTACTTGTTCTGTTCGTACAAAGCTTTGGCATATTAAAATGGCGCTGTCGTCTTAGGTTATAGCGTGAGTTGTCATAGTCAGGTGGAAGGAGCGCCTTCAATTTATGGTTTGGATCACTGACAATGTTATCAAAAAGCCTGCTACATAATGCGTAATAATGCTCCAAAATGGGTGTTAACCCCACCTCTATTGCCGAGTTGCACTTTCCTGAGGTTATTATTGATACTGCTCTTTTCTCGAGCCGTACCAGCTCTTTCTTTAAGTACTGGGGGAGACCGTTGAAAAAGACAGGTGCTGCATAATCAATAACAGATCTCACACACGATACGTAGAACAGTGCTAGATCTTGTTTCGGAACTCCCGCTCTCTTTAACTGAGTTAGGAAATAGAGTCTCTTGCTAGCCTTTTTGGTTATTTCAGTTACATGGTCGTTCCATGTTAGATCGTTCGCTATTGTAAGGCCTAGTAGCCTTTTACTAGTAACTAACTCTACCTCCTTTCCTTCTATGATGATGGGATCAAAGAGTCTTTGCTCTTTAGCAAAGGAGATCCTGAGTTCTTTGCACTTATCGGCGTTTAGTTGGACTCGATAGTTAGAATTTGCAAAGTGACAAGAAAAAAATTGACCAAAAATAATTATAAAAACGCTGATCATGAAATGCAAATTTTGAACAGCACAGTTGATATGTTGACATCGAATGAAGACTCGTATAGAAAATATATTGACTAAAAATTATAGTTTCCATCCATTTTCCTACTCTAAAATAACGAAAACATAAGCGTCAGCAACCCGTCCTATCTCAAAGAAGACAGCAGTTGAACATCGTCAGACGGAGGTGTCGTCTGATTCATGTTTTTCTTGTTCCACTTTTTTCTTTGTGTTTTTTCTTCAACTTTGTGCGATATCCTAAGACTCTTTATAACTAACACAAGCCTTTTTGTGTGAAAAAATTAAATACGAATGATGTTGTTGCCTGTGAGACTGTAGACTCGACTTGTAGTCATGCCTTCATGGTCGTGCTACTCTGAGTTTAGTACAAAATTCGGCTTACTTGTTTTTGTGCAAATAGCTTAAAAAAGAGAGCAGTTTTAGAAGAATAGCCAGGAACATCGGCAAAGTTACACAATTGAGTTGTAATCATTCTGGTGGGCTGATGTTGCACCGAGTTCTCTGTAGCTGTCAGCAGTTTTTACATGGTCCTTTCCTAACAGATTCAGACGGATATCAAGTGCATGCTGGTGAGACCGTTGAGCGAAGCGAAAGTCGCCCATCTCGTATTGGGTGATACCGAGCGAATAGTAACTGTCAGAAGTTCCTTAATAATTTTCCCCAAACAGGGGTCAATTTCATAAAATTTTACAAGTGTAGTTTACAAGTGTAGCTATTGTTTTAGGGTCTGAAAACAATAGGTACACTTGTAAATTACACTTGTAAATGTTTTATCAAATTGACCCCAGTTTTCGACGGATATCAAGGGCACGCTGGTGAGACGGTAGAGCTGAGGTTAAATCATCCATCTTATATTGAGTGTAACCAAGGGAATAATAGCTGTCAGCAGTGCTGAAATGGTCTTCCCATAGCAGATTTATACGGATATTGATAGTAACTATTAGCAGTCCTGACATGTTTTTCCCCAAGCAATTCTAAACGGATACGAAGAGCACACTGGTGAGACTGTAAAGCTGAGGAGAAATTATCCATCTTATATTGGGTGATACCGAGGAAATAATAGCTGTCAGCAGTGCTGGCATGTTTTTCCTCAAACAGTTTTAAACGGATATCAGTTTATGCCGGTGAGACTGTAGATCTGAGGTGATGTCGCCCCTCTCCATTTGAGTGATACCGAGCGAATAAAGACTTACAGCGGTTTCTGCATGTATTTCCCCAAACCGTTTGCGACGGATATGATGAGACTGTAGAGCTGACGTGTAATCATTCACCTCACACTGGGTGTTACCCATGGAACAGTGACAGTCAGCAGTGCTGGCATGGTCTTCGCCAAACAGTTTCAAACGGATATCAAGTGCATGCTAGTGAGGTCGTAGAGCTAAGGTAAAATCGCCCATCTCATATTGGATGATACGGAGCGAACAGTAATTGTCAGAGGTTCCTTCATAATTTTCCCCAAACAGTTTTCAACGGATATCAAGGGAACGCTGTTGAGACTCTTGAGTTGAAGTGAAATAATTCATCTCATGTTGAGTGTTAGCAAGGAAATAATAGCTGTCAGCAGTACAAGAATGTTCTTCCCCAAGCAGCTCTACACAAATATCAAGCGCACGCTGATGAAACTGTAGAGCAGAGGCAATCTTATTCATCGAATTTAGGGTGTTGATTAATTTGGTGTTACCAAGATGATAACAGCCAGCAGTGCTGGCATGGCGTTCCCCAGACTGTTTGCTTGCTGGCTGGTGAGAATGTGAAGCCGAGGGGAAGTCATTTATCTCACTCTGTGTGATCGCCAGTGAACGGTAACAGTCCTTAGAACCTCTGTGTTCATCTCTCATCACCTTAGTCGATGTGTCAAACTTTCGTCGAACCTTTAAGTGAGGATTCATCTCTAACATCTCCTCTTTTTTTCTTCTCGCAAATGATTGTAGCAACTTGTGCATTGTGAATAACTGATGTATAGGGCTAAAATAAATCAGAAACTTGCTTCGAAGGCTTTGTAACACCTTCCTGGCTCCAAAACCCTCTGTAAAATCTAATACAGCTTCAGCATCCTCTGAAATTGGCGGGAAGAATACGCAAAGATATTAGTGCTTCTTGTGCTAGCTTAGAGAGGCTCTAGAGAGACGATTCGATATAGGATTCAAATTGTATTTGACGACTAGGTGCGTACTCTAGGTTGTACATTATTTTCTCCATATCCTCCACCGAGGACGTCAAGACGTCATCTAAAAATTGGCAGGGCCGAGTGGAAAAAGAACACGCTGATTGCAAGGCTAAAGGAACTTGCCCACAGGTTCGAGCGATTCGCGTGCAATCTGCAGCCGCTATACCTGGAAGTAATTTATAAACTAGAGAGTGAGCAGAGGGCTCATCCAGTGGTCCTATTCTGAATTCTCGTTGGCCTGCAAAACGGATGTCCAGAAACTCAAGGGGCTCCCTCGTGGTTACAAGGAACGCTACCCCTTGAGTTTGCAGAAATTTTTCACTTTCGGAGAGCTACCGTCTTGCAAATGATCAGCATGATCGAGAATAAACACAGGTCGGTTCGATATTAGACTGACAATTTGTCGCAACTTATCATCTGGCGATACACCTTGACGAAAGGTTCACCATTTATGTCGAAGTTCCTGAAAACGTTAAAAAACGCTGAAATGAGATGGTTTTTTGAATAGAGTCTTCCCAATAAAATAAAACAAACAGGCGATCTCTGAGACTGGAGAGCGCCCTATTGCAATTGCAATTGATGTTTTCTGATTCCAGGCGAAACCCATATCGACTCAAGTCGGGTTGATTCGAAGGTCATATGTTGGATAATCTTCTCACGCTCACCTTTTCTTCCAATAAAACCTGGAACCATTGGTGGTAAGATGAACTTTGATATATATGGCCATAAACCTTTAAAATAATCAGAAACATATACTTCTTCAATTTGCTTTAGATACCTAAAACGGGTCTTAATGGGGTGATAGGATTGACGGTTGTGTCGTTCTTCGCATGAAGTGCTGACAAAAATGGCGGCTCGGTTGCTGGAGGTAAGATGTCATCTTCCTGTATCATTCTTTTTCCTATTTATGTGAAACGTAGAATTTTTGCAAATTTGTTTGTCATAAATAAACTTCAATTTTTGGGCCAAATTTTCTTGTTAGGAAACGTTGAGTTCACGAAACGGCTTTTTCCACTCGAATGAACGGGAGTTGTAAACAATCCATCGAGCACAAAACTCAGCTACAGTAAATGGAAAAACGCCGTTTTGAATCCTTCCAAGTATTTTTTTGCCTTAAAAAAAGTCAACCCTAGGATTTTGTTGACTTTTAAAAGATCGTTCTCTAAAAAAAAAGGGAAAAACACCGAGCTCACACATTATATCCACTCGCTAGGAGGTGAATATTGTTGAATAGTCCGTGATAGCGAACCAGTCAGTTGCTTAAATCACCAAGATCACTGAGTGTGTATATACTAAAAGACATTATTACCAAACACGCCAATAAGTTAAAAACATAGGCACGTTTTACGTGCATTAGCTATTTTGAATGCTTCTGTGTAACCGTATCGCCAATTTTCCGTTTTAATCCTAAATTGAGACTATTTTTTGGTCATTGCTGTACATTAATGAAAACGCGAACCGCTGCAAACAGTTAACTAAACTCGATCCTCATACTATAGATTCAATTTGTGTGTCTTTCCTTCGGAAATCTGATGCAAAGTAACCAAATTGTTAAAAAGTACTATGAATATCAACTCACCAAACCTTGCTTAGAGGGAAGACTTCAAGGTTTCAAGGTTTCTTATAATAATGAAACAGTCTTAAACTCAGACGACTTGATTCTAAAAATGTTATAAGTTATTGATTCTTAAAAGAAAAGAGCCTTTACTCAAGGCATTAGTTACAAAATGGAAGAGATCTTTATACGTTCAAATAACTATTATTACTGTAAAAAGCAAGTCTGCATGAGATATACAGTCACACAGTTTGCACGTGAAAGTGTTGGACTTTGCCCCTTTCGCGGTTCGTACGTGAGTTACTAATGGTAATTTTGAGTTATTTTCTTTTTCTGCCTATTTTTCATCTTCCTTTCTCTTTTAATTCTACGTTCTTCTACTTAGGATGGTCTCTGAGCGCCTAGCAAGGATTAAAGTGGCGTTTACCACGCTATCCACGGCCGTGGCAGTGTGTAGTTTTCTCATTATTTTGCTTTGCAATAGTGATTTCTGAACCGTTTTTTTCGAGGGTTATTTTAGGCCTGATTTTGTTGCTATCAGACGGGAAAAGTTTGCCGCTCGATATTTTTGGTTTAAAGCGAAACTGAAACAAAAGAAATTCATTTTTGAATAGTACTGGGTAACCTCTACTTGGGAGATAAAAATCGGCCGATTTTATTTTTTAGCCGGAAATCATCGGTCGTTTCTTAGGCGCAGGGCATAGGGCCTCTTAAATGGCATAATACTTAGTTCCTTGTCTAGGAACTTTTTCTCTGATTTAAGGAAGGCATCAGTGGACATGCAGAAGCCGCGGTTTGCTCGCTCAATTAGCCAATCTGCAAACGAGTTTTTTTCTTCATTTTTTATTAAAAAAAAGCTTGGGGAAGGGACCTCAATGCGACGGTCAAGGGTCACTCTCCTATTTAGTCTGACCTGCAGTGTTGATTTCTTCATGCTCAGTCCCTACAGACCCTACAATAAGCCTGCTTTCTAGCACCAATTCCTCCTTCTTTCACATCTTTCAATCCCTTTGTGACATTTTTCAGACCTTTGCAACCCCATTCTAGCAGTCACAACTGGGGAAAGTATGACAATTCCAGGTTCAACTCCGTCGCTTTCGATTATAGAGAGAAAATGCAGTCACGTGAAACAAACGGCGCACACGAAATCAAGTCGCCTCCGAATGAGTGAAGAAAATTTCCGTACGGAGTTGAGTAGAATTACATTTTACGACTATATCATATATCCTAAGCTTTAATTATAGTTACAGATATGAAATAAATCTTATCCGGATAATGTACAGCAAAGAAAAAACTGTTCGGATACTGGGCACCTGACATCATTACTTAGTGAATGTTTCTGGGCCCCGTTATTCCAAACAAACCGAATTTCAAGAAGAATTAATAACCTTTCTGAGAACCTGACTTCTTTAAGTATCTTCACGTTAAATATAAAACCGTTTCTTTGAACATATCATATATCACCTACCATTTTCTGGGCAGCACTAATTTTACTGCGCAGTGAACAGCGTAAATATTAGCCATGAAATGTTTATTCACCTGAACAGAACGGCGTCTTCTGCGACTGTTTCGCAAGTTTTCAACTCGCCAAAACCTTCATCTTAAAGCTGAATACTTCGTTTACCGATAGTTGAAAAGGGCGCCTCAAAAATTGAGTTTTTGTTTTAAGTGCCCGGATACTGGTACCGTCCGGATACTGGGCAACATACTGTATGCTTCATAAACGTCAAGTTTAATAGCCTAGCATTTATTTCCTTGCAAGAAAATTATCTAGCTGCTGAAATATGTTTCTACTCATATCATGCTATAGCACTCAATAAAACAATATCGAATTATTTTGTCAACAAGTTTCTTCCAATTTTATTCCCTAACGCTATTGTTTCTACTTAAGTTACGCATCTGTACTCATAATGAAATACGTTTCAATAATTATAATTACTCTTAAGCAGCAAGCATGTATCATGTTGTTCGCTCTCTGAATGTTTGTTCCATTTCATAACCTGTTATAACAGACTACTGTAGTTTTCTCATCAGATATTCTCTTGTAGTTGTAACAGCTTAGGAAATAAAACAAACATTTAAGTTCATCTTTCACGACTTCCTTGTTGATACGAGTTATTTGAACGGAGTAAAGGGAAGAATAAAGTTGTTAATACATTAGGACAATTTTAAAATCGATTTACAGACACCTTTTAAACATTAATTTCCTTTATGTCTTTCCCTGCATTATTAATCAATTTTATAAAATATGACTTTTTCCACTGCGAGGAAAAGACATAAGTGTTTAAAATTTTATTAGAAAGGGCGCCTCGTATTCTAGGGTCCGCCAACATAGTGACACCTACAGTTATCAAACAATGTCTTTACTTTTCTTTCGAGTAATTAGATAGCAACAAACTTTTACACATAATACCATTAGCCAAGCAGTTTGACAAATTCAATTTAATGCATTATCTTGAGTGCTGCTTTAAACTGTTTAATCTACGGAATATTGTTTTAATTTACAATTTCTATGGAGACGGCAGCCAACGTTCACACAAAAAGGCACAAGAAAAGCAGTTTGGCAACGGTTCCATACATTGAACGACTCAATTATCCTGAGTAAGCGGTATTTAAAATGACCGCTTAATTGATACATGTAGACTTGTTAGTACATTGCTATAAAGCACTAGCAGAGAATTATATCAAATATCGTAAAATTCCGAAAATAAGCCCCTCCATGTATAAGCCCCTCCAAATATAAGCCCCCTAAACCGGTAACGCAAAACACCCTCCGTTAAATCGCCCCTCCAAATATAAGCCCCCCGGGGGTTGTACTTGGAAAATTGTCCTCAAATACAAAGTAAAACAAAGCAGAAATAGTAAATTTACTTCCAACTTTAAGTCTAGCCCAATCGATTTTGAAACGCAAATTTCCCTCCGTAGATAAGCCCCTCCGAATATAAGCCCCTCCAAAAATAAGCCCCTCAAAAAGGGCCTTTAAAAAATATAAGCCCGGGGGCTTATTTTCGGAATTTTACGGTAGCTTTCCTCCTCAATAATACTTTTTAATCTGAGTGTCTCCAAGTTGATTTCTTTCTTCATATCATCAGTTACCAAAAACCTCTCTGCAGCTTCATTCAGAACACCAGAACAATGATCATTCCACAGAGTTTCCAGACTGTACAGGTCAGGACATCATCTAGTCTCAAGGCGCCAGTAGGCCCATAAGGCCTGAAAGCCTCCGGTCAGGACACTGACCTTTTATCCCATACCCACAGATGTTAAAGTAAAGTTGTAAGTATTTTCGAGATGCTTAATGAAGTCACTCAGCCCGCTTGCTGTAGAAAGCTTGTTTGTTTTTTGATATTTCAGGTACACTTCAAGTTGTTGTCTTAACATTGTATCCACGATGTCCTCCAGTTCATTACTTAACTTACGTGTGGTGATAGATATCTTTACAGTGTTTGCTGTTTCTGAAAATTATTGATAAAAAGCATAATTACAAGATTAGTACTTTCTATAACGATTCAAGAAAAAAAGTATTTACCAGTGCAAAAGGAAGTAGGCTTCTCAACTCGTTGTAGGGTGAAAAAGAATAGGTGATCCCTCTACACTAACAGGTCATTTTTCAGCGATAAGTAGAATGACAACACTGAACGAAAAACGGTCATTTTAAAATGGGCCAAACATTCTTAAGAGTTAACTAATATATACAAAAAAGTTTGGCACCTCTTCATTATGATTCCATACCTTGGTCAGACGTAAGCCCTGAAACGCTAAAAGTATGGCCAATTGGGCGAGATTCTTCTCTTAATCTGGTTGCATCCTCCGTTTTAGTCTCTTCATCAACGGGAAATTGCCCTCCCGAGAATGATCCATAAGCTGAGGTATGTGTTCTTGCAACAGACTGCTTTTCAGTGAAAGAAACATCCTTTGGTATATCAGAAGCATCTGGTGTGAGAACAAGGCCTTACTAAGCTTCTTACAAAATAATGTATATATGTTTTTGTAACCCATTCACATCTCCACCACCCATAACCACCCGTGTGGAACAACGTCCCATGCATCACTTAACAGTGATGTCATTAATTTTAACGGTCACAGACAACTGTAACCCTCAAATTTGTAGGAGACCTTATTCTACGCATTACAGGTCTTTCTAAGCATTTAAATCAACTTTGACAACTTCCATACAATTTAAAAAGATGTGCGCAAAACATTTAAGATCCAGAAGCAATAGGGATTCAGAGTAAATTCGATTGTACATACTACCATCATAACTGTTAAGTAACGATCCGGGTAAGGTGGATAGCAATTTCTTTTGTTATGCGGCAACGGTGCTTTCCCCACATAGGAATGTTCTCATTTTTACACAGAGAATGCATAAACCTACACGAAGGCCGTTTACGCAATAAAATGCATTTACACTCCACTTTGAAAGGGTGTTTTTTTGTGTTAAAAGATTTTGACCAATCACAAGAGTTGAAAGCAATAGCCAAGAAAGATTTACAATTTTACATGTTCCCCACATAGGATTTCTTTGTTATTCAAACTGAGACCAGATTTTGTTATATGGAAGATGGCTGGAAAGTAAGGATGAATATATGTACTGCTTGGTGAAGTTTTGTTAACTTTTGCTGTTTAAGCCAATCAGAAGTAAGTAAAGACAATAGAAAAGTTAGCACCTTTTTTGCATTCCAACATGTTCGTTGCCGTTGTTGCTATAGTTCTTATCTGGACCGTTTCTTAAAACTTTACTATTGAACGATTTCATGAAATCATTCCAAAACGTTTTCTACTCGGTTATACAGTCAGCTCTATCAAGAGCACTAAAGGTTCAAGTGTGGCTCAACACTTAAAAGAATCGAAGGTGATTTCTTAGGAAAGTAATATTTTAGGATTGTTAAGGTGTGCATTATTTTAAGTGTCATGGCCATATTTATCTAGCAGCTCTAACTTTTCACGATAGTATATTCTGGGACAATGCTTATATGTACTAAATTTGCAACGAGAACTGATAGTACTGTATCTATGTGTACACTAGATAATGTGGTCAAAGAACTGCATGTATTCAGTGCTTGTGAAAGACTATCGCTGAAATCTTATATTTGCGTATATAGTGCCACGAAAACTATACTAGAGTAACGTCTAGTACAACATAATCTATAAAATACATCAGCACTTAACAATTAAGGCCCGGTTCAGACGCCGAACTTTTCATGAGCCGAACCTAATACACTGAATTAAGTACATCAAAATTTCGGCGTCTGAATCAGTTAGAAACGCCTGTTTCATTTTGGAACTGCTCAGCTGTTCTCTTCGCCTGGCTCGGCCGGGAATTTCGCTATTAGAGCAACTTTGGAACGGCTTTGATTCAGACGCCGAACTTTTCATGTACCGAACCTAATGAATAAATTATTATAACGTATTTTGTAAGTAGTTTGACCGAAATGAGCATTTTTCTCCTTTTGAATTTAGTTCGGCTGGATTTAAGATCGGCGTCTGTATCAATTCAGCCGGTCTAAATACTTTAAGACGGCATAATTCGAATTAGGTTCGGCTCATGAAAACTTCGGCGTCTGAACGGGACCTAACTCTTACCATGACCAATTTTCAACATTTTGTTCACAAGCGCTTCACATTGCTCCTTCCAACTGTACATATACCCATAAGATGCTCTCAGCGATTTCATCTCTTGAAGCCTCATTCCATGCCTGATACGAATAGCTTCTATTGCTTTTGCCCATTCTGCAGGGTCATCTGAATTCACGATGCATGTATGACCATGAGGAACATTTTCTAATGCTTTGGCAAATCCTGACCTACTGCCGACAAGAATGGGTAAACCTGCAGACAAGGCCTCGAGTGCAATGAGTCCAAATGCTTCTGATTTTGATGGCATGATGGCAAGGTCAGCTTCGCAAAGCAAATCTTTCACTCTGTCTCTACTTTGTACAAATTTTCTGACAGTCAACTGTGCTTCTGCAATATCACGTTGTAGAAGTTTTCCTCTAACTTCTTCTTGCTTTCCTTCAGCTGCGCCGACAAAGATTAGATGATAAGGTTTGTTTTTTAGCCGTTGATCAGCAAATGCCTGGGCAGCAATGTTGTATCCTTTGAGTTCAAAGTCCTCATCATCCGCACGACCAAATAAAAACACTTTGAATTCGCCATCCTCGTTAGGATCTTGTTTTCCTACTAAATCCCCAAACTCCCTTTGAAAAAGGCCTGGAGTAATGGACAAAACGTCTTGATCTGTCTTGCATCGCTGTAAACATGAAGTGTATGCTTCTTTCAGCCTAGGCCCCACAGGTACAACAAGATCAGCAAGTTTGCAAAGTTCAACTTCTGATTCGTGTTTTGTTTCACCTTTTGAAATGGGGTCAGTGTAGGGTTTGTATCTGCTAAGGTCCTCTGGAGCAGTGTGAACCACTTGTACCCACTTACAATTTGAAAATTGAGGTGAGTCTTTGATGAATTGTACTTGTCGACCAAGTTTAACACCATGGCCAACAACGATGTCCATGAAGTGATCCTTGGGTACGAAGCTCAACCAATCAAGACGATCATGTGCTGCTCGTTCTTTCGCCTCAACAATGGTGATTCCATAGCAATCTGCTTCTCTTATTTCTTCAGTGTTGTAAGCTCCCTCTGGGACTAGTAAAGAAACCTTCACTGCTGAATGACTTGAAAGGTGAATAGCAAGCTCTCGGTTTATTGTTGACAACCCACCGGCAGATGAACCCCACTCACCACCAAGAAGAGTAACATGTAACTCTGGAACACTGATCTTAGGATAGCGAGCCTACAAAATCAATGACAATAAATAACAGTGAACAGTTAGGAGATACGAGACCCGAAGACATAGCAGGTTTAGCGACAGTAAGTACATTGTAATGTGTTAATAAAAAAGTTATGATAATTGTATGATCTAGTTTTTCACATTGATCCCTTGTCACCTAATTAAAACTAATTAGAAAATACTCATAATTAATGAAAATAAAAGAAAAGAAATTAATAGCAATTTAGACAAAAATTTGTTTTCATCAATCATCAACAGTAGTGGGGGAGGGATGCCTTACTCGGTTTTTTTGCGCAGGAATTTCATTAACTTGCGCAGGAATACATTAACGCTAATGACGTCGTAACCTTTTGTCTTTATCTCATGAGTACAGTGCACAGGAATCTCATTAAGATAAGGTCGTGTGCGATTTTTAGTTGGTTTAGGTCTTCTAGTTACTTTAAGGTCGATAAACGTCTTCGTTTTCGATTGGTTAGTTAGAAAATAAGACACGTTTTCATCGGTTAATTCATAGTGCCTGAGGAGTAAAGTCAAACTTTTCTGTGACTTAAAATCACTGAGACGTAACGTAATTATGCATGTCCTTTGTGTTGTTTTTCCACCTCCTCCTCCTAATTTTTATTGTTTTCCCTCCTCCTCCTTACTTCTATTGTTTTCCAAAGAGGTCAAAATCAGGCCATCACATTTGAGATTGGCCTTTTAGGCCTGATTTTGGCCTCTTTTACCTTTTCGAGGGAAAACAATAGAAATTAGGAGGAGGAGGAGGTGGGAAAATAACACGAAGCTGTGTTCAAAAAAAAGTTGAGTATAGGGTCGATGTTGGTTCGATGTGGTGTCGATGTAGGGTCGATGCGGGGTCGATGTGGGGTCGATAGAAGGTGGATGTATTTGTGGATGAAAAAATATATAAACTAAATCTGGAGATGGGGGTGGAGGAGGGAAAATAATAAAATTGTGGAGGAGGAAAATCAAGATTGAGGAGGCAAAATAATAAGAATTGTAAAGGAGGAGGAAAAAAAAGAATGGGGAGGAGGTGGGGAAAGATTAATATTATGGAGAGGGAGGAAATTCAAGAATGAGGAGGGAAAATAATAAAATTATGGAGGAGGGAATAAAAAAATTGAGGAAGGAAAATTGTGGAGGAGGAGGGATAATAAAAATGAAAAGGAGAGGGGTAAGTAAAACATTGTTTGCAGCGTAAAAAATAGCGAGTTTGCCTTTCCCTTCATTAATATGCACGATTTGCCCTCCAAAACTAGGACAATCACAGCAGCAGAAAATAGGAATTGCATAATTACGTGACCTCTCAGTGATTATAAGTCACAGACAAGTTTGACTTTACTCCTCGGACACTATAAATTAACCAATGAAAACGTTTCTTATTTTCTAACTAACAAATTGAAAACGAAGACGTTTATCGACCTTAAAGTAACTAGAAAACCTAAACCAAATAAAAACCGCACACGACCTTATCTTAATGAGATTCCTGTGCACTGTACTCATGAGATAAAGACAAAAGGTTATGACGTCATTCGCGTGAATTTATTCCTGCGCAAGTTAGTGAAATTCCTGCGCAAAAAAACGGAGAAAAACGTCCCTCTCCCACTACTATCAAATAAGTTCATACAATGTAGGGGTAGATTGGCCAAATTATTTATTTCATTCCCCCACCAAAAGAACTCAAAACATTTTTTGAAACTTTCATTCAACTGGAATTAATTAAGCAAATCAATATTATTTCTCTCAGATTTTAGTATTATTCTCAACCCAGTCACCCACTTTGATAAATTAACAGCTTACATTTAGAGTTAAGGGTTTTGTTTTAGAGTTTTGAAATATGAAGGATTCCTTTTATCTTCAAAGGTCAGTGCTATAAGTTATGAAGTGACAAATATGCCAATTTAATGAATTGGCATATATTTGTCACTTTAGCTTTTCTTTAAATACAACATACGTGATCATAGAGGTAAATCGAAGTTATTTACCAAACAAAAAATGTATAACCATAAATTTCTTGGATCTGGTGAACTAAAGGAACCCTTAGGTCAACATATTGGCCGAATGTCAAGTCACCGTCTTGACCAAGCCTCAGTCGATATAATGGTCATTAGTAAATACACACTCAGTGATCTTGGTGATTCAAGCAATCTGATTGGTTCGCTATCTCGGACTATTCAACAATATTCACCTCCTAGCGAGTGGATAATGTGTGAGCTCGGTGTTTTTCCCATTTTTTTAGAGAACGATCTTTTAAAAGTTGACAAAATCCTAGGGCTGACTTTTTTTGAGGCAAAAAAAGACTTGGAAGGATTCAATACGGCGTGCTTCAATTTACTGTAGCTGAGTTTTGTGCTCGATGGATTGTTTACAACTCCCGTGTATTCGCGTAGAAGAAGCCGTTTCGTGAACTCAGCGTTTTATAACAAGAAAATTTTGACCCAAAAATCGAAGTTTATTTCTGACAACCAAATTTAAAAGGAAATGTTTGCAGAAATTCTACGTTTCAAGTAAACAGGAAAAAGAATAATAAAGGAAGACGACGTCTTACCTCGAGCAACCGAGCCGCCATTTTTGTCAGCACTTCATGCGAAGAACGACGCAACAAACCCTTTTGGCTATAAACTTGGCGAGTCAACAGAAAACAACAAAGCTCTACTTTTCTTCTCAGGTAAGGAAACAGTTCAAAGTTTTAGCGGTTCCATTTAAGCCATTACGCTGTTGTTTGCGAAATGATAAACTTGTGAATTGCCATGTTTGAAAATTCTGCAAAGATCTATTTTTAAACTTACGCGTGATTTGATGTGTCAATCAAATCGTACTTTTCAGACTTTTGAATGGTTTCCTCTCTGATTTTGTTGAGATCACTTCGTGTGTATATACTAAAACAATTATTCTTTTCAATCTCGGTAAATGGTGGCTTTGGAAATATTTGCCTCGCCGCTTTCGCGGCTCGGTAAATATTTAGCCATTATTCACCTCGATTTCAAAGAATAATTGTTAAATATTCAACATGACAACCATGTCAGTCAATATGCCAGCCGACATGTCATTAGTATAGTGCAGTATGAATAAAGTATAGCTTTTATGCCAGATTCTGGACATGTTTGGGTAAACAAGGTAAACTCGGCGTGGTAGGTAATGTTTTGGTATTACTGAACCTACACGGCTGCGTTCGGCATGAAGCTGCAAACCAATGAAAAACTAGAAACGCTGGTTAATTAACCCAAACAAGACCCTCAATGGGACTAATAAATCGAGGTCGGCTCTAACATCACAAACACTACCACCTATGAAAAACGCACATCTGGAAGGCTCAGACAAGAATATTCCAAAAGAAAAGGAAAGTAAATTCGCGAGCTAAGCGTATTAAATTTAAGTACGGGTATTAAAAATTAAAAAGTCAAAACAGGAGGGCACCTATGTGGTTTATGTCCTGAATATCCTTGAGCCACTCAATAAAGCAAACATGAAAAAAATAACGTAAAAGAGATAAAGGAAATAGCCTTCAAAATATTTGACAACATTCATTTGAATGGCTTTGGTTTAATGAGGCTTAGGACAACTTAGAAATGGACTACCGTATTCGTTTGAAACTATTCTTGCTTACCTCTTCGGATGAAGAAACGTAATTAAAAAAAGGACTTTCGAGTTCCCGAAGAAAATGTCCAGTTTCCCTAAAGATATGATAACAAACACATCATGCTCAGTAAATGCTTGACTTTGTTAAATATTCCTCCCGTCATTATATTTATTAGGAAACGAAATTTTTTTTCGGCTCTCATTTTGTTCCACCTGAGAAACTACGGGGTTAGAAAAAAAACGAAAATAAATTTTGTGAGTAGCTTTTAATGGTTTCCACCCCAAAATACCAGCAACTGAATCTGTAAATAATGATAAAGAAAGGGTTCCTTATTTTACATCGTTAACTCAAACATTAGAAACCAGACTGGCAAATCTGAGGCCGAGTGTGCGCTCATTTTATCCCCCCCTCTCCCCAACAAAGGTCTGTTTTACGGGTATTTAAAGCTACTTCAAGCTAAACAGAAAGGAACAGAGGCGAAGCAAAAAATTGTGGCCACACCTGTGAAACGAACTTGGTACCTCCCGCACAAGGGGTCGTGCACTAACCGACTGTACTAATCCCTGCTCCTAAAGGAGGAATCTTAACAACCTAGTAAGAGATTTCTACATAGCGAGCGGAGCCCCATAGCGAAGAAAATAAAATTTGGTTATCTATCCATCCAAGAAATTTTGGTAGCCTCGTAACCGTACGTCCGTCCGACTGTCTACGTAAACAAATTGAAATCTTACACTTATAGCTAGTGTGGAAGCCTTCAAACTGATACCGCGGGCTCAAGCGTCAACCCGTCGGGGTTAAGTGTTTTTTTGAAGTTATCCACTGGCAAGTTGCTCGTTTTCAAATGATCGCAGGCTCAACTCCGAGGAGATTTCTTTGGGATGGTTACAAGTTTCGTGTTTGAAATAAATTATAAATTTATTAATAATGATTAATAATTAATAGTTATTAATTTATTAATAATTGATTAACGAGAGCTTCGCTTTTGGCCTTGGTTAAATCTATAATATTACCGTTGTATGTCGTCTTCATCTTCGTTAACGTTTTCAAACAACAGCTGACCAAACGTCGCTATATTTTCTGGATGCTTTGACACTCGCAGTTTATCTTGGGGCCTTTTAGGTGATGGGTCCATCTCTTTGGTGTTATGTTCCTGTGAGTAGCGTATCGCTTTCAAAACACGTTCTTTTGGCTTCCCGATTGCTTTGGAAATCAAGTCTGCCTCTAAGCCTTCCGTGCTTCCTTCATTTGGATTGAACAATTCTCCTCTTAGACACTTCTTCAGACTTGTTTTTCCGGTCCGATCCCGCCCAAGTAAGACGACTTGCTCTCCTTTGCAGATTTCAGTAGCTAGCCTTTCTCGGGCAGGAATCTCTGACCGAGCTGATGGGTTAAAATAAAAACATAGGCACGTTTGACGTCAATGAGCTATTTTAAACAATCTACTGTTTTAATCTTAAATTTAGACTATTTTTTTTAGCGAAATTGGGTATTGCTGTACATTTATGAAAACTCGAGCCGCTGTGCACAGCTGAGTCGATCCTCATACTATAGATTAACTTTTCGTTGTCTTTCTTTGGGAAGGTGAAACAGTCTATAACTCTGACGACTTGATTCTAAAAGTGTTATAAGTTATTGCTTCTTAAAAGAAAAGAGCCTTTACTTAAAACTACAAGACAAAAGAAGTCTTCATACGTTCAAGTTACTATTATTACCGTAAAAAGCCACTCTGCATGAGAGGCACAGTCACACAGTTTGCACGTGAAAATGTTGGACTTTCTCCGTTTCGTGGTTCGTACGTGAGGGAATTCGAGTTATCACACAGTAATCCAGTACGCAGGATTGAAAAACTAACTCATGCACGCAATTTGCACGTGAAGATGTTGAACTTTGTCCTTTTTACAATTCGTACGTAAAAGAACGCAATTTGTTTACAAGACAAATAGCAATTTGCTCAAACAATTTTAAGACATCACCTCGGCTTTACAACATCTGCAATTAAATTATGCTTCATGCAACGTTAAGGTTGATAGCTTAACATTTATTTACTTCCAACAAAATTATTAAACTGCCGAAATATATTCCTACTCATATCATGTTATCACGCTCAAAAAAACAATATGTAATTATTTTGTCAACTAGTTGCTTCCAATTTTATTCCGTAACGCTATTGTTTCTACTTAAGTTACGCATCTTTACTAAATAGAATACGTTTCAATCACGATAATGACTCTTAAGCAGCAAGCACGTATCGTGGCGTTCACTTAACTCATGTTTTTTTTTTTTTTTGCCGGAACGTAAAAGGTCTGTTGAACTTTGTAAGCGAGAGAATGAAGCTTGTTTGCAGGATTAACTTACTCGGTACTGCTTTCAAAAAGATAAGCTGCCTTTCAAACTGCTAAAACCACAATTTATAGGCCACATACTTCTGAATTAAGGTCCATATCTAAATATCAATTATTGCTTTGATTGGAATTACTCATAAATTATAAAATACGTGCGTTTTATCGTTCACGATAGCCGAATTAGGTCGGAAATGTCTTGAAGCAGCAGCCACACTAGAATATGAACCTATAAACAACTGCATCACTGTACTCAGTGTTTGAATCATGAAGATATTTAAATGTTATGCTTCTAAACACCTTTAGCCATGATAAAAAAAGAAAAACTTGTAAAGAATTAAAATGGCGGTCTGAAACGCCCCTGTTTGACCTTTAGCAATGTCATGTTAAGATGTCAAATTCTCATTGGTTCCAACGCATAAACTCACGGTACCTTCAATCTTATTGGCCCCTTGAACACACGTCCGAACAGGCAAAGCCAAAGAACCCCAAAGATAGATACGCTCAGGCTACTGATATATGAGCCATTTTTTTGAAACAAGGCTACAAAATACAGAAGATCTATCACGCACGAAACCGAAATTAGTCATGACGCCTTGAAGATATGTCGTCATTAAGGGCCTGTTTAGGTGGCGGTCTATCATGCGCGCTTGATCATTTCATGGAAAACGCGCAACATAAGAATTAAATTACTATTATTATTATTATCATTATCACGCACGCAACCGAAATTAGTCATGATGCCTTGACGATATGTCGTCATTAAGGGCCTGTTTACGTGGAGGTGGGGGACCCCAAGTAAGTGAGGTAACACGCTTAGGTGAGGTAACCCGCCTGTCCATATAACCTCTTATATGGTCACCCCACCTACCATGTGAACGGGATCAAATTAAAATGAGAGATTCTATGGACAGGCGGGTCACCCCACCTAAGAAGGTTACCTTACCTACTTGGGGTCCCCACCTCCATTTAAACAGGCCCTGACAAATGGATTGTTTCTTCGCCTCCATATATGGAAAGTGGTTCCCTTGGGAGTTTACGGATGGACACACGCGCTCGGGGGAGGAAGGGGGCAGCACAGCCCCAACAAAACTTCCTTTAACCCCCCACCCCTTCGAGAAGTTTCTTCCCTTATACATAACAATAACACGGTAATCTTTTAGGATTGTAAAGCGGTACATTATTTTCAACAGTCCTGGCCCTATTTATCTAGGGGCTCTTACTTTTCACGATAAAATATTCTGGGACAATTCTTATATGTACTAAATTTGCAAAGAGAACTGATATTACTGTATCTATGTTTACACTCGATAATGTGGTCAAAGAACTACATGTATTCAGTGCTTGAGAAAGACTATCGCTGCACTCTTACATTTGCGTATATAGTGCCACGAAAACTATATTAGAGTAACGTCTAGTACAACATAATCAATAAAGTAGATCAGCACTTGACAATTAACTCTTACCATGAACCATTTCCCACATTCTGTTCGCAAGGGCTTCACATTGCTCCTTCCAACTGTACATCTTCCGATAAGATGCTCTCAGCGATTTCATCTCTTGAAGCCTCATGCCATGCCTGACACGAATAGCTTCTATTGCTTTTGCCCATTCTGCAGGGTCATCTGAATTCACGATACATGTATGACCATGAGGAACATTTTCTAATGCTTTGGCAAATCCTGACCTACTGCCGACAAGAATGGGTAAACCTGCAGACAAGGCCTCGAGTGCAACGAGTCCAAATGCTTCTGATTTTGATGGCATGATGGCAAGGTCAGCTTCGCAAAGCAAATCTTTCACTCTGTCTCTCCTTTGTATAAATTTTCTGACAGTCAACTGTGCTTCTGCAATATCACTTTGTAGAAGTTTTCCTCTAACTTCTTCTTGCTTTCCTTCAGCTGCTCCGACAAAGATTAGATGATAACGTTTGTTTTTTAGCCGTTGATCAGCAAATGCCTTAGCAGCAATGTTGTGTCCCTTGAGTTCAAAGTCCTCATCATCCCCACGACCAAATAACAACACTTTGAATTCGCCATCCTCGTTAGGATCTTGTTTTCCTACTAAATCCCCAAACTCCCTTTGAAAAAGGCCTGGAGTAATGGACAAAACGTCTTGATCTGTCTTGCATCGCTGTAAATATGAAGCGTATGCTTCTTTCAGCCTAGGCCCCACAGGTACAACAAGGTGAGCAAGTTTGCAAAGTTCAACTTCTGATTCACGTTTTGTTTCACCTTTTGAAATGGGGTCAGTGTAGGGTTTGTATCTGCTAAGGTCCTCTGGAGCAGTGTGAACCACTTGTACCCACTTACAATTTGAAAATTGAGGTGAGTCTTTGATGAATTGTACTTGTCGACCAAGTTTAACACCATGGCCAACAACGATGTCCATGGAGTGATCCTCGGGTGGGATGTTCAACCAATCAAGACGATCATATGCTGCACGTTCTTTCGCCTCAACAATGGCGATCCCGTAGCCATCTGCTTCTCGTATTTCTTCAGTGCTGCAAGCTCCCTCTGGGACTAGTAAAGATACCTTCACTGCTGAATGATTTGAAAGGTGAATAGCAAGCTCTCGGTTTATTGTTGACAATCCACCAGCAGATGAACACCACTCATCACCCAGAAGAGTAACATGTAACACTGGAACACTGGTCTTAGGAGAGCAAGGCTACAAATCAATGACAATAAATAAGAGCAAACAGTTAAGAGATACGAGACCCGAAGACAGCAGGTTTGGCGACTGTAAGTACATTGTAAACTGTTAATAAAAAAATTATGATAATTGTATTATCTAATTCTTCACTTCGATCCCTTATCACCTAATTAAAACTAATTAGAAAATACTTAACATTAATGAAAATGAAAGAAAACAAATTAATAGCAATTTATACCAAAATTTGTTTTCATCAAATAAGTTGGCAAAATGTAGGGGTAGAATGGCCAAATTTTTGATTTCATTCCCCCACTTAAAGAACCCTCCCCCACTACTATCAACTAAGTTTATACAATGTAGGGGTAGATTGGCCAAATTTTTTATTTCATTCCCCCACCAAAAGAACTACAAACATTTTTTGAAACTTTCATTCAACTGGAATTAATTAAACAAATCAATATTATTTCTCTCAGATTTTAGTATTATTCTCAACCCAGTCACCCATTTTGATAAATTAACAGCTTACATTTAGAGTTAAGGGTTTTGTTTTAGAGTTTCGAAATATGAAGGATTCCTTTTATATCCAAAGGTCAGTGCTACAAGTTATGAAGTGAAAATGTGCCAATTCAACGAATTGGGATATATTTGTCACTTTCGATTTTTGAAATACAACAATGAAACCTCAATTAGGTGTATACATACGTGATCATAGAGGTAAATCGAAATTATTTACCAAACGAACAATGCATAACCATAAATTTTTGGATCTTGTGAGCTAAAGGCACCCTTAGGCCAACATATTGGCCGACTGCAAGTCAACGTCTTGACCAAGCCTCAGTCGATATAATGGTCAATATTCAAGATGTCAACCATGTTAGTCAACATGCCAGCCGATATGTCAACAGTATAGTATAGTATGAATAAAGCATAGCTTTTTTGCCCGATTCTGGACATGTTTGGGTAAACAAGATAAACTCGGCGTGGTAGGTAATGTTTTGGTATTACTGAACCGACACGGCTGCGTTCTGCATGAAGCTGCAAACCAATGAAAAACCAGAAACGCTGGTTAGTGAACCCAAACAAGACTGTCAGTGCGACTAATAAACCAAGGTCAGCTCTGACATCACAAACACTACCACCTATGAAAAACGCACATCTGGAAGGCTCAGGCAAGAATATTCCAAAAGAAAAGGAAAGTGAATTCGCGAGCTAAGCGTATTAAATTTAAGTACGGGTATTAAAAATTAAAAAGTCATAACAGGAGGGCACCCATGTGGTTTATGTCCTGAACATCCATGAGCCACTCAATAAAGCAAACACGAAAAAAATAAAATTAAAGAGATAAAGGAAATAACCTTCAAAATATTACACAACATTCTATTGAATGGCTTTGGTTTAATGAGGCTTAAAGCAACTTAGAAATGGACTACCGCATTCGTTTCAAACTATTCTTGCTTACCTTTTCCAATGGAAAAAAAGCATAACTAGAAAAAGCACTTTTGAGGTCCCGAAACAAATCTCTAGATTCCCTAAAGATATGATAACAAACAAATCATGCTCAGTAAATACTTCTTGACTTTGTTAAACTTTGTTAAATATTCCTCCCATCATTATATTTATTAGGAAACGAAATATTTTTTTCGGCTCTCATTTTGTTCCACCGGAGAAACTACGGGGTTAGAAAAAAAACGAAAATAAATTTTGTATGTAGCTTCTAATGGTTTCCACCCCAAAATACCAGCAACTGAATCTGTCAATAAAGGTAAAGAAAGGGGTCCTTATTTTACATCATTAACTCGAACAGTACAAACCAGACTGGCAAATCTGAGGCCGAAAGTGCGCTCATTTTACTTCCCCCCTCTCTCCATCAAAGGTCTGTTTTACGGGTATTTAAAGCTACTTCAAGCTATACAGAAAGGAACAGAGGCGAAGCAAAGAATTGTGGTCACACCTGGGAATCGAACTTGGTACCTCCCGCACAAGGGGTCGTGCACTAACCGAATGTACTAATCCCTGCTCCTAACGGAGCAATCTTAACAACCTAGTAAGTGATTTCTACATAGCGAGCGGAGCCCCATAGCGAAGAAAACAATTTTTGGCTATCTATCCATCCAAGAAATTTTGGTAGCCACGTGACCGTAAATCCGTCCGACTGTCCACGTCACCAAAGTGAAATCTTACACCTTATAGCTAGTGTGGAAGCCTTCAAACTAATATCGAGGGTTCAAGTGTCAACCCATCGAGGTTACGTGTTGTTTTGAAGTTATCCACTGGCAAGTTGCTCGTTTTCAAATGATCGCAGGCTCAACTCCGAGGGGTTTTCTTTGGGATGCTTACAAGTTTTTTGTGTGAAGTAAATTATAAATTCATTAACGAGAACTTTGCTTTTGACCTTGGCTAAATCTATAATATTACCATGGTATGTCGTCTTCATCTTCGTTAACGTTTTCAAACAACC
>OZ038003.1:17912571-17917571 GCA_964035705.1 Porites rus | reverse complement strand
CTATCGCTGCACTCTTACATTTGCGTATATAGTGCCACGAAAACTATATTAGAGTAACGTCTGGTACAACATAATCAATAAAGTAGATCAGCACTTGACAATTAACTCTTACCATCAACCATTTTCCACATTCTGTTCACAAGCGCTTCACATTGCTCCTTCCAACTGTACATATACCCATAAGATGCTCTCAGAGATTTCATCTCTTGAAGCCTCATGCCATGCCTGATACGAATAGCTTCTATTGCTTTTGCCCATTCTGCAGGGTCATCTGAATTCACGATGCATGTATGACCATGAGGAACATTTCCTAATGCTTTGGCAAATCCTGACCTACTGCCTACAAGAATGGGTAAACCTGAAGACAAGGCCTCGAGTGCGACGAGTCCAAATCCTTCTGATTTTGATGGCATGATGGCAAGGTCAGCTTCGCAAAGCAAATCTTTTACTCTGTCTCTACTTTGTATAAATTTTCTGACAGTCAACTGTACTTCTGCAATATCACGTTGTAGAAATTTTCCTCTAACTTCTTCTTGCTTTCCTTCAGCTGCTCCGACAAAGATTAGATGATAAGGTTTGTTTTTCAGCCGTTGTTCAGCAAATGCCTGAGCAGCAATGTTGTATCCTTTGATTTCAAAGTCCTCATCATCCGCACGGCCAAATAACAACACTTTAAATTCGCCATCCTCGTTAGGATCTTGTTTTTCCACTAAATCCCCAAACTCCCTTTGAAAAAGGCCTGGAGTAATGGACAAAACGTCTTGATCCTTCCTACATCGCTGTAAATATGAAGTGTATGCTTCTTTCAGCCTAGGCCCCACAGGTACAACAAGATCAGCAAGTTTGCAAAGTTCAGCTTCTGATTCGTGTTTTGTTTCACCTTTTGAAATGCGGTCAGTGTAGCATTTGTATCTGCTAAGGTCCTCTGGAGCAGTGTGAACCACTTGTACCCACTTACAATTTGAAAATTGAAGTGAGTCTTTGATGAATTGCACTTGCCGACCAAGTTTAACACTATGGCCAACAACGATGTCCATGAAGTGATCCTTGGGTACGAAGCGCAACCAATCAAGACGATCATATGCTGCACGTTCTTTCGCCTCAACAACGGTGATTCCATAGCCATCTGCTTCTCTTACTTCTTCAGTGCTGCAAGCTCCCTCTGGGACTAGTAAAGATACCTTCACTGCTGAATGACTTGAAAGGTGAATAGCAAGCTCTCGGTTTATTGTTGACAATCCACCAGCAGATGAACCCCACTCATCACCCAGAAGAGTAACATGTAACGCTGGAACACTGGTCTTAGGATAACAAGGCTACAGAATCAATGACAATAAATAACAGCAAACAGTTAAGAGATACGAGACCCGAAGACATAGCAGGTTTGGCGACTGTAAGTACATTGTAAACTGTTGATAAAAGAATTATGATAATTGTATTATCTAATTCTTCACATTGATCCCTTGTCACCTAATTAAAACTAATTAGAAAATACATAAAATTATTGAAAATGTTTTCATCAATCATCAACTACGTTGATACAATGTAGGGGTAGAATTGCCAAATTTTTGATTTCATTCCCAAACCCAAAGAACCCCAAACAATTTTTGGAAACTTTCATTCAAATAGGAATTAATTACTTAGGCATATCAATATTTTTTCTCTCAGATTTTAGTGTTATTCTCAAACTATTCAGGCACTTTGATAAAGTAACAGCTAACATTTAGAGTTAAGAGTGTTGTTTTAGAATTTCGAAATATGAAGGATTCTTTTTTGTATCCAAAGGTCAGTGCAACAAGTTATGAAGTGACAAATATGCCAATACAACACTCAACCCTCAATTAGGTGTATACATACGTGATCATAGACTGAGGTAAATCGAAGTTATTCACCAAACAAACCATGCATAACCATAAATTTCTTGGATCTTGTGAACTAAAGGCACCCTTAAATCAACATATTGGCCGACTGTCGCGTGAACGTCTTGACGAAGCCTTAGTCGATGTAATGGTTAATAGTCAAAATGTCAACCATGTCAGTCAACATGCCAGCCGACATGTCAACAGTATAGTATAATATGAATACTATTATAGAGTATAGATTTTTGTAAAAAGGAATAAGAAAAAAAATGAACCTCTGAATTGTCCGGACTCCTTCTTGCTTTCATGGTCTCAGGATGATCGGATGAGGCAACCATAACTGATGAATAGAAGGGGAATATAAGTCCTTGCTATAGTGACATACTAGAAATACGTGAATGGCGGTACCTCGCGTAGCACTTCGGGGGAACGGCAAGAAGTAGCAAAAAAGGGAAATAACCAATAGGGAAGAACATTGATAAATTCAACTGACCCTATATAAAGAAACAGAACAAAACCACAGTAACTAAGTGCATGAACTATTTTGAATGCTTCACTGTAACCGTATCAACAATCTACTGTTTTCGTCCTAAATTAAAACTATTTTTTGAGCGAAATTGGGTATTGCCGTATATTTATGAAAACGCGAACCGCTGCGCACCGCTGAGTTGATCCTCATACTATAGATTCACTTTTCTTTGTCTTTCGTTCGAACATCTGGTGCAAAATAAAAAAAATTGTTAAAGTACTATGAATATCAACTCATCAAACGTTGCTTAGAGGGAAGACCCGAAGGTTTCAAGGTTTCTTCATGATAATGAAGCTCGTCGAATACAGAATGGCTAAGAAATGTCACGATTTTCATTATTATTCCAGACAGTCTTTAAATCTGACGACTTGATTCTAAAAGTGCTATAAGTTATTGCTTCTTAAAAGAAAAAAGCCTTTACTTAAGGCACTAGTTACAAAACTAAAGAGGTCTCCATACGTTCAAGTTACTACTAGTTAAAGCTATCGCTAAGTGCCAACGAGCAAAGGTTTACCTATACGCGCGCGCCGTTGAATTCGTTTAGAAATGTCATGAAATACAGTAATTTATGAAAAATAGATTGAACTTAATTCGACTGTATTTAAAATAGTGCATACTTGAAGCAAGGGGCACACATACACTACCCCACGGCCGGGTCACTACCTCACGCTTGCGCACAGCCATATCACGCGGGCAGTGGCAGCAATGGATTGCTGTTTCGCCCCTACTGGAACCCACCAGCGTGGCGAAGCCGTTGGGTTAATGAACGGGGAAAACCTGCGTCTCAAAAACCCCTTACTGCCGAGGTTACACACATCCGAACAGAAAAAAGCCACAAAGATACATACGCTCAGACCACTGACATGTGAGCTTTGTTTTCAAAATAGCTCAACAACATTACCTCGACGATCGGCGGCTATTGATACTTTGACAAACTCATTCAACGAAACAAGTGTTTGAATGGAGGGGGAATTCGGGAGATAAAACCGAAACTTATTTTAGGCGACAGTGGGGATCCAGAGTTGGGATGTGTTGAAGTAAGATTGAAGCAGATTAAAACTTAACCATTTGTTTTTCTAGTAACCAGCTTACCTGCCAAGAAATTGTTTGTAGATCGCCGCCATTTCCAGCACTCCATCAACAGCTCGCAATCTTCATCCTCAAACAAGGACTCAGGAGAGAACAACCCTTTTCTATCTGAAACCTAAAACAGAAAAAAAAAATTGCCATATTGCTCATACTCTTCTTACAGTTTTGTGAGAGGGGTAGGGGGCCACCTCGCACTACAAAATTCTACTTTCTGTTTCATTAATGACGCTAACCTTGGTGTCTCGGAAACTATTGTTGGTTCAGTAGCTATTGTTTTGTGGTGTGGGCGTTGTTCAATCTTTTGCATTACGTCATTTGGTGATTGAACCCATCTGAAACACCAAGAAACTATCCTAAATTTTAAGGACGCTATCACAAATTTGGTACCGTGTCACTTAAATTAGCAAACTTACAAGCAGAAAAAATTAATTAAAACGACGAAAAACATGTATAAATTACCACAGGCAAACATGAATAAAAGCGACCAAATTTACATCGGTATTGTTCACCGATCAGTCGTACCAAGGCAAATCTGTGGATTATAGTATTCATCAAAGGGGCTTCCAGTTGCAAAATACAGTCAACTTCCATTATTGCGGACACCCTCGGGAACTCGGTTTAGTGTTCGTAATAGTGAGAGTCCGTAATAACAGGGTGCGAGATAAAATTTCTTGATGTTAGAGGAATTACATTTATTTATATTGTACATTGTCTCCACAACCAGTTGCAGTGCAGTTTTCGCAAATGAAGAGCGTCAGAACTTTATTTACAAACAAAACAAATCGTAACAGAACAGAACTTGCATCTCCCTTTTATTCGATCACCACAACAGTCACTGAAAAATTTGCAGAACACAAAAACCATAAAGTACGGTACTAGCAAATCCTTTTTATGTACATTGTGTACATCATGCTTGTTTTTTGCAAGTAAGTACGGTAGTTTCATAGAAGGATCACGTCAAACGGGAATCGGAATGTTCAATTTTCAAGCAAAGTGACAGAGACGAAGAGAAGGAGAGGAAGAAGTAAATCATAATCTGAGATAATTCTGCCGAAATGTCGAAAGATGCTGATTGATGTCTGTTTAAACGAGAGTTAGAACAATAAAATTGTGCTGTCGGGACCGGGAGAGTTGTCCGTAAGTCTGTAATAGCGAGGATCCGTAATAGCGGGAATTTGTTTCAGTCAAATGTCTGTAACCTTCGCCGGGGATTCAGCAGCTGTCTTTAATAACGAGGCATCCGCAAGGTGAGAGTTGACAGTACAATTAACATCTTGTGTTTGGGCTATAATAAGTTACTCAACTGAGGAAGGCCAAGGTTTAATGGCTTCGTCAAGCTACATCCCTCAGGACATTTGTTTTGTTTTCGACGATATCGATGATTCGTCATTCGCATTTCATAGCCTACCTACCTACCCACCTTCCTACCTAGTTACCTACCTACCTACCTACCTACCTACCTACCTACCTACCTACCTACCTACCTACCTACCTACCTACCTACCTACCTACCTACCTACCTA
>OZ038003.1:17892571-17907571 GCA_964035705.1 Porites rus | reverse complement strand
TTGTTTAAGAATGATGTTAAATTATATGGCACGGATGAAATAGCGGTGGCGAGCACTCAGAAACTCTCTAAATAATGAAATTACCTTGTGCAATTGTGTTTTCCACCTTTAAGGCTGGCATTCTCAGACTGAAGGACAAAGTACCTTCCTCTGGGGCAATGTGCATCGCGTGGAATAGCATCGAAAGGGGTGACGTAGTAATTCTTCCTGAAAGCCGTTGAAGCTGTAATTGCATTCTCCACCTATCTTCCATTGCGCTAAGGCAACGATTTATGCTTTCAGTGTTTATGGTGAGAAGGTAACAGATGATCGGTTGATGCACACTCTTCATGTTTGGCAAATTAGGAAATTCGCAATTAAAACGCTCCCTTATTCGGGAATTTCTGTATTCTCCTTGTATCAGTTTGAGGGCCCTTTCCCTTCGTTTGATGGCTATTGGCTTTCTTGAAAACTTTCCGCTCTGGCTAAAAGGCAACATTGAATCACTCGACGCTGGGAACTGCTGGTCTGACACTCGTTCCTTGTTAACAATCTCTTTGAGTGAAACAGTGCTGTAATTCACATGACAATGTGTCCGTTGAGTTTCTTAATTGAAACAAACAAACAACAAATAAACAAACACACACAAAAAAAACCACAAAGGTTCCCAGTCTATGAGTTTATATAATTAAGGTGACCTGAACCTATTTATATGCGTGTTGGCTATGTTTTTGAATCGCGTTTTTCATGAGGAACAATTCAAGCGATTTCTATGATTTTTGGCATTCTTAATAAAGAATGGTGGAACTTTAAGTAACTTTATTTTCTTGTCGGTATAAAAACGTTTGAGATATCGGCATATATTTCAAACCGCATTTTTAAGTTCAGCATATAAGCCTGATAGAGCTCTCTACTTTTATGTCTGCAAGTTTGAAGTCAATCGTGACCATACAACCCACTGCACAAAATGCTGGTCAAATTTAAAACATTCGTGAAAGTTGACTCACGAATAGTGGCAGAGTGCCGACGGACGATCTCCTATCTGAAAGCCAGTTATTCTTACCCAACGCTTTATTGCAAGAAACTAAATAATAATTACAAACCTACGGCCAATAAAGTGAGCACTACAAGAAGAACAATTTTATGCTTTTTGTGGGGTGAGATTTAAGAACTTAAAAGAACCAGTTTTTAGCAGTGAAGGTTCCCGTTTTGAGGAAAAATAAAGCCACCAACTCTAGTACTTCTAACCATCCATTTTTCAGCTGCAATGAAAACCCTTGTACTTGGTAATTTATTCAAGCTTTTTAGACTTGCCATCACATACATTCTCACGGGCAGTTTGCTGTTGGGGATAATGAGAAGAATAATACGGTTGTCATATCTTTCTTCATCTTTATCCTCAAGTGGAAACTTCCCGTGCAAATACGATGACAAATCCAATAATCTTAAATAAATTGCCAAATACAAGGGTTTTCATGGCAGCTGAAAAATGGATGGTTAGAAGTACGGGAGTTGGTGGCTTTATTTCGCCTCAAAACGGGAACCTGAGGCGCTAAAAGCTCTTGAGAGTTTTTCGTAGATGCTATATTTTGCTTTGTTAACATTTGTTTTGAAAAGAGAGGGACAAATACAAAGTACGTTCGATGAATATACTTATTTAACCTCACTGCGCACGCAGCAAAAAGTTGTTCTGTCTTCTTGTAGTGCTAACTGTATTCTCCGTAGGTCTCTTATTGCTCACTTTCTTGCGATAAAGCTTTGGGTAAGAAGGAGATAGTCCGCCGGCACTCTTCCCCTATTTGTGCGTCAACTATCACAAGTGTGTTAGCGTATCATTGTAAGGTTAAATTTGACCAATACCTTGTAAAAAATAACAATCATCATCACAGTCGACATTATCATCACCATTATCATCTGAACAACGTCATCGTCATCATCGTCATCGCTATTGTATTTTAAGTTAATTCAGAAAACACAATCACGTTAATGGCATACCTTTTTTCCCATATTGTGCCCCTGATAAGTAACCTGATGGTAGATTAAGGATTTCACGCTCCTCCGTCTCAGTATTATTTCCTGCCATTTGAATTTCATTTTCTGTGACGACGACTACGATGTAAAATGAAAGGACAGAGAATTACTATTCTGCTATAACATAAAATAACGATATGATCGTCGCAGTTATAATAGCAACTTAAGCAACTGAAAAATTAACCCGGAAAAATTTTTTGGGCTTCAACGGGGTTGGAACCAATGGCCTCCGCGTTAGCACTGCAGTGCTCTACCAACTGAGCTATGAAGACCTATACATTGAGAGCAGGCCAATTTATTGAATTTATATGAACCCGTCAGAGAAGTGAAACATGGAATGAAGATGATGCGGAAATACAGATTAAATGGAGATATGATAAGATCGTCGCAGTTGCAATAACAATTTTAGCAGGTTTATTATATCACCTTTTCTAAGCATGTCTGAATGATCGTCTTCAGAATCTGACGTTGGCTCTTCCGAATTACATAACAACGACTCCACATCTCCATAGTAACTACTGTCGCTATCGTTTCTACCATCAAGTTTGCGGCTTTCGTCTTCACTGGCGTCTGCTTTTTGCAAAAAGGTAGATTGAGATATTACTTACATTACGTCTGTACTAGATTACGCTAGTTATAAAGCCGAGCCTAAAAAAAAAAACAACAAAAACGAAACTTTAAGCCATTACGAAGAAATCCGCAAAATCTTTACTTAGGATCCCAAGACAAACGCAACCTGCATGTCTTTAGACAGCCCTCTTCCGCCTTAAGAGTCTCCCCCGAAGAGTCTGTACGGACGGGTGGGAGGGTGACGCTGACGTCATAACAAAATTTTCTTGCATCGATAGTTTTCCTAATATTCATAGCAATGGAGGCTCCGCTGCAAAAGTTTATGGAGTGTTATTATATGGCTATAATTGTACGCGCCTTTGATTGGCTGTTTTTCGCTGGCCAGTTGTTGGTTTTTATTGGACGCAGGCTCAGGTCCATGATGAAAAGGCCATATAAAAAATAACTTATGAACCTCGTCCGTTCGGTCATTTACATAAAAAAGGGAAATCTCAGACCTCGGCCTTGATGTATTGACTTCGCTATCGGTCAATACATCATGGCCTTGGTCTGAGATTTCCCTGTAATGACCTCACTCCTTGTTAATATGTATAGTATATACTTACTAGCTTCATCTTCTTTGTGGGATGCATTAATAGCTGCTAGCAATTTTGACAAATCAATTCTTTCGCGGTCTTCTGGAGTAACATCTCTGGCATATCTGTTCAGTAAAAGCACGTCAAAGACGAAACGTTATGTGTTAAAACTGATAAAGGAGAGATGTATTGGTCGTTATCACCTGTGCTCTCATCAGCTGTGTGGATAAGTGATTTGTTTTGGATGCGTATGATAAATATGATGTAATCCTTTGCAGGAAAAAAACCTTTTGTCCACTCCAAAACGCGGCAAAGAATTCTTAAAAGGTAAATCTGAAATTATCAATCGGAACAAGAATTAACTCGACGAAAATTAACAACAGCTTCAGCAAATATCTGAATTGGACAAAAACAGAAGAAAGATAAAGATTGGAAACACTGAATATGCTGAAACCGACATTTCGAGGCCCCCCACAACATTATTGTTGACGCAAAAAAGTCGGGTAGCTCAATTTGATAAGCGCCAGTCTGCTGAGCGAAAACTCCGGCCGGACCAACACTCACGGTATTTAAATAACTTAGCAGAAAGTGCTCCCTTTGTAAAGACATCTGCTATTTGTTAGACGTTCTAGTCTTCTCTTAAAGATGATAAACTGTAGGCCCTGTCTCACGACCCTTACTCGTATAAATTTTGTGGGACGTAAAAGAACTTACACATTGTTCGTAAATAGTATAGGGGACGTAGTCCCCGATAGTGTGGTGTATCTCTTTTACTTTACCTTTCAGTTCTCTCTTCAAGGAAAAGGGCTGCGTTCTCGTGATCATGATTCATAGCAACGAACTCCAGTAATGGTAAACTGTCCCACTGCAAACCAGATTCTGCTGCTTCATTAATCAAGAACCGTAACACCTGAACTATCAGCGAGGATTCTAAAAGAGCGAATAAGATGTCATGCGAAAGAAAGCCATTACAAAAAAGTAAGTAAAATAGAATAAAATAAAACATCTACCGTTCATTAACTTAGCTGCAGATTATAATTATATGTTTGTTTAGCTTCAGCATTTTACATTTTGATGTGGTAACTCAGACTAAGTTAAAAAAAACATAACATACAAAAATAAAAACTAACAACAACAAGTGAACAACAACAACAACAAAAAAGATAAAGAAACAGACCAGAATTCCCGGAGTATTGAGATTCACCACTTTTGATTGAAGCTTGGGGTCTACAACGGATCAGTATATTGCTCATCACTCTACACAGTTCCTCGTAGCTTTGGGATGCTTTTTCACCAACTCTCACGAGACATTCGTCATCTGTGTGGTGACACGGATCCACGTACCAAAGTTCCGCTTCAACTAGTTTTCTACCTGTCACTGAGTAGATTTTCACAATTTGCTTACCCGGTTTCGGTGAAGCTAAACGATAAAATGAATTGTGTTAGTTTGATTCCGGTTAACAAACTAAAGTGTTGATGAAGTCGATTTTTTAACGTTCTTCTGTTGTAGCTCTAATTACATGGGTTAGTCAGTTTACAAAAACATGAGCAAAGACAGGATGTGCAGTTCACTTTTTCTAGGGTACCAGCGACGGTTAAATGGAAGCCAAAAAAATGTAGCCTTATTTGTTTTCACAGCTACAGGACCTTGTGCTACTTGAATGAATATAGTGGTCGGGCGATGAGAGCCGAAACACTTTATGAGCATGGTAATAGCCAAAAAGCTTAGTCGTTATGTCTGAAAATCGAATCGAAAAACATCTGAAATTAATTTGCATCTTTTAAAGCAACTGATTTGTTTTCAAAAGTCTCTTTAACAGCGGCACCCAACGACCGTAGTTTTGGAAATATGTTCGAACAAGAGAGGTTGGTCAGAAGTGTCTCAAATGGTTTTCTCTATGCTTTAAAAGCATATTAATTAAAAGCCTGCCTGTTTAACTTGAGCTGCCTTAAAAACCTTATCTCTTGGGATGACTTAGACGAAATCTCGTCTTCTCCAAAGTTTTAGGTGGCTCTTTCGCCTCATCCGAAATTGTTAGCTAAACCGTAATGGGTCCATGCCCCTGAAAAAATGCATTTAAGCAATAAAACATACGTGGAATACAATTTCCGTTCCCGTGTTTATCGCCTTTCTTCCAGAGGATTTCTTTTTCTAAATTTCCAACGGTTGCATATCCTGATTGAACCTCAGGGAAGAGTTCTGCCAACCCAAGGAATTCACAAGAGGGTGCACCCTAGATAACAAATAATTAAAAATGATATGAATTTAGGACCAAGATTTTGTTTAGAAAAAGAATCTTTCATGAAGTAGGCCTGCAGTTTAATGAGTGGGTTTTCAAACATGACAAATATCAATAACTTCAGTGGGTGTACAGGGAACAGGCAATTGTATCCTGTCAAAGTTTAAATTTTTCAGGAGAGAAAATTAAAGTAAAATACCCTTTGACTTACCGATAAACCCACTGCATTCGGACGTATCTTAATAATCGCGGGGTACTACTCGAGAGCGCTATCTGCATTGTGAAGAAACATCATTAGTGAAAGGTGCCTTTGTCAGCGACACAACATTTTGAACTGCTTTTGTGCCTTCTTTGCTCTAGTAGTATATTCAAAGCGTTCAGAATTCAGATGTGCCGTTGCCTTAAGGTGGCTCCTTTGTTATTACTGGTACATTGAAATATGACAAACTGTTTGCGCATATCTTTTTTTATTTGGATTTTTTGGAGCGCCTAAGTGAACCCTACTATACGAAGAAAAAAAAACACGTGAAAATTTTTGTTATTTTTTACTGAAACTTATTGTATGAGGTTTTATTGATACAATGCGCATGCCAAAGTGATTTAGAGAAATCATTAGAGCAGAATCAAGTTCGTAACAAGTAATTCGGCAGAAAACAGCTTTGAAATTGTTTTGGAATTTCCTAAATTGAACTAAAATGCGAATTCGGACACGCGATGAAAACTAGTTGTATGAAGAAAAATTAGCTCTTCGCCATAGAGTCTATGAAGCACACAACAGTATGTTTAAAGAAACCAACCACAGATGAAAGAACATACAATTCCTGTCAGCCATGTTTAAGCAACACAGCAAACGTTCCCGCTCAAGTGGGTATTCACACATCAGTAAGATTTCCAGTCTCGATCGTTTTAAAGACTTAACACCAACAGAAAGGAGAGAAACAGTCAACAAAATTATAATCTCATTGTGTTTGCAGGTATAAAACCAAGTATAAAATTAATGTACTATATTAAAAACTAGAAAAAAAAACTTACTTTCCATATCTGACGTATGTCTTGACTGAGGGGCAGAACTGCTGCTTTGTGTACTTAGCCCAGAGTCAGAATTGTTTCCACGCGTAACATGTGATACCTATGAAGCAAGACATAAATAATATTGGAAAGTCACACCATGGAGTACTTTTAATCAGATCAGGCTGATTCTTAATCTGAAAATTAATACATAATAATATAAAATAACTGATTTTAGGACAACAAAAAAGGTCTCCGAAAGACAATTTGGAGCACGGATAAATAGTGTATAGTGTGCAGCTATTTCGGTTTAATCTTTCTTCTGGTTTCTTCTCTTTTGATGAAAAGGTTTTCAAAAATTACCCTTAGTGCTTTTTGAAATCTGGGAGGAAGTGAGACAAAGCAAAAGCAATAGAATCTATCTCCAAAGTAAGGGCCTGTTTACGTGGAGGTGGAGGACCCCAGGTAGGTGAGGTAACCCGCGGCGGGTCACCCTGCCTATCACGTAAAAGTGATCTGATTAAAATGAGAGATTATATGGACAGGCCGGCTACCCCACCAAAGCGGGTTACATCACCTACCTGGGGTCCCCCACCTCCATATAAACAGACCCTAACAAGATTTTACTAGGGCTATTAACCCTAATTTCTCATTGACGTAATATTTTCTATGCAATTAGTGAGTCCAAAATTGGCAATTTGTTTTGAAAGACCTATAGTTTTCTATCAACAGTCTTATTAGAATAGTTAGTCATGTAATCAACCTTCTGTAAACAAGAAAACATTTCGTTTTAGAAAGATGATTTTAGCAGGAACTGAAGGAGCCTATTAAAATTAGGTAACCTGTCAATTTCACACATTGAGACTGCAACAGCCGCCGAAACTTAAAAGGATTTATACCCGGAAAAACATACCTTGCCATCCGTTGAGTGGTTTTCCATACAAATCTTGAAAGTTTTAAACTATCGTTGAATCTCTCAATTATGCATTACATCTCTCAAATTTTCTTTTGTTCATGACAAGAAAGTCGAGTCCCCTAACGTGTGCGGGGCATTCGCGGCATTCGTTTCGTCTCCTGCGCGTTTTGCTCGACGGACTAAGAAAAAAGAGAGACTGCTCGTAGTATGCCTGAGTACTGGTTAGTTTATGTCGCTGGTTACACAGCACTCACCTGTGTTTGTATTGCATCAAGAGGTCCAGGCATTTGAATGGTGTTGTGTCTTTGGTTTTGACTATGTAATCCCACATTATTGCAAGCTTGTGCGGTCAGACTACTATCGACACCACTTGGCGATAATAAGGATCTCAGCTCAGAATCATCCATTTCGGAAAGAGCAATCAGGTTACTGAAATCTATTCCTAAAAGATGGAAGTGATAATAAGTTGGGAGTAAATGGCATATATGCTGCTGTTTAAAAAGTTGAACCAGATATTGAAAAAGATATATCCTGTGATTATCTAATAAAAATAATTTACCTGAATCCGAACTATCGTTTTCCCGCAAGTAAAAATTTGAGGACTGAAATTGAAACACAAACCAATGTTATAAAAGAACTTTAACGGGGCCTTACATCTGCCTGCTTTCGGTAAAAACATATGCGTGGAATCACACCTAAAGTTTATCAAACCTTCCACAATTCACGTATTCTTAACCATTATGATATTAAGACCGAACATTGCGTGATTTGTTACTTATAATGTACATAGTTTAATAGCATCTCTGAATATTGTAAGACCATAGTTATCTCTGAAAATCTGAGCCCGATATCCCCAATAGTTTCAGCTTATTCTTTTGCCATCAAGCAATTTCGCAGTGTTTGAAGGCTGTTTATATATTTATGGCCACGGCTTCTATTGGTTAAATTGTAGCTTATTAGGAAAAAATGTAAACAATAACGTCAGCAACATTGTCCCAGCAATTCTGGAGGCTAGTTTAATATTTAGTCACGAGTCAGGTTTGCGTAAGTTAAAACTAAGCTGTTTTCCCTTGGGAATTGCCCTCCGTTGGTCAACGCAAGACCTGGAAAACTATCACAGAATTAACATCTCGCAAATCAAATAAAACACTAATAAAAAATCATAGACTTAAAAAAAGCGTTCCATATTGACGAAAATGATATCTTGTCCATGAAATCGCAATATCACGGATTACACGTACGCGGTTCCTGTCAAGAAAGGTTTACTTCGTATCTAAAAAGTCTAAACCAAACTTTTGAAATTCATTACTCAATGTCAACCATTACTCAATTCATATTACTCAATGTCAAAATTCATTAAGTGGTGGTGTTCCACCAGGGTACAGTCCTTTACTGTTTTTATTGTATATTCATGATCAATCAAATTGCTTGCGTTCTTCACAAGCTAGAATTCCCCTCTCCAGAAACTATAAGGGGCAAATTGGAATGGAAACGAGTAAACGTCACTATAAATTCGACTCCGTAAAGCTGGCAAATACAATTGCCACGTATGTGTACATAGTGAACATTTTGTTCCGAGAAAGCACACTATACTGCACATTGATAGCCAAGCGAAAAACCCGCACTTCAGCGCTTAAAAGTTACAACTGCAATGTAGTGCCACCAAATCTTGAAAAATCAACTTAATGCTATTGCAGATAAGAGGTTTGGGAAAAAAACAAAACTGAGATATAATTCATCGAGGGCCGATGGCAAACCCTCTTTACTGAAAAGGCGTTTGGGTATCTAATACCAATGAACTATGCATTCCAGTGTTGGAATCTCTCGCTTCTGGACTCTTGTTTTTTCACTAGGTTAACGTTTATTACCAAATACAAAGAATGGTAATTGCCTCAAGCATGTCTTCTAGAATTGGTCCTTCAGGCGAAACCGCAATCTTATCTGACGATGCCCAGCGTTTACCACTTGCACTTGAACTCAAATCTGTCAAAACATAAATTTTAAGGCAACATGCAGAGTTTCCCGCTGATTTATCGCCAGTTTTAATTCGACACCTTGAACGCACCTTGAAGACAAAACAGTCGGTTTTTTTCTCTTAGTTCACATGAAGTGGAGGTATTTTAAATGCACTTGCACTTTCAGCTGATGTACATCCAGGCCGTAGACACAAGGGGCAGGTTATTTAAAAGGAGATTAACTAGTGTTTATCAAAACCATTTTAATCAAAGTCATTTTCAGTTTGCCCAACGCTTTTATCTAAACACCATTTGTAGTAAACAGTTTCATTAAAGCTTATAATGTAGACTAGAAGAGCATTTATCTTCTTTAAATAACCCACTAAGGGAGAGATTTGGAGGTCCAAAGATTTCTTAAACCGCCGTCTAAGCTAGACTTCATTTAAATAACCGACCCAAGGCATCCCGGCTAAGATTTAGGTTATGTTCACACTCGAACGGAGAGCGCACTCGAACGCCGACACGAAAAGCTATCCTGTATATCACGAAAACCTAACCTATATGTGTTGCTCCACTTTAGAGATCGGCACGGCGCAGCTCCGCTCCGTTACAGAAATCACGCTTTGAAACAGATGCTTTCGGGAACTCAGAAATGGCTTATTCTTATTGAAGTGCAACTGATTATACCTGGTATACTTGCACTTCGTTAGGAACTCGTGTTTAAAAGGTTCGCAAAAATCTCAGTTTTATATCACATGTAAACTCGAGTCAATCAGGTGTTAATAAAATGTTCTTTTACATCCAAATTTTTATGAAAAAGCTATGATACCTTGATTAACGCCGTGGGCATCGGTTTCCATTGGCTGTACGGCCTAGAATCATAGAAAAAAGAACACAGCTAGTGGATTTGAAAAAATCGAAAGAACAATCAGTCTCTTTTAACTACTTCCATGCAATTATTTCTACAACAAATATCATTGACCAGTACACAATGTAAAAGGTACTTCTAACTTGGATTCTGTAGATAAAGCACTGTTCACACTCCGTATCAGGAGCCGGGTAATTTTTTTTTATTTAAGTGGCCTCTTGTTCACACGTATACGATGAAAACGGCCACCGACAACGTGGGCTGTTCCAGGCTCAAAGATAGAAGTGCAGTGTAGTCTTACGGTAAAAAGTGATGCAAAAAACAAACAAACAAACAAACAAACAAACCGCGCGGGGGCTGGAGAGAAAGAAGGTGCCCCACCCCCTTTCCCAGAAACCGCGCGTCTTATTTTCGCTTGGTTTGTTTTATTTTCGCGGACTTCCCTTCTATCTGAGAGCCTGGCGCAGGCTAGCGACATTGCATCTTTTCAGAAACGCCTCCAGAGAAGAATATTTTTGTAAACGTTATTTCCTGTACTCATGTGGACAGGCGAAAACGGATTTTTTTGAAAACGATGACGTCTTAGTATCTGATCTCGCTCCAGATAAGAAATGTTTACTGCCACCTTGGCTATTTTTGGATTTTTAATGACTTAAAGCATAATTTTCTTCTTATCATTTCAAACTACAACTTAATGAGTTGCGATTCTTTTGCCGCCGGTCTCAAATCCACAAGCGAGACTGCAGAGGCTCTGAGTAAGAACATTAACTTATTATGTGCAACAGTGCTTTGTGAGATAACTTTGTCGACCAAACGTTGATTTCAGAAGGAGGGTGGGTATGATACAAGGCTATATCCATATCAATTTCGTGTGGTTTGTATGAAATATTCAAGTGTCATGAATGTAAATGTAAGTATAATTTAGCGCTACAGAAACTTGGTCCACAGTTTTTGGGTACGTGCAACATCGATCTGCCTACCAAGATCCTTGTGGTTACCACATTGAAGCAATCTTTAACGTTGAGAAATGATGTGGCCAAAAGGGAGAGCGATTTTACTGACCTGTGTATTCACATTAGGAGAATTATTTGATAGATTGGACAAAGAAGAATTCCAGTTATTGAATTGTTGAAGAGGGACATGGTTGTGGTGCTCGGAAGTCCAAGAACTGTTCATTTGAGACGCTGGATATTTTACAGGCACATTACAAGACAAAGTAATGGGATGCGAATGGGACGGTATTTCCATTGTAGTGTTTTTGGCGTCTTGAATAGCTAGGCTCGGGTGACAGACAAAGGACAATGATTCTAATTGAGCAGGAACATGCGCAGACTCTTCCATATCTGCATTTCCATATGAAAGATTTTGTAACTGTCCTTCTGTTTGATAAGAGCGACTAGCTATTTCAGAAACACTTCCCTGCGCTGTTGCTGTTCCAAGCGCTCTAAGGGGTGTTCCTGCATTTTGATCACCAGCAACATTCTTTTCCGTGTTGTCTGAGACGCCTTTAGTTGCCCTTAGTTTCTTGAATGTCTGAATGGACAGTTCATTTTCTGCAGTAGTCATTTGTTCGGGGGGACGCTTTGTCGTTAACTGTTCTGAAGATGCGGAATCCTGTTTGTGAAGAATCTTAACATCAAAATTATATAGATAAAAAATTGATCATTTCTCGCAGTCAGAGTTAAGAAGATCAAAATCAGCTAAATGATGATCGCAATTACAGGCAAATACTTAAAATTTAGCATCAATGTTAAACGCTAGAGTGCGAACATAGTCTCGACACCCAACCTCTTCCCTACAGAGTGCTCGCCTGCTAGTGCTGTTATGTTTTGCTTTTAAAGGAAGGAACGCCCTATTACTCCTTCTTAAGACCCTACCTGATCTAAGAGCAAGGTTTTCTTAGTGAGGAAAATCACTTAGAACCCGATTCTCCAGTTCCTTATGATCACTCCCGCAAAAGTAAGTATCGAAACATCAAGAACCCTAATTTCAACGGGAGATGAATTCCGGCACGATTGCAGTTGTTGCACGATGCGAAAGGTCAGGACTATACTCAACAGGACAAACAGATTGAACCTAGTTAGGCAAAGATTGCTGGGTTTCAGCTATTTTAAATAATCACAATAGGATTGATAAATAATACCTTACCTGAAACTTTACCTGAGGGTTGCGTGGTAATGACGTAGAAAAAGAATTCTGGGCTGGATGAGTTTTTACACTTTCTCTACGCGCACTTGAGCCTAAGGGACAGAAATTACGAGCGTAAATACACACAATGGGTAACTCAAATAAAGTTTCTTTCATTGCTACGATGGCACGACTTGTAGGTGCAGCTCTTATTTCAGGGCAGCGCTTATCAAAATCTTCCACCTCCAGGACAACGTAATCTATCTATTTCTTTGTTCTGTTTAGCAGAAGTATTAACTTATTCTTTATTTCACGGGAAAATCCACTAAACCAAAAGCTATTCATAGGAAGCCCACTACTAAAGATAACTGATTTTAAACACGTAAACAAGTAATAGCAATAAACAAAGGGAAAATACATGCCACAGTCGAACCTCCCGTAAGCGACCACTCAAATGCAAAGACTGAGTGGTTCCTTACGGGAGGTGGTCGTTTACAAGAATCGAACCGAACAGGGGGTCTCTTCCGAGAAGAGGTCCGGGCACATCTACTTTATGGAAGATAATTTACTGCATGCAATGTCTAAGTTACGACATATGTAGTTCCATGTTGTCACTAAAGTTCTTCGTATTTTCTACCGAGTATCATGGTGCATACAGCAAACATAGAGGTCACAGAATGCGTCAAGTGGTCGCTTACAAGAGGTTAAAAACAATGGAAAATCATAACCCGTCAGGCTCAAAAGGTGGTCGTTTACTAGAGGTTCCAAATGAAAGGCTTTGACTAAGAAAATTTTGGTGTTTTGGATTGGTGGTCGCTTATGGGAGGTGGTCGCTTACGAGAGGTGATCGCACATGGAGGTTCGACTGTATGTTCAAAAATAAACCATGGGATGAAGCGGAAATAGATATTAAGCACAGCTGTGTACATAACAAACTGCTCAGAAATGGAACCCATGACTTTCCAGTTTCCAGTTGGAGGCTCTAACCATCAAGAGCTATGGAAGACTCGATAACACGGAGAGCTTGTTGCCTCATTGTTTCAGTAGGGATGATTTTGCCTACTGTACAAGCATATATTTTTTTCTTTTGATTAATTTTTCAGTTAATTCCGTATGTATGTATATCCACGTATGGACTGTAAAGGTGTGGCCAACAATGCTTGGAAACAAAACCCACCACCACGAGAGAAGTTCTTTAGTCACTAGCAATCAAGGTGCTAATAAAGGTCCAACTCAGCAATCAACACCAGCATGCTCTGATCAACACAAGCGGTAGGTACAATGGAGGTCAAAAGAACATCTGTAACAAGTCCTCTTCAAGGAACTGTTCGGCATAGGACTCTGCTCTTAATGCAGACAATTTTATTTATGATAGGATTTGGTTTCATTCCTTCATCCCCTCCCAGCAATGTTACACCCAAGCAAGACTCATTTCCACCTACTATTTTCACTTTAGACAAGGTCTAAGACAAGGTCTTTTTACCTTTCGCGAATCCTTTACTTCGCGCTCCGCCGAAGTAAAGGATTCGCGATGCTCAGGAATGTCCCAAAGTTAGATTTCGATGTTCAAAATTCGATTTCTTTGATTTGTTCTTTAACTTATCATCTTGGCTTGCCCGGGGCTTGAACCGACTCACCTGTGCGGCCCGTCAGATCAGAGGAGACTCTAAGGGCGCTTTCCATTTGTCAGAACTGACCGGCAAGGCCATTCCCGTCGTAATGAGAATTTCACTTTTAATGAAAGCTATCCAACCAGATCAGCAAAATCCTAAATAGCATGCACGAAGGAAATCGTTCTTCATCAAAAACTCTTGGAAAAAGCCTATTTCATTTTGAAAATGACAGGTCCGGCCATGGCGCGGCCGGCCAGTTCTGACTTTTGGAAAGCGCCTTAAGTTGAGGGATTAGCCGATTGTGCCACTGCAACCCAAGGTAGTTTGGAAAATGGAAATTAGCTTTGAAATTATGCACTAGTTTCGGGACAAGATTGGGCACGCAAGGTGTTGACTTTTTGGCTTGTTACTTCGGCGGAGCGCGAAGTGAAGGATTCGCGACGCTCAGGAATGTTTCAAAGTTTCTTCAGAATTAGTTTGAGATATCTTCAAGTTCTTTGATTTATTCTTAGTTTTTCTTATTTATTATTCTGGCTAGAAAACATTGACTGCAAAAGTATTTTACAAAAAACATTGAAGCAATTTGCGCTAGTAGCTTCAAAATACAAGCGACAATCGAGATACAAGAGCAATTTTCAGTACGTCTCACTTTGCAAACGAGTTTGCTTATGTCCTGTTATATGTCGCCGATATGTTTTTCCAAAATGCGTTTCAGTTTGGCTCTTTAACGTCGAAACCTTGTCTTTTTTCCCTGAGATCTAGCATGGAATTCGTTTTATACCATGTAAAACCCAAATTTATTACTTGGCCGGATAAATTCCCCACCGATAGATCAAAGTTTCAATTCTGTACTACGGCCCGAAGTAAGGTTATAATAATTTTCGTGCGAACTGTACTGCCGTGTTTGTGTTTTTTTTTTCTATATTCAGCGGCCGAAATAATGTTAAGTATATGCTTTTGAATACACTTTTAAAAATAACACCACACAATAGGAAAAAAGAAGAAGAAGAAGAGACAGAGAAAGGGTTACCCATCCAGGTTCCTAACCCCGCCCAACAGGGCTTATCTTGAGTGGCGCTAATAAAAAACCGAGTTTCGCAAGGGTTATTGCGAGATAC
>OZ038003.1:17760071-17890071 GCA_964035705.1 Porites rus | reverse complement strand
TGGAGTTTTCTTTTGCTTTATCTCCTTCCCTCTTCTTTTGCTTTTCTTACCTCATTTTTTTTTCTTTTGCTGGGTATTTAGTGGGGTTTATGTCGGTTGGAAAGGTTTGAGGGATAGCTTTTAGGATCTTAGGATAGATGAAAGGAATGGTAGGTTAAGTGGAGCCAGATCCACTTAACCTTGACTGAATCATGCTCATTCTAGTATAGTTTGAAAGAGGGGAGAGGTCATCTCAAATGTGTACGGCTTCTACCTGGGGCGGGGGCAGGTGAAAAACTTTCTAATGAAGAGGGGGTCATTATTAATTTTATTAGTGTTAAGCCATCAAACCCCACCAGCCCCACTCTCTATAAAAAATAAAGGGTGCTTAGGACAGTAACACCAAACTAAACAGTCAAAATGATTGAAATATATACAGTGTACAATTACAGATTATGACATAATTGAAGTAGATCATTATGTTTTTAATGTAAATCTATAAATCCTAATGATGTTACCAATCAAATGAAACCTCTTTGCAGAACTTTTGGATGGTTCTTCAGTTTTATTTCTTTGAGTTCTCAGGGGTTTCAATAAGCAATGACGACTGACGAAATGTGTTGGCTACTTTACTCAAAAAAGTTGGCTATTTTTTTCCCAAAAAAAGAAGCAACCAGTTTTTACAATGCCGTGAACAAAAAATATACAGTCAAACCTCTTAAATACGGACACCAAAGGGACAGAACCAAATTTCCGCTTTACAGAGGTGGCCGTATTATAGAGGTTAAGGGAATGTATGATTTTTGGCTTTTCTGAGACCAAACAAACTGTCCATAATAGAGAGGTGTCCATATTAGAGAGATGTCTGTAAGGAGAGGTTAGACTGTCATCATAAAATCTGAATGTTAACTTAAGCTGATTATGTGTTTTCATAAAAGTGTTTGCCCACATGAGGTTCTATGTTGCTTTAGTTATATGTTGACGCTGTTTTCCAATCACTTTTTTAAGCATTTCTTTATACATGCAGGTTTACACAGAATTTGTTGACATGTAAATGAACATATTATATTGAATCGTTGCCATCATACACCACATTACTGAAGCATGCCCCCAGAGCCCGCTAGAAGAAGGGGACCAACAGACTCTTGTTGATACAGACTCTTGTTGCTTTAGTTATATGTTGACGCTGTTTTCCAATCACTTTTTTAAGCATTTCTTTATACACGCAGGTTTACACAGAATTTGTTGACATGTAAATGAACATATTATATTGAATCGTTGCCATCATACACCACATTACTGAAGCATGCCCCCAGAGCCCGCTAGAAGAAGGGGACCAACAGACTCTTGTTGATACAGTCCGACTATATTCAAACCTGCTGGCTACTTCAATTATTGTAACCCCTGGATTCTAAAAGAAGAAATTTTGAAATGTGAATTTTTACATCAGCCATGTGCACTCAGGAGTGAATTTAGGCTTATTTATATCAAGCGCTATAATATTATTGCATTAGAAGACTCATGACCTGTGCACTCACCTTTTTCTTAATGATTCTCTTCCGTAACTCTGGAAAGCCTCTTCTGAAGTTTTCATTGACAAACTCATCCCTCTCCACATCCTGGAGTTTTTTAAATCCATCTTCTCAAAAAAAAAAGAGAATTAATTTTTAAAACATGATGTTTTCTATGTTATTTCAAGCCTTTAAATATACCCAGCTGCCTTCCATCACTCCCTACCTTTAGGGATGTATCATGAGAGATGTCTCCAATTCAGCTCACAGGAGTAGCACACAAGATCAGTTCTAAACTACTAATCAAGCAATGTTTTAGGTGGGTAGTAAATGTGGCAACCATTTCCACATATGGGCCCTTATACACTAGTAGAAGTGTTGTTCATTATTTTTCTTAGGTGAATTTGAAATTCTACAATGGTACCCAGTTCTAGGAAACACATTAAATATAGAAACCCAATTCTAAATCAGGACTCCAAAATCATATAACCCTCTTGGGAGGCTCATTAAGTCCTCCAATTAAGGAGCAGTTTTAGGCAAGAAGTTTCTTAGCTAGGCTTGCCAATAATTTTTTGACATATGTAATAATTATCTTTTAGAAAAAGAGGCTCCTGCCTGGTATCATGCCATGAAATTCAGGTGACAAAAATTTCATGTCATTGGAATATATTGCAAAATATTATTATAGTCAGCAAAAGAACAAAAAACGCAAAGAAGGAGTTTGTAAATATTAAAAGTTTTAACTAGAAAGTTATTCTGCTGAGAGGAAATGAAACCATAGAGCGATGAAACTTTGCTTTTATATCATGGAAGTTCTTCATGGGGGCCGTGTTTGCTTTTTTACAGTCGCCCACAGAAGGCAAGAAGGCACCAAGTAAATAAAGTTAAGCATTTTTATAGAAAATTCCTGCAAGTATCTTCTTAAATCTATTACCTGAATTCCCATATACAAATCCTTCATAATCACGGCCAATTTGAGGATTATGCAATATGATACCACACATATTAATGATTATTAAACTCTCCTACTGAGTTTGGGCTGCCTGTGCTTTAAGGTGAATAATTATACCCATTAAAAAGCAAAAGCTACCAAGAAACACAACCTTAAAACAATGGCAATGTGTGCCAGGTTTCACTTCACTTCCACCTAAAATTATGCAATGAATTCTTTAGAATAAAATGTCTTCCACAAGAACAATTTGAAGTAATTTTTAAAAAGCCCCTAACCCTACCGTGGAGGCATGTGGTACCAAGTGGTTAACAACTTGAACTAGGTCCAGGATTCAAGCCCAGCCCGTGGTGTTGTTAAATTAGACAAGGAACTTTACTCCACTTTGTCTCTCTTCACCCAGGTGTATAAATGGGTACCAGCAACATACTGCTAGGGGTTGCCCTGAAATGGACTAGCATCCCATCCAAAGGGGAGTAGAAATACTTCGAGGCAAGCTTCATGCTACAAGAAACCAGTATAAGCCGTGGCCATTTGGGCCTTTAGCCTCCTGTGTGCTTTTACCTTTACCTTTACCCCTCCCCCTACCCCTTGGATAGGGCTGCTTCAAACCAATCTCCACCCCCGAGCCCAAATAAATAGACTCACCCCAGGGATTGCCCATAGGTGGAGTGTTCAAACGTAATTTAAAACCATGAATTATCCAACATTTGTTGCTACCAATTGCTGTGATCAGAGATTTACAGAGTCACTTCAATACAGTGGCCCGTGTTAAAATCACTTCATTTCTCTTCTTAGTTAAGATTTATAAAATATTTTGTTTATTATCCATTTATCTATTATCTTAAATTGAAGTATCTTGCAGCACAGCTATCATTTGGCCTATGCAAACATGTCGCTAGAAGCGAGATTACTCTGACAGTTGAGTTGTGTCATCTTTAATTTTAAAGTCTTCATATTTCTGCGCAAGGGATGCAGCAGTTGTGTGCAAAAACCGATTGTATACTTACAGTTAGTTAGTTGACGATGGAAGCTTGCGAAGTCTTGAGTGTTGAAATACGTAGGAAGCACGTGCAAGGCAAGTTCGTTTCGACTTTTGATTATTATACCAGTTCCACTCTGCAAGAAATAGGGAATGTGATGTAAGCTAAGCATCATTATTTTGAATCATTCTACGTATATCATTTTGATACAGCTTACAAAACTATAAAAGGGGCGTGCAGGTCAGTAAGAAAAAAGGTATTCTGAAGAAGTAAGCTTAAATGTTTCAGTTAAAATACCTCATTCCACGATATGTGTTTACCGCATTTCTTTATCTCATTTTCATCGTCAACCATTGCCCATAAGATCTCTATGAATCGAGCTAAACCACTCTTGGTCCTTTTTGTTTTTGAAGTTGACGCCATTTCGTTTAGAGAGCAAAAGCAAATCACTGTGCTTAACAGAATTTGTAACAACGTGTACTTCGAGCTACTTCCGCCTTCTAGAACTCGATCATGGAACTCTCGACCAATCCCGTAACCTGCCTAATTAGCTATTCATGACCCTTTGACAATAGAACCGAAATTCGAATTCTAGAACTAGAAATAAGTGTCTCGCGTGTCTCGCAAGACTCGCCAAACCTCGCGAGGCGTAATTGCAGTCACTCCTCTCTTTAATATTTAATTCTTATAAAGATCACTTACTTTGGCGATGCGGATGCGTAGAGTTTGTTTTCATTGGCGGCCATTTTGAATTTTGCAGTCAGCAAGTCAGTATTTCGAGATCTGGAGCCTAGAAATCTTTGGATAGTCTTCTGGCCTTTGACGAAATTAAGCACGTGGGTCTATCACATCCGAAAAGGAAACACTTTTTAAAAAAATAAAGATTGCTCACTTTGTCGATGCGTGAAAAGTTGTTTCATTTGGCGGCCATTTTGAATTTCGCGGTCAGCTGGTGTGAGGCCTGGAACCCACTATTGGGTTCGGAAGATCCGATCGCTTCCCGAGTGCCTTCCCGAGTAGATATAAGCGAAGATTCTTGGCTTCATACCTCACACCAGCTGACCGATGAATTCAAAACGAACATGAATATTGTAGTCAAATCTAATGTGAGAGCCCTCAACGGATTAGGCGTGAGTCCGAGAGTGCCAACCAGAAGCGCATCGGTTCTGGAAACACAAGATTCTTTTGTTTCACTTGTTATGCTATTAAACAACAGAAACAATGTTTGTGATGCATCATTACCTCGTCCCCAGGCTTTTTTTAACGGGAAAAGCCCTAGGGACGAGAGGTCGCGTCCGGCAACGACGCAACCAGGTCGCAACATTCATGTTGGGTTCGTCGTGGGTTAGTCGTGCAGTGACGGTAAAGAGCAGGAGCGGAGTTGCGTATTTCACATATTTTAGAATTGGAGAATATTTATGAGGGAGGTGAATAGGCGAACGGATCGGCGGATTTTGAAAATATTTATACCCGGATTTCGGATTCAGGGCGAAATGTAAACGGCGGATTTGGTTAATAAATCATAACGGATCGGCGGATTTGCATATCCCTATTCACCCCCTCCCTTATTTTGACACACCTACTTTTATTAAAAAAACTAGCAAGATGACATGGAATGTAAAATAATTTTTTAATTTTTTAACGTTGTATTGTAATACCTTCTTGTGTCATTTGTATAGATACATCTTCCTTTTCCTTTTTTTTCACTTTATGCTTTGTTATTTGCGAGCAGAGGATCTTTGTGTGTATAATCAGCCTTTCTGTGACCTCGTGACGAGCTCAGAAAGGCTAATTATCATACATATATAAAAAAAATATTAATAGGCTACCATTATGTAGGAGCTCTATTTAAAAAGAGTTCAACAGTACCCACATAATTTTTCTGGTAAACCAACATGGCCGCCGTTCCATTGTTTTTACAACACAATATGGCCACCGTGACGTTACGTGTAAATGATGCATACGAATTTTGAAATAACAGTTGGCAAGCATCTACGTACATTTTGATTTGACTATTATTAATTTCATTAGTAAGGTCAATCATCAACATAGATAGTGAATAAAACAGGCCCAGAATTGAACCCTGGGGTACCCCACGTTCTAAAGGAAGTAACCATGAGATGGAATCTTCGTAGAGGACCCTCAGAATTCTAGATGATAGATAGCTAGAATACTGCCGATTGTATCAGGCCAATTCTACGCAACCAAGAGTCCATAAGCAAGAGCGAGCAACTTTCACGAACTTGTGTCACGGCACTTTTACCTACCAGTTTAATTTCAGAACGGTTTTGGAACGGTTTTTAGAAATTTTTTTAAGCCCCACAAACCAGTCAGCAAATCTCAGATCTAAAATGATACTTTTGACCATTTAAAGACATTTAGTTTCCCCTTTTTTGATATCTTCGGCTTCGAATGCGCTCATGGACGGAGCAGACATTCCATTTTCGCGCGAAAAGTGCTCTATAATGTGTTGAAAAATATACAAGTCCGTGAAAACGCCGTGACGTGACATAGGCCTAGTAAAGCTATGCCCTCTCCGGATTATGGGCGCCTGACGCTACTTCCCTAGAAGACAATTGTGGTCTAACCTATCAAATGTTTTAGACGTAACTAGTATTGTTATATACTGTGAAACCTCTATTAAGCGGATACCCTCTATTAAGGGGACACTAAGGCGGGTTCCAAAATTAACGTCTTACCGTATGATTGTCATCCGCGATCAAAGCTCACCTAAAATTCTTTCGCAAAGTACAGCACAGTTTCCTAATAGCTTCTTTAGCAACATGGAACTTTATCACAGTACAGAGCAACCGCTGAATGTTAATCGTTAACAAACATTGCGCAATTTTGACAAACCTCTATTAAGCGGACACTTGGGAAGGTCCCGAAGGTGTCCGCTTAATAGAGGTTTCACTGTAGCTGGAAATTTCTTCCCAATGGCGCGCGCTCTCTTTGGTTACTTCCAGGTCACACGACAACTAGCAATGAAACCGTTTGCTGTCAAAATCTTTGAGCGGCCAAAATTGCAAAATCTATGACGTCAGAGGGTAACAGTGCACCCGCGAATGTTGACCGACAACCCACTTTATAGCGAGCTTTAATGAATTTCGAGCTTCAAAATTTCAAGAAATAAAATAAATAACTCAAGGAAACAAAATTAACTGTTTACCTCGGGACCAGTCATTAAGTGTCTAATACTAACAGTGATACAGTTTGCCAATTGCTTTCAAAAATTGATCAGTGACATATATAAGAGCAGTTTCTGTTGAGTGGAGTTTCTTATGGCCACTTTGATGAACTGACATTTTGATATTTCTTGATGAAAGGTCAGAAAACTGTTTTTGTGCAAGTCTCTCAATTATCTTTGACATGGTAGGTAACTTGGTCTATTATCAGTTGGTGCCTACAAGCTGAAGAGGTTTATTTCCATGCGTCAGGTAAGTTACTCCTTAGAAGGGATTGCCTTTAACTATAACAAGCCTTGCGATCACCGGAGAAAGGAAAGGTATTTTATTTTATGCAATTTATGGAGTCTTCCTTAAATTTTGTAACAATAATTAAGTAAGTGAGGCATTAGCAAAGTGATCAAACTAGACCGATACTCTCTCAAAGAAAACGCTTTACGTATACTGATGTTTATATCTTCCATGCATTTCTCATCATGAGTTCAAAGTAGGCGTCGTTATCAATGTTTGCCCCAATCGCAGCATAGTAATCCAAGAATTCTCTCTCTGTGACCTAAAAATTAGTACAGAAGAACAATATAACTAGAGGTTAAACATAATGCATTTAAATTCGGCGGAGCTAGCCTGCGAGAAAGCTCTTCAGGGCTCTCTGGCGGCGGGGAGGGAAAAGAATTATCCCCGACGTCCCCCCCCCCCCCCTCCCCCCGCTAGAGCGCTACAGAGAGCTTGATCGCAGGCTAGGCGGGGCTAAACTTAATGGCAGTGATAGGGAATGTAAATACTTTGCCGTTGGTATTGACGCACTGTGTAACTTATTCATCTCAGTTCTCAAACTTTCAACTTTTGTTATTGTTTTTGTATCAGTTACATATCTATCGATTGACCTTTTTATCTTTAACCCCCAGAGGTAGTGCGACTGCATTGTTGTGCTACTGGCACGAGTTACTAGATCTAGTATACTTTTACAAGTCTACGCATAACATGATTCACTTAGATCCGTCTGTTGTTCCCTTCGTGCGCGAATACGCGCGAAGGACCCGTATATCCGTAACGAGCTCTCAATCTTTTGTGCCTAAAAAATGCAGGACTTCTACCTTTCAGAAATCTTTTTTCATTAGAACCACTAGAATCTGGAACCTACTTATTACTAGACTTGACCTAGATAATGTTACTTTTGAGAACTTTAAATCTATTCTTTACGGTTATTACTCGCGGACTTTAGCAATAAACTCGCGGTTATGACCCGGACTCTCCAAGGAGCTTCAAAAGTATTTGTCTGAAATGTAACACAGCCAGGTTTTTGGACCAGGAAATTAGCTGCTGCATGTGATTTAAATTGCTACTTTCATATCTTTTTATTTTTTGGGTCCGCAGTAATTGGCTTTAGCTGTTGCGGTGTCCCTGCCCTAATATTTTGTTTGCATATCTACAGTGTTTTTGTTGTTGTTGTTGTTGTTGTTTTGCTGTTGTTTTTTTTTTCGGTTTTTGTATTCTTCAGGGCAAAGCTAATAAAATAAAATAAAATACGTTCCCAATTTTTCCCATTGGGTTTTTATTGCGTTTTTGTTCAGGCTGCGCATGTGACTAGTTTAACGTGAGTGATTTTATGTAGGAGTGTTTGTATATCATTCTTAATAAACACTCAGGCTCACAGTTCGAGCTGCACACCCGTTCCTGTCTCTTAGTCGTGAATATAAATAGAAATTGTAAATGTAATGCTGTGCCGAATAGATGCTGAACAGCAAAACATCGTCTGAAAAAGGGCAAAGTGACATGCACGTTTCGCTTACGATTTCAGGCCCTTTAATTGGGTAAATTAATAGTTGTGAGATAAAGGACTAATTGAAACTGTTTGTACACATCACAAAGAGCGGAACTTAGGGCAACTAGAATGATGCAATGAGATTGTTACGACATAGTGCGGGCGACAAGAGAGGCCCGCAATCCTAATGTCCAGGTTGTCATTACGCATGCGTCGCATGTATGTAGCCAGTATTCGTTTAGACTTCGCACTACGCAAAAACACAATTTGATCACGCGCATTTCGACCGTCTACCCATCGTAATCTGATCACACGTGTTTTATTTTGACCATCGGACATGTGAAACTTACGTAAAGCACAATGTTGGAGCAAAAGCGGTTGGACCGCCGATCGTTGTCGCCCGCACCCCCGTAACATTTGGTTATTACTAGTTTTTTCATTTATTATCTAATTACTTCCACCACATGGTGCGGAGCACACAACAGATAGCAGGGCTCCAATTATTTTAATTAGGTGTGTCCTTACAGATATCCCGCCCAGCCCAGGATACCACATCAACGGTGTATACGTCCCCTATAATCTTTTCGAAAAGTGGTTGAGGTTCTTTGCGTCCTACAAGAACCAAATAAGTTAAGGTGCCGCGAGACGGGACATACGGTTTTTCGTCCTTATCCGAGAAGACCTAGAAAGTCTAATGGTTTGCAGATGTCATTATTGCAAAGGCAGCACTTTCTCCTGAGTTATTTTAAGACCCTGAGTGTTGGTCCGGTCAGGGTTTGAATCCGCGACCTCCTGTTCAGTAGACTGAGCTCACCAGTTGAAATTCAGTTCGACAGTTATGATGAAACCGCTGGACAAATCAGTAAACTTGCCAAAAATCATCCTAATTAAAATCATAGAGTGCTTAATTTGGATAATGAGTCTAGTTTCGAGGCTCTAACTCAGTGTCTAGAAAGTCAGTAGAGTTCAAATCCTGTCAGGAAATGTCACCTTTCCTATTCATTTTTATGACTATCGATAAAGACAACTAACCTTTGCGTCTCGGCTTGACGGGTCTGGCTCAAAGCTGTTTAAAAATTCTTTAAACACCTGATCTTCCGACCATTCCCCATTTTTGTATTGTGGGTGCTCTGCAGCCTTGTAGACTCTGCAAGAAATGGTGAAAAAGATCCTTCCTCGTTTTTTATTTCAACTTTCGACTTGGACCAGTTGATATCCGTCAGAACAAACCACAGTCAGAAAGAATTCCTTCAAATTAGCAAAGATTCCAAGCTTGAACTTCAGTTAATTAGTTGACAACTAACAAAGATATAGCGCAGCAAAGACCACCACCATAAAATCGTCTGTAAAACACTGTAAAACTCTGCGACTTTTTGTGGGGCAATATCTTAACTTGTTTGACTATTAATCTTGGTAAGGTTCCTAATTTTAAGGCACTTCTTTCACTAGCGTCGATGGATATTCTGTTCCTGCTCATTTACTAAAACTTGAAAAAAAAAAAAACGTGGAAGGGGGAGTCTACTTATGAATTCATATTTAAACCCGGGACCAGACTCCCCAATGGGGAAAAAATAGGCGAGCGAAGCGAACCGAGAGGTAATCTGGGGAGGAGAAAGGGTGGCCACCGCTGGGCGGCCGCTGGGCTCGCTTTGCTCGCCCATATTTTTCGTGTTTGACCCCCCGTTTTTTGCCTTTTGACCCCACTGCGGAGCCTGGTCCCAGGCTAAACTCAGGGGCACTCAACGGCAGTTTCCTCCCAAATGCGTTGAAAACACTATTTTAGACTATCCAGAGTACTTTTAGACCTTTTCAAATGAATTCAAAGCGGCGCTATAAAATCTCCATCTGTTCGGTCATCCTAGGAAAACTTGATACGTTTTTTCAAAATTGCAAGGGCTTCAATATTATTTTCGCGAAAACTTTAAATGCAATTTAGCGTGTTGCGAAAAAGAAAATCTTTTTGATTTCTCTCTCCGTCATATTTTGAATCCGAGAATTTAAGGTTTCCTTTTTTCTACGAAAAATAGCCTAGCCTGATAACAAGTAAGAAGTAAAAATAGGAGATAAAAGTTGAAAATAAAAACCTACGATAACTCAAGACAGGTTGCTATAGACCTCTTTAAAATAGTACGACTTAATGAGTCTCTTAAACTGATCGAAATCATTCTCTTTCTTAATATAGTCCGCTAAACCGTTCCATATCTTTGGAGCAGCTGCAGTAAATGATCTGTTCCCAAGAGTGCATTTAAACTTAACGGTTGGGTCATGCAAAATGACGCGCACATTACTCCACAGGTTATAGCTAGAACATCGTTCAATACAGGCCGCAGATTGTGAATAGCCTTGAAAGAGATCACAGCGACTTTATGGCAAATTCGGAACTTCACCGGTAACCAATGCAGTGGAAGCAGCAGAATGTCCTCGGTTTTGTCTTCATTAAGCTTTCGCTGGTCCGCGCCATCTATGCCCTAATTTCCTAAATACATTCCTGCGCAGCATCGACGGCTTCAGTCTGGTTGTCCTCAGAACCCGGCTTAAAAGATAGATAGAGCTGAGAATCGTCTGCGTAGGCGTGCATATCCGGAAGGTGAGCCTTGACTATTCCAAATAACTTGCTTGCGTAAATTGTAAACAATAGGGTACCAAGGCATGAACCTTGAGGGACGCCATGGGGTAGACCAAACTTCTTAGAGCAGCAACCTCCAACACAGATGCGCTGAGATCTTCCATCGAGGTATGATTTAAACCAGTGAAGTGCAGTCCCAGATATTCCAAAGCAAGATTCTAATCGCTTGAGCAACGCCTGGTGGTTGACAGTACCAAAGGACGCACTTAGATCGAGAAGTACCAGCAGTGTGACCCTCTGTTTATCCATGCTTAACAGAATGTCATTGTGCACCTTAAGCAGCGCGGTCCCGGTGCTGTAACCAGGACGGTAGGCAGATTGTAATAATGTTTAAAGCTGGAACTTCATCACATGCTCGTGAACCTGATTAAATACCGCGCGCTTAGCAAGTTTTGATATAAACTGGAGGTTACTCACAGGTCGTAGGTTTGAAAACGAGATGTCTTTCCCAGATATTTTAAGGCGTGAATGTACAATAGCTTCTTTCAGAGAGGAAAAATGACCTGATCCCAAAGAAGAATTTAGTATACACATTTTTACTGGAAGAAGCTCCTCTAGGCAGGCTATGACCATAGATGTTGGCATTGTGGCGAGGGTGCAGGTCTTTTAGCTGACTTCTGGGCGAGGCTGCGGACATCTTCACAAGAGAAGTTACGAAACTCATATATGCGCTGATTCTCCATTACTACAGAATCGTCTTCAACTTTGTCCTCTTCTTTCATAGCGGCTCTGACGATTCCAAGTTCATTCCGGATATTATTGATCTTGCGACGAAAGAATCCACCTATGTCATCAGCTAGAGCGCGATTATCACGCTAGTCAGGGAAACAAAAAGGAGAGCTTAAGCAACAACGACGGCGACGGCAACGGCAACGGCAACGAAAACGTGACTTAAAAAGTGAATACGCGCTGCCTCAATCTCTATCGCGCTTATTCCATCTCAGTCAGTTCGTCAAATGTTGCAATTTTTTATGGAGTTGAATTCTAAAAGACTGTATCGAAGTGTAGGAAACGAAGTACAAAGTCGTTGTCTTGCGTTCACGTCCCCCACAAAACGTTAAATTAAGCGTTTTCACGTCGTAGTCGGACAGCGACGGCAAAGAAATGTGCAAAAAAGCATGATTCACTTGCAAAGTTGTTGTGTTGTCAATCTAAACCTTTTGATTTTTTGACGTCCTCTTTGACGTCAGCGTCGTCTTTGCGTAAGCTCGCTAAAGACTATCCTTCGGTGCTTTCATTCCTCTAAACAGCTTCCCAAGATCACAGCTATTGTCACCTACGAATTCCGTTTAAAACGTTTTCCTTGCTTTATGTATAATAAGGGATACACAACAAGAAATTGGAAAAAGTTGTAAAAAATATCAGGATTTGGAGAAATGAGAAGAATTTGGGGCGTCAAAAGCACAAATTGAATCAACAGGCTTATTTATGATACTCTGAAACCAACTCACCCCTTTAAATCTTCAAAGGTTACCACACCATCCCCTGTCTTGTCAGCTTTTTTAAATGCCTCTTTCACTACTGCCAACCTAGGACCTTCTATGTTTCCCTGAAATAAAATAACGCATTTAAAGCTTGTGATGTCAGGCCACCATCTGAAAATCCGATTTGAAGCCCTGTGGTTTTTGAAAGCTTGTTACCTTAACCTTAATTTTGTTCTTTGTAAAATTTCATATAATGCGTAGAAGACATACTAAAATGTATTTGGTTGACAAAACGCTCTGATTTTGTTATTTACAGGTAATTTCGTAAGTCCCATAGTGAACAAGGACACATAATTGGCGTTATGAGCAAAATGAACTGGTAAGCCATGACACGGGCCCCTTTGAGTTAGAAATGCATGACCGATCAAGCCCCTGAATATCTTACATCCCAATTTATTACCCGTGAGCAAGTCATTATTTTTAGTACACGAACAACTCACAGTAGCCGAAAGCTAAACAGAACAGCCTCCGAACAATGAACTTTTTATTACAGCCTATGAAGCTTCGGAACAATTTGGAACCTTCTCTTAAATTAAGCCAATCAGTTCAGATTTTTAAACGCCTCTTCAGGAACAAGCTTTTAGATAACTTTAACAAATTTTTTTTGTAATCTTAGTTAAGTTTAAAAAGTACCGTAAAATTCCGAAAATAAGCCCCGGGGCTTATATTTTTCAAAGGCCCTTTTTGAGGGGCTTATCTACGGAAGGAAATTTGCGTTTCAAAATCGATTGGGCTAGCCGTATAGTTGGAAGCAAATTTACCGTTTTTGCTTTTAGGTTTTACTTTGTATTTGAGGGCAATTTTCCAAGTACAAGCCCCCAGGGGGCTTATATTTGCCGGGGCGATTTAACGGACGGTTTTTTGCGTTACCGGATCGGGGGCTTATATTTGGAGGGGTTTATACATGGAGGGGCTTATTTTCGGAATTTTACGGTATTGTAATTGGTAGGTAGTTTAAAGCATTGTTATTAGAACTAAGATGAGTGTTGTAATTAGTTAAATGCAATACGTTTAAATAATGATTGTTCCTGAAAAGCCCCGTTGGGGAGGAAACAATGAAGTATAACTATGTATGTATAGAGTGTTTTCACTCACGTGGCCAGCATTTATGCAAGTTTGTTGGAACAAAAGGAGGCGTGTGCATAAGAAAAGAGTTTAACTCCCAAAGGACTGTTTTGGGACACCTACATGGCTGCCGTTTCATTGTTTTGGGACACCAATATGGCCGCCGTGACGCTATTTGTACAGCGAGTTCTACGGTCAACATTGACTTCAAACTTGCAGATGTAAAACTAGAGAGCTTTGAGGCTTATTTGCTGAAGTTAGAAAAAAATATGTCTTGGGGTTTCGAAATTATTGACATTTTTTTGTAAAAATGCGGTTTTAAACATATGCCTATATCTCACACGGTTTTACACCTACAAGAAAATAAATAACAGTTCCTTAAAGTTCGACTATTCTTTATTAAGGATGCCAAAAATCATAGAAATCGGTTAAATCTTTTCTGTCGAAAGGCGCGATTCAAAAACATAACCAACGGGAATATAAATAGGTTCGGGCCACCTTAAGAGAAAGAGTAATTTGTCGTCGTATGTTCACGTTTGTCAATAAAACGTTAACATTAGACAATTTCGTATTGTAAGTCGTGCAGTGCGGTAAAGAAATGTACAGAAATTGCGTGATGCAAGTGTAAAGTTGTTGTTTTGGTTACCTAAACGGATTATTCCTTTGACATTATCGTTTCCGTCCCCATGGTGACATCTTAAACCCCCGATTATTGGACATAGGGATCCCAAGAGTTTGCCCTTAAAGGAAGCGTCACCAGATTTACACACCCTGCTGGGATGTGTGAAGATATGTGAAGGGGAGTTAACACAACGAAAACGGCGACGGCAATAAGAATGTCAAAAAAGCAATAGGTTTAGACAGGAGCCCATCAAATGGAGCCTGCATCTCCATTAATTTCTTGAGTCAACCCTTTCCCGAGTAGATTTATAAATAGAACGGCTTGTTTCCCGCGAAAAGTGTCATATTTCCGTGAGTCTCGTATGTCACCGTGAAAAAAATGAAGTTGGATGGAGTCGAACTCATAAGCCTGTCCTTCGACCGTTTTCCTTTTTTACTATACGTCCATTTTTACAATTTTACAGCTGCTGGGATCTGGGTATCATGAAATAAAAGTTAATGAATTACCCGACTGAGACTGAGCATGAAGCGATGGGACAAAGGCAGCGAACTGAGGGACACGGAAAGGTTATCATTGCGAGCGTTTTTTTTTTTTTTGCCGCTTTACATCCCACATTTAAGCATGCACCTTGAGAAGAGTCGATGAGTAAGCGTTCTGTGGACGATTTGGAACTTTTCGATGATCAGCGCCGAAAAAGTGCCAGGATCATTTGATTTTTGTCATCACCGTGGAGTGGATTTCGCCAGCTAAGCACCGCGTGCAAAAGCGATGACCTAAGTAGCAACTAACGAGGGATGCTTCAGTTCCGAAATTTGCGAAATTGCAGTCTTCCTTTACAACTGACTTGTATCACCATGAGAGTTGCCTGATAAAACTGGCACTTGCAAAGTTGAACAGAAGACAACAGTTGCTCGACCGTGAATAATTTGCTAACGGAGGAATTTGTGACATCTCGCTCCAGTCCAAAGACCCACTTATCTCAAGAAAAACAAAATGGATTGTATCTGCACCAAAAGAATCATGACTGACTAACAGGACAATTCTCAGCAGTTAATGCAGAAGTTTAGGCTTAATTCTTTCCTCCGAATTCGCATCTGTGGATCACTTTTTTGCGAGAAAACAATGGCTGGGCCCGGCGTTACAAAACATAGCAGGGAATCATCACACTAGCTGACGGACAAAACAACCACAAGGACTACAAGTATTTTTTTTAGATAAACGCATTTCGGAAAAAAAAAGGCTTGAAAAACTAGAAATTTGATTAATATTGAGTCATTTCAGTCATTTAGCCGAAATAAGAACCTTAACGCTCAAAAAAATTGACTAAAGAAAACGAATCCTGTCAGAACTACAGACTGCAGGTAGTAGTTAATCATTATGCATGTAACAGACCAGCTTCATAGCCTCTAACTGTGAGACAAGCAACCGAAATGAAGATTAACATTGTCAGAGTGTAAAACTCTCCACAGTATAATCTACCCACTAGAAAGAAAAGAAAGAAAATCTCTGAGAGATGAAAACGCTAAAGTCACGTTTCACTTGCTTATGATTGTGTTTGGCCTGTCAACACCGAATTTCCTGCTGTTCGATGAAGTACAATAGCAGTGTCATTTCGTTGTTGTGATTGGTTCTTCCCACTGTCGGCGCGCGAAGTCTCCCCTGGGAAGCGTTCTAATTATAAATCTACTCGGGAAAGGGTTGACTCCAAGGGCATGTATGGGAGATGGAGGCTCCATTTAATCGGCTCCTGGTTTAGATTGTAAAATAGCCTGTGAACAGGATCTCTGTTTGGGTAAAGGGTGAAAAAACTATCGGGAAGAATTTCCCCCTCAACCGAAAGCCTGTTCACAGGCTAATCGCATAACAACAAATTTGTATGTGCATCTACAGGCGTCCCAAGCTCAAATTCCCTCGACCGAGGGTGGCTCAGTCAACAAAGAAAACCCCCAACAAACGTTCCCCAGAACGTTGGGAGTTGTTGCGTTTGTGTTGGCTGGTGGTGTGCAAATGCAACAACTAAAAACAATTTTGGGGGTAAGATTTCCGCATAACCAAGAGCTATAACTCGATACACTTATTATGCATACATGTTTCGACTCTATTCATATTAAACTATTTGTGAGAAAAAGTATGAAATTACTGCATGCATAATAAACGTATGGGGTTATACGGAAATCTTACCTGCAGTGCATCGTGAGAAGGATACAACCCGACATAAGACTTTGGAGACTATGTGTAATGTGCGCGCGTGGCCCCAACAATGTTGGAAGAGCTGTGCAAACGGATCCAACATTGTTATCCTACGCTTCGGCGATCACGGAACAAAAGAAATGTTGGGAGTTGTTTGCGCGACAACTCCCAACAACCACACAACAACGTAAAACATGCAATAGGGTGTGCAAACGGACGCAACATGAAGCATCTAACAATGTTGCGTCCACTTGGACGCGGCTTAACGGAGAATGAAGCTGACGATTCCAAAGGACCCCCTTGAAGACTGAAAACTTGTATTATTAAACAACTTGTTTCCTTAATTTTATCCCAGATTCGATCAATTTTCTTTAGTAACAATTAATTCGACGCCAAGTGCTATCCACTTTTCAAGCAAAAGCATGGTCTGAGAACTTTTTCCGGTTACATCGTGTCACGCTTTAGCTTCTCATAAATGATGGTAAATGTTATTGAGTACTGATTTTCCCAAATAGAGTCCAAAAGGACAACTCTAAAAAACTTTTTTTTGTAAACAAGTTCTACTTACCCGTAGAATGTATTGTGGCCCAATGTCTTCCTACTGCGCGTATACAGTGTATATCAAACTGTAATGTGCTAATTAGCAAAAAGGCCTGAGTAATGTTCTTTGTGTGTTATGATAATTTTCCAAGCTATTGCTGCAGAGCTTTGTTGGTCATTAATTGGTGTTACGGAGCACGAATTTATGCTAATCTATCTGCTATTTGGAGAATATTTGGGGAGCTGGATAAAACCCAAACGTAAACTATCGAAGATAAACTTAACATCGATGCAGGTAAGCTTGTTTTAGCTATGTTTTTAAACTAGTACATATTTTTGAATGAATGATAAAACAATTATTGAATTCGGCTTTCGTATCATATGAAGAATTACGGACATCTCGGAGGGTGTTACCCGCCTCGGCCTACGGCCTCGACGGATAACACCCTCCTCGATCTCCATAATTCTTCATAAGATACTCAGTCTCATTCATTAATTGTTAATTATTCACCGGCTGAGAGGTCCGTATTGGGAGAAACTGTGCCCGAGGTCTTGAGTACCGCCCGAGGCCACCGTTTCTCCCAATACGGACCGACCTAGGCTGGTGAATAACATTTTTATTTTTTTTCCAAATGAGATTTAAAAGTTTCAGGAAAATTTCCTTCACTCTCCAACCTATGTGTGTTAAAATAGGACGCGTTCGTGTTGATGAAGTGCGCGAGCGATTGCAAACCAAAACAAAACATCATGATTTTTAGCTCGATAATTTATATTCATTATGGCACTTACTGCTCTCTTTAAGAATAAAGAAAAGTTTTTGTTTCTTGCTAGACAATTCATTATCTGAGTGTCAAACAAGGATAAAAGAATTGACGAACTTAAAAGCCACAGGAAAGAAAATACAGCAAAGATTTTGTTCGGCTAAATATTTACTTTAAGATTAATTCAATCGGGCGGGATAAAAACTGCACAAAGGCTTTATAAAAAGAGCTAATTACACATACCAATCTTAAGGTTTTGAAGTGAATTCGAATAAAAGAAGGCGATGTGGGTAACTAAACAATTATATAAACAAAGAATAAAAACGGCGATAACTGACCCCTGGAAAAGTTGTTCGTGTTGTTTCAAGGGCTTAAGTTTTTTAATTCACTTAACCACAAGGTCATCAACTCTCAATCCCTCTCCTCTTTTAAGAAAAAACTAAAGATTAAAATTATTGAGTATGAAAACAGTTTATAAATCTTTCCATCTTCGACTTTTCGCCTTCTTTTCTTCAATTGATGTGAAACAGCTCTAGCTCATAGTTCGAGGAGGCCTAACTTCTAATAAGCTCCAATAGTTTCTGTTAGGTCTCCTCGCTACTTCTTTTTTTCTTCTTTTCCTATATTTTTTGTAATTATTGTGTGGCAAATAAAATAAAATAAATAAATAAATAAATTCAAGATTGAAAGCTACATGCAATCGTTGAAAATAACCTTTTCTGAAAAGCAGAAAACTAGCGAGGCAAAATTCAATGAAAAACGGCAGAATCTAGATTCATAAAGCAAAAATGGAAAACAAAACTACACACAGAGAAAAAATGTCGAATAAACGGTGCATAAGAGCAAGATTGCAGTACTTACAGCGTAGGTTATATAGCTAGTGAAGCGACATCACGAGCCGCCTGTTTTGTTTTACTTTAGCGGTTTTCCTGGCTCACTTGCTTGATTCTCCTTTTAGATGTTTTGTCTGAATAACAAAATTCACTTTTCCCTAGCTAATGCTAATAATAGGGCAAGTTTTAAAAGAAAAATGGTTAAAAATCACCGGTTTTGCTCATCCACAAACAACAAACATCATCATCTATTAACTATGGGAAAAAAAGAATCATGCTAATTAACAGCCCCATTTCACACTTAACCGGCGCAGGGGTGAGAACACTCGTCTCCCAACATGGTAGCCCGGGCTCAAACCCTGGCGTCGACGCCATATAAGAGGTTTTTTCCGGGTCATCTGTTTTTCTTCTGTTCTGCAAAACCAACACCGTTGGCAAACATTTAATGGGTGTAGACGGCCAGAATAGGCAAGTCTTTGTTTAATCGTTTTCATTCTCTGATCAAGCTATTAAAATAACTCTGATTATCGACAAAGCATAACAATTTTAGTTACCTGTAGTAAATAGTTTCGGAGAAATTATCTTTGAATTACTCGAAACTTTACAAAGAATGTATGGGCTTATTAGCATTTTTGCCACCCAGCAAGTTTGTAGTTTTTAATGGCTGCTATGTCCTCTGTTATTGCTTGCAAAGTGCTGAAAATTGCACAAATTGCTGAAATCAACCAAATCATTCAACTCGTGACATCAATTTGGGCACACTGAGGCACTTTCTATAGGTTAACTCGTATGTTCAAGGGGAAAAAAAATGTAAATAATGACGCCAGTAAATATTGGGTTATAAGATTTCAGACTGTTCTTTAAATTTCGTTCGTCTCCAATCAAATTCAGTGGAAGCCTGCGCCACTGACGAAACTAAACCTTTGGTAAGAGAGGATTGCCTTTGGTGACATATCACGTGACCTATTAACACAATATTTATTCTTAAAAATGTTAAGGACGATAAGTTCATTATGTGTGCCAAATTTTGATTCAGCGCCATCATCTATGCCAAAGTTATAGCCAATAATTCATTTTCCACAGGTAAACCCCTTGGTCCAAGGCCTTAAACTACGTGAGATCTTAAGAGGCTGTCCGCGTAAGAACCGATAAGACAAATTTCGGTCTATCACAGATTGCCCTGGTTTTCCCAGTGGAAGATAACTATCCTATCACCTGAAGAAATATCACATTTATTTGGACCAACTCAATTTTTTCTCTATATTAGAAGAAGATTTTCTCGGTCACCTAAAACTGGCCAGTTTGCCTTCGGGATTGGTGCGATTTTGGTGAAACTTTAGGGCTCTGTCAAACCTACATTACAAAGCCGAATAAGCTGATTATTTTACACACAAAAGTTTTAACTCTGGTTAATAGTTTCAAGGTTTAATGGTTGCATTCTGTGAAAAGTTGGCTGAGATATGATTTTTTAAAAATGACTTTAATTTGCTTATCGGGAAAATTAATTTGCATAACTAGAGCTGAACGGTAATTTCGCAAAAGTGGCACCTGACCCAGACTCAAGTCTATGATAAAACAGAAGTACTAAGACCAGTCTACTTCTTAATGCAATAAAATTTGTGGGCACTCTTCTTTGCGTGCTGTACAAAGATCCGTTAATGTTCCAAAATTCGCCATTTTGACAGCAAAGCTGGAATTGTAACGGTCTGCATCGGATCGACTAATTTCAACAGCTTTAACGTTTCTAGTTATCACCAAATGTCATTAGACCCTTTAAATGTGTTGAAATTTCGAAAACATGTAAAGAAAACTTGGTAATCGCTTTTTCTTCGTTTTTTTTCTTGTCGACGATGAACTTGACTTCATTCTCCGTATGCAAATTAGCCTTAGATACGTCGTATCAGCAAATTGACAGGAAATATAATACTTGTATGTTGTATTTTTAAGGGAAAAGTATTTCTTCTTTTCACGGAAAAACACGAACGATATATGACTTAGAATCCCCTTAGGTCTGTTTCTTTTACGAGGAAGAAGCAGCAGAAGAAGATATGTTTACGCGAATTAAAATAATTTAATTACTGTGGCCCGTCACGCATTCCCGCAGAGTGACCGTATATCGATCAGTTCTTTTATCTTATTATATCTTTTTTGAAGTGATAGTTATTGATAATCATACAATTTAATCGCTGTTAATTCCGATTCTTTACTGGGTGCTAGGTTTTTTGTAACGGGGGGCATTATCGCGAGTGCCGAAGGCAAGAGCCTTGTAGGTGAGTCTAGGGTTATCCTCCCCCAAAAAATTTTCAAATTTGGAGGCTCCGAAATGCTATTTTCAGCACTTGTCATGACATATGTCTCCGAAAAATAGACCTCGAAGATGAAAATGCAAACGATTGCAAATCACCATAATAAAAATAACTGAGTCTAAAGAAAACAATTCCATCTACCACGTTGAACTGACTAGATTGATCTTCCTTTGACATACACATAGGTTGAAAACTTCTGATTGAGGGTGTTGTTATCTCAATTACTCTTCAGCGATTCCTGCGACAAGATTTTGCCTTTCGAACACCTTGTCTTCTTGCAGCAGATCTCTATGGTCAAGTTCAATTTATATTCAAGTTCATTTCATTGGTTATTCCGTCCATTGCCTGTAATTACACTTAGGACTATGTTTAGGTGTTGACTCAAACGGGCCTAGAGTCCAACAAGGGCTGGCTATAGGTGAGCACGGAATTGGAACGGTGGTGGGGGGAACTCCCTATGATGGCCTATACGGGGAGGGTCCGCCCGAAAGGGGCATCTTTTTCAGGCTTCAGGTATATGAAAGGGTAGGCATTTCACTAAGTGAAGTATATGAAAGGGCGAGTGCGCTTATTGCAGCCTTAGCAGCATCTTTGGCGGTTCTTAAAGAAAAAGGAACAAAGTTTAAGAATTTAAGGAAAAAGTAGAAGGACGTAATTTTTCAGAAATTAATATACACAGGAGAAATTTCACCCCTTTAAGTATAAATGCTTGTAAAAGTACAGTTGGAACCGGGGGGAGAGAGGGTGGATGGTAAAGTAGGTTAAAAATGGAGAGATGGGAGGAGCACTTTGATGGAGCACATTGTTCAAGAGGGTATAAATACAAAAAAAACCCAGCAATCTTGTCCAATAAACCTCTCCGGCGAAGGTATCGACATGGTTACTGACTGCTCAATCGTACTCTTCTCGACCCTTTGGCGTCAAGTTTTTTCACGTTTCTTGCGACAGGAGGAGCAAATCGGCTATATAAAGTTGAACTAAACATTCTGGTACTTTTAAGTCTCATTAACTGTTACAAAACCAGAGACATCTTTTAAACACTGTTTATTAGGCCATCCCAATAAAATGTTTCGTTTCCCATCGCCCTCTCTCTCGTAAAGGTGGGTCGGTCGGTCGGGCAAAAAAAAAAGCCCTGAGGATGAGGTTGAATCCTGACTCCGTGTAGAAAGTTCTTTCTTTTTTTCCCATTTATAATGCTCTTCAAACAATCACCAGAAAACTATCTTTTACAACACACGGATTAACCTTTATGTAGAGTATTTTAAAGGTAAGAATTGATTAGGGCAAGATACACGGCTGTCAAAAAATAGAAATAAATAAACTATCTTTGCAAGCTCAAATAAACTGGAAACGAACATCAGAAAACATCGCAAGATAAAATGTTAAATAGAGAAATTAGAATATCTCTGTACGTCTGGAAATTTTTTGCATGAAGAAGAAAAAAGAATGATACTTACATGATGCGGCAAACTTTGAATTATTTCGCTTAGTAGTTATTATTTCCACAGAAGTTTTTTTTTCGCCAGTATGATCCAGAGTGTGACCGGGGTATTGACAAGACCTTAGGCTCGATTTCCGCCGTCCCCAGGTCCCTTGGGGGCTTATTTTCCAGCACAGCAGCCTGTACACACCGCCCCCCACCCCTTCGGAGAAGGGGCCCCTTCTCCGATTTTTGCTAAGGGGAGGGGGGTCTGTACAATTTCAGTTCCGAATACCTACCAAACCTCTACTCTCGCTAAAATGAATTCATTCAGTCTTTGACTTTGCTACACTTAGACAAGTGACAGCTGGCTAATTGAGACGTAATATCATTCATGCACTCTGCGACCAACACATTTCCCTCCACACCCCTAAGAACAGCTTGATCATATGATATAGACGAATAAGCCATTTTTCACAATTGATCTCTTCGGCGATTTCATTGACATAATTAAATTATATTTGAAACTGGCACCTGTTGCATTATAATTCAATTAGATTGAAACCAAAACAAGATCATCTTGGGAATACGGATGTTATACCCCAACAAAAACTAAAAACTGAGATAATCCCTTTCGCGTATATTCACTGAAAAAAGAAACTATTTTTCTCGTTTCATTCTGCTACCGATAAACGCTTTAAAGATCTTTGAATGAATCTGAAATTTACAGCTAATTTGCCTTTTGCAAAGCTATACATGGATTTTCTCTTTAAAAAAAACTTTTTAAGATAGAAACTCTTAACTCTTATCTTTTATTATTATCAATAACTATCATTTTAAAAAAAGATGATAATATAATAAAATTGATCGATACAATCGACCGCCCCTCTTTAGGAATGCGTGACAGGCCACAGTAATTGAATTATTTTAAGCCACGCAAACATATACCGATCATGACATATTATTAAAAAAAAAAAACAGACCTTAAAGGGATTCTAAGTGATGGTTCGTGTTTTTCTGTGGAAAGGAGAGTTATTTTTCCCCTTAGAAATGTGAAATGTAAGGATTATGTTTCATGTCAAGTTGTTGAAACGACGCATCTAAGGCTAATTTGCATACGGAAAGTGAAGTCACGTTCATCGTCGACAAGAAAAAAACCTAAGAAAAAAGCGATTACTAAGTTTTCTCCACATGTTTTCGAAAGTTCAACATTTAAAGGATCTAATGACAGTTAGTGATAACTAGAAACGTTAAAGCTGTGGAAATTAGTCGACCAGATGCAGACCGTTACAATTCCAGCTTTGCTGTCAAAATGGCGAATTTTGGAACATTAACGGTACTTTGTACAGCACGCAAAGAAGAGTGCCCACAAATTTTATTGCATTAAGAAGTAGACTGGTCTTAGTACTTCTGCTTTATCATAGACTTGAGTCTGGGTCAGGTGCCACTTTTGCGAAATTACCGTTCAGCTCTAGTTATGCAAATTAATTTTCCCGATAAGCAAATTAAAGGTCATTTTAAAAAAATCATATCTCAGCTAAATTTCGACAGAATGCAACCATTAAACCTTGAAACTATTAAACAGAGTTAAAACTTTTGTGTGTAAAATAATCAGCTTATTCGGCTGTGTAAGGTAGGTTTTCAAGAGCCCTAAAGTTTCACCAAAATCGCACCACTTCCGACTGCAAACTGGCTAGTTTTAGGTGACCTAGAAAATCTCTCTGTAAAATAGCGAAAAAATTGGGTTGGTCCAAATAAATGTGATATTTCTTCATGGGATAGGATAGTTATCTTCCACTGAAAAAATCAGGGCAATCCGTGATAGACCAAAATTTGCCTTATCGGGTCTTACGCGGACAGCCTCTTAATTTGTGACTCCTTTATCAAGTAAGGGCGAAAATTTCCAGGGCTCGAACCCGTTTTCGAACAAAAAATTCAAGGACTTTTCAAGGAGTTTCAAGGACACATTTCCCATTTTCCAATGACTCCATTCAGTGCATAAAAGAGCCTTGAGTCTATGTCTTTTTAAGTTCTTTCACAACATATTCAATTTTATCCTGAAGGTCTTTCGGTGTTAGGCACTTGAGAATCTGGGTTGGATAAAGTTAACAACGAAATTCATGGACTTTCCAGCACTGACTGCAATTTTCAAGGACTTTCAAGGCCTTGAATGTTTATTTCAAAATTCAATGAGTTTCAAGGACTTTCAATTGAATTCCAAACAAAACGGTCCAGTTTGTTTATTTAAGACTGTATTTAGGTATTGAAACTGTTTCTTGTTGTCTGTTGCTACACAACAGATGGGAAGGATGGGCATGGATTGAAACTTCAAACTGAGTTTGGCCAAATTTTTCAAGTTTTAATAATGCGCCCGCAAAAATAACAAAAAAAATCTTATGGACAGTGCTCCCTGGTGAAATTTGTTTCATATTTTCCTCTTAACTCTACAGGAGCATTTTTCCTTATGGGTTCAGGTACTAAGTAATGACCTCAGCACAGAATTGACCTAAAACAGCAATATACTCGTGACATAGCCCCTTTAAACAGACCGTTTCTTGTTTGTCAAACATCTTTCCAGCTTACTCAGTGTCTGTTTTTACTTCCGACTCCGTGAATTAAGCCCCGACCATTAGATAGTCTCTTATCGACCAAAAAGTTTGTTGTATATGTGAACCATTTCACATAGAAATCGCCAGACTATATACAATGATCATTTCTTTACTAGAAAGACGTGCATCGCAGAACCTCGCGCAGCACTTGAGGCGAACGGCAAGAAGGGGAAAGAAGACAATAGGGAAAAGAAAACATGAAAATATTTTGTTTTAAGCTTTTCCGTATAGACTTGTAGAACTTTCGCACAACATGTACCCAACAAAACCGATACGGTAACCCGTCTGCGAAGTGGGACGCAAAACACGGACTTCTAAAACGGCCGCTAAAACGACCCGGCCAGGTTTAGTGGCAGTATTGTTTACACGCTGCTTTTTTGCTAGGCAACTGCGTCTTACAACCAAACCACTGGAAATATGACCACAGAAAGACCCCACTTCGCTTAGAAATCCTCGTGGGAGTCACGCGCGATGCGAATTACGACAAAATTATAGCCTCGCTACGCGACGACCTAAAGGCGTCGCTTCGCGATTTTGCTGTAAACCACTAATGGACCATTTGCGCTGTCTATACTCTCTGGCATGATTGTATTTTTGGCGGTGACGGCCGCCCATAGTTTATGTTAGTATGGTCCGTGGCCGCATTCTTCCAACATTACTTTCTTCCTAGTTATGAACTCTTTTCTGCGACCAAACGCAGTGACAGCAGGGAAAATTATTATTTGTAGTTTCTTTTGTATCATTCACGTGGAACGTTTTAGGAACCTTGTTATATACAGTAAAAGGATCCTAACTTTGGTTTTTTATTTTTACTGAAAATTATTTCTGTTCAGAAGAGGAACATTTCTTGGATGTGTACCACTAACTCGGTGAAAACCAAACTTCCTTGTTCTTTCGACATGGACACCATATCGGTCGTTCTATACATGTTTTTCTGAAGTTTTTAGGATTACAGACACAAGTCTTGAGCCATTTCCTTCTACGCCGGTACATGAAAAAAAGTTCGCGACAGCAGAATATAATGCATCGGATCATGGGAAATCGAAGAAAAGGTTAAGGAAAAAAGAAGGACTTAGGCACAGTGGAGGTCTGCTGTTTTCTGTTCAACTTTCTGCTCATCTTTCTCCCATCTTTTTCCTTTGGAAGAGTAAAAATGCGGAAGAGACAGCAAATAGTTTTTTTGGCAGCAAAGCTTGACCTAAAAATCCGCTGCAGCCCTCATAAGAGGGAGATGAAGCCTCCAGGGTAATAGGCTCCTGGTACATATTATTAGTCAGTTGAGAATCTATCAGTTGTGCGACAACTGATCACAACCGATCGATAGTAAGTACTAGTGATTGATAGTATTCATTACTTTAACCTAGTTATCTTGCGTTGCCAAGATTGCTATACCCCACTCTTTCCCCCGATCTGTCACCCAGTTGTTTCGCAATCTTCAGGTGACGTTCGTGGTTGTCTTTTGCCGCTTTAAAACCTCCCAGATGACAATGGGTGTTGCCAAGATTGCAAAACACCAATCCCTCCCCCAATCTGTAACAGAGTTCTTACGAAATTTTCAGATAACGTTCAAAATAGTCTATGGCTCTTTTAAAATGTACCAGACTGTGATGGGCAATGCTAAGATAGCCATAGGCCGTTCCATCCCCCGACATGTCACCCAGTTCTTTCGTAATTTTCAGGTGACGTTCAGGGCAGTCTATGGCTCTTTTAAAAAAAAATGTTGCTAGGATCAGCATACGCCGTTCCTTCCACCGATATGATACCCAGTTCTTTCGCAATCTTCAGGCGACATTCATAGTAATCTTCTGCTGCTTTAAAATCTTCCAGATGGCAATGGGCGTTGTCAAGATTTCTATACGACACTCCTTTCCACCATCTATCGCCCGGTTCTTTAGCATTTTTTAGTTCACGTTCATGGTAGTCCATGGCTCTTGTAAAATCTCCGATACTGTAATGGAGGTGGCCAAGATCACCATGCCCCGATCCTTTCTCCCGCATGTCACGCAGTTCTGTCCTAATTTTCAGGTCACGTTCATAGTACTCTTTAGCTTCAAAATCTTCTGGACTGTAGTAGACGTTGCCAAGATCACCATACGTCCTTCCTTTCCCCAATATGTCAGGCAGTCCTTTCTTCAGACGACATTCATGGCAGTCTATGACATTTTTAAGATCTCCCAGACTCTCATGGGCGATGCCAAGATCATCATACGCTGTTCCTTCCCCCAATCTGTCACCGATTTCTTTCGCAATTTTCAGGTGACGTTCATGGTAGCTTACGGCTCCGTAAAAGTCCCGCAGACGATAATAGACGTTGCCAAGATCACCATACGCTGTTCCTTCCCCCAATCTGTCACCCAGTTCTTTCGCAATTTTCAGGTGACGTTCATGGTAGTTTCTGGCTCTTTTAAAGTCTCGCAGACGACAATAGACGTTGCAAAGATCACCATACGCTGTTCCTTCCCCGAATCTGTCACCCAGTTCTTTCGCAATTTTCAGACGACGTTCATGGTAGTCTATTGCACTTTTAAGATCTCCCAGACTGTCATAGGCGATGCCAAGGTTGCCATACGCCGTTCCTTCCCCCAATCTGTCACCCAGTTCTTTCGCAATTTTCAGGTGACGTTCATGGTAGTTTATGGCTCTTTTAAAATCTCCCACACGGTTATAGACATTGCCAAGATCACCGTACGCCCTTCCTTCCCCTGATATGTCACCCAGTTCTTTCGCAATTTTCAGGTGACGTTCATGGTAGATTCTGGCTCTTATAAAGTCATGCAGACGACAATAGACGTTGCCAAGATCACCATACGCTGTTCCTTCCCCGAATCTGTCACCCAGTTCTTTCACAATTTTCAGACGACGTTCATGGTAGTCTATTGCACTTTTAAGATCTCCCAGACTGTCATAGGCGATGCCAAGGTTGCCATACGCCGTTCCTTCCCCCAATCTGTCACCCAGTTCTTTCGCAATTTTCAGGTGACGTTCATGGTAGTTTATGGCTCTTTTAAAATCTCCCAGACGGTAATAGACGTTGCCAAGATCACCGTACGCCCTTCCTTCCCCGAATCTGTCACCCATTTCTTTTGCAATTTTCAGTTGACGTTCACGGTAGTCTATGACTGCCTTAAAATCTCCCAGACGATAATAGACGTTGCTAAGATCACCATACGCTATTCCTTGCTCCAATATGTCACCCAGTTCTTTTGCAATTTTCAGGTGACGTTTATGGTAGTCTCTGGCACTTTTAAGATCTCCCAGACTCTCATGGGCGATGCCAAGATCACCACACTCTGTTCCTTCCCCCAATCTGTCACCCAGTTCTTTCGCAATTTTCAGGTGACGTTCACGGTAGTCTATAGCACTTTTAAGGTCTCCCAGACTGTCATAGGCGATGCCAAGGTTGCCATACGCCGTTCCTTCCCCCAATCTGTCTCCCAGTTCTTTCGCAATTTTCAGGTGACGTTCATGGTAGTTTATGGCTCTTTTAAAATCTCCCAGACGGTAATAGACGTTGCCAAGGTCACCGCACGCCCTTCCTTCCCCTGATATGTCACCCATTTCTTTCGCAATTTTCAGGTGACGTTCACGGCAGCCTATGGTTGCCTTAAAATCTCCCAGACGATAACAGACGTTGCTAAGATCACCATACGCTGTTCCTTCCCCCAATCTGTCACCCAGTTCTTTCGCAATTTTCAGGGGACGTTCATCGTAGTCTATGGCTGCTTTACGATCTCCCAGACAGCGATGGGCGGAGCCAAGATTGCCAAACGCTATTCCTTCAACCGATCTGTCACCCAGCTCTTCAGCAGTTTTACTGTTACGTTTAAGGTAGTCTGTGGCTGTTATAAAATCTCCCGTACTGTGTTGGGCATTGGCAAGGTTACTATACGTCTTTCCTTTTCCTAATCTGTTAACGAAGTTTCTAGTTTTACTAGAGGTGCCAATGTCTCTTTGGGAGTAAGTTGCCTTCGTACCAGATAGCTGAGAAACAAATTACGTACAGTATATGTTAATAAGGAAAAATGTCTAGCCCGATAACGGAGCTCACAGTGGCAGATACCGAGATCTCTTTAACTGTGTTAACCTGGCATACGAAAACATCGACATTTTAAGAAAGAAAAAAGTGACGAGGCAAGAGATCGGAAACTAAGCCAGCCAGGTTGACCCGGGTTTATACACAAATACGAAAGCTATCATGTGGGCGTGAATTCTGTTTCCTTGTGTTGAGCCAAGCCCAAAGCAAGTTTGGTCTTCGGACAAGAAAATTCATAGTCAAGTAATTCAGGGCCTGTGTCATGGGTTAGGAATAATAGACCTCTTTAGCTTGTATGTTTTGCATTCCCAATAGAGGTCCCAAGGGAACTTGACCTCTTGTGTTTTCATATAATATGCATGTACATACGCACTTTAATAATCCGAAATTTGAAAGAAACAGTTCTCTAGAGTATTGTCACATGACCTGTATTGGGATTCGGCACATAGCTATACCATATCAGTTTGAATAATATAATCATTCTTCAATACCACTTTTAGTATAAACCTTGTCACATGATATCTCGCACGCTCTTGTAAGGATTCCTTGTAAGGCTGCGTGCAAACAGACGCAACAACTCACAACATTGTTGGGAGTTTTTGCGAGCGTGTTGGCACTGGTGTGCAAACCGATGCAACAACTTCCAACAATGTTGGGACCTGCAGTGCATCGAGGAAAGGATACAGCCCATAACTCTTTGTAAACCACACGTAATGAGCGTGCGCGGTCCCAACAGTGTTGGAAGAGCTGTGCAAACGGATCCAACATTGTCGCGCTATGCTTCGGCAATCATAGAACAAAAGAAGCGTTGTTAGTTGTTGGCTGAAAAGTTTGACCGGTTTCAAACTTTGCGCAACAACACGCAAGAACATGCAACAGGGTGTGCAAACGGACGCAACATGTAACATCCAACAATGTTGGGAGTTGTTGGGCAACAATGTTGCGTCCGTTTGCACGCAGCCTAATTTCGAAAAGACTCAAGTTCCACTATAGGATGACCGAACAGATGCAAATTTTATAGCGCCACTAAGAGTGCATTTCTAGAGACTTGATATCCTAAAAAGTGTTTTCAATGTATTTGGGAGGAAACCGTCGTTAGGTGCCCCTGACGAAGCACATGCAATAAGGTTTGAATAAGTGATATAATAAGTCTTTGCTTCTTTACCTTCACTTCGGGGTCCCCTTGCAGTTCCCCTTGTTCTTTCACAGCTCTGTTGCGTAATTCGAACAAGTTCTGGTTATTTGGGTCGATCTTGTAACGAAGACACGACAAAAAATTTACCTTTGAAGCTGTTAAGAAAGAAGTCTTCATCTTTCTTTCAGTTATTTTTAATGAAACGTAACATCTCTAAGACAGGTTAACCATATCCAAACTGTGGCTGACGGCTCATTAGTACTTTAGGTGATTTAGGTTGTTTTTTAAATTATTTTTTTCGTTTTACGAGTGCAATTTGTCTTAGTTTATATCTCAACCCTCCTTTCATCATAATCAAGCGTCATTTAAAGCACTTTAGCCTTGAGGGAGGACGAGGGGAGGGGTGGCTTTTGATGTACGAAACAGTAATGACTTGGAAAGGGATTGTTGCTACGAGTGTGAAACATAAGAAACATTGGGGGAAAAAACAGACATAATTTTTCATATGATACGAAAGCCGAATTCAATAATTGTTTTATTATTCATTCAAAACAATTCCTAGTTTAAAAACAAGGTAAAAAAATGCTTACCTCCGTCGAGGTAAAGTTCATTTCGATTATGCACGTTTAGCGCGAAATTTAGAAGATAAATTCCAGATATACTCCAAATAGCAGATGTCGTCGGTCGAGTCGTCTTCTTGCTGTTCTTGCTATGTGTTTAGACAATAGTTCGTCGTGAAACGAGTGAAATGTTCCGCCACTTTGTACTTAGAACCAAAAGTATTCAAACTCGTCCTGAGGTCTTCTCGGTTAACGTTCAATAATCTGTCAATTTTGCTACACGATTGACGTCATCAGCTTAATCTCGCAAATTTCTTCCAAATTTGGCCGGTAGTAGCTGGTTATGTTGAATTATGCGTGGGGTTTTAGCCAATCAGAAACCGCGAGATATTTTTAATTAATAATAAAATAATTTATACCATCGAATCGATGGTTTATTGCTCGCATCTTCCAAATATGGTAAGCGCCAGTTGATTAGAAAAGAATTAGCAAGGGGCTTTAAGCCAATCAGAAACCCAGAAATATATTAACGAATAATAGAAATAATTATGCAACAGCTCCGAGGGTTTTATCCACCTCCTCCTGCGATATTGGAGGATAACACCTTCCCTGCAATTAAGACGGATCAAAAAATTTAATTTTCCCCAACAGTCTCAGTTTTGTCAAGTCCCAACCACTGCATCATTTTCGAAACTGCAAGTCCTCTCTATACCAACTTTTAAACGGGATCATTTGCAGCGCTGTACAGTTTTGTGGTTTTGTGCAGCAAGCAACGGAATTTTGTGTCAAGACCTCAACATGGGCCTACACAAGATACATTTTCGACGTTAAATGAATGTGTAAGGGAATCACTGTTTTTTAAATACCAGTTCCACTAAAGGATACATCAAATTCCTCATCACACCACGCACTGCCTTCGTTAAACGTTTTCCATTGAATGCAGGTACTTGACGCTGCAAAAGCATAAAGCACAAACGTCAGCTGATAAACGTTATTATAAATGGGCTATAAGGGCGTGATAATTGATAATATTATAGGCGGAGTTTTAAGTTATTCAACAGTTTTGGAGGCTGATAACTTACTTATAGCTTCAACTGGAATAAAATTTACAATCCAAAAGGGCAGCTTTGATGAATTTTTAACTGTTCATGTCCACATAGCTTTATATTTTAAAAGGCTTTTTTCCTTTGACAAGAATCGCACGTTTACCTTAGTCTTATGGCTAACAGTTGCTAATGATTTTATACAGTAATGTTTTAATGCAAGGTAAATAGTTTTTTGTCAGACACGGAATCTTGATATTTTTTATGTTACTGTAACACTCTTATCTTCCTCCTCACTCTGCTTATTGATCAGTAAAGAGTAATCATAAAATGGAATTACCTTTTACAGCTATTACGTTCCCTGTCGTATCATGGAATAAAGAGTCAAAAAACAAAATACTCTCCACCTTTGCCTTTATGTAGTACCTGACTGCTCCTGCATTATTTTTACTTTTTCGGTTGATGAATTGTTTCTACATCGCTGCCAGTTCCAGCTCTCGATCCTAAGCTGACAATCTTCATCCTTGAACCACGATTCAGGAGGGAAAACGTCTTTTCCGTCTGCAACCTTAGAAATTACAATTACAACAAGATATTTGTTCCTCGTGAATTTTCAAGTTTTCAAACCACAATAAATTTTCCCCCTTTCGCATTTAGTACTCAATTTTTTAATGACTCAGCGGTTCTTTTTCCTATATAAAACAGCGTTTTAAGAGACAAATAACGGATAATATAATGGGATGGCAAAGCCCTCTCGTCTCAGCAACACGTTTTGATTTATTGAGGGGAATACATGGCCAAAATTTCATCATTGGACGGAATTGATCTAAGAGTTGGTGTCCTTGCTAATTAAATCATACTCTTCCCAATTCTGGAAATTACATGGGTTAGCTGTTAGTTACTCAGGCTTGGCCAACTCTTTTAAAACCCTGTCGGCTGCAAATGAACAAACGAGACTGCTCCAGTTTACTTCGTTAAACTAATACATTACAGAAGTTTTGAAAAACTCACGTAAACAAAAAGCGTCTTTCTTGACGGGCCATACAAGCAAGCCAGCATCCAAATATCCAAAACTGTAGAATGACAAAGATTCACTGGGTGATTGAGTAGCCTTCTTCTCAGTGTTGCATCTTCATTTTGTATGGATATATCGTCATCAGGGCAAAGCGACTCCATATCTAAGAAGAAGAATGGTGTTATTAGGATTCAACAGTTGTTTCTATACTATGTAGAGTATGCCAACTACAGCTAACCCAATTAAATACTCCATAATAGTAGACATTTCCCCTTAAAATTTGACATTAATAGGCTAAAAAATGAGTCCTGATTTCCTACTCCAAGACCGTTAAAGGGGCTATGTGACGAGGATATTGCTGTTTTAGGATTTCTGTCCTAAATTCATTATCCGTCACAACAGAAGAGAGAAAACATTCAATACCTGAGTAAAGTCTTAAATAACAAAACTGGACCATTACTTTTGGAGTTACAATGATGCAAAGACAAAAAGTGTAACATAGCCCGTTCAACAACTGTGTGTTTCTGGCAGCTTGCATTCAACACATAGCTGATTTCCATTATCTTGGTTCAAGACTGAACGGAAAATAATTTATTACTGGTGAAAATCATCAGTTAGGAGTTCGCTAGAACCGTTCATTTTCCATCACCTTGATCACCATTGCTTTGCATTACCACAGCTGACTGGGTCAATCTACTTGTACCACCTTCAGTCGGGTCAAGCAGCATCCTTTGGAGGATCACTGAAAGCCACTGCTGAGTCTTTTCTGCTGGATACTGGCTGAACTGTATTTGGGTTATCCACCTCTCGTGCATTGTGCTTAGATGACGTGGTATATCCTCGGTAAGTATACTCAGAAGGTTTATCCAGTCTTGTAAATCATGCTCATTAATTTGAAAATCATCGTTAACTTTCAAAATCTGCTGGTTTTTGTCGCGTTTTCCTTTGCTATATATTTCCTTCAGGGATATCAGGCCACCACTCAAGGCTGTGACGGGTCTGTATCTGACTTTTAAAGTTCGATCATTGGAAATACTCTCTTTCAGCACAGTATTTGAACAATCATGCGTCTCTTTCTCATTTCCTACATGAAGAAAAACGAACAATCAAATAAATGCTATTCGGTGTGCAAGTTCTCAAGAGTAGCTCTCGTTCGCACTCTCTTTTCGCCCATACGAACACCACGGACAGAATACCTGTTCACACTGCGATGAAGAGTGGCAGAAACCTATCCGATTGGTCACTATCCACTTTCAAGATCGGCGCGGCCGTTCGGCGGCAGGTTCGCGCCGTTATAGAAATCGCGACGAAATCATCGTTCTTATGTATTGCTGAACAGAAACCCTATCCAGTATTTTTTTCCTGTCGCCACAAGAGCTATCTGGTATAGTGTCAATACAGCCTAGTAATTCTCAGGCTTGGGTCTTTCAACTTGATGATAGAGCGTTTTCACATGACGTCACGGCGGCTATATCGGTGTTCCAAAACAATGAAACGGCGGCCATGTTGGTGTACCCAGAAAATCCTCTGGGAGTTGAACTCTTTTCGCATGCAAATGCTTTCTTTTGTCCTAATAAATTAGCATAGATGCTGGCAACGTGAGTGAAAACGCTTTATAGCTTTGGTACATACTAGTATCCTGTTTTATATCATTCAAGTTAGATTTACTTAACGCTATGATCATGGCCTATTGTAAACAGTGTCCTTCTTCTGTAAGTAAAAAACAAAACATGTCATGCCCACGAACTCTTCCTGACGGGTCCTAAGCGACAAGCCCTGAGAATCACCTCATCATCATCGACGCAATTTTTTTCAAGTTAACAGCAAACGCAGCCAACTGAATAAAATGTCATGCCTTTTTCATCCAACGGTGCCCATGGTAAATGATTCAATGGCCGATAAACAAATTCACGTTCATATTTCTCAGCCTTATTTCCCTCCATTTGAATTTCATCTTCTTTGACAGAGACTATGATGCATAGCATAAGAAAAAAGAATAACTATTATACTGTATATAAATCTGTCTGGATTTGCAAAAAGGTACTCCAGGATTTTTTAGCAACAGTCTTATTTAAGGCTTGTTCAGTACTTGACCACCTTTTTTTCTCATGATGTTTTCAGTACAAAAATACGCCTAACAAGCTGTGGTAGATATGCAAACAACATGTGTTTAAATACTGTTCACATCTTTCCCTCCCCCCACCCTCTCCCCTACCTATCAAATCCCATAATTCTCTCCGTATCATAATTTTAATTTTCTAGATTTCTTCTCGGCCACCTGCAGCAAAGTTATCCGGAAGGCATCATTAGGCCTTATGACGGAACAAGTCTCACGATTGGCAAAGTCTGCCGTCGTCCAATATATTAACGTATTTCGTCTCATTTTGGCTAAACGAGTGAAACACTGATCTCGGGCTGGAGAAGGAAGGTATTATATTGCGAGCTTCGTTGTGGGCGGTGTACAAGCATAAATTCGTAAGTGTTTAGTTGAAGTGATTATCGATTTTGTCTCAGACAACCGATTCTGGGATCAAGAAAGGTGGATTCTAGGTCTATTTTAGTCGGGCATCTCACTATGAGCCTCATAGTTTGAGAGACTGAAAGGTCACAATTTCTGTGTTTTTACATATTGTTCGTTTCATTACAAATCTGTCACTTTTGCCAACAGCAGCTTTTTCTGTTTCCGTTCTTTTTAAGCCCTAACTAGCGACTTACAAGACTCTCAAGGGTCAAATTGTTAAAACGCACTTGAAATTTCTGTAGGTACCTTTTTATAAATTCAGACAGAAATGCGGTCGTGTATTTCATAGGCTGTCTTATATGTCGCCTTATCTTAGCTTAACCAGATTCGGAAATCCGGGAATTTTTTGCTTGTGGAATTCAGAATCCTTGAGCTCTGGTATCCCTAACCGAGCTCAAGGAATCTGGAATCCTGCTAACGATTGGAACCCGGAATACAAGTTCCATTGACAAGGAATCCCAGACTAACTTGGGGCAACAAATGAATAATTTTAGTAGATGTTTTCTTATATTACCTTTACTAAACATTTCTGAAAGGTGGCCTTCAGAATCGGACGATGGCTCCGCCGCATCACATGATAATGACTCGACATCCCCAAGGTAGCTGCTGTCGCTGTCGTTACGAACATCAGGTTGAGGACTTTCGTCTTCACTGGCATCACCTTTGCAAACAGGTAACGTAATATACCATACAAAGTTGGTAAGCGAATTGAGCTTTTCATTACTCGGCTTAATGTTTCATTATGTTGAATCTCCACATTAGCCTGCTTTGAAACGTTTGCAACTGATCTGTCTCTTTAAAGAGAGGAAAGCTAAATCTTATGTAAATATTTGAGGGTTATAAAAAGCTCAGCAATAAGCAATTTTGGCGGTTAATCATATAAAATTAAACTTTACATGGCTGAACTTACTAGATTCATCTTGGGGGGAATTAATAGCCGCCAGGAATTCTGGCCAATCAAGTACTCTCTTGGGATCCTCTGGAGTCGGATCTTTAGAAAATCTGTGGGGTCGAAAAATATGGTCTTGAAGGACAATATGTTTTGTAGAAAAACTGATAATCATAAAAGATAGACATTTATTGGTAATCAATTATCGCAGATACCATCTTTACCTGTATGCATAGGGGCGCGCAACGTCAAGCTAAATATATGATAAATGCTTTAAAGGAAACATATTAGAAGTACACTATATTTTTTTATTATTAATTTCTGTGTTTGCCCACCCTTCCTAGCATTTTCTAGCTTTCTATACTTTTTCAAATTAAATCTCGCCTCCATCCCCATCTACCCATCGCTGACAAGAAGCCCAGCTGCTTGATAATAACAATAACTCGACACTACAACCAAATTATCGAGCTAAATGAGCAGTTATAGTCTTTAAAAATTTACATTGCTATCACCATCATATATACACCCACATTCTCCGCGTCGAATTAGTCCTTCTGTTGTACCTCCCCACCACAGAGCAAAGCAACCATCTCGGTTGTCAACTCCAGTTTCAGGTCAAATATAAGTATCTGAGTCACGTTTCCGCTGAGAAGTGCATGTTTAAAAAAGAAATTATCTTTTTTCGTGGTAGGTGCACACGATAATTTTAAGTATAATATTCCACTGCAAAACTTTGATACAAAAAGCTGCTAAGGAAAGAAAGAATATTAGGAAGGGAAACATTTTGTGACGAAAAAAGTTTTCTTTCTTTTTTTAAGTAAACCTTGCAGTGGTCTTTAACGAAGCTGTTGTCGCCATGCAGCACTCTTAACACCTCGAAAATAGTTGAGCGCGACGTCACAAGAACGGCTACATTGGAAACCATTGAAAGGTATTCGTTACGCAGTGGAAACTCTCCCTTGGGAAACCTCTATTTAAGGGATACCTCTATTCAGGGCACACCAGATTTGGTCCCAACGACCACTATTGTCTTTAGGGAGGGGACACTTTTTCTGGGCCCCGAAATCAGGGTTTAACCTCCAGCCAGGGGACATCTTGGCACTCAAAAAGTGGCTGACCACAAAGACGGTTGATATCTTGAGGTGTACACTTATCACAATTACATGTATGGAAGCTTTCACAAACTTATCCCACTTAAATTAATGTAATGCACGTCTGTGAATTCAACATATAATGTCGCAGAAAACCTATGATAATTTTTTTTATGTTGTGTTATTAACAAACCCCATCCCAACCTCTTTTCAGGGGACACTTTCGTCGGTCTCAAGAGTGTCCTCTGAATAAGGGTTCCATTGTATAATTTGTTTCACCACAACAAAGAGAGGGGAGAAGCGTTGCGTGACAACAATAAACAGCTGTGTGTGTGACTAACCTTGCGTTAATCTCTTCTAGATAAAGGGCTGTGTTCTCATGACCATGATTCCTTGCTATAACCTCCGGTAGTGGGACACTGTCCTTGTATTCGTGGAAAATTACTCTTCCGGCCGATGAGTTCAATATCACCTTAATGAAAAGTTGTGCACCACATTCCGCTGCTTTATAAAGTAAGGTCAGCAATACCTGAACTGTTTCTGTGGAACCTTTGAGTAAAAAGATAGAATTATTTTATGACAAAGGGATTTTTTTTGTAAATAACACATATGAGGTGTCACAGCAAGAGTTTTCGATTGTCCACTCTCTTATTTGGAAGAGTATTCGTCGAGTTTGTGCAGATGCCATGCAGGTTAATTTAAGAGTTGGAGTTGTTTGTGCACGTAAGATAACAATAACAACAACAATAACAATAACAATACTTTGGTCGAGAAACTAAAACTTACCAAAACGTCCATAATTCTGTGTTTCACCACTACTGTTTGTACCGTGACCTCCGCAACATTTAGCCAGCAGACTTAAAACAAGTCCCATTTTGGTTGGATCCTGATTTACCTCTTTAGCAACCCTCTCGAGGATTTCTTTAAACTCAGGTTCTCGTTTTTTTGTGTAATTCAGCTCCGTTTTCCCCAGCCATTCATCAGACTGTGAGAAGATTGTAACGGGTTGCAGACCCGGCTTATCTGAGGCTAAAATAGAATTTGTTTAGTCTGACTCTGGTTATTAAAATTCTGGCCACCATTGACTATAACCGTTTGAGATAAGTGTCTTGAACACCGCTAGGACAAGCAATGTTAACAGTTTCCCGGTCGATGGAATAGAACAGAATAAATGTGTTCGTAGCATGTTCTTTGCTTATAGCAGGGACAATGCCATGCCATACTTCGATCTTTTAGAAATGTTTACACTTAAAAACATTTACAAATTCAAAGTAGCCCTTTTCACACTTAAAATTACTAACAACGCAACAAGCGTCCCTACGATATTCAGTGGAACCCTTACCCTAGCCTTCGAGGTTCATAGTTACAACACCAGATTTGTATCGAACCTTAATTTTAATCGGCCAAGGATGACAAATAATTATGGTGGTACCACGTTTGCTTTTGCGGGTTCTAAGAAGACTTTATGCATTCTTAATTTTCCTTTCTCAGTTATACGTTACTTAAATCAGGTCTACGCTCGTTTAGCAGAGACCAACTCGAAAGCCTCAGCTCCTTTGGTCACTTCGCGCATTTCACCTTCCATGTTTTATGTAATTTTTTGTTGTTTTTTCTTCCTTACCTTTATAATGTATTGTAATTTTTGTAGTAATCTCTTGAAACAGTGCAAAAAATAAAAAAAATCTGATGGTGCTGCGCTATGTCATACACAAGGCGCCTTTTTCCAGGAGACACTAAGAAGTTGGCTGCTTTGGACACCGAATAAGAGGTGACTGAATCATTTCAAAGAATGAAGAATTTCAAAGCAAAAGTTGGCAAACTATACTTATAATTAAGATCTAACTTTCAAATCTCCCTGACAGTAGTGTTTTCCTTTGCTTTCTCTTAATCCATTTTTATTTACGTTGTGGAACTTGCTGATGAAATATAGTGTTTATCATATCATGTGAGTCATTAAGGCCAAAAAATTGCAGCGTTGACAAGAGAATAGATTCCCGTTCCTACAAAAGGGCAAGTGCATGGGGGTCATGGGTGCGAATTTCAACAGAGACTCTGATAGTTTGTTTGACCACACTTGTGATACGGTTGGTGAACAGTAAGAAAAGATATTAGCTAAAATTTCTTACCATCATCATACCACTACATGAGAAATTTCTGCAATTTGATTGGCTTAGGGCAGTGGTATTTCAGCTTAATTTGAAATACCTACATGTGAAAATTACAAAGCTTTTGCGGGTAGTAGTATAAACAAATAATAGCATGATTTGTACGTGATATTTGGCACATATACCACTCATGATATTTCAAAATTGTCTCAAACGTGAAATTACGTTTAACAATTTGGAAATATCACTCGTGGTATTTATGCTAAATGTCACTACAAATCATACTATTACCTGTACAAACAACACTCTAAAACATTTGTAATGTACGTGCAAGTCTTCAATGGCTAGTTCTTTTTCTGAGGTTGTGAACTAATCCGTTGAACAGAGTTCAACTACCACGAGAAATTTCAAACCCTTATAATTGTACCCCTCTGATAAATCATCGTATCCACAACATATACATTTTCTTGTATGATACATCAAGAATTAATTCGAGTATCCAGAATAAGTGGCAATATGTATTACAATACATACGTGGAATATGATATCCAACCAAGTATTTGCCTTCCTTATTTAAATTAATAGTGCCTAAATTTCCAACTGCTGCATGTCCCGAATCAACCTCAGGTAACAGCTCAGGCGTAAATTCAAACCGACAAAAATATCCACCCTAAACACAAAATAAAATACGACAGTTTTAAAATTACAAAAGGAACACTCCATTAAATAGTATTACTGTTGGACGATTGGGTAGGTTTATTCTGGAAAGGATCAATAATTGCCTCTGATTGTAGAATGTATGTAATTTAAGCTAACCAAACATTTACTTGTTTTATTCAGAGGTGAAAATACCCCGGGTTGCAAAAGTTTTATTTCTGTTTGGAGGGCGAGAAGACCTCTGGCATCCGTGGTAAGGTAAAAATAAAATTGTTGTAGTAAATAAAAATTGACAATAGAAAATCTTTAAACATACCGACAAATCTACTTCGCCAGGAAACATGCTGACTTCTCTTTGAATATCTGTAAGAGGAATCAATTGGTCTATGGCTGAGCTATCTGCATTAAGCAGGAAAAGTTAACACCTTGTCAGTGGACTGTGGTCCATGTTGTAAAATCATGTTAAAATGAGTTTAAAAAATTTAGGTCCGTTGAAATGGATACGACACCCTTGATGCTGGACTAACTGCACTTACATCTGCCCATCTGGGCTTAAATAATGTACCCTTTTAGTAGACCAAAAATTCTATCAATCGTTAAACAGATCTTTTAGTCGGATGGGGATAAGGCAAAGAGAAAGGAGCGAACCCGGCTGGCTACAGGAATTCAATGTGTATAAAACGCTTTGGATTAGCTTTTTGAAACTTATGATCGACACCATATAAAGTGAATAGAAACGAAATTAACTTTCAACTATGGTTTCATTTAACAAATGTGTACGGAAATTCTGTCGTTCACGATTAGTTAGTCAATATACTTAGTTTGACACAGGTAGAGCGAAAACATGGAAAAAGACTGAAGAATAACATCCAAAACGTCGGGAAACGAAGCACACAAAACTCGAAAGGGGACCTTTTTGGACTATCCAAGCATTACTAGAGTTCGACTTTACAGTCTCGAGCGACTTATCTCGACTCCAAGGGGAGGTACGCCCACCCGCCCGTACAGAATTTGGGGGAAGGTGAGGGGAAACTAAGTAAGGGAGGAGAGAGAAACTAGCGTTTGTCTTGGGGTAACCAAGAGATAACCAATGAAGTTATCCCAGTGAAAATTTAGATTGAAGTTTCTTGTGTTTGACTTACGGCACATTTTTTTACTGTGATCGAACATAATTTTAAGAATTTCAGCTCGATAGAAGATTTTTCTTGTTTTGGTGTGTTCGCGGGATTTGTTTTGAATCACCCAATCCCTCCTTCAAATGGTATTTTAAAAGGACCTCCTACAGTGAAGTATGTATCTGCGGATTTTTTTTCATGGCTTAAAATTTGTAATTGCTTTTTAATATATTGATTTAGCCAGGGCCAAAAGCGAAGCTCCTATTGACTAGAATTTCTAATTTAAATCAAACAATAAACTTGTATTCCACAAATCAGTAAACTTTAGAGCACATTCATGTGACTTTTGAGGCGGTCACATTTAAGAGCCATAATGGCTCTTGATCACAGTAGATTAGGGCAGGAAAACAAATTCTTGGAAAACAAATCAGGCCAAATTTTTTGCGTTCGACATTAGTTTACTTTACAAAATCTTGCCAACAAGTCTGGGGACGTGTAAACCAACCTTTTATACTTTTTATACATCATATCTGAGGTGAAACAGTACTATGAGGCGCTGTTTTTATCATACACACCTCGGGAAGAATGCAGTATTTCACAATTTTGCAATACAAATTGCACCAATTATTCATTACGATCGAAGCACGCGTGGGCTTTTAGCGAAACCGTTAAAAAAAATTTCCAAAGACACCTATACGGCTAGCCGGTTCTCACTTTTGACAAGCGCCAAAGTCGACTGTTTAAATTAAGATTAATGGAGTTATACGCTTCCTCATAATAAGGAATTTATTATGTTTATTTTTTATTTAATGGTTTTTTAACGATGTGTAATCCTCAAAAGCGTTTGATACGTGCGGCATTTTGACTACTCCTGCAAGCGATGTTTTTGAGCGACTGAAAACAAACGGCACAGCGATTAAAATTGCAAAAGAGACTACTAACAATCAATAAAAGGAAAATAATTTGGCGAAACATATACAGAGACAACAATTTTCACTCACGAAGACAAGTATTAAAGTGTCTATTAAAATCCTTGTTAATCTTTTAAGCCGACTTCCCGGTGTTTGCTTTTTTCAAAGATGACCTCGAGGCAAGAAAGTCGCTCAAAGCTTTCTTTTAACCGCGAGAATTATAACTAAATATTCTTTGGAACGTTTTCTTTCTATTTGCGGTGAAAAAATGTCTAAAGGCCTTTTAAAGTTCTATCGGTCAGATCATTGTCTCAAATCTTACAAACGTGCATAAAACAAATAGCCGCATAAACTGCGCTCGACTTCATTAGTCAGGCTTACCATTCGAGATGCACTGACAACTATCAAGTAAGGCCTGAATCGCTTCAGACTTTTCAACCGTCTTACGCATCAAAAGGTGAAAAACGAAAACGATGCCATCCGAAATCGGATTTCCGACTTTGCGAAAGTGACGTATTTCTCAACCAAAAACCCAATAAACAAACTAGTCATGAATAACAGAAGACTCTTGATAGCAGCTAAATTTCACTTTGTACATTCAGTGGAAAACGACAGTTAAAAGCATCACAAGTTGACACAAAACTCTGTCAGCTTCAGCTGTCAAAGTAAACAAGATTTAAGATGCTGCATAAATTTTCCGCATGAACTCACCTGTCAAATTTTGACCAATCAGAATATAAGAATTGGACGTAGAGCGTGACCAACGCGTGACCTTGGTGAAAAAAGTCAAAAGCAACTGGCATGTCTTACCGCCTGTAAAAACTGGTTGAATCTTAGCTTCCGAGGTCAGTTTGAAATCAAAGTTTTAATTGTGCGGCACATATAAAACACAACATATTTCATATGAATTAAAAAAAATTAAACTTGAGCCGGCGATGATTTGAAAACTAGTAACTTGTCAGCGGATAACTTCAAAAAGATACTCGACCTCGATGAGTCGACGCCTGAGCCCGCGATACGGTCAGGTGATACTGCTCAGCGGATACCCGGGTTTGACAGCTGTCAATTGATCACAATAATGTGTGCAATATCAGTCTTCCTGTGTTCCCAAACTAGCTAGAAAGCGTGAGATTGAACATTGGTTGCCCTGTGGTGTGGACGGACTGGCGGGCGGTGTACGGTCACGTGATTACCAAATTTTCTGGGATGGGTAGATTTACTTACTCATGGTTCTCTGCAGGTGCGCTTCACGCGCCAGAGCTCCGCTATCGAAGTGTATTGGCATACTTGACTTTCCAAGAACAGAACGTATATTTATAATTCTTTAATCAAGCCATTAATAGAGGACCCCGCTGCGCGGGAAACGCGCACAGCGGAGCACCATGGGTGAGAAAATGAAGTAGTTTACCCATCCGAAAAAAATTGGTAATCACGTGACCGTACGCCTACCGCCCAATCGTCCGTCCGCAACACAGGCATACCAATGTAAAATAACTCAATCAACAGGTATGGCAACCCAAACGCAACTCGAGGTTATTTCGGCGGGAAATCGCATAGCCACCGGCGTCTTGTAAAGCAGAGACAACTAAAGAGTCAATAAAAACGAAAACGGAAAGCGTAAATTGTTTCTGTATTCGTATTGCCTAAAGTATTAAGCTTAGATTAATTGTCACGTCCACAAATTTGGAATATAGAGCAAGAGAAAGACAGAGAAAAAGAGAAAGTGGGCGGCAGGCCAGCGAAGCTCTACGTTAAAAAGGGCGACAGAAATCTAGAGCGAGAGATGAAAAAAACAAAGGAGACAATTTTTGTTGGAAGAACAACATGAAAATTGCCCACTCCAGAAAATACCAAAACATACCATAATGCTCTTTGTCACCCCAAAATTTTGCATCAGCATTGTTTTCAGTTTCTCTTGGGGTCATTTTAACTCCCAAGAAAAACTGAAGACAAAGCTTATGCAAAAGTTTGGAGTGACAAGCAAAGAGCATTATGGTATGTTATAGTATTTTCTGGAGTGGGCAATTTCGTAGCGGCGGTGACAAAATGAGAAATGCTAGCGGCACCAATGCAAGGTAAAAATGAGCGGCAGTGAAAAAAAGTGAACAAGAACACGTACGACATATCCTCCATAAAACGTGTAACTAAGACGTTTCTGAAGGTTCACGTTGTAGTCGTACAAAGCCACGGCAAAGAAATGTGCAAAAAAAAGTGTGCTGCACGTGCAATGTTGGTTTTTTGCTAATTAGACCTATTGCTGTTTTACACCGTTCTCCGCGTTGACTTCGCCACTTAGCATTACACGATTTTATATTTTGTTCGAACAAACTATAAATGTTATCGAGAGCTTCGCTTTTAGCCCTGGCTAAATCTATATATTATTATATTGTAGCGTAGCTTGGATAAGCTGTTGCAGCTAAGACAATTTTGTAAGATTTTCGTGTTGCAGAAACGCTGTGCGCGTATTATTCTAGACGCCCAAAAATATCATAGTAGCGTACATGTAGATCTGTTCAATACCTTAGGATGGGTGCCATATTACGTTGAGTCTGATATCAAAAGAAGCTTGATAGCTTACAAAAGAATTAGTGGTGCTTGCTCTGATTACATAAATGACCTATTAGAACTAAACAGCAGCCAGCATGGTAGAAATACGCGAAGTGCCAATCTTAACATAATATTGCCTAGAGGATACAACAGAGCGAAAGAGGGGGGCGCACATTCTCTGTACAACTTCTTAACGTTGGAATCACCTTCCGCTTAAGATCCGTTACTCTTGTCCTAAAACATCTGCATGGTGATCGCGCGGCAGCCATTGTGTTGAAAATGGATATCTGTCACTAAGGTTTCCAAATATGGTAAAAGTGAATATTCACGAGCATTGAACGCAAGTTACACGTTTCGACCCCTTATGAGTTTCTGGTATTACCCTTTATAAATAAGGTCTGATTGATTGATTGATTGATTGATTGAAACGTAGGTCTGTAATATGAACAAGTGAAGGGTGAACTGAATCGCGCTTATTGGTTGGTAACGTCTGCGAAGCAGTACCGAGATCCTTGTTCTGGGCCACCTAAACGCTCAATCTGATTGGCAAATAGACAATGACTTTTTGCCAGGCCAATCACGGCTAATACAGTAACTCATATCCTGGTACACAAGTAAGGGCTCAGAACAAGGATTTTGGCACTGTTTCACGGACGAACATAACCAGAAGTTTAGTCTTGTCTATGGCACAGGCTAAGTGATAACTAAAAGGCGGAAACAAATTGCTAACCTTCAGAGGGATTTAATATAGTATCACCATCCGTTGTTTCTGTTGTTTCTGTAGGGTCTAAACTGTTACCAAGCCCGCTTGATGTGGAGTCATACCCGCTACCAATCCCCGCGCACGAGGGGTCAGAATTGGTACCATACTCATCATGGGCCTATCAATTAAAAAAAAAAAAAAAAAACGTATGTCACGTGTTTTATAATATATGTTGAGCCACCTAGTGGAAATGCTGAATAAAGCCACGATTATTATTATTACTACTACTATTATTGAAAGAAACACCGAGATATGATGAGACAGGCCATCGCGTGATACATAAAGGTTTAACTCACAATTTTTAATCAATTCTCGTGCTTCTTGTGCCTTTGCAAAAAAATCAAGAAGTGGTACACACTAAATCTACTTACTATTGAGAAAATATCATTTTTTCATAGGTTTAATGCAAGCCAATAATTAAACCAACTCGTGACGGTAATCCCTTCTATTTTCTCATACTAAATTATCATATCTCGGTGAGCATTCGGAAGTCAGCCAAGCGTGCTCATTGCACGCGTGCTGAACAAGAATGCTGTATAATGACAGACAAGAAACAATAGACAACTCCCAAAGCACAAACACAGCCAAAACGTTAAAAATCTTCAATGTTTACTCAAGTTTGGGCTTATAGAAGATAATGTCACAGTTTTTCAATGACCGTGAAATTCAGAGTCCGGGTAGTTAGTTAATCAATTGTGGCCCTGAAAAAATTTGAAGGAAAAAAAACTACGAATTTTTAAGAAAACGCTTTTTTCGTGAGAAGGACTCTTAAACGCTGACAAACGTCAACAAAAAGCGAAAACTATAATTTCTATATGTTTGCTTTGCTCGAAATCGCGCGCATTTACAAGGCCCTTAAGCGTTTTGCTGACTTGAAAGGAATCATCTGTTGTAACGATGCCAAAATAAAGGGATGAATCTCATAGTTTATTAGATATACTCGTGTAAAGTTTGCTTATCATTTTCGCATAAATTATGACCTAAATTTGGAAACCACTGAATTTCTCGAATTGGGTCTTTGCGATTTTGGTGAAACTCTGTTCAGCGCAAGGCACTAATGCGCACTATGTGTAACCGAGAGATTTTCACGAAAAAATGCCGGCAACAGCAGATTTCCGACTCAGACCTCAAAGGGGCGTGGCATTATAACCACGTAACATTTACTCCGATCGCCAAAAATGTTATGTTATATTGTAGATTGATCTATATGCTATCCATTCTATGTGTTAGACTTACGATAAAAGTAAAGGTGGGGATACCAGAGAGCTTCAAAGTAGGATGGTACCCCCCAAAAAAAAACTGGGTCGAGTCACCTTAACTCTTTCTAAGCTGACTTGAGTGCTTTTTAAATCGACAGGAATTCACAAATAGTGTTTTGAATGAATAGTTTTTTCTTTTTTTTTTAAAGCGAATTAATTGTAAATAGCATTTCAATAGTTTGCATTGTTGTCAATAAAATTTTTTCCTGCATTATTATTATCATTATCATTATTATTACTATTATTATTATTATTATTATCAGATCAGTATTGTGAGGAGAAGGTTCGTGCGTGGAAAGAGGAAATCGAACGTCTCTCTGAAATAGCGAAGAGCCAGCCCCATGCGGCGTATATTGCTTTCACAAAAGGCTACAAGTCGAAGTTCACCTACTTCATGTGCACGATTGAATCGTTTGAAGATTATGTCGATCCAATCCAGGAAGTGATCGAAGATTTACTACTCCCTACTTTGTTCGGTCAATCAGAGCCTCTTCCTAACGAGGTGTGCAGACTTGCTACCTTAGCAACGGGTCAAGGGGGTCTAGGCATTCCTGATCTGAAATCCGAGGTACCGCAGCAGTTTGCTGCCTCGAGACTAATAACCACCGCCCACGTAGATTCTATTACATCACAGAGTTCCAGCAAGGTGCCAGGAGAAAGATCTACGGAGGAGCTAAAGAGGCATCAACAATCACTTAAGAGAGCAAGTGCCAAAGAGAAAATGGATAGCATTGATTCAAGCCTCTCCCCAGGCCTGCTGCGTCTGGTTAATCAATCGAGGGACAAGGGCGGAAGTTCTTGGCTGAATGCGATGCCTCTCGCAGAAAAAGGTTTAGCCCTCAACAAGCAAGAGTTCAGAGACTCGCTACGCTTGCTTTATGACTTACCCTTAGTCGATTTACCAAGTCATTGCATATGTGGGGATAAATTCACGGTTAGTCACGCCCTCTTTTGTAAAAAGGGGGGGTTTGTAGCGCAGAGACATGATGGTGTACGGAACTTGTTAACGACATTCATCGACAAGATCTGCAATAATGTCGAAATCGAACCACGCCTTCAACCCCTGGACAACGATTGATTTCATTTGAGGAGCGCTGTTACAAGTTCTGAGGCAAGGTTGGACATCAAAGCGGGAGGTTTCTGGGCAAGAGGGAGTTACGGCATTTTTTTATGTTAGAGTTACGCACGTCAACTCCAAGTGTTACCAGAGCAAGCCAACATCGGAAGTGTTCAAAGAGCAAGAAGAAGAAGAGAAGAAGCGCAAGTACCAGCAGCGGGTGTTTGATGTAGAAATGGGTTCGTTTACGCCTTTAGTGTTTGGAACCAATGGTGGAATGGGAAACGAGTGTCAGCGGTTCTTAAAGCATCTCGCAGACAAGATAGCTCAGAAAGACACCGAGCCTTATCATGTTGTAATCACTTGGCTCAGGACACAGATCTCGTTTGAACTCTTAAGATCGGTACATGCATGCGTCAGAGGTTCGCGAACGCCGTTTCGTAGCAAGCTAGAGCAATCATTAGACTGTAAAATAATTGTCGCTAGTGCGGATATCTGAAATACGTGTCTATATGCTTTTATACTTAGGGCTTTTTATGGACACTGGTTTAGCCGTCATTAGTATAATTCGATTGCAGGATCTTAATATCTCTGCATAATGGAATTCTTAATTTTATAGAATTTTGAGCTTTTATTATTAATTATATCTATTTCCTCTTCTTTTATGTAAGGTTAAGTTACTTCTATTTTTTAGAATTTGTAAATGAATAGTTTTTTCTCTCTTCACTTATAATATATAGGATTGTTTTTGTTCTCTAATGAAGGACGAGGGGTTTCTTTTGTGACGGATGGAATTGTAGATAGTATTCACAACACTCATAATGATATGCGAGGTTAAAATAATTCAATAATGGGTTCTTTCATGGCTAGTCTAGCGGTCTCACGTGCGATTACGTAATTACCGATAATAAATTCTGGTTTGGCGCGAAAATAAACCATTCTTGCTCAGTTTTTCAGCGGAGCCGCGAAGAGCTGGTCTCTTTTCTTTTGGAAGATACGACCCACGCGATTTTCTTGACGATTTCCTGATGACTGAGGGTCAACCTCCGGAGCCGAACGTTCAGTTACTTGTCGATCCTGTAGAGCCAGTCGTGAATCCACCGGTCGTGAACCCGCTAGTGGTGAATCCGCCGGTTGTGAATCCACCGGATGGCAACCAGAATGTTAATGTCGCTCAGCCTCAGGAACTGGAGGTAGTTCTCTTTTAGTTGTTGTGAATTCTTTCGTGGCATATTTCTCTTGTCTGTCGTATCTTTCAGGTTCTTCACACAGCATGGTGGAGAGAATAACGGATAGCTTTTGGCCCGATCGCGGCCTGCTATCGAAATCTTTTCGGAAGATTGTCGGGCTATTCCGCGTGGCTAGTTAACGAACTAGCGTTCGGCGTCTGGCTTGTGGCTGGAGGAACGCTGTGGATTCGCTTATTTTGTATTTCTTTCGGCCTTTGTGGTCGTTGGATGGTTACAAAACCGTACGAGCGAGGTGGCCGATTTGTTCGGCGGTGGCTAGTTGACGGATTAGCGGTCGGCGTCTGGCTCTTGGCTAGAGGAACGCCGTGGACTCGCTTGTTTGTATTTTCTTCGGCCTTTGTGGTCGTTGGATGGTTACAAACCGTACAGGCGAGGTGGCCGATTTGTTCGGCGGTGGTTGGTTGACGGACCAGCGTTGGGCGTTTAGCTTTTAGCTAGAGGAACGCTGTGGACTCGCTTATTGTACAAGCGACGTGGCCGTTTTGTTCGGCGGTGACATCTAGCTTTTGGCTAGAGAGACGCCGTGAATTCGCTTATTTGTATTTCCTTCAGCCTTTTTGCGGTCGTGGGATGGTTACGAATGGTGACGGCGAGGTGTCATTTGTGTTTTGTCTTTTCCTTCGGCTGATGTGGCCTTTGGATGTTTGTTATGAGTTATGATAATGGGTCATCGTTAATTGTTGAACGTTGCTAGGTCGTCTTACTTGTATTTTCTCCTTTGGCTGTGCCTGCCGAAGGATTTTTATACATGGTAACGCGAGAAGTTACGTGATGTTTTTGTTTTTTCACGAGGCCTGTAATGAGGTTTTTTATGCATAACACTGAGTGCTTCGCACATTGAGGTGGGCGGTGATTAAGAGTCTCTTTGTTCCTTTGCAGAGATTGCGTGAGGAGGTGAGACAGTTAAAGCAGTCAGTGGAGGCAGTAACCAACGCGTCGCCTGAGAAGCTCGTGGAACAGATCTTGGCTTATGCTTCCCGCCCGTTGACAGAGTTTAACAAGTATGAGGTGCTTGAGATGTTGGAGACTCTGCATAACAAGGCCGCTGACCGTAATCATGACAGGAAGAACTACTATCGGCTCGTTCATCAGTCGGCGAGGAAAAAGGTGGAGTTGTCGAAGGACCACTTCAAGGACCTTGTTATGCGCCTATTAGGAGACAAGGACCACGAGAGGGTCCTGGATATCGTTTCTAAAGTAGAAAAGAGGTCAAATCGCAAGAAGCCTCAAGCGAACGACAACAGGGGTGCTGGTGTGGCACGTCCGTCTCGTCTATTTTCTTTGCGATGTTATTTTTGTCATAGGCGAGGTCATATCAAAGCTGATTGTCCTGATTTGAAGTCCAAGCAGAGGAAAACGGATCCCAAATCAGACAAGTAGCTTGTGTTTAGATCTCGTTAGTTCGCACCGGTGTTATAGGTTGAAGGCCGCCTGGACAAGGCTGTGTGTTGTAATATTGCTTAATTCTTTGCGATAATAAACAAACTTTTGTGTGTATTGAATCAATCTAGTGCATATTTTACTCTGTCTATTTTGTCAGCATAGTTATAACGACTTTGAAAAAGGGGTATCCTTGAGACAAGGGCCCTCCAGCCTCGCTGGTCTTAGCTGTTATTTCTCTGCTGACTTTGATGGGGATGATTTTAATATGGTCTTAGATTTTTCGGCGATTCAGTGTTTAAAGGTGTCTTCACTACCCCTTTTTCCTAGGGAAACATGTGGTGTTGGGAAAAATCTGACTCCTTTGATCTTCGACTTCAGGAGTTACAAGGCAAAGAAATTGAGCTTCCAATGTCCTGGGTCGATTGTTTCGGTAACCCCGTCGAGGTCAGTGGAGAAGTGACAGCCTGTGACCGTGTTAGATTACAGAGAATACAGAGGGGAGAGTTAATTGGTGATATTTCGGAGTTATTGTTCCGTGACCCACATTGTTTTCGAGCTGGAGAATTGCTTAACCATTTCGAGTATTGGCAGTACATTGCGCGAGATAGCTCGTCACCCCAACAGGCACAGATTCTTGGGTGGATAAGGGACAAGGTCTCGATTAAGCCGTTTTTCAAGCATTTTAAAGGAAGTTTTAAAGGAGAATTGTTCGATTCAGACGAGCCTCCGATGAAGGTGTTTAAGAACAATGTCTCTTGCAAGCCTTTTGTGTCATTTGTGGAGGAAACGTTAGTTGCGCGCTTGAGATCTGGAGCTATTTCGCTGTTGGGGAGAGTGGGTGTGGTTGACCCTCCATTTATTGTTCTTCCCCTTACAGTTGAGCCAACAAAGCCAAGGTTATGTCACGATGCGCGCTATCTTAATTTATGGATGCGTGATATGCCTTTCTCTTTAGACAGGCTGATAGATTTACCGCGTTACGTGGGCAAGGATACCTACCAAACGGTCCTAGACGATAAGTCTGGCTATGACCATATTCTTCTTTCTGAAGACAGCCGCACGTATTTTTGGATCCAATGGGGAGGGTGGTATTTCACGTATAATACCCTTCCTTTTGGGTGGAAGATCTCCCCGTTTGTATATCATACTACTGGCCTGTTGGCTAGTAATTTCCTTAGAGCTATAGGAATCCCTTGTTTGCTCTACATCGATGATCGACACAATGGCGAACTGCAGGTGGCACTCGATAAGGGGGAATACGCTACTATTAACACTGTTGATGATCGTCATCTTGCGGCGGCTAGGTCGGCTATATTTCTTGTTGCTTACCATCTTGTCAGCTTGCGCTATTTCCTTGGTTTGCAAAAGTCAATATTGTTCCCAAGTAAAGTGGTTCCCTACCTTGGTTTTTTAGCGGATTCTTCTAGGGAGGTGTTCTGCTTAAAGCCGGAAAAGAAGGAGAAATTCTTGCAACTTGTCCGTGAAATACTCCATGCCTCTAAGGTTACGGTGAAAACCTTGCAACGCCTGGTTGGGAAATGTGTCTCTTTTAGTCTAGCAGTACCTGCAGCCCAGTTGTTTACGAAGCAGATGAATGCAGCTATTGCCGGTGGCCAACGTACTCCCCACAGGCTAATACCCATCAGGGGGGATCTGCGTGAGGAGATCTCCCATTGGCTGTTTTTGGAGGGTTGGGATGATCCGGTAACATGGCGGGATGAGCGTCATATTCGTGTGTCCGTTGCAACTGATGCTTCCGCATCAGGCTAGGGTGCTATTTTGTTAGCCCCTCATCGTGAGGAAATATCAGATTATTGGACGGAAGAGCAGTGCAAATGGGGGATCGCCGCGAAGGAAGCTATTGCGGTCGACATGGCGTTAATGGTTTTTAAAGACAAACTGTTCAATGCTAGAGTTGATGCTTTTGTTGACAATAAGGCCGTTGTCGAGGCTTGGAACAACCAGGGTGGTAGAAGCTTGGAGCTTAATATGGCATTGAAACGGCTTTTCTTCACAACGTCGAAGCTTAGCTTATCTCTGCACATGTCTTACATTCCGACTGGTCAGAATCCTGCTGATGCTCCATCAAGGCGCCTGTCCCACTCAGATAGTAAATTGTCGGATGGCTTGTGGCAGATTGTTCAGAAGGAGTTTGGTGGTAGGGAAGGCCATACTTGCGACCTTATGGCCTTGGATTCGAATAGTATGACGGATGCGCACGGGTATTCTCTCCCTCACTTTACGCCGATTCCCTCTCCCGGATCGTCTGGTGTAAATCTCTTCACACAGGACCTTGCTTCCCTCGGAGCGCTTATGGCCAGACCGTATGTTTTTCCTCCCATGGCCTTAACGGGACCTGTCTTAAAATTTCTGCAGAGTTTTAAATAGTCGTGCACAGTAGTGGTGCTGGACGTGTTTCCCAAGAAGTACTGGTGGCCTCTCCTTATGAATAAAGCTGTAAAGAGTAGATGTCTGGCTGTTCGTGGCGATGGCAACGCTCTCTTGGTCCCGTCCAAAAAGGGGTGGCTGCCTCACAAGGGCATTCCTGGAGATCTCTGGGTTTTTGCAGTGTGTTTTTAGGTGTGTCTTGGCATACATTTTGATCTGTTGTGCTAGTGGTTTGTGGTGTATGATAGGGTTCTTCTTTTCTGGTTTGTAGGAGCCTCCAGTCATGGCAAAGCTGTTTGTCCAGTCGGTTAAATGCCCAACCTGTGGACACGCTAATGATTTTGACTTCCGTTTTTGTCAACGTTGTGGCTACAAGCGAAATGTTATGACAACGCTTGGCAAGGAACACTCTGATGTTATCGTTGACCTTGATGGAGTTGAAGTGCGGTTGCAGCAGTTACTTCACTACGATCAGGCAACCAGTTATAAAAAGCAGAAGGATTCTCTTCAGAGGGAACTTGAGGCTTTTCTTGGTGCTCTGCCGGGTTTTGTTACTCTCGCGACAGTGACGCCTAGGGACTTGTGTCGCTTCCTGATCTTTAAAGACAAGCGTGGCAAAACACAGGTACACCTCAATACGTGTGAATTTTTGGGTCAGCGTGGTAAACAGTCGTGTGGCTGCCCCTTGAGATTGTCGTACAAGACTGTGGACTCTTACATAGGAAAGTTAAGATCGATTTTCCATTCCATTGGTCGGGACGGAGAGTGGGACAAGCGGCTAGGTCTTGGTAACCCAGCCTCTGATAAATTGGTTAAAGATTACCTTCGTCTTGTCACAGCGGAGCAGTTACAGGCCCGTGTTACTCCAAAACAAGCCACGCCATTCTTTGTGGACAAATTGACTCAGTTATCGAAGTATCTTGAAGGCGAGCTAGCGAGATCAAAGTCGAAACTTGACCGTTTCATTATCGCACGTGACCAAGCTTATTTTAAGTTGGCGTTCTTTAGTGGGGACCGCCCAGGAGATCTTGGTCAGGTAAAAGTTCCGGAGATCCTTCGTTTTCCAAATGATGATGGGTTCTTATTTAATCATATCTGGGGTAAGACTTTGCGGGATGGTGACAGTAATGTCTTTGGTGTTCGCAGAAATCCCCAGTCGGTCATCTGTCCTGTGAAGGGCGTTGAGCAATATGTCGAAGTGGCAAGGGAGTTAGGCGTTGATTTAACAAAGGGATATTTGTTTCGTCCGACAACTTCTAATAATGGTGTCCAAGATTCTCCATTTAGTTCTTCAGCAGCAGATGCGCGTCTTAAAGTGTATCTCAAGCAGATGAAAGCTGATGATGGTGAGACATTGCATGGCTTTCGTTCGGGTTGTGCGATAACGTTGGCCCTCACAGGAGCGGATCTGTCTGAGATTATGGAACACGTGGGTTGGGCTAGGAGGCATACCGCCTTATATTACCTTCAGCTGGCCAAGGTTCTGAAACATGATGGCCCGTCGGGACGACTTGCTACGCCTTCTGCTGAGAATGTGGTGGCTCCATGGCAGGATGTGAATCAGTTGAAACGTTTTGTGTGTGCTTTTCCAGCTGCTGAGCAGAGGAAACGCCCAGCAGAATGAGGATACTTTGTTTGGCTAGGGTGTTTTTGGAATAGATTATAACCTTTGTACTATCGTTTCTTTAATGAAGAGATGTTGTTATGGAAACTCATACCAGTTTAGTTTGATTATAATTGTAAATGTATAGCTGTGCCTTACTGTACTTGGGGATTAAAGTTATGAGAGAGGTTGGAGGATTGAGGATTGGGAAGTTGTAAGAGGATTTGAGAGTCGGAGTGCAATTATCTAAGACTATTTAAGGAACAGTGAGGGCTGTTGGGCGCTGATCAATCTTTTTTCCCATACCTTATTAGAACTGAGCATGAATATGAATGTATGTGAATAGAATACTATTCACAACACTCATAATGATATGCGAGGTTAAATAATTCAATAATGGGTTCTTTCATGGCTAGTCTAGCGGTCTCACGTGCGATTACGTAATTACCGATAATAAATTCTGGTTTGGCGCGAAAATAAACCATTCTTGCTCAGTTTTTCAACGGAGCCGCGAAGAGGTGGACGGCCCACCCAGTCCCGCCCAAAAATCGCGTGAGTCGTATCTTGAACTCTTCCTAAGCCAAGCTGTCCCAGCTTGGCTTAGTCCGCTGATCAATCTTTTTTCCCATACCTTATTAGAACTGAGCATGAATATGAATGTATGTGAATAGAATACTGTTTTTGATGAATTAATTAGATTTTTTGTAACAGCAAGTTGATTGTAAATAGGATTTTAATTGAGGTTTTGTAATAAGGATTCTTTTTTTTTTTAAAAAAAACAAAAAGAAATTATTATTATTATTATTATTATTATAATATAGTGTAAGCCAATGCTAGGGCTCCCGTTAATAAATTCATAATTTACTTCAAACAATAAACTTGCAACCATTGCAAAGAAATCCACTTGGCATTGAGCCTGCGATCAGTTAAAAACTAGTAGCTTGTCAGCAGAGAACTAAAAAAAATACATAGCCTCGAGGAGTCGACACCTGAAACCGCGATACGGTCATGTGATACTGGTCAGCAAATATCCCGTTTTTACAGCTGTCAATTGACCACAGCATGGATGCGCAATATTAAAAGGTTGTGGGCTCCCACACTAGCTAGAAAGTGTTACACACTGCTTTCCCTGTGGTGCGGATGGTTGGACAAGAGGACGTACCAAAATTTCTCAGATGGATATATAATCAAATTCTCTTAACAATGAGGCTCCGCTATGATTGAAATCATAACAAAAACAGTGGCTATACCATCACTTTGTGATTACAAATTTTGGCACAATTTACAACTGAGTAGATCATTAAGGATCTTTTTGAAAACAGTTGGTATAATATAAAACAAAACTAACTTTTTACTATACGTTCATTTATCCTTACATTACTTACCGTAACTCCACCTGGTCGTCTACATATGTATCTAACTTAAACAGAATTTTCTATTAGCAAAAGCGGGCTATGCGAGCTGTCACCAACTCAGACCACCACCTCAGACTATCGAGCACACTCTGATCCCTTAACCACAAAATTAGGAATTCTAGATATTTTTGAAATCAATACATTTCAAATTACCAAATTTATGTTTTATTAACATAATCAATGGTTGCCTCAAATGTTTCATAATTTGTTTCTAACAAGTTCTCAATTACATAACTATGGCACAAGAACAGCCAGCGATTATTCATTTTAAAAACAATATTTAGTCAGGGTTGCCCAGTTCAGCGAGGCTGGTTTGAATGGGGCCCTTGTCGTACGAATCTGAAACAATTCACAATTCTCTACCAAGGTCCGAAAATTTGAAATTCTCTCCCAGCATATATATTGTTTTCAAAGCTTTCCTAGCTTCAAGAAAAAGATGTTAGAGTTTTTGCTAAAATAACCCTAAATTAGCCAAACCGCACACGCGCAGCACTCATTTACTTGCAAATATATTTATACTCAAGGTGGCCTCAGTTATAAGCCTGCCGGTTTCGTGAGGTCTTATCGCTAAAAGATGTTGCTGTAAACTTACATTGTACTTATAGATGTAAACAAGGAAATAAATGAGGATGATGGTGACGAGATAGCTGCCTGTATGTTTTAATTCATCACTTTGACCCCGTTAAGATCAACTACACTTGAGCCCCATTTGTGCAACTGTTGGAACAATTCAGCCGTTTTTTTTTGTAACTAGTTAATTGCCTGAATATAACTTTGTTATCTTAAAGGTCATATCCGCGACTTTGAGAAACAACCTCGAGATCTCAATCAGCCTCGAAAATGGGTAAATGGAAAAATATGCCTTATACTGCAAGATTTACACTTTGTTCCAGATACAACTTTAAAACACTCACCTCTGTAAGCTCTTGGGCTCCAGGGTCTGCAATAACAGCTGTCTCTGTGGAAGAAAAGGCATATAAGGGTTTTAAGGTTTTGATGTTATCCTGCTACCGCCACATTTTCTTTTTTCGTTCAGTGGAAATAAGTGACTCATCGTCTACGGAGGACGTTGAAGTATCTCTATTAAGACAGACTCTCTCTTTCTGCCGTTTTCACTAGCTCGCTTTTTCGCTCATCTGCACTGACCGAGAGCCTAGCACAGGCAAAACAGAATACAGAGACGAAATGATGCTTAAAATATTAATTATTCTTTAGCTAGGGTAAGTGAAAAAAGGAAAGAACATTCACCTTGTTGACTGTTGATTTCCATCCGCAGGATACTGTTCAGTTCTTCGATCGAAACCTGCACAAAAACGCAAAATGTTGTCTGGTTGGAAAAGAACATACTACACGCTTCCTCTGTATTGTATTTGATGCTTCTTTTTGGTTGAAACGCCCACCGTTGACTGTTAACATTCAGAATTAACCTTGAACATTTGATTTTGTTTAACCTCACTTTTTTGTTTAATATTATCCTCAGTTAATAATATTATACCTTTTTTAAACTTACCACTCTATTCTGATATGTGTCATCTACCGTTGGTTGACCAGTAAAGTAGGACTGTTCGCCTGTCAAGCTGGATGAACTTCCACCTAGACTCCATCCTTTATGTGGCTGTCCTATAATATTAATCAACGCGACTTAGCAACGAAATCACAAATGTTTTCGAAAGTTATTAGTTGTTTTAAAAAGCTTCCTTATTACGTATTCTAATCTCATTCAGGCCCATTGCTGCAACGTATTTATAGCAACAATTAATGCAGCTGTGACCACAAAAATTATAGGGTTCGTGACAGTGAATAAAATTTCCTGACATTGACGTTTATAATAATTTTTAATGCGATTTTAATTTATCGTTGCTGATTCATCCTGTGTTACCAATCCTCTTCAAGCCCTGGACTACATTGTACGCCTGTTGGACAGCGGAAACCAAATCGACACCAAGGCTTTGTGCGTATAGTGGGTATTTTCCCGCACGTCACCAAACCATGTACTAGCTATGTACTCCACTATTTGACATTTGCAACAGTTTAAACAGAAAGTGGGAATCAAAGAGTTGACAAATATTTTGCACCTACCCGTAAAGCACTTTGATTGAACCAGAATGCTCTCCCAAGTTACTAATAAGCAATTTCTTTATTGGGAAAGGAACCTTTCTCAAGAATGCTTTTAAATGCATCTTTTCCCTTCAAATGTGCCGTCTTGCTTTAATTTCCTTGGATTTCACTACAGTTTGGCATTTTACTTAGGCGTGCTTGGAAACTTCATAATTAAGCGTTCAATTTAGCGTGTTTGGAAAGTTCATTTGACGGTTTGATAGTCGCGTTAATATTGGATTATTTAGGGAAATGTAAGGGCAATTTCACGCTACCACTTGAAATTGTAACTGGGATCAAGGTCACAAATAACTCCTCTGCGCCCTATGCTTAAAATTACGACTTCATCACTCGAGAGGAATGTGGTTGGCAAAGTGATACATCGCGCAGAATGGCTATTGTTCTCGGGACATTTTACTTATAGTCGGTCTAAAAGCGTGATGAACAACTTAGTTTTGCTGTTCATATTGACTGTTTATGTAAAAAGATATCAAAGCGTATCGGAATACTTAATAGAATTGAGGCTTACTTTCCAAGAACAGAGCGTATACTTTATTATAATTCTTTAATTAAGCCATCAATATTATATTGTAGCGTAACTTGGATAAGCTGTTGCAGGCAAGATAATTTTGATAAGATTTTCAAGCTGCAAAAACGTTGTGCGCGTATTATTCTGGACGACCAAAAATACCATAGTAGCATACACGTAGATCTGTTTAAAACCTTAGGATGGGTGCCATATTACGTTGAGACTGATATTAAAAGATGCTTGATAGCTTACAAAAGAATTAGTGGTGCTTGCTCTGATTACAGAAATGACTTATTAGAAAGAAAGAAATTTATCATTGAAATTCATGTAGGTCACTGCTTTGTTGAAATTCAGAGACATGTATTATGTAGTTAGTATTGGCAGAGTTATCAATTACCTCCTCGAGATCCACCGTTTTCCAGTTCAAAAACATCAATATCTGTCGACTAAAATTTAAGCACTACTTCAGTATCGTTACTTATCCATAGATTGAAAAAACTTGCCAATACTGGCGAGTAGACTGTTCTCATTAAGCATAGCTGCTTGCATCGGATGTAATTTTTTATTGGGTTTGCCTACGTGATTTCAGATTTTTATTCATGCCATTTCATTGCTTTTTAAAATGCCAGGAGTTAAAGAAAAAGTGGAGACGCTAATTTTCTTAAACCCTTTTCGTGGCCAGTATTGAATTGTTCTTTCCAATGCTGAAATCAATCTGGTGTCTTTTGTTTAGAAAGTTTACAAAACTCAGAACGGAATAAAGGTACCTCTGAAAAATGGTCAAAGACATCTATATTTGGTTCTCCACTGGTAGTATCTCCTAGAAAGGAGGTTATCCAGCTGAAACTACTTGCATCAGACTCTAAATCTGTAGAGGATAAACTGAGATTAAAACTCTATGGGCCGGTTATTCAAACGAAGTCTAACTTAGGCTTTTCCAGTCTACGTTTTATGCTTCAGTGAAATTCCACGATAAATTGGATTTAGGTAATAGCGTTGGGCAAACTGAAGAGGACTTAGAACGAGGTTTTGCTAAAAACGGGCAAAACTCCGTTTAAATAACTGACTCTATGGGTTAATTGTAACTAAGATTTTCACTCAGTTCGTGCAGTTCGTACACGCACATACACTTTTAAAAAGGTCTCCAGTTTTCGAAAACTGTCTCAACTCTAAAACTCCAAGGGGCCCTAACTTTCTGCTGTAACAAGACCCAGATATTCCACTGAAAGGGAAGTTTGCCCTGAAGGAACACTTTTAAGATATTCTTAATAGTCCACGTTCAGTATATAAGAATTCCAACCTGAATAGGAGGCTTTCTGGTCATATTTGCATACTTAGGCTATATCCACACTATACCGGATAGTTTTGTGTCGTCAAGAGACCATACCGGATAGGTCTTCTGTTCACAAACAAGAACGGTGATTTCGGTGGTGCCGATCTCTAAAGTGAAGAGTCACTTATTGGTGAGACAAGGTTGCGTTGTTTTGGTACAGCTGCTGACTCGTTCCCAGTCGTCTCTCACAACCTCCCCCTAATGGCGCGCGGGGTGAGTTGGGGAGGAGGAAAACAAGCGAGTCTCTTCTCTTCCTCTCTTCTCTCTTCCTATGACCCCCTGCTCCCGCCGTGCGTTTTACGCGCCAAGATGACTGGGGACGAGTCAGGTAGAGCGGTAGAAAATGGTGCACTCCGTAAAGTGAAGAAGAAATAGCCAAACTTACTGACGGAAACATAGCAAGAACAGTACGAACACAACACGACGTAGGACATCTGCTATTTGGAGAATTTCTGCATCCCATTATATCTTAAATTTGCCCAGGAACAGGCAAATGAAGACGGGAACTCAACAACGATCGAGGTAGGCAGGGTTAAGCTTGTTTTTAAACGAGGAATCACTAGTCGCAGCAAAGAGTTGGATCACGAAATGGAAAGTTCAGGACCATGCAAGAGAATGTCTCAGTTTTCATCCGAACAGAAACTTTAAAACTACGCTTGCTATCCATGTTCTTTACATACCGATTGGCTAAAAATAAACGTAAATACCTGGACTACAGCTGGGAGTTGTACCCATTGGGTCTGACACCTATAACAATAGTAGAAAGAAGAAGAACTATTAATAATGTCAAAAAAAAAGCAAACTAAAAAGGTTGACCACATGAGGCAGCAAAAAGAGCCGTTACCCAGGATTTACAAGAACGTTTTTGATTACTAGTATCGACCTTCCGTTAATGTATTTTTTCCCTATACACGGTGACCCTGCTACTTAGTATGCCATACAAAGTGGGCTAAAGAGGTAATAACGACGCTGCCGGTTTGAATGGAAGCTTCTGAGGAATAAGGTTTTCTCCTATATACAATAATAATAATAATACGTTTAATTAATCATTTTCTGGAAGAAAAAAATACACAAGAACAGCCAAAGCCCGGGGGCTTAAATGGCCTGAGGTCAGCAAAAAAAGATGTGAAGAATTTACAGGAATAGAAGAAGGCTTTAACTAAAATAATTGCAATATAATTAGATCAAGAAAGAAAAGGTCAGTTAGAAAAACTTACAACTAAAATACAATACTTGGCAACTAATTTCAAATATTTAAACAAATAATATTTCTTAGAAACCTATTATTATTCCTAATAATTCCTATAAACCACACAAACAACTAATAATTCCTATAAACCACACAAACAACTACAAACGAATACACCTAGTATAGTCCCATAAGGTGTACATATTATGCATAGGCTAATTAACTACTCAGAAAAATACAGTCTTACGTTTTTTTTAAAGTTACTTACTGTGGCAACTAATTTCAAATATTTAAACAACTAATAATTCCTAGAAACCTATTATTATTCCTAATAATTCCTATAAACCACACAAACAACTAATAATTCCTATAAACCACACAAACAACTACAAACAAATACACCTAGTATAGTCCCATAAGGTGTACATATTATGCATAGGCTAATTAACTACTCAAAAAAATACAGTCTTAAGTTTTTTTTAAAGTTACTTACTGTGAGATTATTACGCACAGTTAACGGAATATCATTCCAAATAATAGGAGCTTGCCAAGTGATAGCAAATTGGTACTTATGACAGGTTTTATGCAGATTAAAACGTGAACGAGTCATGTAATCGTGATATTCAGAATTAAAATGAAGGATCGAGGAAACAGGAGTAGGTAAAAGGCTATTAAAATGTGAGAATACAAAACAAGCAACATGGAATTTATAGATAGAGTAGAGTGAAAGAATATTATGCTTAGAAAAAAGGGGCTTAGAGGATGTGCGCGGAGGAGAAAAAGTAATTACACCAACAGCTTTCTTTTGAAGTACATAAAGGTGTTTAAGGTAAGAAGCATAAGTAGATGCCCATATTAAACTGCAATAATTGATGTAAGGTAAGAAAAGAGAATTATATAAAGTTTTCAAAGTATTCAAGGGTAAGTATCGCCTCGACTTGCATAAGACTCCTATTACTTTAGAGACTTTATCACAGACAGCAGAGATATCCAGTTTCCAAGATAAATTTTCATGAATGATAATCCCAAGAAATTTGTCTTCCTGCACACGTGTGATGAGAGAATTATTTAAAAATATGTTTATATCTGAGGAGTTAATTTGTTTACGTCGCGGGGGAAAAATGATGAATTTAGACTTGGCAGGATGAACAGTGAGTTTGTTAGCATTAAACCAAGAAGAGACATGAGAGAGCTCTACATTGAGAATGGTTGCTAAGGTAGCCAGGTCATTATGACGAAGAAAGATATTTGTATCATCAGCAGAGAGAATGATAGACAAGAGATTGGAGACATGAAAAAGATCATTGATGTACAAAAGAAAAAGTAAAGGTCCAAGAACTGAACCCTGGGGAACCCCACAAACGACCGAGTTACATGAAGAGGTATGGTCATGGACCATGACACACTGCTGTCTGTGAGACAAATAGCTAGTCAGCCAGGTTAATGGGATACCTCTAATGCCATAAAAATTTTGGTTTATCCAAAAGTATTTCATGGTTGACGGTATCAAATGCTTTCTTAAGATCAATGAAGACTCCAACAGTGTACTGATTGTTTTCAAAACCTTCATAAATATTGTTGACAAGTTCTAAGATAGCCATAGCAGTGGAGTGATGTGGTCTAAAACCATACTGATGATGATTAAGGATATTAAACTTTGTGAGAAATCCTGATAACCTGAGGTAAAAAAGTTTCTCGAAGACCTTAGAAAGACAGGGGAGAATAGAAATAGGCCGATAGTTTGAGAACAAAGAAGGGTCATCACTTTTAAAAACTGGGAGAATCTTTGCAATTTTGAGTTTATCAGGAAAGACACCACGCTCAAATGATAGATTGCAAATATGAGATAAAGGAACAGCAAGTAAATCAATTGTTTCTTTGATGGGAGATATAGAAAGACCATCAACACCCTCACATTTGCTATTTTTTAGGCTATGAACAATAGAGGCAACCTCAGCAGGAGAAGTGGGATTTAGAAAGAAACAATCAGCAAAGTGACCAACAAGGAAATCTTTATGAGAAAATTGATTAGATGGAACTTTACTGGCCAGAGAGGGTCCTATGTTAGCAAAGAAATTATTAAAGTTAGTAGCTATACGTAAAGGGTCTGAACAGACACCGGTACTGTCTTTCATATTACTAAAATGTTGTTCAGCTTTCTTTTTAGAAATAATCTGCTTAATAACTGACCAAGTCTTCCTCAGGTCTGAGCTAACCGAGACTAATTTGTCATGAAACTCTAATGAGAAAATTGTACTTATTTCTATACTTGTTATATTTAGATTTGTTGGATTCAGTAGGGTTTGTTTGGAATTGTTTATAAAGGGAATTCTTCCTTTTACAGGATACAAAGAGACCTTTTGAAAACCAGGGTTTAGAAGAACGCCCGGATTCAGGGTATACGGGTTTAAGTGGAAATGACTTATGATATGCTGAAATAAGAAGACTAGAGAATGTGTCATAGTAGTCATTGGTAGAGTCAGAGTTATAGATAACAGACCAATCAATGGTTTCCTATTTAGACCTGAATGCTGCAATTGTTGCAGGGTTAATGAGGCGTGCCAATCTCTTTCTGCAAGGCGTTTCAGCATCTAATTTTAGATGAGTGACTTGGAAAATTGGGAGATGATCAGATAAATCAGAGTAGAAAATGCCACTATTCATACAGTGTTCGAGATTGTTTGTAAATATATTATCAATCAGAGTTGCAGTTGTGGAAGTTAGGCGAGTTGGCTTAGAAATCAAAGGATATAGACTATTAGATACCATAAGATTGATGAACTCATTAGAAGGTTGGTGGGACTGTGAATTAAGGATATTAATACTAAAATGACCCATGAGATAAGGTAGCTTATTCTCAAAGCTGATAGTCGATAAGATGCCTTCGAGAGAGTTGTTAAAATCAGCAACCGAGGCATCAGGGGGTCGATAAAAGCAGCCAACAATGATATTCTTTCTGTGTGGTTGAATAATTTCTACAAGGACTGATTCATACAGTGCATTATCAGAGGATTGGAGATGAGTTCTAAGCTTGAATTTTAAGCGAGACTGAATATAAATACCAGCCCCGCCACCCGCTTTATGTTCTCTGTGACTAGAGATAAAATGGTAGCCTGGCAAATGGAATAAATCAGAATTAGACCTATGTAACCAGGTTTCAGAAACAGCAATAATGGAGAAAGACCTGACAACTGACAACTGTTTATTTCCCCGTAGAGCGAAGTGTGGATTCTAAACACTACAATAAGCTAGTTGATTCTAGTTTCTTCTTTTCTGTCTGTCTGTATTAAAGAAAAGTGTTGTCGTTGGAACCTCTCGCCCAATCTGATTAAGAGTCCGTGATATTTTAGGTTCGCAAAACAGAAAATGCAAATAAAACAAAGAAGTACATTCCATACTGCAGTGGCCTATATAAACTTTTGCCACTTTGATTCAATTTGCTCAGCTCTAATTTTGAATCCCGACATTCTTCCGCTTTGCTTATTTTTTGTAACTCGTGGTTTGACAGTGTAAAACTTATAGCGGAGCTCCACGCGCGCGCGATGCGCGTGCAAGCGGACCCCATAGGCAGTATGAAAATTTGGTTATCTATCCATCCGAGAAAATTTGGCAGTCACGTCATTGTACGCCCGTACACTTTTTGGGGGTTGTACTAAGTAGACTCTGCAAGGGTGACCGGAAATCCAAGACATGCAGCTTGCGTTCGTCTTGGCGAAAGATTATCAAGGTGGTGGAATTTCACCTAGAGTCACCCAGTAGTTTTTTTCTAATTTAGATCTTGAATTTCGCTTGTTTAACTTACGATAAACGGGCCCCTGGAGTTTAAATCTTGTCTCAGATTGGTCAAAGTTTTGACAGGTGATTTCATGCGTAAAAACTTATGCAGCATCTTCAAGTAATATATCAAGGAGGAGTTGAAAAATACGGCGCGCAGCGGAGTATTTTTGTAGAACTTCGAGGTGTTTCATCTGGTGATGAAACACTGTGTCGAATACTACTATATATAACTTCTCCTATATATTACTTCTCAAACAAATGCTTTTAGAAGGGGAAATCAAGAAAGCAAAAATGAGCAGTTTTTCATCTGATTTCCAAACACTTATCAAACATTTTTATTTCCTTTGTATTTTCTTTATGAATTATTAATAAGTCTGAAAAGTTTGTTTACCGTCGTGTACTTAAAAAGTTTAGACTTTTTGTGTTCTTTCAATGCTTCCACAACATGAAATACAGCCGGTATCAAGGTTCTTTCATTGTACAAAGTTGCTTTGATGGTTTGTTTATTTACTTGTGGTTGAGAAGACAGAGGAAAGCGTACGCATAAACGGGCGGATTCATATTAAATAACAGCGTTCTTCAAGGCTCATGCAAGCTTTACTGACCTAATTTACTGCCTTTCAGGGCCTTTTCATCAAGTGAGGTTGATTATTTATTGTTTTTTACTATCTGGTTTGATTTCTTTATGATTTCGGGCGTTATTATTTCCTGTCACTTATGATGCACGTTTTCAAGATTTGACTGACAGTTGATGGATGGCCTCTGGCCCATAAACAAGTTAAAATACACATGCTTTAGCTTACGTTTATGACTAATATAGAAGTGCATTTCTGACTCGTAAACAACACAATATGGCTTTTATGCACCATTTATAATATTCGTCTTTTACCTCATGGTTAGACGCTGATGCTCCTACATGTTCTGGTTCAAGCTGTTTGTCAGTAAGATCAGTAAGATTTGTGTATACAATTTCCTCTGTGCCCTGTCTGCTCACGTCAGTAGTTTTCTTTGGACAGTCAATGGATCCGAACATCAAATTACTTTGTGGCGAAGTTGGCGCAGGACGATCATGGCTGTCTCCGTGCGAGTTTTTCCCATCATCTACCCTTTGCAGCTCAGTGACTTTTTCTAAGTGCGACGCCTGAGGTTGCAAAGAAGGTGCATTGGTGATCCCCAGCTTGTTCATTTGTACCGATAACAATGAAGTTGTGGCATCAGCATTGAGACAAGAAGGTTGTCCTAAGCTTTTTTGATCAGTTGTACTGGAAATGTTATTCTTGGGAAACAATGATGTATAATCTAAGAATCGGAAATAAATTGTACTTGTAAGCATGTATGATTACTTTTTCAAAAACAGTTGATAAATAGAGGATATTGTATGGTCGCGTTAATATAAGAAATTGTTCTTCGAGCGTTAAAAATTTACGAGTGAATTATTTTTGAACGCGAGAAAATAAATTTTATACCTCCAAGCGGCCATGCAGTGTTTTATTTATTATATAATCACCAATGAAATACCCAACCATTTCACTTTCATCTTTTTACAGCGAAATCAATCTCGACCCCAGAGCTCTTCTGCGCATGAAGGCCAAGGATGAAGAGCTCTGGGGAACCCTGGAACAAGATTGTGTCTGACTGGTTGAAGCAAAAAAGCTAGATCGTTAACTGAGGGTTGATTGCAGTTCCTCAAGATTCGCAACAATCTGAATCAATATTAAAGAGAAATATTGCAACAGACAAGCCTGAAAACAAGGGTCGAGACAAGAGAGACACTGGATAGTGTTGGCCAGTGAAATTGACGTGCTTCGTTATCCCCACGAATAGTATAGTCCAGTTTCGAATTCGTCGTGGCCGCTCAATAAAAGCGTCGAAGACTTATTTGTACAGGGTAAGCCTCGACTTAAAGTAAAATATTCACAAATACCAGTGAGAAGGTGCCTGAATCTATTAAAACAATTGACACAGTTGTAAACAGGTCTTCTGACTGGAATTTGTGAATATATTTACCTTAAGTTGAGGCTAACCCTGTATAAACGAGTCTTCAGTGCCTCTATTCAGCGGCCGCGACGAATTCGAAGCTGTACAAGTTACATGGAAGTATCGGCAGCTGTCGTTTTATTTGATGGACGCTATTATCTTTCTTACTAATAGAAGCAGATGGAGGAGGTCTTGCGTATGGATTTTTTCTTGTAGCTGGACTTTTTAAATTATTTTTGTGCTTTAAAAGGCTTGTGGTTGTTCTCGTTTTCTTTGACAGCTGTTGATCAGATCGCTTATTGGTCTGTTCATACGTGCACTTCAGTGTTTGCCCTTCTCCTGACCGCTTGGGGTTCTGTTGGTCAAAAAATATACATAATTCCCCGTGAAACATCATTATAAAGATGAAAATTAATCATTTTAACGATTTATGTACGATGTGCGGTACAATGCAAGCATAGGTTTTAGCTCGAGGGATGGGGTTGGGGAGGAAGGCACCTCTCATTCAGTTTCTGCGCCTACCCGTTACCCCGACAGTTTTCTCGCCTGCTATTTTGCATTACACAAAAACAGAGACAATAACAAGATTACCGTCTATCTGACCTACCTGTCCTTTTCTTTTTTGTCAGGTTGCACTAGAATAATTACCCTGGTGTCAGAGGTTTTTATTGATTTTTCTTCGCGAAAGAGAGAGCAAGCCACCAAGCGGCGACAACGAGTCGCGAAAGCGACGAGGAGAAAGGTAAAAACCCCTCTGGTTACCTTGGCCTCGAATCTCACTTTCATGCACACGAAAGCTGTCAAACGCGTTAAATTGGTAATAAAAAGAGTGAAAAGTGCTTATCAGCCGCTATTTTTTTAAGCGCGGGGGTAGACCTGGGAAATTATGTTATGAACAAACCATCTCCACTTGGGTGGTAAAGAGTGATTTGTTAATCGGGGTCAAGCTAAAGCATGTGTTAACAATGGGCAACAAGAGTCCAGGAATAAGAACACCCTCTCAAGAAACCAACATTTTTCCAAACGACTGCTGCAGGATTTGCAGAATTTATGTAAAAATAAGTGGCCGATCTAAAATCAACGATTTTGGGTATGATGACAAGGATTTTTCACAAACATTGTCATCTGTTCTGTCGGCTTATGTACATGACTTAACGGGATTATCCCAGATAATCTGTCAGAAGTGCCAGCGGGAAGTTGTAAAGTTTGCAAGATTCTTAGAGCAAGGCAAGGAATTGGACAAATTTAGAGAAAAATATAACGACGCCATAAAAAAATGGTTGGCAGAGTACCAACTAAAACGACAGAAGCGCTGCGCGAAGGATTCTCCGTCGCTCGACCGGCAAGAAAAAAAAATATCCGCGTTGCCGGATCCGCGTAAGATTGTCAGATGAACGCTAATTCCACGGCAAGCAACTCAAAAGGAGAATTTTGAGCCGTGGCCCTTTAGTTCTTGTGATTTACTTCTTGATGGTAGCCAGGAAACCAGAAAAGCAGCTGTGACAGGATAAAGCTTAGAGTGAACGTGAAGCAGATGGCAATACGCAAACTTCTTTTTTAATAGCTAGTAACAATTTCATCATAAAAAATGTGTTGCTAAGCTTAATCTACCTATTGTTTGTTTGTAAAGACCTGCCCAAAATGGTTGGGGTAAAAATCGCGCTTATTATATTGTTTACTTCTGGGCACGCCGTTCGTTCCGCCATTCGGCGGCATTCCCCCCAAAATAATAATTTTAATATGTATTCTGACAATCTGGCTCGCATTTTGGTTTGGCGGCTCCATTTCCTTTTTTTGTGGACCAACGGCGCTAGGAAGAGTTATGCAGCACAACAGACCCTTAAGGTTCGGAATGTACTTTCAGGGGTTTTTTTTGACCCAATGCCAAAAATAACGTTGGTTAGATCTTTAAAGATAAATATTGGGCGTCGCAGGAAAATGCAAGCTGCACCGAAAATGATTACGTACTTGCACAAAGTTGTATGATTTTTTTCCTACAAGGAAACTTTCATTCCGTATTCGGAGATTTATATTTTGCTGCCCTAAACAAGTTAGTTTATTTAATGAAATGGCAGTATTGTAACAGAAAATGGTAAATACATCTGGTCGTCAACGTCTGGACTGTTCAAACTAGTTGCCGCCTGTGAGAGTCCACGCTTTCGCAGTTCGCGGATATGCGAGTCCACAAGAGACTTGAGAGGACAGACAACCAAAATTATTGCATGGCGAGGGTATGAGAAGCCTCTTAAGGACAGGTACTTGTAAACATCATGTAACAACTGAAATATTATATACTTTCCATGTCCGGTTGGTAAAATGGTGAACACATTCGTTCGACACAAGGCGGCGAACAAAGCTTTCTTTTGTTGCTCAGTGAGACTCAGGAAAGCGCTCATCAAGTACCGAGGTCAAAATTTGTTCGAATGTTCTTTCAGGAACAACATCCATGTCAAAATCTCGAAATATGGCGTGCCTTGGTCCCGTGCAAATGTTATTGTGACTGCAGTATACAAACAATTTTCTTCCCTGGTAAAGAGAGGCAAAATTTACCTTCAGAAATGAGGTGTGATAATCCTCAGCTTGGTCGTTACAATTAAACGAGCCAATCAAATTAGTTTGCGTGTTTGAAAAAATATCAACCAATCAACGCCCGAGGGTTAGATCCTGACCCTGTCGTCTGCATGAAAGTGAGATTCGAGGCCAAGGTAACCAGAGGTTTTTCTTTCTCTCCTCGTCGCTTTCGCAACTCGTTGTCGCCGCTTCCGCGCTTGCTCTTGATCTCTTTTGCGAAGAAAAATCAAGAAAAACCTCTGGGACAAAGATATAAAATAATTGGATATTACTACTATTCCGTCGTTCCTAAAAGAAGCCAAAGTGCTTCCTAAAATATTCCAAATTTCATTTTATTTTATTTTTTTTAATTATTTCAAAACCAGTTTCGTCGGTTTGAACAGTAATATTATAGTTCAGTCCCTTAAGAACCAGCTTATTCTTCAACATGATAATCGGTCAAGAGTTCTAAAACCATTCAGCTGACTTATTTTGGTTTTCGTGGCGAAATCTATATTACTCGAAGTTAACCGAGGAAAATAAGTGGCAGATAAAATCATATGGCGTTCGATAACGGCTATTTTGCGCTCTTCTCCGCAGATGCTCCTGCTGGGTATTCCAATAATATATAGATGCAGCCAGGGCTAAAAGCGAGGCTCTCGATAATATTTATAGTTTGTTCAAACAAAATATAAAATCGTGTAATGCTAAGCGGCGAAGGTAACGCCGGAGAACGGTGAAAACAACAATAGGTCTAATTAACAAAAAAACAACTTTGCACGTGCAGCACACTTTTTTTGCACATTTCTTTGCCGTTGTTTTGCACGACTACAACGTGAAACTTCCAGAAACGTCTTAGACCCTGTTTACATGGAGTGGGGGACCCCGGTCTAGTGGGGTAAGTTTCTTTTGTTTTGTGTCCTCCAGAGCGTGAAAACAAAAGAAACTTACCCCACTAGACCGGGGTCCCCCACTCCATGTAAACAGGCCCTTAGTTACACGTTTTATGGAGGAAATGTCGTACATGTTCTCGTTCACTTTTTTTTCACTGCCGCTCATTTTCACCTTGCATTGGTTGCTGCTAGCATTTCCCATTTTGTCACCGCCGCCACAAAATTTTCACGTTTTCTTCCACCAAAAAAATGTTTCCTCTGTTTTTTATGTCTCGCTCTAGACCTCTGTCTCGACCCTTTTTCTCGTTGAGCTTCGCTGGCCTGCCGCCTACTTTCTCTTTTTCTCTGCTTTCTCCTGCTCTATATTTCAAATTTGTGGACATAACAATTAATCTAAGCTAAATACTTTAGACAGCACGGATACAAAAAAAAATTCCGCTTTATAACATAACAAAACTAAATCGCGCGCTCTGATTGGTCAGTCAGCCACTACCACTTTCCCGTGGGGGCACGCTAAGAAACTGAGCTAGCGCGGTAAAATTTAGGCAAATTCAACAAATCTCCTCTCCTGACGGTAAGATACACCCGATGAAATGCACAGATGAAAAGTGGAAGTTGAAGAAAATACTAAGCTGTCGTTTTGAAGGAAAAAAGACAAAAGATCAAGCGACAAATTTACCCTGGATGAATGAATCACTGTTTTCCTCGCGGCTAGAATCTGCTGAAGGAAAATCGAGCGAGCGAAGATTTAAGGTACATTTTGTGTGTTTTTTATAGAAGAGAAAGTCTGTTTGGAAAGGAAAATTATCAATTAGCATTGTGTTATTGACTTTTTGGTCAAGCTGATGCTAAATTCAAGCAAATATTTTAGGAAACACGCTCAAATTCGAGACAGCTTTGTTGTGAAGTTTCCATCGCATCGATTAAAAATTTTAGTTGAGTTTAAACGGGCAGATAACGCTGGAATAAGCGAATTCCATTTGAGTACAGAAACATTTGGGTTTTCAAATAAATTTTTCAAAAAATAACTTCTGTGTGTATTATTTTGTTCCTCAGTGTTCATTCATAACAGTCGTTCGGAGAACGGTCGAAAAACAACAGCTTCAGCGCCGGCTGTGTGTCGGCGAATTTCAGTTTCAACTTTCACTTTCATAGCTGGATTTCCCCAGACAGATTTCGATACAAAGCTAGTTAATTTCTTTTTAAAATTAGTGTTACCTGTTATTCTAAAGGAATTACAGTCAAATTTTCTCATTTCTACTTTGCGTTTATTTCAAAAATTGTCACATAAATAAGCTTGATAATTATTTCATTTATTTAGTTTTAGCTTATTTTTTAGAGTCCTTTTAGTTGGTGTTTATAGTTGCAGCTATAGTTTTCCCTCAAAGTTTTTAACCTAATATTAAGAGCAAGTAGACAAATGCCATTCAGAATAACAACGTAAAAAGTTTTGCAATTTACCTGAGGACGGAGAACGGTTGATTCAGCGAAAGAAAAACTCAAAGGCAAGTTTTTGAAAAACATAGAACATGATTTGTTTACGCGCGGGCAGATGTCACCATACATGAACTCGGACCGATGACTCAACCGAAGGCAAATGGAAAATAATGTTTTTCTCTTTTGATTATGTTATAAAAGAAATGGTAAACGTTGCAGCTGTGCAACCATGGAGTTATGGATGCACTTGGGAGGTTTGCTAAGCACTCAAGAAGCTAGAGTCGCACTCGGCTATCGCCTCGTGCGACTCTTACGCTTCTTTCGTGCTTAGCAACCTCCCGCGTGCATCCATAACTCCATGGTTGCACGCTGCACGTTTACCATTTCTTAATTTGTTGTCTCTGCTTTACAAGACGCCGATGGCCTTGCGATTTCCCGCCAAAATAACCTCGAGTTGCATTTGGGTTGCCATACCTGTTGATTGAGTTATTTTACATTGGTATGCCTGTGGTGCGGACGGACGGTAGCTTGGGCGGGCGGGCGGTCGGTGTACGGTCACGTGATTACCAAATTTTCTCTGATGGGTAGATTACTTCATTTTGTTACCCATGGTGCTCCGCTGGAGCGCTTCGCGCGCGAGAACTCCGCTAAAAATAAAAATAATAAAAAATAGCGACCGCTTCTTGTTCTTGCGGTGGAGAGAGAGGCTATTTCGCACTTAACGGAAAAAGCATATGCACCTTAAAATGAACGGATCATTATACATTTCTGGGAAACTGCCCACCTACCCATCCCCTAAGCCAACATTTTGCCCTAAGTGAGAAGAAAGTGTTAATGCTGGGTTAAGGGAGGGGCAGGTGGGCAGTTTCCCAGAAACGTATAATAATCCTGACCCACGTATACATTTCTATCCTACTTCTAGTCTCTATCTGGTTTCTTCTAATTAATAATTCAATTCAAAGTTTCATCAGCTTTACCTGAGGACGATGCGCTGATGACACTGGAGTGGTATCCCGTGCTGTCCGAGTTTCTGCAAATGAGAGTGAAGATAGGCATGTAAGCTTAGCGAGTTTGTCAGATTTAGCAGTAAGATACTTCCATTTTTTGCAAATATTTTTATTAATTAGAAGAGGCACATATAAATAAAGCATTTGGACTGCCCTGCAGGTGAATTCACCCTTTTTCGTTCAGTTTATAGCGGAAAGGTCAAATAGCTTACCCAGCTAGTTACAGGCACTCCACTCAAATTATCAGAAACAAATAAACCAAATATAACATAACAGGATTAAAAATTAAGATAAAGGCAACCAGTTGGTTATTTCTATTTGTGGCCCTGGAATTGATCTCGGGACAAGTGGCCAAATGGAGAGCAGGACTTGAATCTGAGACCGCCGTATAGCGCGTCCGAAGCGCTGACCACTCGGCCACGCTGCCTCCTCCTTCACCACTGTACTTGCGGTGGCCCAGCAAAAGTGTCACGTACATTTCAATTTCCTTATGGGCATCTGAATTTACACACGGCAATTTCAAGTTTTCTCCCGATAATCAGGCCACATGTCAGTGGAATTATTAATAAATCCCAGTGGATCTTGCGCGTAGCGTATGAAGATGGCGCAAACAAGAGAATGGTTAGGTGTGACCGAAACTGAAATTGCCGCGAGCGAAGTTGGAATCTCTATGAGCGAGATTTATATTCCTGTGAGCGGTCAAACTGATTGACGAAAGAAATTTGCAATTAGCGTGAGTAAATTGACAATTGCGGTGACACCTTTGGGCCACTGTTTCTATAAGTGCTTCTAAGGGGTATGGGTGTATGGGAAGAAAGGAGAGATAACATTTTGTTACTGGGCAATGTGACTAAAGATTAAATCCAGTAAACGTTGCAGCAGTGTTGCAGGTCTGACTGGTTATTTATACAAATAAGCTCTTGTAAATTGAGATGGCTACTAGGGGAACATTAACAAAAAGTGGGGAAAATTTACAGGTATTTACAAGACCATTGTTTGAATGTTGTTTTCACTGAAAGATGTTTCAATCTACTACTTTCACTACTAAATTCAGTTATTCTCCTCTTCAACAAGGAAATAGTAATTGTTTTAGAATTGCCAAATTGCCAAAGTCTTGAAGAAGGACGATTCCATTATTAATGAAATGTTTAGTCTATTGAGCTTCTTTAGTAAAAGACGAAGAATTGAGGGTCTTAGAGGAACTTTTTAAGGTCTTACATTTAGCAGTGGACCTGGCTTTCCCCCAAGGACTAAGGAGCACTACAGTCCCAACAAGCGCTGTCTGGTAGGTTTTCCATGAATCAAAATCCATTCATGGCTTCCACATGATTGATTGAGTATGATTCGGAAATAAGAATTTAAAAGTCCACAGGGAATTTCTGGGTAATACCAAAGTACTCTAAATTCTAAAAAACTTTCTCATTACCTGTTGGTAGTGACAATGCCGTCACATCATGCAGAAGTGTTGCTGTTGCTGTTGCCGCACCTTTCCTCATTGACCCTGGTAGTGGCCCCGCGTTTGAACAAGATTTATGACTGACGGATGGAATGACTGATTGACTTGAAACTGTCATTTGGGATTGGTTATCAGTTCCGTCGATCTGTTCAGGAAAGTGCTCAGATGACTGTCCTGCTACTGTGGGATTCTGCTTGTGAATAGAAATCATTTTTGATGAAATGATAAATAAATTACCAACAATTGCCAAAGTGACAACAGGTTGACAAACTGAACAGATAAAAAAAATCTGCCACATATTAGCGAAAAAGAGCAAAAAAGTGCTGGATTATTTCAAGATGCTTTTGCGACTGTGAGATATAGTGCAATTAAAGAGGATTTCTGCCCCGAAATCGGAAATCGCTCCAGACTCTTGTTTTGCACAAAATGCACCTAATCGTCATGTGAGATCATATCTGTGTAACTAGAAATGTGCGTGTCGCAGAAACCCTGAAGCTTGGTGGAAAGATCTAAACAATCCACCTATTACAAAGGGGTGTCTAAAATGTTTTTTTTTTTTAAGAGATAGAGACCATACCTCTTCAGCAAAAATATAGAGAACTGAGTTTCCCTTTATTGTCTTCTTTATAAAATCTCCATCCCAAATGCGAGGCTTTCCGTGAAAGTCTAACCTTGTTCGGTTGTCAACTGCTGCTGCACAGTAGAATCTGAATTAGCAAAAAAATGAAATAGTTAAATTTAAAGAATTATGCAAGGAAACAAATTAAAGTCTGGTATTTAATGCTTTTGAAATATTCATTATATTCAATATATAATAATGTCATGCTCAATGAAGTCACCGCTTTAGTAGATTAATTTGCGATCACCGAAAAAAAAATCAAAGCAAGCAGGACAAAACGACTTTGACTGCTCTTCGCTTAATTGGAATGCTTGTGTAAAGAATATCCTGACTACAAGATCATTATAGACTACTTATCAACCGAAAATGAGGTCAATGATCGAACGGACAAGGTTAATAAGTTAATAAAAACATTATTATATGGCCTTTTTAGCGCTAATATAGAACAACGGAAGTAATAGAGCCTGTCAATAGTTAACTTAAAAAAGGTACCTCAATGAGTTGTACACTTGAGTTTACGATACAGTCATGAGACACTGGTCAGTGGATACCCGATTTTTGACAGCTGTCAATTGACCATAACACAGATGTCCACTATCAAGTTAGACACAGATTGTATATGCCTAGTTGGACACCAAGCGAATAATGCCCGGTCATTACAAGGAAATAATGCCCGCTTAGCAACCAATCAGAGCGTGCGTACGTTTGTAGCCATATAATAAAGTACAACAACACTGACAGGGCCCCAAAACATAAAATTAATCGACCACTTTTAAAAACAAAAAACACGAGAGTATCTCTTTAAAGATCAAAGTTTTAGTGTTTCCAGCGAAATTCATTGCACTGTAACAGCGAGAAATGTCACGATTGTCCTCTCTTTATTTGTTGCTTTTTTAAGTCATTCGCTTATCTCCCGCATCTGCTAGCATGAGGAGCTTGCAATTAAATCTCACCTGAACGTGCTATTACATGACAGAAAGATAGAGTTAAGGTAAACAAACAGCAATCATTCATGTACAAATTTACAGCTTCATTATTTTTTTTAAATAATGACCATTTCTTGTGAAGAGTATCATAACCTTTGACTTTCGAGGAAAGGAAATTTCTTCACTATTATCCTTTTTATGTCCTCGTCCGTCATCCTTGAAGAAATCTGCACATCTGTTTTAAATTGTCCGTTTTCTTCCTTTTTGAGTTGAGCCATTTCTATTGTGTTCGGCATGAATACTGTCCCATCATCTCTTACAATAACATCACAGCTCTTCAACACCACAACATTCTTCCCTGTTGGACCTCCATGTTGTCTCTTGTTTTGAGGTTGAGCTCCCCCACTTGCTCCAGCTTTCGACTGTTCCATGGAATTGGATGTAACCTGTTTCATAGAGTGGTATTTTAATTTAATACCAACTAGGGGGACATTCAATTTTTAAGTAGTTATAGGGGCAACCTACCACCAAAGAAAACAAAAGCACTTTCAAATAATTCAAATAAGTTTGTTTTTTTTTTAAATCCAGTGAATCAAGTTCTAAACAACTTAATAATATGTGAAGACCTGTGTGTGACGTATACGAACACTGAGCGATTATTGCGATTGTCTAGTATAAAATAGCCAATGTACAGACGTCCCCCTCCCTCAGGAAAAAAACGGAAGAGGAGACGTCGTCTCCTCTCCCCTTTTTTCTGAGGGAGGGGGGACGTCTGTACACAGGCTAGTATAAAATAGAAAGCACAATTTTTAATCTGCAAGTCTCTTTCATACGTTTTAGCTGTATCGTCTACATACGTTTTATGTTTAAGCTTCAAAGACACATATTTACGCATCATTGAAGTTTTATTTCTTTCGCAGACATTTTTGGTAGCTAAGGCTGATCTTGGGCGGTACTTACATAAAAGTTTCTCTTGACTTTGGGGGTTTTAGTTGCATTTGACCGTTGAGTTGTTGTGTTTCATCCTTGTCAGCGTGCAAAGAAAGTAGTGTCCGATAGCCCGGGGCTAGTGGATTTTGCTATCGGGCTAGTGAATTCTGTTATTAACTTGCCCGACGGGCAGGTGAAGTTTTTTTTAGATATTCAAATTACAGAAGAGCTGTAAAATCAATTCTGCTCATCAAAATGTATTTGGGGCTAGTTGAAATGACGTTTGGGTTAGTATATGCTAGCTTCAGATTGCCCGAATGGCGAGCTTTAAAAATTACTTTCTTTGCACCCTGCTTGTTCTCGAAACAATCTTGCCTAGTCCCTTTCGGTCAATTCATTTCGTTGACGTATCCTAGGCATCTTTGCTTGGACCATGTGACCCGAAACGCTTTGGCCGCGCCAAAAAATAAGGCCTAGGAACTAGGTAAGAAACAATCTAGGTTCGATCTGCATAGCCTAGTGCTTTATAGTGGAACCACGATACTGCGGACCTCTACATGACGAGGTCCTAAGTATTACGCACTATATTCTCCGCCCTGGGCAATGGTAAAATGTATGGAAGGATATGCCATGCTGATGAGCCCCAATAAGGACGAAACAGCTGTCCATGGCTGCCACTGCCCGGGTGATATGGCTGTGCGCATGCGTGAGGTACTGGCCAGGCCGTGGGTTTGGTGTATGTGTGCCTCTCGCTTTAGGTTGGTCTTATGGAAGGGAACATATTTTGCCTGTCCCTTGGCCGTTTAGGGTTTGAAACTTCGTTTACAACACCATTCCCTGTCCCTTCCCCCAACTTCGAATATCGTTCTTCTTTACATCAAGCTATAGAGGCTCCACTGTAATCGCTTCAATGGTCAACAAACCCAAAATACCTTCTGTTTAGCCATTTATGCAGCTAACGTTAAAGAAGTGGACCGTAGAAATTCTAAACGATCCCATGTTCCTTTTGCACGTAACTAAGACGAGTATCCACAACAATATGGAGAATAAGCCTTGTCCCGCACCCCTCTATTTTTTAAGCAAAAGTGTAGAAACAAATTACTCTCCCAAAAACATTACAAAAACAGACAAAGATAGCCTTTGATAGATGACAATTACAGTGTCAAGAAATGAAAATCTGCTCGAATTTTCCTGAAACTGAATTTAGATCGAAGAGGATTTTATCCACCGAGGCTGAAGGCCGAGGTGGGTAACAGCCTCTGAGATCTGTCTCATTCCTAGCATCTTACGAAAATCGAATTCAATAATTGTTTTATTACTTATTCAAAATATTTCTACGCTCTTAACAAACTTAACTCCTTGTAGGCTTGTGGCCTTTATATTTCTCGGCACGGTTTAAGGATGTAAACAGATGTTTTATTTTCGCAGTTACTTCTCAAAAAGTAGATAACATCCATCGAGCGATATGTTTTGCGTATTCTTGCATTTATTCTGTGCAATTTTAGTCAAAAATTCAGCCATTTCGTCTTCGGAAATCCGTGAACGCCATTCTTTTTAGCTCGCTCGTGAATAAACATTCAATCAGCGCCTGGAAACGAGGTTGATCGATGGACTATTGCCCATGTAACCTCTTTTGTAATCAAATATACCATCGATCAACCTCGTTTCCAGTGAAATACACAGTCGACTCCCGATAACTCGAACCCTCGCTTACTCGAACCAAAATCGATTTCCCCTGAATTCCTTCATACGTCAGTTTACCTTCGGTAACTCGAACCCTCGATAACTCGAACCTCCCACTAACTCGAAGTAATTTTTGTTTCCCTCCAGACCATTTCTATACAACCATATAACCATATTTTAAGCGTGTTACAAGTCGAGAAAACGCAGTGAAGTAGAGTCCAAAACATTAAATTTGTCTCAAAACAACCGTGTATTGTCCAATTCGAATCACAATGTTTAGCACTGTATTGATTAATCAAGCTTCGAACTGTTTTCGATTCCCTTGAAGGTTCGAGTTATTGAGAGTCGACTGTACCATCAAATCAATGGTATATTGCACGCATCTTCCAAATTTGGTCAGCGCCGGCTGGTTCTGAAGAATTAGCCGGGGGCTTTGAGCCAATCAGAAACGGCAAAATGTTTTGAATGAATATACTTTTATTTTATCGTTACATCTACCTGGTGGCCACCAACTGATGACACTGCAACGGGAATGAAGAATAGCTGAGTATCCACACGTGGATGATGGTCTGAGGACAAAAATAAAAACATTAAGCCCAGTATCTATTTAACAATTATTCCTCGAGCTTGAATGGGCTCTGAGTCAATAGCCCATGAGGCCGAAGGACGAATGGGCTATTGACTCAGAGGCCATGAGGGCGAGAGGAATAATTGTTTTAGTAAAATCCAACTAGTTGGTCAAAAATATCGAGAATAAAAAACTTTTAGCTCGTTAAAGCTACAATCTTGGACAAAACTGTTGAGAAAATGTCACATTCTCAGACCATTTTTCCTAACATTCTCGCTGTACCGCGTCCTCCCTTCCCCCCTCCCCCTGGAAGCAATGTTGTTGTGTGTTCTAAAGCAACCCTGATCCTTAAACATTTGTAGGAAACAACATTGACCTGGGGGAAGGGGAATTTGGTATCGCAAATCAGTTGTTTTTGAAATAGTGTTGTTGTGTTACATAGTGTGCAAGGAGGGGTAAAAATTCTCAAGTAGTTTTGTCCGGGATTGTATTTGACTGAAGTTGTGGATTTGACGCATGTAGCGTGGTTATATAAGCCTCTCCTTTATATATTAGGTACATTTTACAGTTAATGAGATAATTGATGAGAAATTAGTGACTTCACAGAAGTTAATCACTAAAAAAGTCTTTTGTACGTTGCATTGTATTCAAATCGTCAGTCGTGAACGTTCTTGAATTTGTTGGCTGACCATGGTTTTCACGCGCGCTTTAAGCGCCGAGGAACGGGCATACATTGCATATTTAGTACATGATAAGAATGTCTCCGTTAAGGATATTAGCAGCAAAACAGGAGTTTCAGCGGCTACTATCTATAGGTTGAAGGAAACAAAAATAGGAGGGCGGAAACATTGTACACGAACGCCTGTAAAACATCCAGGTGGGCGGCCGAAAAAACTGACTACGCGAGATGAAAGACATCTACTGCGGTGTATTCCTGTTTTAAGGGAAGAGGAAGGAAATTTCTGCGCGAAAAGGTTAATGCAGAGAGCCGGGTTGAGTAAGAAGAAGGTAAGCGATCGAACTGTACGGCGATGTTTGAACGAAAACGGCTATTACTATCTACAAGCACGCAAAAAGGGCCTGATGACTAAAAAAGATCAGAGGAAACGCATGATATTCGCAAAGCAAGTACAGGGCAACTATTCTGCGGATGTGTGGATTTCGAAAGTGGCTTTTTACCTCGATGGTGTAAGTCTGTTTTATAAACGCAATCCCGCACATCAAGCGAGAGCACCTAAGGGACGTATATGGCGAAAGAAGTGCGAAGGACTGAGCCTGGGTTGTACCGCGAAAGGTTCAAAAGAGGGGAGTGGGGGAAAGGTACTGAAGTTGATGGTTGCCATAAGCTACGGAAAGGGAGTGTTAATGTGTCATCCGTACGAATACTTCGACGGGCCAACCTTTGCTGCATTTGTAAGGGAGAAGTTTCCTGAGATGTTTCGGAAAGCGGGGAAAAAAGGCCGACGTATTTTTGTACAAGATAATGACCCGGTGCAAAATTCTGGCAGTGTACGCCGAGCTCTGAACGCCTTAAAAGCAAAGCAACTGAAGATTCCTCCCCGCAGTCCGGACGTCAATCCCATTGAAAATTTATTTCATTCCATGAGAGAGAAGCTGAGGCAGCAAGCACTGAAACAAAACATAACACATGAAACATTCCGTGAATTTTCAGACCGCGTGACAACAACGTTAAATAATTTTTCTATCGCAGAAATTGATAAGACAATCGAGTCTATGAATAACCGCTTACAATTGATAAAACAATCACATGGACAGAGGATTAAATATTAACTCAACTCGAATGTTTACTTTACAAATTGAAATGTGTACTTTCTTTTAGACATTGTAGCGAGTGCAAAAACTATAATGTCACGCGCAACAACGTGACAACATGCACTATCGCGTGACGTGTAACACTGCCACTATTTTCCTGTGCTTCATATTTACATTAGACCGAAAAAAATTACAGCATAGATTCGTTATTTAGAAACAAACAGATAATAAATGTTGCGACAGTGGCCTCCTAACCTCTTTCTGTTCAGAAGATCTATGATATGGAACGATTAACAGAACATTTGAAAGACCCTATGAAAATTGGCAACGATTAACAACGAATAACAACGTCTTCTATATAAAAGAATTAGAAGGTCATTCACTTATTTCAGTGAAATTGTGTTAACCGTTTCAATGTTCTGTTAATCGTGATATTATTCTATGTATGCTATTGTCCTAAAAAGTTAACCGATTTTTACGAACAAAGTTTGTCTAACCCTGAAAGTTTAACCTAGTATCAGATCGGAGAAACATTTCCCACAAGATGAGATCACGCGCTGCGATTCCCGAGGGATTACGTAACTCAACTCAAACAAGTTCCACCGTACTTTCATCATCTCGGTCTCTCGGTGATCTAGCACGCCATTTTTGAGAAAGAGAATTGGATACTTAGTAGTACAAAAAATCGGTGTATCGGACTTCACAGTAATGTCCTTAGAGAAATGGGTCTTCGGGGCGGGTAGATGTACAGTTTGACCCTCTAGTAGAAGCAAGAAATCATGCCATGGGATCAATTGAGGAGACCAGCGCAAGTCGTTGAGGAAAATGCATTCTGCTTTGTCAACCCCAACCCAAGCAAAGGTTCCTGTTGCAGGGTTGCTGAATGTGTCGTAGATAGTTGTCAGTGGGTTCAATAAAAATGTTTTCCCGCAATTTGCTGGACCTGTTAACATAATATTTTTGTACTTTCCACGCCCGTTGACCAGTAAATCCTTCACAGCAGTGCGGAAAAATTCCAGAGAAATGCCGTTGTTGTGTAAAATTTGTTGCGCACACGTTAACCACTCACCATTACAACCTGTTACACAGGAGCCAGTTTTAGCATCCTCTAGAAGGTCCATGCGACTTTTGCGCGACCGTGCCAACTTCTTGGGCGCATTCTCGATCTCCCAAGCAGTTTGTAATACATCGGCGACAACCTTTGGGTTGCGGTTAACTAAAAATTCCGCCAAATCCGTCTTCCCTTCTTTTTTTTGTTCAAATGCTAAGGCTTGAAGTTCTGTAAGAGTTGTGACATTTCTTTGAACAATTATTTCTCCCACCTCATAGGCGGTAAGTCTCCTCCTTTTTTTCCTCCCCTTAGCGGTGGACTTCCCGTCGCTATCTTCCTCCTCGTCGTCCGCGCTTGATATTTCCGAGTTAGTAGTATTTTCAGGACTTCTTTTCCGACGTTGACGTCTCGAACGGCTTGCAGAGCTTGTCTGTGGCTCCGTGTCATCTAGACGGGGATGTCCTTCACTCTCGATGTAGCATGCGTCGGACTTCGTAACATACTTCCACGCACTATAATAATTATAATGCCGATTTGAATAGTGAACGCTTATTCCGTACACATCAAGTAGATATGTTTTCGATGATATCCAACGTTGATTTCGGTCTAGTTTTATAGCTAGATGAAAGTGTAATCCTCCATCCTTGTGTTCTTCCAAACAACATGACCAGTGCTTTACTTTGGCACGTCCTTGAGAAAACGATTCTACTACTGCACTTGCAAAATCTTCCCGTCTGGCAAATTTGTCCATATCGGCTTGACTGTATGTCACGAGATAAACACTCCTTACGTCTTGGCTACTAAGAGAAGAGCCATCCCGGTCTTCTTCGAACTCTTCTGACAACGATAAAATACTTTGCGAATTTTCTAAACCTTCCATCTCTGAACAACAGGACAAAAGGTAACAATGCGCACGCGTTATAGCACTATTGCAAAATCTTTCTGTTTTCGCAAGGTACTCTAAAAAACGCCAAAAGAGCTCGTACTTTTCTATGAGAAGATCATGTGGTGTAAAACTTCGTGTCCAAAACAGCCTCTGTAAAGTGTTTTTTATTAATACCATTTCCTTTGGTCATTCCTAATTTTCGTGCTGGAAAACGCAAAACACCGTACACACAATCTTGGACAAAACTGTTGAGAAAATGTCACATTCTCAGACCATTTTTCCTAACATTCTCGCTGTACCGCGTCCTCCCTTCCCCCCTCCCCCTGGAAGCAATGTTGTTGTGTGTTCTAAAGCAACCCTGATCCTTAAACATTTGTAGGAAACAACATTGACCTGGGGGAAGGGGAATTTGGTATCGCAAATCAGTTGTTTTTGAAATAGTGTTGTTGTGTTACATAGTGTGCAAGGAGGGGTAAAAATTCTCAAGTAGTTTTGTCCGGGATTGTAGACTTTAATCCTTTTTTGCCGCCAAAAAGCCCGCGCCTGTCGCTACTAGTGGGCTATAACATATAGCCTAGTAGTAGCTCAACCAATCAGAACACAGCATTGATAATAGACCACTAGTTGGATTTTACTGAACACAAATTCTCCTGACTGATCGATTCATACATTTCGTTAAAAAAAATTGAGAATTTGCCAACAACAACCTTTAATTTTGAATCTAATGTACAACTCAATTTATTCCAATGTTTTTATTCTTCTAAGTTTGTTCCTCAGTAGTCTGTGATTGTTTCGTTCATGTAATTTTTTGGAATGAGGGTGGATTTTCTTCTTTGTTCTATTGCTTTCTCGAAGGGTAGCCAAGGGTAAATGCCACGAAAAGTGGAAGAACTGCTATGCGACACTTATTCAGGGAGAGAAGGTACTCATTTTGTTCCATTTTGTTAGTGCTCAGTTCTCCTTCAGCTTTCTTTATTCGTTCCCAGCAATGACCTACGCCCCCCCAAAACCCGTGTTTCAAAATTCGCTGAGAATTTGCTGGTTGGTTATTAGTTGGTTATGGAAAGTCGGCTGTTCGTATTAAATGTTCCAAACATTAGGATGCCCGATTAATAGCGCTCAGAAGAAATGCTAGCACACGCACATCACCTGTTGGGGCAATCGGCATATAGCGCCTAACTGGGGCACTACTGGTCTGTTGGTCCCGACTGTGCTCAGGAGGTTCTGCTGACATCGCAGGATCAATCTGTTTGTCAATAATAAAGATTATATCAAAAGTAAATCGATTATTGACAACTAACAATCAATCAATCTATCTATCGTATTTATCCACGTAACGCCTAGTGAGCTAAAAGGCTCATTAAAAATACCATTTGAATGCGTACGTGCTGACATAAAATTATCTTTAAATATAGAGAATTAAAAATATATTATAAGACAGAAGAAAGAAGAAATGATAATATGATAATGATAATATATGACCGTTTGCGAACTGTGGAGGGATGAAAAGAGGGTGCATTCGCCGACCAAAGCTTATGCAGTAGCAACCTCGTTCCCAGGGTCCTGCACTATACTTTCCCTCTCTCGCTCCGGGGAACGAGTAAGAGTACACCCTGGAAATAAGGTTGATGCAGCAGGTCCACTCTACAGCCAAATACTAGAGATTTTGGCCCTGAGATGTCGTATATTTTTAGTTCATGGATAAGGTAAGAAATGCTGACGAAATGCTTAACGCTATATGCTAAACCAAACCCTAAATACTGTATGCCAAAAAAAAAAAAAAAAAAAAACATGCCAAAAATCAAATGTTAAAGAAATGTAAACATGATCTATCAAGTATATCAACACACAGAGAAAGTCATGAAATATAAGAAAAAAACGACGGAGAAAAGTGAATCTGTCACAGTGCCCAAGCAGTTTAAAACATCTGAATTTCAAAATGGAATTTTTTTTCTAAACTAGTTCAATTCATCCATGAGCTCGCTCCTAGGAGCTTTTTGATTCTTATCGGATCTTGGTTCTCTAAAAAGATCATTCCAAATCCCGCATAATAACATTACCATATCCCGTGTCCCCTTCAGACCCTTCATAATTTATTCAGTCCCGCATCTCATGCCTGAAATAAGGTACTCAGCGCAGAATTCCTTCGCTTGAATAAAAGACACACTGAATTTTTTTTGCTATATATAAGCACAAGTCTCTGAGATATGTCCAAGATTGAACGCAGTCGAGTCCCTTTACGAAGTTGCTGTTCTATAAAACAAGTAGTCACTGTTGGACGAGAGCTGTAAGCTGAAATGTTCAAAGTTCCCTTTTCTGAGTCTTGAACTGCAATAAAACCAGCGGTGGAGGCTATACGCAACTATGATTTACATATGTTGACCAGCCGAAAGCTTAACTGCTGCTTCTTTTATTTTGCTATCTTAGTGAACGTTTTTATTACAGAAAAATAAATCGCAATTTAGCGTTCACTTAGTGATCAAGAAGTGTAAAGCGAAAAAGGACACCCAATAAGGGCGTCAAACGGTTAGCACCTAATTGTTAAGCATGTATTCAAACCTGTAATTGTAAACCTTCCTTACATTTCTAAGAAAAAGCGAAATTAGCTTTCGCCCTTAAGCGGAAGTAAAAACCAAAGATTTCCCATGGTTTGAATTGTTTGTCACCACTTCTCTGAATGGCTCATGCTATTCAATAAAATCTTAAAATCTCGAGCATTGAATCCATGATAAGTAAAGCTTTGCACAGTAATCACTATCCAATATTGAAATCTGACATATCGCATGATACGCATAGCCGTCACAGACACAACGCAATACTCAACTTTTCTTATCCAGAGTCACTTGCCACTTCCTGTACTAACAACAAGTCCCTTTGAATAAATCACCACCATTAACCCATAAAGTTTCAAAACTATTAGAAGGCAAACGTGCTCTCTCCGTGTACAGTTCAGTCACGTGTTAGTTCATCTTTTAGCCTATTGGCTCTTTAATTCACAACTCAGTGACGTATCATTGAAACTGTTCGTGGTCATGTAAGTCATAACATGTATCTTCCTTTTTACTTCGATATGTTGGCGATATTCTTAGCTGATCTGCTTGCTGCAGATACTATATACTTTAGTTAAAAATTTCATTGAATTCATAAAACCGATGCAAAAAAAACTTTTCGAGTAAAAATATATAATCTGAGGCAAAGCGTGTGTGAGAGTTCAACACATGTTGTACGACGCTACATTTAAGTTTGTTTTCGTACTACAGTAGAGCTATTGCGCGGATTATCTCGGGAGCTTGAGTTTTACAGTTTATTACAAATTACATATTAAGCCTACTTTAGAGAACTCGGTCAGAATATTTGTCTCCCTAAGTGCCAGGGAGAATGCGAATTTTCAGGTCGACAACTTACTGAAAGGACGCTAAAGCTACTTTATACTCAGTTCTCAGCTTATTTTAGGGGCAAAGTTTCCTAATTACAACTAAATCATTTTACCTCAGAATGGTTCATCGAATGATGAACCAATTAGCGTATCTTTCGCGTTGCGATTTGTAAAACGAAGTTTGTTTAATGAGTCTGCAGTCTCAAAATGTCGAATATAAACCGTAAAGTCCTAAAGCGGATACACACGTGAAAGCAATTGTAAAATTAATAGTTCAAGAAGTGTGGTACAAATTCATTGTAAGATGGAATTTTTTCCGGATAATGCAAGAGAAATAGCACTAACTTTGCTTCAAGAGAATCGAAGAAAATTGTGCGAACCTCGAGGTCGCTCTTCGAGGAAAGATGTTTGAAGTATTAGATACAATGCTAGAGACAACGTATCGAGTTAGCTTAACCACTCACTTGTGTCTTCCACTAGCCAGCGATGAATTATACGTACAAAATTTCATTGAAACTACCAGTTTTTTATATACTTTTAAACCTCCATAATTAAGCTTTTTCTTAAAGTTTTACATAAAAGTATTCGCTCGCCTTACCTAAAAGTCTGCTCCTCAGCTGGTCGAAACTTTGAAAGTTCGGGATAAAATAAACCTCTCTCCGCCTGCATATTCACTCAAATCAATGGACATTTGCATTTAGATTGACTTAGTCAGTCATATCACGTGGTTGTAGTTACTGAGGCAGATCGTAGGTAAAAACAATCTTCAACGCAAACATATCACGGATAGTTTTTATGCGCCACACCTTGACGTGAACGTGCCTCATAATCTTTCTTTTCTAGCCTTTCATTTTATGTATTAATACAGAAACCTTGTTTTCCACTGCTTTTCTTCGGTGCTGTACAAATTCATTAATTAGATACAAATGTCTACGGGATAATGCAAATTGCAGTACAAGTGCGAGCCTTGAGGCAGAGATCCGAGGCAAAAAAAATGTTTATTAAGGTGTTACTCGTGAATTTAATCGCACGCTGAGATAACACATAGCTCAAACTGAACCTTGATTCCCCTCCTCTTCTATTCAGCAATAAATTTTCTACGATTTAACTCGCGTAAAACTTATCCTAGTGCTGGCACCGACGCTTAAAAAGGCCTCCAACGGAACTTCTCAGGCGGAAGTACCATCGTGTACTTTTGGAGCTCCATTATCAAGCTGTTTTAAAGAGGTTTTACATTAGAAACTTCCGTTCCCCTTACCTTCAGATAGTCTGAGTTCAAATCTCTGGAAATCGGGCTAGAATAAAACGAAGACTAGTAAACCTCCTTCCGCGGGCATTTTTACTCAAAACGGAAAACTCTCTCTCCCATGGCATCGAATTAGAAATTATATCACGTGGTTGTATGTAAGACTATTCGAATTCTAATTGGTTCCCAGTTTAGACATCTTGTCAGGCGCAATCCCAAAAAACTCACGCATTACTTTTACGCGTCATGGTCTTCCATTGTATCAGTTTACGTATTGACTTTGATGCCTTATTACCCAGTGCTATTCTTAGATGAAAAATGTTTGCTTTCTGTCACTTGCTACTAAATGGGAAACGTCAGCGAAGAAACGCAGTCACGCGATTCGCGTGACATACTGCGAGTTTGGTTTTGTTTTAATTTCCCAGTCAGTCAGTTGTAACACGCAAGATAATCTATATCATCCTTTGCAAAACCATTTTCTTCGACTTTTGTTTAAACCCCTCAGTTATTTGCTCAATAAAACTTGAACAAGGTCAAACAAACAGCGCGTGCTAAATCAGTCAGAATCCATGAAAAATTGAGGCCTGGGCCAGGTGTAAGCTCACTGACAAGGTACAATAAAGGGTGTGTTTCTTTACTAAAATCCGAGATCGGATCAAAAATCCGGATCATTAGGATTTTTCGTTAAGAAAAGAAACAATGTATCTAAAAAAGGATGGTTTTTCATTCATTTCCATAGAAACGACCCACAACATCGACGGTACCCTTGAGAAAGAATAACACGGCTGCTAATAACGTTGCAAATTTGCTGATCTTTCTTTGTGTTCTGGACGGTTAGCTCAAGGATACTGCTTTAGACAGGGCAAGTGAAGATGAGTCTTGAAATAAGATTCATATCTGCTGGAAAAGTAAAATATTGCAAGACGCACCAGCGACGTTGTGTTACAGTTTACGGATCATGTATCCAAAGTATCCGGTTTTGGATATGATCCAAAGAATCTACCTCCGTTGTGGATCATTTGGATCAATAATCCGTTTTTTTTCGATTTTAGTAAAGAAAAGATATATCCGTTTTCGGATTAAAAATCCGGATTTAGATTTTAGTAAAGAAACGCGCCCTAATGCACCTATCAATGTAAATCCCGTGGGGGAGAGTGCGGGCAAGGGGCGGGGATTTAATGCCTGAGACTATCCCCCTGTCGGGCTTTTGATCGCGCGAAGCAACCCCGGGGTCGGGACATTTGACTTTGACCGACAGAAGCCTGGTATCAATTCAGAAGCGGTTACCAAATCCGTCCCTCGAGGCTTTCTGAAAGTCACGCTGTTGGAGAAAGGTGTGAAGTTTTCATTTGTTTAATCGCCATAATCCGATACTTTAAACTGTCATCTAAACAGATAATGTCTATTTTGAGAAAGTTTTTATCTTCAAGTTCCCATCTGATTGTAAAACTCGACTGAAATCGAATTCCACCATGAAAGTCAGAGGATTTTTTACGGGTCACTGATCCGACCTGTTCCGACATGTTGAGCAGATGTTATAAAGCATTTTACGTTTCATTAATATTATAATAGCACGGTCAATCTTCCTAGAGTGATTTTGTTGTTCAAAATAAGAGATGCTAGTGGAGAGAGAAAATACTTAATTACAGCGAGTAATTTAACGGAGCTTACGTTTAGTAAGGACGTACTTTTGAAATGTTCATTCGTTTTATACAGTATTATAGTATTGTTTGTTTAGATTTTTTCCCCTTGGGTGGGGGCTTTTTTGACACTTTTGATTGACCTTTCGTTTCTCACCCTGGGGAATTTGATCAAAAAATTTTAAAATTTGTCAAATCCCCACCCCTTGCCCGCACTCCCCCCCCCCCCCCCCCACGGGGTTTACATTGATCGGTGCATAAGCGTCTGTAGACGGCCGAGGTTAAGACTGAAGTTTCAGGGTGAAGTTCCTTTCTGATTTTATATGATGGACATAATGAACAAACACTTTGGCCGTACAGGGTTATGCGGCACAAAATTATTTCTTCATCTGCTCATCGTGCCCAAATAGCTACAGACTAACAATTTCCCGCCAAAAGTCTTAACTTATTGCAGTCGCTGATCTACGACGAGACAACGTTAGGTCAAAACAAGACAATCATTAATACGCGTGAATTTTTATTTTTTCTATTCCCGGCTATAAGCCTTCTCAGATGTAAGTCCTTCCGTTTATAAGCTTTCCTAAAACCCCTCGCGAAGATGTATAAGCCCAAGCAGTCTATACAATTTACTCCCCGACTGGGTTTAATTAAAAGCGGCAGTTTATAATCGATTTACAAGTCAAATCATGGAGGAAACTGAAAGAGTATAATATTTCGAAGTTTCTGTCTGTTACATTCATTTTGGCTCAATATTTGTAATAATATTTCCGTCAACAGGCTAGGGCTGCATTTGAGCCACGATAATGTCTTAAAAGTATAGCGGGATGATCGGATCATAGGATTTCAGCGACATTTGCGCGGATCATTGCCCTTTTGATCATGTTGTGGGGTTGTGACTGGTGACATAACGATTTCTATATGGATACCACCGGAACAGAAATGACAAGGAACATCATTTTCGAGATCTTACCTTAGACTACGGCCAGGATCTCTCGGATTTTTCCAGACTGAAACTTGCAATCCGGCAATGATTTTCAATGCATAACCACGTGCGAGTATTTGGATTGAAACCAAAGTTTGAAGAGAGCACCAACTGAATTGTTCGTGCCATGAAAATCATCACCCGTATTTTAAAACGTATGGTTTTTGCTTTTCTTTGCATTTAACCTAAGCCCGTTAGGCTGGGACGGCACGGAGAACATTTCCAGAAAACGTATTCGAGAGCCGTCCGCCATGTTTTTCAAACTTGTTCCAGTACTCTTTGACCGTTTGTCATGTTTACGTCATGTATGCTCCATAAAGTGATGCAACGGTAAACTCCCAGCAAGCGCGTACGCAACAACATGCAACTTGACAGTGTCTGCAAACGGACTCAACATGTAACATCTAACAATGTTGCGTCCGTTTGCAAGTGGTTCAAGAGCTTTTATAACTGGGAATTCCGAAGGACTTCCCTTGAGACTGAAAACTTGAATATTTCTATTATGAAATAGCTTGTTTCCCTAATTTATCCCAGATTCGATCAACATATTTAGTAACAATTAATTCGACGCCAAGTGCTACCCACTTTCCGAGCAAAAGCTTGGTCTGAGAACTTTTTTGGGTTACATCATGTTCGCTCTTCACTAGCCTGCGTAACATAGCGGTTTTGTCGGGTGCACGACTGAGCGGCGAAGCTGCAAAAACGCAAGCGAAGCGCGCGAACTGCTCCCGCCCCAATCTCCTCGCGGTTTCTCTGCCCTTGCCCGCCTTAGTATTTAGCGCGCCCCAACCAAAACCGCCATACTATGCAGGCTAGCTCCTCACATAAATGATCACACTGAGTACTGTCGAAAAACAAGAAAAAATAACTCTGCAAAAAACTTTTTTGGGAAACAAGTTCTACTTACCTGTAGAATGTACAGTGTAGTGTGGTTTTGTCATGGACTGATTGTGCTCAGCTATAGCGTGGCCCGATGTCTCCGTAGACAGACGCGTATACAATGTATATCAAACCGTAAAGTGCAAATTAGGAAAGAAGCCTCAATAATCTTCTCTGTGTGTTATGGTAATTTTCCAAGCTATTGCTACAGAGCTTTGTTCGCGGCTTACAGTTTGAAGCTTTTTACGAAAGCGATTGAAGCGATTACCAAATGGCCATTAACTGATTTCATATCATGAGACTTATTTCTAAGCAAATCTTGGTGGACAGCGAACTTCAGTCACGCTATAAACTCAAAGCCAATGTGGCAAAATCATCTATTCCTGTTGACCATTGCGTAATTGAAACCGAGGAGGCTGGGTACGTTAAGTATGAGGTGAGGATTCTGAGCGGGAATGAGCAGCCCACACAAATCTTGATTTCACGAAAAGCGTTGTGCACCGAGGGTACCACTTCCATCTTTTGAGCTATTTAAACTCGTACCCTCCTTATAAATCGCGGCTTACTCTTTCTAATATTGTGGCACCTCCTCGGTTTGAAATTAGGCAATTATTCATGACCTAATTGTTTAAGGGTGATCAAGGGTAAGGCACCATTTTTTTCAATTTTCAAAAGTCCTGTTCTTTCTTTCTTTCGTTTTTTTTTTTTTGAAAGAGAAGGGAAGTAAATATAAAAACAAGAAAACTTCACTAAGTAAGCAGAGTTTGATTTTACTTTTTCGTGGAAAAAGACAGTTCGGGGGGATTAATTGCGCGCACGCCTTGGCAAGCGTTGTCTATAACATAACAAAGTAAAGCGTGCGCTATGATTGGTCAATTACTCATTTACTACTCGCCAAGGAGTTTATGCTGACGGAAGCGAGCGCCTGCTCAGAGCGCAGGTGGCCCAAGCGTAATATGAGAGTTTGTATGGGAAATAAAGAGGTTGCATGGGCTATAAAACGTACCTCAAAGAACGAATGACATAAAACGAGCACAAGCTGTCATAAAGTATAAATATTGTTATCTGGTGTCGTTGTCTTTCGTTCCTTGAAGTTTCAGCGCGATATGAGAAGTTTAACATCCATCTGACCAAACAGTGTAATAGTACAAGACGGAAAGGTAGGACGGAATCGTCCGATCGGCCAACAATCCTGCTCGAAAAAGGCTCCACATTTCAGGTGAAAAATGCAACACACAAAGTGATGCCTCTAAATCAACTTTCTACAATTCGATCCAATCAAGCTTCTGTCTTCTGACAGACCTTCCAACTCTCACGGTTTTGGCTGTCAACTCTAGCCTCCAAATCTCACGGCGAATCAGAAAATCTTCAAATTTCTAAACTATTCCCTCAGGAATGAAGTAATATATTAATATATGTAAAACAGTGTTTATAATAGCCGAATGGTGGAATTGTGTCATATCTCATTTCTGAGGAAAACCTGGGAGCAATTACAGTTTATCTATGTAAAACAAACTCAAAATGGCTGCTCGTTGTCCTCACCTCTGTAGAAAAACCAGCAAAAGAATACAGTAGAGAGCAATAATAAGGCAGAGACCAGTGTTCGACACTAACGCTTGCCCACTTGCCCGGGGCAAGTAGAATTATCCGTTGGGCAAGTGTGTAAGCTGCACAGGTTGCCCGTTTGGGCAAGTGGTTAAGGATAACACTCGAGCCGCTGGGACAAGAATAAAATCCAACAGCTGCAGCAAAATCACCTGATCCCTTTTTTGAAATTTTAGTCAGGTGAAGGAGAATGAAAAACAAGTACAGTGACGGGTCCTTACGCCGATACATTGAGTACTTCGTTTTCCGCCATATTTTTCTCCACGAGCAAGTATTCATGGGTAAGTTTGTACCCAGTCCTCTCACGTACTTGCCACGAACTACCAAACAAACAAAGATGGCGGCCTGATGAGCAACCATGAGTTTATTTCGTTTTGGTTTTACGCGGAAGTCACTGGTCACAGTCACTAAATGTGAGGACATCCAAGCAACACAACAGTTAAATTCTACAAAGCTTAAGGAACCAGGAGACAAGCGAAAAGCTGAATCTCAACCAGAAGTCTTCGCTGGGAAAAGCAACGAGATCGAAAATACCAAACGTCATGGGAGCGCGACTTTCCTTGGCGTGTACACGATGAAGAAAAGAACACCATGAAGTGCAAAATTTGCTGTTCTTTTCCCGAAATTTGAGACAAATCTAGGTCCCTGTTCATTGGAAACGGTGCCTTTAGGCGTACTACCATTCAGGCCCATGCTAAAAGTAAAACTCACTTCAAGTGTTTTTGGTACCGTATGACCTCTCGCTTGGGATTTATGCTAGGCATTAAAGTTAGAAGGCACAAGTATTGAAAATTCAATGAAACTGCGAGCAAAGCGAGCTGGTGATTTTTTTTGGGCAACCAAAAAATACACTCGGCAAGTAAAACTAGCGACATAGTTGCCCAGAGGGCAGGTTAGCAGGAAAATTAGTGTCGAACACTGAGAGAATACCTGCGTGAGACAAATAATCTGCTTTTTATCTGACAGATTCTTTGGAAATCTCCTGGTTTGACGTCCTAGTCTCCAGGTTTTTGGGGGCTTTTTTTGGAAAATCTTCAGATTTTCATTCTTTAGGGGTCAGCACGTCTGGACTTGACCACATAGCTCGATCGAAAAGATCCAACAAGAGTTTTAAGAAAATCGGTACCCGTTTGCGCGTGGTCGGGGAAAACGTTATTGTCGCGGCATCTTCTTCGGCTGTTTTAGAGGCAATTTGGAAAAAAATTTACCGCGACATTGGGAAATAATCGGAGTTTAGGGGAGTTGCGCTTTACACCGATGCTTTAAGCTACAGTTGTACCAAATCAGGAATTCGTGATTTTGTGTCCAAGTTTGCGGAAAAAATAGCTATAGAAGACAGCAGTATATTATTAATAAATGAACGATCAAAACCTCTAGTGGGTCATGTATTAGGTAGAGTTTGCAATTTAAAGTTTGCCAGCAAGATCTAATCGTTTAAATGAGCAAAATCTGTCATCCCTGAAAGTAACGTCTTTTTTTATAAGAGGGCTCTTTTAGAATTCCGCTCAATACGAAAAACACTACAGTCTACCAATTTTACCCCTCTGCAGTGCCAGCTCGTGAAGTTTTGTATCTGCGCTGAATTCTTGAACACAAAATTATGGGAAAAGTCAAATGTTGAGACTCCCGAAAATGTCCCGACTAAAGCATGAGTTCCAAGCATAGGTAACCCAGGCTCTTTAATAGTACCAAAGTACGGTTCCAGTAAAATTACAGTGTTTGTATGGGTTAAAAATACGATCCTAACATTTCTAGGAAATACTAAATAAAGGTCAATGAAACTTACTCTGCAAATCACAGCTCGATGCTTTTTTTCACGTCTGAGCGTAAAGTGAAATCATTGGAAAACAAACTCTGTAAAAATCAGCCAAAAACTCTTTAGACATGCGCGTCTTCCTTTTATTCGAAAAGTCTTTTGACCTGCGCGTATTGCTTTACTGAAACGAAGGCAGAACCACTCATGTTTAAAAAAATCAGTGAAGCAAAAATATGGTTTACTTCTGAAGCGAAGAAACCTTTTTGTGAGCACTGGCGAATCCAGGGGAGGGGGGCCAGGTGGCTCGGCCCCCCTCCCCTCCCCTCATTTTCAGACCAAACTGACAGTAGCTAGACCTACACCGTTCTAAACCTCTTATTTCATAGGCTCCCTTTAATCTGCACTTCCATTGTTTTCGGGGATAGGGGCATTGTTAGGTGACAATCCCTATTGTTTTCCCAGCTAATCAGAGACAATCTTTCAAATAGATGCGGTATCGCCCCAAACTGAGGCCCGAAGGGCGGAAAAAAAATTTTGGAGCCCGCGCCCGCCCTTATCTCAGGGTCTGGTATTACCAAGCGGGCAGGGATAACTTTGAAGTGGGCATGAAACGAGGTTCGGCAAAATATACAGAACGAATGGAACTTCTCTTCAACAGTTTTGATTTGCTCCTTCCTTTAATTTCAGTTAAATAGCCATTACAGCAAATCACCAGTACATAGCATTGCCAAGACGCAATTTACGATTTCATCGACCGTAACGAGGTAAACTTGGACACCGAGGTTGGAAATGTTGCTTAGATAACTATACTCCCCGCCCCATCTTCAACCACATCAGATCCGGGAAATAATCACGACATTTTATTCAAACTTAGAGGCCGGTTTAAAAAAAGGGGGAAGGGGGTAAACACGTATTGCGTACAACGCAAAATGCATATTAGGGCAACTTTTTGGCAACTCCGTTGAACATTTAGCAATGTTCATCACCTTGCAGGGAAAAAATTGGCAGATGTAAAGAGCCAAAAAAAAAAGAAAAAAAAAACGTACAAATGCCGACAACAAAAGGTGTAGAATAGATTAGGGAAAGTCAAACTAGCTTATAAAACACAAACACACTGCTTAATAGCTTTCATGTGAATGTTCCAAGTATAGGTTTTTTTTTCCGATCACGACTTAAAAATTAGCACTGTGGCGGTCATTTTAAGAAGAATACATCGAGACTGAAAACACCCTTTCATCTTTAAAATCACACTATTTGAGAGGTTTTCAGCCCTTTTTAATCAAAATTTTAATTAAAATTTTATTACAAAACATGCTAACAATCCATTGTTCTACAGCTCAGGTTCTACAGACAAGACAGCGACTTGCAAGATGTTAAGTTCGTGTTTATGTAAAAAATGAAACCAGCATCTTAAAATCGTCTGATTCTGACTGTTTCATTTCTTCCTGCTTACTTACAGAGTATCAATATTCAGCGATTCGAGCTCGTCCGGCAACAACTCACAAACGAGTCGACTTATGGTCTGGTAGATAAGAAACATGAGTAAACGTTAGTTAATTTTTTCTCAATAATACAATTAACCTCAAGATTTGTCTTAAATTAAAAAACTTGATTTCAAACAAAAGCGACTGACTTCCCAAGGACGCTAATATTGTTCAGCTTACTGGTATGACAAATTCTTCATCTATGCTGTTTCTTGAGCTGGTCCGCCGTCTTTTAGCACCAGATCCAGTGTTACCAGATCCTACAAAGAGAATATAGCAGATAACATCATTAGTAAAACTGAAGTTTTCCTTACAACCTAACTTTTCCTTTCAAAATATTTAAGTGCCAACTTTGTCACGTTAAAATTCTTGGGCAACAGAATACAAACCTTTCCATGGGTGCATTCGAACTGCCTGAAATGAACTTGGTTCGCGACAAGCTGCTCTCTCATCAGATTTTCTGTCTTTTCCAGGGCAGACGCAGACCCTTATCTCAACAACTCGTCGACCAAGAGTCTGTCCATCCTTCTCCAAAGTAAAAATAACCTCGACTGGTCTTCTGCTGGGCCCAGAGGCACAGCTCGAAAAACACATAAACGCGAACATCTCCGTCACATATTCCGTTCCCACTACAAACAAGAAAATACTTAAATAATCATTTCAAAACACTTCCCTTCAGTGCAGTGACATCTTGTCGATATCATCCATATTAAGATCAGCTTGGGTTATCGCCGGTATAGACCTTGAGCTTAGTTAGTAACCTTAGGTTATGAATTAGGCATATACTATACATAAAACTGTATATGCCCAGTTCTTACCCTAAGGAGTGTCACCTGTAACCAATAAACAACAAATTGGTAATTTGTGAAATACAAATCGGTCTAGTGGATGCAAACTATGCTCTTAATTTATACTTCGGTAATGGCCTATAACTCTTACGCTCTGGGAACTTGAACTAAATTTCCTTTCTAAAGCTGATTTCAATGTGTTCCTACGAGAGTGTAAGGTAATGTTGATGAAGAGGCCCTGGGTGTGGTCATGTCATCTTTCTTACCTTGTGGTCCATTGTATGGCAGTATCACAGAGTCCCTCATAGTCTCTGGACAGGTGTGGTAATCAGCGGCAGGGTTGTTGCTGCGGATAAACTGATCCTCTGGTGCAGACCCTACAGCAGAGGAAAACAGATATTTCTCTTTTTGAACTGGCGCCAGTCACTTTAGAAATACGCCCTCATACAGCACCATAAGCAACTAAAAAAGACGTGAACAACATTACGAACATTTCTCGGACATAGTGGTTATCTTACCATCATTAGAGCTTTCCACATGGTTTGGACACCTCTTCACCACATCATGAAGGTTTGTGGACCCTTTGAAAACGGCAACGGCTCTCAGAATAGTGCCATGAGCTGGGGGCATGTTCGTCTTAAATTTGATGGGGCAGAAACTGGCCAGATTAACGTAAAGCTTTTTGCACACATCAGAATAGGTCCATGTGGCAGATTTTGAAGCTGACTCAGTCAAAAGTCCAAAGGAAATCTGGAACCCGATATCACCAGGGTATTCTATTGTACTGGGAATAGTGGGCAGTCGGGAAACGACTCCGAACATGTTTGGAAGGGACATGGACGGGCCTGGGGTTGAAGATTCAATGTAGCTGCTCACCTGTTGAGGGAAATGTACCTTTTCTTAAGCAACAACCTTGCTGTTCTAGAAAAGAGTCACACTTCCCTTTAAAAGAGATCATAAAATCTTTTAGAAAATGGAATTTACACTGTAATCTCCTGAGGGAAAATTGGCAGGGAGGGAAATCACCCCCAAAAAACTTTTATATTGAAACAAACCCAACCATACGTACAGTGTAATTGGGAGAAAGGATTGCCACAGTTAGTTCGTCCGCGTCTTTCTGTACAAGAGGCCCTAATGGGTGACCTTAAAGTTTCGACTGTCCGTATAGCTGCCTTAAATATTCATGGCGTGGAGCACTGATGGGAAAAGAGGGGTAAAATTAGCACCCCACAAGGTTTGTTTGTCAGATGATAACTGGTTTGAGCTACCGACATAAAATAAAGAACCAATGAACCCTTTGAGAGAGGAATATGAATTCTTTGTGGAAAAAATTATCAAAATTTACTTACATTTTCAGAATGACTGGTAGTGATGGAGGAAATGGTTGCATTTCTATTCCCAAAGGCAATGCTCGGGGAGCATGATGTATGACCGATGTTATATGGGTGGGCAGGGGGAATGGAGTATGATGGCTGCGGACTGCTGAATGTTGACAACTCTGACGATGAGGTTATTACACTCTGGCCAAGAAAAACGAAAATAGACTTTTGTCGAAGTTCCTCTGAAAGGCTTTCCGTCTGAAAATTATCATTCGTGAATAAAAAAGTTCAATTTCAAAAATTTGAATTAATTTTGACCATACAAGTAATCCTAGAGTCAAATTAATCATCTATAGACTTAAAATTCTGTCGAAAGACAATTTGAAATGAAATGTTGTTGGCTCGGTACCCTCGCAGACTGGCACTCTAGCTGAGTGCTTTTCAGTATTTAAAAAAACGAAGTAAATGAATTTTCTTATGTTTGCGTGGGGTATTCTTTAGAATAATGTGTTTGAACGAAAGCGATACATAGAGCGATTTTACATGACCAGTGAAACAGTTTTAAAATAAAAACTACTGTAAAATAACTACAAATAAACAAAAGAATACTATAGAATTAGTGTATAACAGTGCGTAGTATTCTACAACCTGTTTCACGGGTTAAGTAAAATCACTATATGGGTTATTGACCAAGCTTGTTCGGTCAAGATGGCTGTATATTGGCCTCGTCGGTTTTTGTGTTTTTATTAACCTTGACTTCGTCTCTTCCTGATGTTAAAGGTTGTTCTCCTTCGTCCTCAGAAGTTCTTAGAACCCTGTCAAGAAATAACAAAAATGATGGTTAACAGTTAGATGACAATGAACGTAACTAAAACTACAAATAACAACACATAAAAACATTACCAAGCGGGCAGTTCTAACTTTGAAGTTGGCATGGATCGAGGTTAGGCAAATTATACAGAACGAATGGAACTACTCTTGAACAGTTTTGATTTGCTACTTCCTTTAATTTCAGTTAAACTGCCATTACAGCAAATCAGTACACAGTATTACCAAGACGCAATTTACGATTTTATCGACCGTAACGAGGTAAACTTGGACACCGAGGTTGGTAATGCTGCTTAGATAACCACACTCCCCGACCCATCCTAAACCACATCAGATTCGGGAAATAATCATGACATGTCATCCAAACTTATAAGCCGGTAAATTCTTGATTTTGAATCCAAAAAAGGTAGTAAACACGTATTGCGTACAACGTAAAACGCATGTTAGGACAAATTTTTGGTAGCTCCGTTGAACATTTAGCAATGTTAATCACCTTACATGAAAAAAAACTGGCAGATGTAAAGAGCAAAAACAATAATAAAACTTGCCAACAATCCATTGTTCTACAGCTCAGGTTCTACAGACAAGACAGCGACTTGATAGATCAGTAAAGGTTGTGTTTATGTACATATTGAAATCAGGATATTTAAATCTTCTGATTCTGACTGTTTCATTTCTTCTTGCTTACTTACAGAGTATCAATATCAAGCGATTCGAACATGTCCTCTAGCTTTTCTTTAAAGTCCAGCAACAACTCATACACGTGTCGATTTCTAAACTGGTAGATAAGAAAAATGAGTTAACGTTAGTTAATTTTTTCTCCATAATACCATTAACCTCAAGTTTTGTCTTAAATTACAAAAACTTGACTTTAAACAAAAGCGACTGACTTCCCAAGGACGCTAATATTGTTCAACTTACTGGTATGACAAATTCTTCATCTGTGCTGTTTCTTGAGCTGGTTCGCCGTCTTTTAGCACCAGATCCAGTGTTACCAGATCCTACAAAGAAAATATAGCAGATAACATCATTAGTAAAACTGAAGTTTTCCTTACAACATAACTTTTCCTCTCAAAATATTTAAGTGCGAACTTTGTCACGTTAAAATTCTGAGGGCAACAGAATACAAACCTTTCCATGGGTGCATTCGAACTGCCTGAAATGAACTTGATTCGCGACAAGCTGCTCTCTCATCAGATTTTCTGTCTCGTCCAGGGCAGACGCAGACCATTATCTCAACAACTCGTCGACCAAGAGTCTGTCCATCCTTCTCCAAAGTAAAAATAACCTCGACTGGTCTTCTGCTGGGCCCAGAGGCACAGCTCGAAAAACACATGAACGCGAACATCTCCGTCACATATTCCGTTCCCACTACAAATAAGAAAATACTTAAATGAACATTTCAAAACACTTCCCTTCAGTGCAGTGACCTCTTGTCGATATCATCCATATTAAGATCAGCTCCGGTTATCGCCGGTATAGAACTTGAGCTAAGTTAGTAGCCTTAGCTTATGAATTGGGCATATACAATACATAAAACTGTATATGCCCAATTCTTACCCTAAGCAGTGTCAACTGTAACCAATAAACTAAAAAGTGGTAATTTGTGAAATACAAATCGGTCTAGTGCATGCAAACTATACTCTTAATTTATACTTCGGTAATGACCTATAACTCTAACGCTCTGGGAACTTGAACTAAATTTCCTTTCTAAAACTGATTTCAATGTGTTCCTACGAAAGTGTAGGGTAATGTTGATGAAGAGGCCCTGGGTGTGGTCATGTCATCTTTCTTACCTTGTGGTCCATTGTATGGCAGTATCACAGAGTCCCTCATAGTCTCTGGACAGGTGTGGTAATCAGCGGCAGGGTTGTTGCTGCGGATAAACTGATCCTCTGGTGCAGACCCTACAGCAGAGGAAAACAGATATTTCTCTTTTTGAACTGGCGCCAGTCACTTTACAAATGCGCCCTCATACAGCACCATAATCAACAAAAAAGACGTGAACAACATTACGAACATTTCTCGGACATAGTTGTTATCTTACCATCGTTGGAGCTTTCCATGTGGTTTGGACACCTCTTCACCACATCATAAAGGTTTGTGGACCCTTTAAAAACGGCAACGGCTCTCAGAATAGTGCCATGAGCTGGGGGCATGTTGGTCTTAAATTTGATGGGGCAGAAACTGGCCCGATTAACGTACAGCGTTTTGCACACATCAGAATAGGTCCATGTGGCAGATTTTGAAGCTGACTCAGTCAAAAGTCCAAAGGAAATCTGGAACCCGATATCACCAGGGTATTCTATTGTACTACGACTAGTGGTCAGTCGGGAAACGACTCCAGACATGTTTGGAGGGGACATGGACGGGCCTGGGGTTGAAGCGTCACTGTAGCTGCTCACCTGTTGAGGGAAATGTAGCCTTTTCTTAAGCAACAACCTTGCTGTTCTAGAAAAGAGTCACACTTCCCTTTAAAAGAGATCATAAAACCTTTAAGAAAATGGAACATACACTGTAATCTCCGGGGGGAAAATTGGCAGGAAGGGAAATCACCCCAACAAACTTTTATATTGAAACAAACCCAACCATACGTACAGTGTAATTGGGAGAAAGGATTGCCACAGTTAGTTCGTCCGCGTCTTTCTGTACAAGAGGCCCTAATGGGTGACCTTAAAGTTTCGACTATTCGTGTAGCTGCCTTAAACATTCATGGCGTGAAGCACTGTTGAGAAAAGAGGGGTAAAATTAGCACCCCACAAGGTTTGTTTGTCAGATGATAACTGGTTTGAGCTACCGACGTAAAGTAAAGAACCAATGAACACTTGAAGAGAGGAATATGAATTCTTTGTGGAAAAAATTACCAAAATTTACTTACATTTTCAGAATGACTGGTAGTGATGGAGGAAATGGTTGCATTTCTATTCCCAAAGGCAATGCTCGGGGAGCATGATGTATGACCGATGTTATATGGGTGGGCAGGGGGAATGGAGTATGATGGCTGCGGACTGCTGGATGTTGGCAACTCTGACGATGAATTTATTACACCCTGGCCAAGAAAAACGAAAATAGACTTTTGTCAAAGTTTCTCTGAAAGGCTTTCCGTCTGAAAATTATCATTCGTGAATAATAAAGTTCATTTTCAAAAATTTGAATTAATTTTGACCACACAAGTAATCCCAGAGTCAGTAGACTTAAAATTCTGTTGGAAGAAAATTGAAATGAAATGTTGTTGGCTCGGTACCATCGCAGACTGGCACTCTAGCTGAGTGCTTTTTAGTATTTAAAAAGAAACGAAGTACGTGAATTTTCTGATGTTTGCGTGGGGCATTCTTTAGAATAATGTGGATGAACAAAAGCGATACACAGAGCGATTTTACATGACCCGTGAAACACTTTTAAAATAACAACTAGTGTAAAATAGCTACTAATAAACAAAGAATACTATAGACTTTAGTGCATAATAGTGCGTAGTATTCTACTACCTATTTCACGGGTTAAGTAAAATCACTCTATGCGTTATTGACCAAGCTTGTTCGGTCAAGACGGCTGTACATTGGCCTCGTTCATTTTTGCGTTTTTATTAACCTTGACTTCGTCTCTTCCTGATGTTAAAGGTTGTTCTCCTTCGTCCTCAGAAGTTCTTAGAACTCTATCAAGAAATAACAAAAATGATGGTTAATAGTTATGTGATAGTGAACGTAGCTAAAACTACAAATAATAACACATAAAAACATTACTAAGCGGGCAGGTCTAACTTTGACGTTGGCATGGAACGAGGTTCGGCAAATTATACAAAACAAGAACGCGCTTACAGCGGCATTCAGCTCTCGCCTGCTTGGAGATTAGATCGAGAAATGAGGAGTCGATAAATTGTACAAGAAACACGATTTACTCGCTAAAGGTTTTTTACTTCCTACTTTATCGACGTCGATACTTTTTTTTGGTTTCTGAATTGATTTAGTACGCGTGTTAGTGACGACCAAAAATGCCTCTGCGGTCGCAGGCTATACGCGTGAATAAATACACGAAAATTCAAGGGCCTCGATTCCAGAGAAATTACATCATTGCCAGAGATCGAAAAAGCGATTTACATGGCACGTCATTTCAATTCACGCCGAAGATAAATCGCATGCTCATCACAAGACTCATTTGCATACAGTGAAAGTTTACAACACGCGACCATCGCAATTTTGCTAATTAAGATTTTTTTTTTCGACCAGTCAGTAGTGTTCACTTGCTCCAAGGGAATAAACGCTTTCAAGCGATAGAATTCGTGGACCGATACTTTTCGGAAAACTCTAAGTTTAAGGTTTCCTAAGCTTTCTTCGGAAAATATGCGTGGATTCGATCACGCAACGATTATTAGTCCCAGTTTCCACGGTGTCCGCAAGGAACGCCTAGCATAATGACCCCTGATCTGTGACCCAAAAACGGCAGAAAAGTCAGGGGGTACTTCCAGAAAAATTGGGTGGGGATGTGCGGCACGCTTCCTGAAACGCTTACGCTAATTCAGACCAAAATGTGTGATTTTCACTACCCTATTTCAGACCTGAAGTCCTGGAGCCCGGTGCGTGACCGGAGCGCGTGTGACGCTATTACTGCACGTACACGGTAGTTGGCGTAAACATTAAAAGGGAAATGGTCTTATCGCCAAATGATGAAGAAGTAGCTAATTCTTCTAAAAAAAACAATTCAAGACTAGAGTGCACAAACCATACCTTATTTCAGACCAAAATGGTCGAAATTGATACCCTATTTCAGACCAAAACGGCTGAAAAACCATACGCTTTGGCGCCGCACATACCCATATAGCCTATATAAGGGACTACCCCCCCCCCCCCCCCCCCATTTAGCTGATAGCTAAATGGTCCCAGAAAACCTTTTTATTTTTCAATCACGACTTAAAAGTTAGCAGTGGCGGTCAGTTTGACAAGGTGAACTATCTTCAGCCTACATCAAGACTGAAAACACGCTTTGATCTTTAAAACCAAACTAGACAGGTTTTCATCCCTTTAATGTGATAATAAAGCTTGCCAACAATCCATTGTTCTACAGCTCAGGTTCTACAGACAAGACAGCGACTTTCTAGATCAGTAAAGGTTGTGTTTATGTACATATTGAAATCAGGATATTAAAATCTTCTGATTCTGACTGTTTCATTTCTTCTTGCTTACTTACAGAGTATCAATATCAAGCGATTCGAACTTGACCTCTAGCTTTTCTTTGAAATCCAGCAACAACTCATAAACGTGTCGATTTCTAAACTGGTAGATAAGAAAAATGAGTTAACGTTAGTTCATTTTTTCTCCATAATACCATTAACCTCAAGTTTTGTCTTAAATTACAAAAACTTGATTTTAAACAAAAGCGACTGACTTCCCAAGGACGCTAATATTGTTCAACTTACTGGTATGACAAATTCTTCATCTGTGCTGTTTCTTGAGCTGGTTCGCCGTTTTTTAGCACCAGATCCAGTGTTACCAGATCCTACAATTAGAATATAGCAGATAACATCATTAGTAAAACTGATGTTTTCCTTACAACATAACTTTTCCTTTCAAAATATTTAAGTGCCAACTTTGTCACGTTAAAATTCTGAAGGCAACAGAATACAAACCTTTCCATGGGTGCATTCGAACTGCCTGAAATGAACTTGATTCGCGACAAGCTGCTCTCTCATCAGATTTTCTGTCTCTTCCAGGGCAGACGCAGACCCTTATCTCAACAACTCGTCGACCAAGAGTCTGTCCATCCTTCTCCAAAGTAAAAATAACTTCGACTGGTCTTCTGCTAGGCCCAGAGGCACAGCTCGAAAAACACATGAACGCGAACATCTCCGTCACATATTCCGTTCCCACTACAAATAAGAAAATACTTAAATGAACATTTTAAAACACTTCCCTTCAGTAAAGTGACCTCTTGTCGATATCATCCATATTAAGATCAGCTCGGGTTATCGCTGGTATAGAACTTGAGCTAAGTTAGTAACCTTAGGTTATGAATTGAGGATATACTATACTGAATTGGGCATATAATATACACAAATTGTATATGCCCAATTCTTACCCTAAGGAGTCTCGGCTGTAACCAATAAACAACAAGGTGGTATTGTAAAATACAAATCGGCCTAGTGCATGCAAACTATACTCTTAATTTATACTTCGGTAATGACCTATAACTCTAAAGCTCTGGGAACTAAACTCCTTTCTAAACTGATTTCAATGTGTTCCTACGAGAGTGTAAGGTAATGCTGATGAAGAGGCCCTGGGTGTGGTCATGTCATCTTTCTTACCTTGTGGTCCATTGTATGGCAGTATCACAGAGTCCCTCATGGTCTCTGGACAGGTGTGGTAATCAGCGGCAGGGTTGTCGCTGCGGATAAACTGATCCTCTGGTGCAGACCCTACAGCAGAGGAAAACACATCTTTCTCTTTTTGAACTGACGCCAGTCACTTTACAAATGCGCCCTCATACAGCACCATAATCAACAAAAAAGACGTGAACAACAGTACGAACATCTCTAGGACAGAGTTGTTGTCTTACCATCATTGGATCTTCTCATATGGTTTGGACACCTCTTCACCACATCATGAAGGTTTGTGGACTCTTTGAAAACAGCAACGGCTCTGAGGAAAGTGGCATGAGGTGGGGACATGTTTGTCTTGAATTTGATGGGGCAGAAACTGGCCAGATTAACGTACAGCTTTTTGCACACATCAGAATAGGTCCATGTGGCAGATTTTGAAGCTGACTTAGTCAAAGGTCCAAAGGAAATCTGGAACCCGATATCACCAGGGTATTCTATTTTAGTGAGAATAGTGGGCAGTCGGGAAACGACTCCAAACATGTTTGGAGGGGACATGGACGGGCCTCGGGTTAAAGCTTCACTGTAGCTGCTCACCTGTTGAGAGAATTGCAGTCTTTTCTTAAGCAACAACCTTGCTGTTCTAGAAAAGAGTCATAACTCCCTTGTAAAGATATCACAAAATCTTTTAGAAATCGGAACATACACTGTAATTTCCAGAGGGAAAAACTGGCAGGGAGCAAATTACCCAACCAACTTTTATATTGAAACAAACCTAACTGTATATATACAGTGTAACTGGAAAAATAAAGCATTGCCACAGTTAGTTAGTGCGCGTGCAAGAGGCCCTTATGGGTGACCTTTAAGTTTTGACTTTCCGTATAGCTGTAACGAGCTTTAAATATACAAAGAATGGAGCACTGTTGGGAAGAGAGGAGTAAAATTTGCGCCCCACCAGGTTTGTTAGTCAGATAACTTGTTTGAGGTACCGACGTGAAATAAAGACCTTTTTCTTTTACTTGTTTTAAACCAATGAACCCTCTGAGAGAGGAATACCAATTCTTTGTGGAAAAAAATATCAAAATTTACTTGCATTTTCAGAATGGCAGGTAATGATGGGGGAAATGGACGCATTTCTATTCCCAAAGCCAATGCTCAGGGAGTATAATGTATGACTGATGTTAAATTGGTAGGCAGGGGGAGTGGAGTTGAGCGATGGCTGCGAACTGCTCAAAATGTTTGCAACTCTCACGGTGAGGTTGTTACATCCTGACGAAGAAAAACGAAAATAGACTTTCAAACGATTATTTGCATAAACAGTTCTATGTGGTAACGTAGTCTTAACTTGTTCTTTCCATTTGGAGTCAGAAAATGGAGGCTTTAAAGTTACGCATATTAACCTAATACTAGATCAAGATATCATGGTCTCAAATCACATACAAACGTGCATAAACTACGCCCGACATCATGAAACCAGAGTCAAAGCAAACAAAAATTTTAATAATTACTCAAGATTATTGAGATGAAGCTCCTGAAAGCCATCAAGTGAGGCCAGAATGGCTTAAGGCTTTTAATCTACTGTGCTGATAATTCCTTCAACTTTCGACGAAAAACGCGTTCAAGTTGAAGTACTAACTTCACTTTTAATTCTTAATAAAGCAGTAAAAAAGTGCGGGATTTAAGTTGATTTTAGATAAAACCGAAACAAAAAGGTTACCTTCTACAGCTCGCGGACTTAAAGGGGCTGTGTCACGGCAGTCCAGTTCATTTTGTTTAATTTTGCCAATTACTCGCCCTCAATCGCTATGGAATTTATAGTAAGTAAAGAAATTACATGTAAATGAAAAAATCAGAGATCCGAGACAAACAAATATGTCTCCTGAGCATTATTTATTTTGCAAGCAGCAGGGATCAACTTTGAAAAACTGTGAGGCTGAACAGTTTTCAAAAATCCTAATTTCAATCCGTTTCAATCTTCTTCAGTTTTGCCCATCCGTGACATCTGTTGTATCTGTTACGTTATTTTAACCTTCCTTTGAAGTTTTAAGGGGCTATTTTTATGTTTCTTTTAATTTAACGGGCATTTTGTAATTTCCTAATTTGACTGAATTTTGTGACACAGCTCCTTTAAGATCCTCCCGTTTCCATCTAGATCAACTTCTCCCATACAAGTTTTGAAAACAGGAGGGACATTCATATAAACAAAGGCCATAAAAATGTTTCCAGTGGGAACTCTTGGGAATGCACACTGCTCGACTTTCGAAGGTGAAATTCAGAATCACTTTTCCTGGAGATTGGGAAAATGCGCCCCGGCTTAAATTCGCCGCGTAATTGGCCCCTTTTACTATTAATTTCTCCAAAAAGATATTTCATAAATTAGATCACGATAATCAACGGGGATGGCATGAATATAGAGCGTTTTCACATGACGTCAGGGCGGCCATATTGGTGTTCCAAAAACAAAGAAACGGCTGCCATGGTTGTGTTCCAAACCAATCCTGTTGGAGTTGAACTCTTTTCTTATGTAAATGTTCTCATTTGTTCCAATAAATTTGCATAGATACAGGCTACGTGAGCGAAAATCCTCTATTGGCGTTTTAACAAATTGACCCCAGTTTTTTATGTGTCTGTCCTTTTATTGATGATAAAATGACGTCATAACATTGCCAAAGTGTTGTGGATCTACAAACCTCGGGCGAGTGGATCCACAACAAACTCTAGTCCGTATTTACAGTGTAATGATAATTTGGCATATATAAGTCGAGTGCTGGCGGATCCGTCCATGAGTTATTACATTTTTTCCATTTCATTCTTAAAATAGACAAAATTCTGTTTGGCTGGGCACTCACCTGTCCTTGCCGTGATTCTGATGTTGCTGACTTTTCACTCATATGAGGACTAGGTATCCTTAAAGGACCTTCGTTTTCCATCTCTGGAGGAAGTTGATTTGCCTGAAATTTTTTAGAGGTGTAGTACCCGTTATTCCCTACAGTTTTATTATTTTAACTTCCAGACTTTGATCACGACTTTTACAGTAGAGCCCCAATAAACGAGAAACCAAGGGGGTGGCAAAGTATGTTAGCAATAACAAGGTTTCGTTATACCAAGCTTCTTTTCCATATATTTTACAATAAGTGGGCTAAAGACAATTTTTCTCTATACCGATAACTTCGTTATGTGGAAGTTCGTTATATCGAGGTACCATTGTGGCGGGAAATTAAGTCACTGTGATGATGCCTAATTTTGTTTGAATTTATAGGATATGATATCTAATGGAGGTATGTGAAAACCCTTTATCTAGAAACGGACGCCGTCTCCTGTCTTCGGGTAAACGGCGGATGAAAGCATCTGATCTCGCACAGGACGTGAATGTTTTCACGACCAGTTGGCCTTTTTCGAAGTTTTTCTTTAAGACTTATTGTTAAATTTTTAAGTCAGAAGACGACTTTAAAACGTAACAAACAGGGCCAGTATCACTTCCGGTCTGTTAAAAAGATTCTACTAACAGTGGTAAAAAGGCAAGAGCTTAGGGATTCTGGTTTAGAGACGTAACGGTACTTGTTTAGGAGAAAAGTAAATGATTAAAAAACTCAACGCCTAATGAAAATTCGAAAACGGCAAAAAAAGATTTTTAAAACGGGTATGTGTGGAAAGGGCCTAAATGAGATGTAGGAAACACGAGAAGAGTTTAATCCAGATAATAAATAAACTGCGATTCGTAACGGAAGAAGTTTATACCTCACTATTTGAGATGTTTGAAAACATCATAGTAAGATACGTTTTGCAATTTCCGTTTTCGTCTTTACTGACTGGCTTGTTGTCTCTGCTTTACAATACGCTGATGGCTATGCGATTTCCCGCCAAAATAACCTCGAGTTGCATTTGGGTTGCCATACCTGTTGATTGAGTTATTTTACATTGGTATGCCTGTAGTGCGGGCAGACGGATGGTCTCTTGGGCGGGCGGGCGGGCGGCCAGTGTACGGTCACGTGATTACCAAATTTTCTGGGATGGGTAGATTACTTCATTTTCTTACCCATGGTGCTCCGCTGGCGCGCTTCGCGCGCGAGAGCTCCGCTATCAAGTAACAAATACAAAATTACCTCATTACCTCTAAGAACTGATAAAGGAGGTTTAATTCCGGTTCTGTAACCATCAGAGGAATATCATCTAGCTCCAAACTCTCAGGACAAGTACCTGAATCCCAGTACGTCAGAAGGATAAACTGTGATTAGAACTACCAGGGTAATTGTGACTAGTAACTTTCCCTAGCTATGAAATATGGACAGTGTTAATTTCTAGTAATAAAATTCAGAAGAGAATGCGCCATTTTCCTGTTTCCTTTCTCAGTTCACCATGGAAATCGAGAGCATTTGGTTATAAGGGACGGACCGTTAGACGGCGGTGACGAATTTTCAGTTTGCGTAAATTCATTTTTCGGCCGCTATTTGTGCATGAGTTTTTTTTTTCGGGTGAAAATGAAATGAAGTGCCATTTTAATGAAATTATAAAAATATATTTCGAAGTAATGTTGGGTAAAATACTGCTCTTTTCTTTTTCGATATCCAATTTATAACTGTTAAAAAGTCCACTATTTTTTAAACCAAATTACTGATGCCATTTCTTGGTTCGACTGTCTGCATTAGTGGGATATATCCTAAGTGAGACGCAGTGAAGTGAAAATGACGCCATTTTATCACGAATTGACAAGAGCAGAAGAATATCTCAGTTTAACTTCAAACAGAACTTTTAAAATAATGCTTGCTTTGCGTGTTCTTCGCATGTCGACTGAATAAATCCAAAATACATCGAAATACCTGAAATATTGCTGGGGGATGTACACATTGGGCTTAAGACCTAGAACAGTATTAAAAAAATTCAATGATGTCAAAAAAAGAAACACAAAAAGAGAGAGAGAGAGAGAAAAAAGAAAGACAGAAAAATACATTTTCAGGTTATATAAACTTCATTAATATCAACAGGCGGCAGACTTAGCTTGTTTTAGTTTCAGGATGAAAGTGTTGACCATGTTATGCAGTTTAATAGCCGTTCACAGACCCTCTATTTTCTCCTTAAGGGACCGTCGAGCGCACGTAGCACAAGGGGGTAGGGGTGGGGAAAGAAGTCAACAGAAGGATACGAAGTTGCCATGGGATGGACTTAATAAACCTCTTTTCACCCAAAGATGTCCACAGTACAGACGTTCTTTCTTTTTCTTCCTCGAACTCCGCGCTCGCTCTTGTATTCGCGATTGATGTCGAAACGAAGAAGAAAACGACGTCTGTGTACAGGCTAGCAGTTCAACTACGGTGTATGCCGCAACAAAGCCATTACCCTTATTTATATGAACGTTTTTTAGCACTGGTATCGAGCTCATGTTAATAGTTTTTAATGCAATACAAAGTGACACCACGGTTTTGTTTTGGGGGATAAGTTGCTGAAACCGGCGAGACTGTTTTAAAATAAAAGCTGACTTGGCACGGCTGCTTAGTATGCCATAGCTGCATATATACTGTATACAGAGTGGGTTGAAGAGCTAATAACAAGGCGTGCCGGTTCGATTGAAAGCTTCTGAGGAATCAGGTTCTCCCCTGGTACATTGCTGTTTATCCCTGTAGAGCGAAGTGTGAATTAAATCGCCTACTACAAATGTTACTGCAAGAAGCTAGTAGCTGATTCTAGTTTCTTCTTTCCTTTATCTGTTAAAGAAACGTAACGTGAGCTGTCATTGAAAACTCTCGCCAAATCTGATTATCAGTCCTGCTATTTTTGCATTGACCATTTTAAAAAATTAATAGGCACAATACAAAAACAGCAACAACAACAATATACTCAACACGACAGACATATTGAACCTAGTTATGCAAAGATTGCTAGGTTTCAACTATTTGAAATAATCACAACACAGTAGCAGGATTGATAAAAATTAATAATACCTTATCTGAAACTTTACCTGAGGGTTACTTGGTATTGACGTGGAAAACGAATTCTGGGTTGGATGAGTTTTTACACTCTTTCTACGCGCACTTGAACCTAAGGAACAGAAATTACGAGCGTAAGTACACAAAATAGGTAAGTCAAAGTTTCCTTCATTGCTATGATTCTATGATGGTACGACGTGTAGGTGCAGCTCTTATTTCAGGGCAGCGCTTATCTAAATCTTCCTCCTCCAGGACAACGTAATCTATTTCTTTGTTCTGTTTAGCAGAAGTGTTAAGTAATTATTTATTTCAAAGGAAACTCCACTAAACCAAAAGCTATTTATAGGAAGCCCACAACTAAAAATAACTGTTTTAAAATACGTAAAGTAATAACAATAAACAAAGGAAAAAATAAAAAATATGTTAAAAAACAAACCATGTGATGAAACGGAAATAGATATCAAGCACAGCTGTGTACATAACAAACTGCTCAGAAATGGAACTCATGATCTTCCAGTTTCCAGTTGGAGGCTCTAACCATCAAGAGCTATGGGAGACTCGATCATACAGTGAGCGGTTCGTCTGATTTGTTTCAATAGGGATGATTTTGCCTAGTGTACCAGCATATATTTTTTTATTTTAATTAATTTCTTAGTCGATTCCATATGATTGTATGTATATCCACGTACAAGTGTAGGGACTGTAAAGGGCTCAGAAACCCTGCAGGGACAGCAATACCAACAATGCCTGGAAACAAAACCCACCACCATGAGAGAAGTTCTTAATGCACCAGTCACTAGCAACGAAGGTGCTAATAATCGCCCCACTCAGCAATCCACACCATGGTCTGATCAACACAAGGAGTAGGTATAATGGAGGTCAAAAGAACAGCTGTGACAAGTCCTCTTCAAGGAATTGTTACATAGGACTCTGCTCCTAATGAAAAGTTTGTATATTATAAGATTTGGGTTCATCCCTTCATTCCCCACTCCCCTCCCAGCAATGTTACATCCAAGCAAGACTCATTTCCAACCCCCTTGTGTTGTGTTATTTTTTATTCTTTATTTATTTCTGTTCAAAATTCAACATTGTTTGGGGTGGAGGGGGAAGGTTGCTATTTGTACTAATATCAATGGAAAGGTCCCAATACTTTTGACCCCCATTCATGTAGATGATAGATGAGGATCAATATTAAAATTCATTATCATGAGACAGACGATAAAAGAGGAGGGATGTCAGTCACTAAGAGGCTTCTACTTATTTCATCAGCTGAAAGACAGCTTACCACCAGCTTAAATTACCCTGGAAAATAAAGACAAGGGGTAATTTCGAGGGTGCAGTTGAGTAAAAAGCAAGTTTTTTGACTAATAAAAAGCCAGCTTGGCATGGCCACAACTTGCTTTTATTATTAACAAAAACACTATCAAAATATGTACAATGTAGTATCAATCTGTGTACCTTTTTGATGCTTGTCAGGTGGCTGTGTAAAAAATACAAAAACATTAGCGTTACAAGGAAATACTTGTATGATCCTTGTTAAGGTAGCTGTTACATTGCAAGTGACAGCAAACTGTACAGTTAGCATCCTTACTGTTCATTTGTAACAGGTGGGTGGGGTTGATGGGATTTAAGGGGGACGAGCCATTCCAAAAGGAATAAGCCATAATTATCATGGCTTCATTCAAAGAGGGGCAGACAAAAAATGTAATATGTAAAGGGCAGTGATTTACTTTAATTTACATGACAGCAGTCAAAAACATGCATTTGACAAAAAAAGCTTTTTTATATATATATATTTTTTCTACTTCTATTGAACTTGTTTTGAACTACATAGTTGAGCTGTTTTCTCATCAGTGTCTGGCTACAAAGAGGACACTACAAGTATGGGCATGTGTAGAAGGCAAAATTTCAAAAACATTTTGAAAATGATACAGCAGTCTATGGAGTTTTCTAATATCTTTCTCTCCTCTCCTCTTCTTTTGCTTTTCTTACCTCATTTTTTCTCTTTTCCTGGGTATCGAGTGAGGTTCATTTCAGTTGGAAAAGTTTTAGGGAAAGCTTTTAGGATCTTAGTATTAGATGAAAAAAATGGTAGGTAGGTTAAGTGGAGCCAGATTTTTATACAAATTTCTGGGTCAACTGTACAAAGTCATGTTTTTTTATTATCTTTTTCTCCACTCTGCCCTCCATGACTGAATCATGCTCATTCTAGTATGGTTTGAAAGAACTCTTCACCCTACACAAATTAGCTGACTTAAAGTTTTCTTTGAATGGTGAAACTGATGATGTCACAAGCGGTTCAAGGGCCAATCAGTGAAACTAGTTAAAAATTTTTTGGGGAAAGAAATACCACTGGAACCCCCGACCATTACTTTACAGTTAGGTGTTCAACATTCTGAAACCTACCACAATGTTAAAATTGACCTCAACGCTTTACGTATGATTTAAGTTCAGCTTAATAACTTTGAATGTTTCATGATGATTTTCTTTTCTTTCGTGGGGGAGGGGGAAGGGAGGGGGGGCAGAGGTCATTTCAAAAGTTTAAGGCTTCAACCTGGGAAGGGGGCAGGTGAAAAACGTTCTAATGAAGAGGGGAGGGGGGGTCATAATTAATTTTATTACTAGCAATGCTAAGCCATCAAACCCCACCAGTCTCCATACCCCATAATAAAAATAAAGTGTGCCTAGAACAGTAATACCAAACTAAACAGTCAAAATGATTGAAATATATATACAGTGCACACTTTCAGATTATGACATAATTGTTACCATTCAAATGAAACCTCCTTGGCAGAACTTTTAGATGGTTCTATTTATTTCTGTGGATTCTAAGGGGTTTCAATAAGAACCGACGACCGCAAAAAGTGTTGGCTACTTTACTCAAAGATGACAGCTATTTTTTTCCCGAAAGAAGAAGCAACCAGTTTTTATAATGCCATAAACAAAAAATATATCACAAAATCAGAATGTAAACTTATATTTTGTGTTTTCATAAAAGTGTTTGCCCACAGGTTTACTGTTATGCTTTAGTCACATGTTAATGCTGTATTCCAGTCAAATTTTTAGACATTTCTTTATACCTGTAGGTTAATCTATACAAAATTTGTTGACATGCAAATGAATATTCATAATTAAATCATTGTCATCATATACATTTCACACTGTATGCACTGCTATGCTTTACTTACATGTTAATGGTGTATTCCAATCAATTTTTTACACATTTCCTTAGACCTGTAGGTTAGTCTATACAAGATTATTTTGTTGACATGCAAATGAACATAATTAATTTTATAAATCATTGTCATCATATAATTATACTGTATACACTGCTACTGATCCACCCCAGACCCCGCTAGAAGAACGGGACTAACAGACTCTTGTTGATACAGTCAGTTACTATATTCAAACCTGCTGGCTTCTTCAACTTTAATTGAAACCCCTGGATTCTATAAGAAGAAATTTTGAAATGTTGTGAATTTTTATATCAGCCATATGCATGTGCACCCAGGAGTGAATTTAGGCTAACTGTCAAGTGCTCATAATTAATAGCGAAGCTCCACGTGCACAAAGCCCCATAGCTAATTAAATCTAACCATCCCAGAAAATTTGGTAATCACGTCACCATTCACCGACCGACCAATCGCCCGACCACATAATTGTCCGTCCACACCACAGGAAAACCAATGTTTACTTTCACACTTTCTAACTACTTTGGGAGCCCAGGAGAAAAATGTTGTGATCAATCATGGATAATATCCAGGGATCAATTGACAGCTGTCAAAACAAGGTAACCGCTGACCAGTATCACCTGACCTTATCATGGGCTCAGGTGTCGACCCATCGAGGTCGAATACTTTTTTGAAGTTATCTGCTGACAAGTTACTAGTTTTCAAATGATCACAGGGTCAAGTTTATTTTCTAAAAATTCATATGATATATGTTGTGTTTATGTCACCATCGCCCCGCACTATTAAGATTTTGATTTCACACTATCCTCGGATGCAAAAATTCAGCCAGTTATTTAGAAATACAGTCAGGGAAGACCTTTTCTTACCAAGGTCACCCGTTGGTCATGCTCTACGTCCAATTTTTATGCTCTGATTGGTCAAAATTTGAAAGGTGAGTACATGCTGAAAATTTATGCAGCATCTTGAAACTTGTTTACTTTGACAGCTGAAGCTGACAGACTTTTGTGTCAACTTGTGATGTTTTTAAAGTTCTGTCTCTTTCCACTGAATGTACAAAATGATCGAAATACAGCTGCTATCAAGAGTCTTCTGTTATTCATGGCTAGTTTGTTTATTGGTTTCTGGGTTGAGAGATATGTCGCTTGTCAAAGTCAGAAATCCGATTTCGGATGGGATGGTTTTCGTCTTTCATCTTGCTTGATGCAAAAGAGGGTTCAAAAGTCTCAAGTGATTCTGGCCTTACTTGATAGCTTTCAGGAGCAGCATCTTGTAATGGTAAGCCTGAGTAATCATTGTATTTGATATTTGTTTTTTTACATCTATTTTCATGAAGTCGAGCACAGCTTATGCCACAAGTTTATGCACGTTTGTAAGATTTGAGACAATGATCTGACCTACAATCCTAGACAAAAGTCCTTGGGACAGTACTGCAATATTAATATTTTCTGTTATTTCTCGGTTCCCTCTGAAAGCAGTGCATCCTTTTCGAAAATTTCCCACAGTACTCCCTCCCCCATACCCTATACAAAGTTGAAACTCGAAAAAAAATCTGGATACACGTGTCCAACATTGTTTGTGGGGTGCAGATCAGGGGAGAGGTTGAACCTGTGTGAATTGGAAAATGCCCCAGAATAACAAAAGTGTCCCAAGACTTTTGTCCATGATTTTAGTATCAGGTTTGATATAAGCTTAGTAAACAGAACTTTAAAAAGCCTTCAGATATATTTTCTAGGAAAAAAACGTTCCAAAGATTATTTAGTTATAAATGTGGCTCTAGAAAGAAAACTTTGAGCAATTTTCTCGCCTCGAGTTCATCATTGAAAAAAGCAAACACAGGGAGGCCAGCTTAAAACATAAACTTAAGATTTAAGCTTTAAGACTCTGGAGTTTTAGAAAAACTTCAGTACTTGTCTTTGTGAATGAAAATATTGTTGTCTCTGTAAATGTTTCACCAAATTATATTTCTTTTATTGATTGTTAGTATAAGACTCTCTTGCAATTTTAATCACTGTGCCATTTGTTTTCAGTCGTTCATAAACATTGCTTGCAGTAGAACTCAAAATGCCATGCGTATCAAATGCTTTTTATGATTACACATCGTTATAAAACCATAGATTAAATTTAAAAAAAAAAACTTAATTAATTCTTTATTATGTTGAAGTGTAAATCTATTAATGTTCACTGCAAATTCAGCACTCGTCAAAAGTGAGAACCAGCTGGCCGTATAGGTGATTTTGGAAATTTTTTGAACAGTTTCGCTAAAACCCCACGATTGATCGTCCTGAATATATTGACTGAGTGCAATTTGTCTTGAAAAATTGTAAAATACTGCATTCTGTCCGAGGTCTGTATAATAAAAAGTGCTGTTTCACCTCAGATGTGACAAATAAAAAGTACAAAAGGTTGGTTTACACATCCCCAGATTTGTTGGTAAGAGTTTGGAAAGTAAACTTGTTGAAAGCAAAAAATTCGGCCTGATTTGTTTTCCAGGCCTAATCTACTGTGATCAAGAGCCATATTCTGGCTCATGAATGTGATCAAAGATGATTGCTATTTTTTGGGTGCACATGGTGTATAAGGCTATCAACTCGATGTAACATGTTTCACTCCAAAATCACTTAGCCTTTCCATCAAAAGTCATATGAATGTGCTCTAACATTAACTGATTTGTGGATTACAAGTTTATTGTTTGATTTAAATTATAAATTTATTAATGGGAGATTTGCTTTTAGCCCTGGCTAAATCTATATATTAGAAGACTCATGACCTGTGCACTCACCTTTTTTTTGATGATACTCTTCCGTAACTCTGGAAAGTCTCTTTTGAAGTTTTCATTCATAAACTCATCCCTCTCCACATCCTGGAGTTTTTTAAACCCATCTGCTCAAAAAAAAAAGAGAATAAATTTTTAAAACATGTTTTCTGTGTTATTACAAGCCTGTAAATATACCCAGCTGCCTCTGAGGACGTTTCATGTGAGAGAGGTCTCCAATTCAGCTCAAAGGATCCAGTAACAAACAAGATCAGTTCTAATTAACTACTACTCAAGCCATGTTTTAGGTGGGTATTGAAAGAGGGTCTCCATGGGGTTAACCGATAGGCGTAAAAACGGCCAAAAATTTAGTCGATAGCCATAAAAATTGAAAAACTTTAACCGTTAACTGTAAATAGGGTAAAAAAGAGTTAACTGTAAAAGAAATTGTTACCTGGATATGCTACTTTTAAGGAAGGTGCTAAACATACTTATGGTTGCGTTTTTTACTTCCCGGCTAGTGTGACTCCGTACGCACGTTAGGCAAAGCGCCTTAATTTTTTTAGGTGTTAACCAAGACCTAGACACACACTAGAGCTAGAAATTGATCATCCGTCTGAGACTAGCCTGTGTACAGTCGAGCCCTCCCCACAGACACCCCTTCATTTTTCTGCGGGGGAGGGGGCGGCTGTACACAGGCTATCTGGAGCGGATAATCCCGTCTTCAAAAGTCAGGCGGATTGTTCATTCAAAATTAAAACTATTCCATTTTCAGATTAAGACGTATTACCTATCTGAAGCGAATCAGCAAATGGATATTTCTGTTATAATGAATGTCGCACCCCGGCCTTGAGTTGGGCGATTACGTGTCTGCTTTTGCTTTTTCACGAAGATTATTTTTAAATTGACTATTGACATTTCTATGTGTAAAATAATGTATTAGAAGTGGAATACTTTATAAAAAGTATCCAAACTTTTGATATATAAAATGTTAAAATTTTTCAAAAGAATAGCTTATTTCATCCCGAGATGATCCGAAGACTTTTATTTTGATTTAAAGATACAAAAAATACGGGTTAATTAATATTTAACTTTTTGAAACAAAAGAAGTTAATTTTTAACTTTTTCGTTAACTGTAACTGAAAAAAATTAACCGATAGCCGTAAAAGAGCCAAAATTTTAGCCGATAACCGTAAAAGCCACCATCCCATTGGGACCCTCTTGAAGTGTGGCAACAGTTTCCCCATATGAATCCTTATACATATGTAGAAGTGTTGTTCATTATTTTTCTTAGGTGAATTTGAAATTCTGCAACGGTACACAGTACTCTACATGTAGGAAACACATTAAAGGAGCTGTGTCACGAAATTCAGCCAAATTAGGTAATTACAAAATGCCCGTTAATTTAACAGAAACGTAAAAATAACCGCTTAAAACATTCAAGGAAGGTTAAAATATCACAACAGATACAACAGATGTCATGGATGGGCAAAACTGAGCAAGATTGAAACGGATCGAAATTAGGGTTTTTGAAAACTGTTCAGCCTAACAGTTTTTCAAAGTTGATCTCCGCTGTTTGCAACTTCAAAAATAATGCTTAGGAGACATATTTAGTTTTCTCGAATCTTTGCTTGTGTCATTTACAAGTAATTTCTTTGCTTACGTTAAGTTCCATAGCGATTGAGGGCGAGTAACTGGCAAAATTAAACAAAATGAACTGGACTGCTGTGATACAGCCCCTTTAAATATTATAGAAACCCCACTCTAAGTCCAAAATCATATAACTCTCTTGGGAGGCTCATTAAGTCCTCCAATGGGGAAGCATACAGCTTCATTTTTCTGCGCAAGGGATGCAGCAGTTGTGTCTAAAAACTGATTGTATACTTACAATTAGTTAGTTGACGATGGAAGCTTGCAAAGTCTTCAGTGTTAAAATACACGGGAAGCACGTGGTAGGCAAGATTGTTTCGATTTTTGATTAAGATACCAGTTCCATTCTGCGAAAAATAGGGAATGTGAGTAAGCTAAGCATCATTATTTTGAATCATTCTATATCATTTTAATACAGCTTACAAAACTATAAAAAAGCGTGCAGGTCAGTAAGAAAAGAAGTATTCTGAGACAGTAAGCTTATTACATGTTTCAATTATATTAAAAATACCTCATTCCACGATATGTGTTTACCGCATTTCTTTATCTCATCTTCATCGTTAACCATCGACCATAAGATCTCTACGAATCGAGCTGAACTTCCTTTGGTCTTTCTTGCAGATGTTGACGCCATTTCTTTTAGACAGCACAAGCAAATCACTGCGCTTAACAAAATTTGGAACAGCGTGTCCTTCGACCTACTTGCGCCTTCTAGAACTCGATCAATTAACTCTCGACCAATCAAGTAACCTGTCCTCTAGCTATTCATCCATGACCCTTTGACAATAGAATCGAAATTCGAAATCTAGATCTAGAAAGAAGTGTCTCGCGTGTCTCGCACTACCTGAGAATCCTTGCAAGGCGTAACTGCGATCACTCCTCTCTTACTTTAGCGATTCGTGGAATTTGTTTTCATTGGCGGCCATTTTTAATTTACCCTGCGAGCAGAGACCCTTCGATCTTCCTAGATAAGTCGGGAAGAGCCTTCCTCTTCCCGACTTATCTAGGAATATCGGGTATATTGCAGTCAACAAGTCAGTATTTCGAGGTCCGGAGCCTAGAAACCTTTGGATAGTCTTCTGGCCTTTGACGAAATTACGCACGTGGGTCTATCACATCCGAAAAGGAAATAAATATTTTTAAAAAAGAAAGATTGCTCACTTTATCGATGAATGAAAATTTGTTTTCACTTGGCGGCCATTTTTGAGTTTGCAGTCAGCTGGTGTGAGGCCTGGAACCCACTGTTGGGGATGGGTGTTCGGAAGATACGATCGCTTCCCGATTAGATATAAGCGGCTCGAAGATTCTTGGCTTCATAACTCACACCAGTTCAAAACGAACATGAATAATATATAGATTTAGCCAAGCCTAAAAGCGGAGCTCCCGATTTCATTACAATAATAATTACGATAATAATGATGTTAATGAAGATCGTTTTATTCACACTGGTACAAAAGACGATATAACCTCGTTGTAAATATTGATACCCCCCCCCCCCCCTAGTCGGTATCGGGATGTAGCCGAACCCTCCTCCCGACAAAGGAGGAGTCAAAGAAAACTACAAAAAAAGTACCTCGTAGTTAGACAAGGTTTAAAGAGCAGGAAAGAAAAAGGTCTTAAAAGTTGAAACTAAAACTAAAACTCTATAACTTTGAAACAACACAAGAAAAGATTAACTTATCCATGGTGAATTCACACAACAAAGTTATATATGATATAATAAATACATTAATTTCATATACTGGAAATGCAGAATGAATAAATAAATTCAGAAGATCATCACAGTTATAAATGCAACTTTGGCACTGTACCTAACGTACCTAACCATTCATATAGTCATTCTCCAATTTCCACAGCAGCTGGTCAATTAGCCTGGCAGTTCCTCAGAGATTGTGGTGGGAAACAGTTAGATGTCACGTGACCTCGAAGTAACTAATGAGAATGATGCTGGGAAATATTTAGATTCTTGGGAAACAAAATTAACTGTTTTCCAAGTGTTAATATTTTAAAAAATTTATAGCTGCATGGAAATTCATTAAACCTCTCTGGAATGTCAGTTGTTGGTCTTTCGCGGGTAATAGTGCACTGTTACCCTCTGATGTGAATGAGATTTGCAATGTTGCCTGCTTAGAGATTTGGCACCAAACACTTTCATTGTTAGATGTCAGGTGACATTGAAATAACCAATGAGTGTGCACATGGTTGGGAAGAAATTTCCAGCTATGATAACAAAGTTTCTTAATGTATCATTGTTCTTGGGGAGAAAAGGGAATAGACTGGATTGAAGTAAATAAAAATTTTGGCATTAGCTACCACGTAAAAACAACCTAAAAGCCTTTATTTTAGCTGATTCCCATATTCACTAATTTGGGTAAGTGCAGGTTCTTGCAGGCTTCTACACTATTGTAGTTCATTCAGTTTAGTTGTTCTCAAACGTCCCCCTAGCTTACTTACTATATTTATTTGTCTTGTCATCCTACTCTTAAAGAAGACAAGTTGCTGGACAAACAAGAGGGTTCCCGGTCCCCCGAGGCATTTTTGAAGATCTTTACAAGATCTCGCCCCGTATTAGCCGCTCAAAAAGGCGGGGGTATCATGAAGGGACCACCTTCACTCGTGTCGCCGGGCTAAGAAAAAAATATGACCGCAATACCGTTTAAAAACTCCTTGGCTGTTCTTCAACTGGGCTGTTTCTTAATACCGTTACCATGGTACAGCCTGACAAACACGTACTCCACACAGTTTAAGTTAGCTCTTTAAATAGAGAAGGCCACACCAAAATAACTACTTCATCTTTTCTGTCACATGGGCTGAAAACAAGAGTAACAACGCTATTAGTTGTGCATGACCACAAGATATAATGATGTTTCACTTGTTATGCATGACCACTAAGGTCCTCAGTCACCTAGACCGATTACAGCATAAGAGTCCTTTCATCTGTTATGCATGACCAGTAAGGTCCTCGGTCACCTAGACCAATTACAGCATAACATTCCTTTCATTTGTTATGCATGACCACTAAGGTCCTCAGTCACCTAGACCGATTACAGCACAACGGTCGTTTCATGTGATATGCATGACCACTAAGGTCCTCAGTCACCTAGACTGATTACAGCATAACGGTCCTTTCATTAATTTGTTATGCATGACCACAAAGGTCCTCGGTCATCTAGACCGATTACAGCATAACGGTCCTTTTATTGTTTATGCATGACCACTAAGGTCCTCAGTCACCTAGACCGATTACAGCATAACAGGCCTCAGCCCTTCATTTGAAATGAAACATCACCACATCATTGGCTATTGTCAGGCTAATTATGAGTTAGCCAGATGGAGTATTCGAAAAACAGATTGATCAGACAACTATGATCCAACTAATTCAGCAATGTCTCAATGATAACTTTGTGATTGAGCCCAATCTACCAGTCTGAGAAAGGTTTCCTCCCTATATGCTGGTGCTAAAATCCTTCTTTGCCGACACTGAGTTGCTAAGACATGCAGTCTCTCAATCTCCATATCTCTAGCTCGGGTAGTTGGAGTGTCCACAGGTCTGAATCTGTCATTGTTTATGAGTACATCCTCATGAAAAGCAAAATCAGGATCTCTTCCTTCCCCACCCGCTGATTTTGCTCGCGACAATGCCACAAATAGAGCTCCTGGATTTCTAGCTTCAAAGCTATGATCTCCAGGGTGAACCACTACATACCTAAATGCTTCTCCGGCACCCACAGTCATCCCTTGGCACTTGTGGATTGTTGTTCCCCATGCCAGTCGCAATGGAACCTGCAGACGCTTGCATCGACATGCACATTCAGTAGAACGACTTACCGGTACAATTGGCACAACTGTCGGATCTCCATTCATGTACGGTGGCCCCCTATATCCTGGAAACCTCACCAGAACCACATCAGGTAGAGGAGCAGGATCATCAGTGGGTCTGCGGCCATCTTTGTACACAATATCTACGACTGTGCCTACTGCCCCATTGTACAAACCCCAGTCAGCCTTTAAGTTAACTACCAGCATGACTTTGCTGTCACGGCAAAGATACAGTAGAGGTAACAATCCTCCCGCCTTATTACTGTCAGCCTTCATTGCATGTCTGCCATTGTTAACTGCCTTGATCTTTGCTACTGGGTGGTTTGGCTGTCTGTTATACTCAAGCAGCTTTGTTTTATTACGCTGCCATTCAAGACTGTGCGTGGGAAATACATACAGACCTTGCTCATCCATCCTAGCAAGGAGTTCTGGGCCATGTGACATGTGGAGATTGTGCCACTGAAACTGTTGTAGCCAATGGATTTGCTCAAGTGTTGTCGCATAATTTCTTAGTGACATCAACACATCTCTTAGCTGTTGTTCAGATTCATTCTGCCGTATAATCTGAGTAAGCTCAACAGCACTATCAAACATTGTCCAAACCAGACGACCATGGTTGGATGGTGCACTGCGACAATCTGAAATGTACATGGGGGTGTCACACACAGGAGGAAGCTGGACATCATCTCCCATAAACACTGCCACAGGAATCCCTCCCCACAACTCATCTGAATTGGCTCCTCTGTTGATCGCATAACGTGCATGCTGTTCCATCCAGCCCATTGTTGTGCGTCCAAACATTGATCGTTCATCACCAACCAAAACTTTCAGATTTTCGCACTTTTTCTGAATTTTCTCTAGTAACGTACCTGAGGGTACGGTCAACTCATTGCAAGACCTTCCACCAGTTGGTACTCCTAGAAGGCTGTGAGCTGTACTGCCTTGAACGAGATAGGCAGCATTCCCTGTCGGAGTTATCACTTGTATTGCATTATTGGCTCCAAACACTTGCCGCACTAACTTCTGGAGACACTTGATGACATACGACTTTCCTGTGCCAGCAGTTCCGGATACAACAAGTCGCAGTGGATGGTAATATTCAGTGTTTTCAACAAAGTTGTACAGGGTGTGCAACACTAGACTCACTATAGCTTTCTGATTCTCATTTAGAGACAATGGACTCACTTGAGGTAAATCAAGATCCGTACTTCCACTCTCCTGTTCCTCATCCGCCTTAATGCTTTCCTGAAGCCACTTTGTTGGGTCTTTTCCTTCAGGAAGAATAATACGGGTACCGCTCCAGTCATAATCCTCCCCACCATCATCATAATCAAAGTCACGCTCTACACCCTCATATATTTGGTTCTGCCCTGCATATACATCCACCCAGTCTGGCTGTTCTTCTGCTTCAACAGCATCATCTTCCTCAACCTCTTCAAAAACAGGTTCTTGTGGGTGATCTGCATAACGCCGTGCCTTAGCAACTTGGGCTTTCACAAAAGCTGGACAGTCATCACTAGCAAGAAAGTCCTTAAAGCGATCAATCCAAGATCCAGCGTCCCCCCTCACTTCTTGGATGTCAAACCAGCTCGGCCAGTGTAACAGAAGCATAGTCCTACAGTAATCTTCATTCAGTGGCCAGGTTGCGTGTGTAGAACCACCACTTACGACAGGCACATTACCATTCTTGGATGCAAAACGGTACCAGGAACAGTGCTCATCTTGTGGTCGAGCAAGGTACTTATCCAATGGGGTGCTGCGAGTTGCGGTTTCACCATCACGTTCAAGTCTCCTTGACCCTGACATTGACAAGTAGGTAAATGGACGGCTACATCGCCAAAGTGCTAGCCCACTCAGCTCAAAGGATGCCTCTGGTCCACTGATATCTCGTCTTCCCACGGTCTTTATCAGCATCTTAGCACACATTGACTTGCCTGTCACTTGGTCTGCATCAGCTGCATCAACAGCATTCACCATGTCCCTAAAGAGGTCAGCAGTTGCACCAGTGGGTTCGCTATCCTTGCAAGCATATCCACACACGTAGTCAATTATGGCTATTATATCATCTGTGCTAGGATTGTCTGGGGGAGAGTTGGAAAGAATCAAGCTCACATCCCCGTTTGCTCTCCAAGACTGCATTTGATAACGAGAATGTTGAACCAGACGTGGATGATCACGAGGCATCTCAAGGCGGGGAGCTCCATTATGATCTTCCACAATTTCTGGGACAGTGTGCAGTTTCTTTCCCGGGCGAAACTCACTCCCAAACTCCATCCTACATACACGTTCTCTTGGCTGTAATCCTGGCTCAGGATGACGAGGAGTCCTCAAGCAGTAATCAGAACAACTGTGCAGCCCAACTCGGTTCACTAAAAGCAAATGATCCTCCAGTATTGCATCTTGTGATGCAGCTATTTCCATAAGCATCTTCACCAGAGGATCCCTATCAGTTGATATGGGGTCAGCAGTACCCTCAGGTGGTGGCCAAAGGTCTTTTCTCGGCTGTCCCTCTTCATTACTACCAGCTGGGTGTAGTGCTGTCATGGCAAAGTTTTCATCCGCCCACTGGCTAAGTCTAGCTGCGTACTCTGTTTCACTACAATTGTCCTCACGAGCTTCATGCAACAGCTGGTGTGGTTGCCTGTCATCTCTCCAGCTAAGTTGATGCCAGTGAATTTGACCCCTGGACTTGGCAAACTCATAACGGTACCAATAATCGGAGACACCAAACACTGGTTTCAGTACCTTCTCATGGTATGCCTGGGTACGTAGGTCAAAGTAGCTGACTACCACATGAGTGTTCTCTTGAACAGCCTTGAAACGGGCATTGCTGTCTTCAGCAAGGTTGACTTCTTCCCCCGTTGACTGCAAGATGTACTGTTCCAGTAGTCGCCTTAGTGGGGGAAAATAGAACTCTGCACAGCTTCCAGTCATAAAAAACGAAGGCAGCCCACCCTTCTCATTGACCATGAACTCAACCAAAGCACGAAGCTCTTTGCGTCTCTGATGCCAGTACTGAGCCGTGCCACGCAGATTTGCACCAAAATACAACAATTTATCTGCAAATGAAGTATCACCCCTCGCTAGTCGCTCCTGCAGGTCTGCAACAGTTATTTGTGGGTCACCTAGCTGCTGATCAACAAAGAACCTGCTCTGCTCCAGTGCACGTTTCCTCAAGATCATGTTGTGAACAACAAACTTCCATACTTTATGCCTAGCAAATCTTCCATCTTGATACCACAGTAAGTGCTCCGCCCAGTCGTGGAGTGAAGGACATGTTACTGGACGGTTTATGTGGAAATCACCCTTTCCATATGGAAACAAGCAAGGAAACGCCATGGTGAAAAAATAAGGCGTAGTAAATTCAGACACTGGTCTTGTATCTGTAGTCGGCCATGGGATTACTGGTCGTTGCACATCTCGTATTGCACCTTCTGCTTCGCCTTCCCTAGGTTCTGAAACAACTTCATTTATGGCCCCTTCAACTTGTGCTTGTACATTCACTCCTGGCTCAGGAAGAATAATTCCAGAGACTGTCACGTCGTCAGTACCATCCGTTTCCCCGGCATCCAGTTGCTGTGGAGCAGGGCCTTGGTCATCCACGCGTTCTGTTTCAGAAAATTCCACAGTTCTCAAATTGGGCAACTCACCATCTTCAGGTAAATTCTGTAAGCGTGAGCCATCAATCACAATGTCACCATAAGCAGGGTTATTGTCCTTCAACCAGCAAAGGGCTCCTTCAACACGGTGTCTTCTAACCCTAAAGTCCTTATGAGTATCATCCTTTCCTTGCCTTCTTACCCGTATAATTTCTACCTCTGCTGGCAGACGTGGAAGAATAGTTGCTGGTTCTTGAACAGCCTGAGGGAATGCAATGCAATGTCCCTTTGAAGCAATCCCTCCATGCTTTAACATATGCACATGGACAGTAGGTGCTAACCTTGCTATCAGCATCTGCTCAGCATCTGACATTCCAGACAGAATCTCCGGGACAGACATTGGGTCCATGTTGTTCTCTTCTGACCAAACCTTTGGTATCTTCTTATCTCGTCTGCAGCGAGTACACATGTTTCTTGTGCCCTTGCATTCCAGACGTCGTTCCTTGCAGACCTCGCAACAACTGAATTTGTAGGTCATTTGCTCCACTTCAAATGCACGTATAGCGCTATAGGCATTATCCTCAACCTGACTTGATCCTGCTAGAGGAGGTGGTGGTAAATCTCCGACAACTTCACGCAGCCTTCCTTCCTCATGAGATACTCTCCTTTGATTTCGCCGCCTTCTCCTCCTCTTGTCCTCTTCAGTTTCTGATGCACCATGCTGTGCAAACTCATACTGCACACCAACTGCCCTCGCTCTTGCAAGTAACTGGAGGTCTTCTTCATCGTTTCTGACAATATCGTCTGGGATAGGTTGCTGTGTTTCCATCACGTTAATTGCGGGAGAAAGCTGGCTATTTTCCAACAGTGGATTCTCTCTTTCCAACTCTTCTCCTATAGAAATCATTACATATAATGTTACCTTAGCCAGTGTACAGGCTTTAATGAAGTTAAGCGAACATACAAGGCTTCAAAATTAATCAAAAAATTTACTGTTTACATTTTTCTTGTTGTCCTCTGAAAAATGAGCATTAAGGGAAAGTTTCCAAGTGAAGTTATAGAGGGTTAAGAGAACGAAAAGACGCTTATAGGCACAATGTTTTCCTGTACATGTGGACAGCCCATAATTGCAATCAAATTCCAATGTTCATGAAGCAAGAGATTTATGAAAATCATGTTGAGGTAATGATTATATTCCTACTGCAAGAAGAACAGTCACATTGCCATGGGACAATGTCACATTCGATAATTCGATAAGTAGGAAGGATAAAGGATAAGGATATGATAAGGATAAGTTTATCTATTCTGTACAAGAAGTTTAATCAAACTTGCAAAAAGAGACACATGCCAAACTGCAGAGTTCGAAAGAGACTTTTTTACACAAAGGTGGAGATTTTATAGAAAAACTGTTAAAATTGAAAAAATTTCAATTGTTACATGTTTTATGTTTATGCCTGAAATTGGGCCAATATGGTAAGAAAAATTTTTTGGCTTCTACTTTCTACCGACTTGATGCCATTTGTGAATTGTCATCAAAATTTCACATTTGCCTTCGAAGCTTCACTTATTGGGCAAATCTTTATTTTTTGGACAATCTCTCAGCTACAAGCCGTTATTGACAGATATAGCAGCAAGCCAGAAAGGTGTTTTCTATTTTATAATCATCTGATTAGTTTTTTACATCTCTAACATGTTGGGAAAGAAAGAAAAACAAAGATATGAAAGCTTAAAGTGAATTTAGTTTAGTTCTTTTTGTCAACAAGTTAAGGATTGCATGCTCTTCAAAATAACAGAAAATTATCCGGAAAAATGCTTTTGAACAAGAGAAAAAGAAGCCTGTCTAAATTTTAAACCTGGGTAAAGTGCTAATCGCCCTTCTAACAATTGGGCCCTGAAGCAGTTGAAGGATTTACTTTAGTGGACTGTTGGCAAAACCGACAAAAGCTGGCTTTGCTGCTGTGGATGGTGGAAGCTGAGGAAGTCATAGAAAGAAAAGGTAGAAGAACTAAGGCCCAGGCCCAGGTGTAAGAACAAGTTGTAAACTGTTATAAATTGCCTGACAATCGAAGACTCAAACTGTTATAGTCGGTTGCGTACTGTATGACTCGATCAATTTATTGCTTTGATGGCCCATTGCACTTTTTTCTCTCAATTTTCCATCCTGAAAGTTACACAGAAATGGCTTATTTTACATGCTTTGTAGTATTGTTTCCCAAAGCTGACAGCTGAGTGCATTAAAAACTGTATTAAGTTTCTTAAGAAATGCATTAATATAATCCGTAAGTTTTGCTTATCTTTGATTCATCGCATATTTTAATTGATTTCTTTGTATTTTCCTCAACTGTCCTGAAAAGAGAGTCACTTTGTTGTCATCCTTTACATACATAGATAACTTTATTTAACTTCGGATTTTAGAGAAGCCAAGGGTTGGTATCTCTAATGCTACCATTATATGAAGCAATGAACTCATGATTGTATCCTTACCGGATGATAGCGACCTTAAGATACACCATTTCTTTGTACGGGTATGGGTGGATGAAGACGTTTGCCTGAAGGTGACTACAATTTCCCAGAAGTGATATTATTATGAACCTTCCACTGGGTAGCCTACCCATTTCTCCACGGTAAAAGGCAATTCACTGTATTCATGGCTGGGTATAAAGGTAATTTACCCCCTACCAATGGCAAGGAAACTGTGTATCTTTAAAATACTACACTTTACCTGTACTCATCACTGCATCAGGTCCAATGTTCATAGGGTTCACATTTCTCCTATCATTATCTTCAGCAACATGAGCAATAACTTCAGTATCTCCTTCATATAAAGAGCATACATTTTACTGTCAACAATATTAATACAAACGTGGTCAAACGATGCAATAATGCTTTATTTTATGTTCAGCTTACTTCTAGCATCAGTGAAACAATCTTCCTACTGATTTACAAATTGTTATATTGATATATAAGTTGTAGCAAATTTTTTATTTTAGGTAATTTCTATTTTTTCTTTGTTTCAACCCCATTAGCATTTATTACCATACCCAAATACAACAGACAAACAAAAAATTACCTAAGATAAAAAAAAATTAACTACAACATACATTCCAGTGAAACAATGTTTATGGTTTCAAAATTGTATATGTATATATATCAATACAATTTTTTTAGTAAGGGAATGTTCAATGAAAAATATGAACAATTAAAGTGCTGTGTTGTAGTTTGAGTTCTTTTCCAACTGTTTCATCGGCCCTGGCCCTTCATCAGTGGAATCCATATTATCACTACTTTTTTTCCACTTGCAGACATACTAGAACTATGTTACGATAAAAAGGTCGCTTATGCAATGCTTTCATGATACTGCTTAGAATACACGTATAGGTAAACAAAGGGCGACTGAAATATATGTGGTTTTACACACCCACACTTTTGCATTTCATTGTTTTCATGTACACCTTTCATTAACGAAATGATTTTGCACAAAAAGAGAACCTTTCTTACAGTTTGGAGGTAATTTTTTCCTGCATGTCCAAGTACAAAATTTAGCCACGATAACAGGAAAATTCTTTTCACTTTACAGTTCTACAAAAGAATTACATTATAACCACTTACCCCATCAAATTTCGTAGAAATAATGATAAAAGCAAATTAAGAACCAAAAGAACTTCCAAGCAGTTGAATTCCCTTCCTTTTAATTTTATTATACCCAGTAACCTGTACAGTATTTACGCACTCATTGTTTTTGTATCAAAAATCTCTGCGCTCACTCGTTCAATTTCTGAAATGTCAACAAATCGTGCATAAATACCGTACGCCTGTACTTTCCATGAAGTATTCTCTATATTCACGACCATAAGGCAATGAACTCATGATTATAATCCTGGATGAATGCTCAATTCATCGTACTGCTAAGTTTTACCTGTATTTGTCACTGCATCAGGTCCAATATTGGTAGGGTTCACATTTCTCCTATCATTATCTCCAGCAACATCAGCAATAACTTGAATATCACCTTCATATAAAGAACATACTGTCAACAATAACAGCCCAGTCAGTACTAGGCAGGGTACAGCTGTAACTAGAGTAGCAGGTGGCTTAAGAAATAATTTCTTAATTTGTGTGGTTATTTTTTTCATTATTTAGCCTAAATGTTGAGTAGGTTGCAAATTTTGAACTGCTTGTTGCTGGCACATTTTTGACAGGGCAAGAAAGTGGCCTTTACACCTAAATAAGCTAAGAATTAATATTTCAAGACAAGTAAATTGTAAATACTTCAAGTAAGATAAAGCTTCACACACAACTGTTTCTGTTTTACTTCGGTTACCTTAAGGCTATTTTTCCATGCAACATTTAAACAATAGAAAACGTTTTCTGTGTTTGCATAGCCTGATATAAACAGGAGAGGGGTTGGGAGAATTCGAGACAGTTATGCAAACGTGAGATGAAGTCGAGGGTTTGCATGACTGTCGAGAATTCTCCCAACCCCTCAAGTGTTTATATCAGGCTATGAAAACAGAGGAAAAAAGTTTTCTATTGCTTTTATAAAATAACTTTCCCGAGAAAAAACGCAAATCTCTTTGTTACGGCACTGATTAAAAGAGAAATTCTTACCAGT
>OZ038003.1:17752571-17757571 GCA_964035705.1 Porites rus | reverse complement strand
GTAATCGGATGAAATTCAGGCAACAACAACCTCCCCTTGATGTAAGTGACGAAAGTTGACATGGTTTGTTAAGCCCCTGCACTCAGGCTTGAAAACAAATATTACTTATGGAAAACAATATTTGTCAGTTTGGCTTCTGTCCACAGAGATCATGGGAAACCATTTGTTACAATTTTTGCCTCTGTGAAAAATTCATGGGAATCACCTCCTACAGTAAATATTTTCAGTATTTATATGGAGTCATATATTTCAACATGGCGCACAATTATAAAAAATTGATAGATGCTAAAGCAATGTTTTTGTAAAAAAGCCAAGTCACAATCAGAGAATTGCTGAGTGGAAAATAGTGCTTCTCTGTAAATTGATCCCTGAGGCTAAAAGTGTTACTGGCAAACTGTTTTTCAGGTCTGTTACATTAAGACCACAGTAAACACTTGGTACCAGAAATGATTGTTACACTGTGAAATCCTACGACTTGAGGATGTTCTTAACAAACACCATTTTGGCATTCTGAGCCTTTTTTCATTCATTCGAATCATCTCCTCAATCACAATGAATCCTAACAGCTGCCCTGCCCAATAAGAAAAGAAACAGTGCCTTATTTTTATTAATTTTTACCTGAATTCCTCACTGTTCCAATTGAAACAGGGCTTGCATTTCCAATGTCATTTACACCAGCAACGTTAACACAAACAAGACCTTGCCTTTCACCCTGGTAATGACATTCTGCATATAAAAAACACCACAATTTCAAACCAAACAGCTTGTATAGTAGTGAGGTTGCAGGTGGAAGGTTGCAAACATAAAATAGCCAGTAACGAGACACTCACAAGGAGATAAAAAATTAATACTACTCTGACAGTATGTTGCAAGTCTCGATTCTGGTTTCCTGCATTTTGAGAACAAGGTATCAAGAATCAAGTCAATTCTTGATTGCGTGAAGCAATGTGCTTTCAAGTGCATTCAATGAATATGGAAGTAAATATAATCGTCAATAGTAATTATCTTAATAACCTCAGTTGAATGATTACTTTAAATACATGTATTAATATTATTAATATGAGTAAAATACTCTCATTGCTGAAGTTTTTACCCAGGTAAAAATGAAATCCACATTTCAAAATATTAAGGAATAATGCAACATTCCTTTTTCCAAGCAAGTACAAACTGTCATGGTTTTAAATATTTTTTAAAAACAACATGAAAATTAAAATAATTGCTAAGGTTCTCTGCTTCCTGCTCAAAAAGGTTTCTATACCGGAGTTGTAACATTCATAGTTATATTCATTCAAAATAAAAAGTCAACAAGAAAACGTACGACATTTTCTCCATAAAAAAGTTTCTGAAAGTTTCGCGTTGTAGTTGTGCAAAACGGCGGCCAAAAAATGTACAAAAAAAGTTGTTTTTTTAGCTAATTAGACCTACCGTTGTTTTTCACCGTTCTCTGGCGTTGCATTCACGGCTTAGCATTACACGAGAGCTTGGCCCTGGCTAAATCTATATATTACATAACACTCCAGTGGGCATTTTAGCTGGAGCATGTAAGACAGAATGTATGAGAACTGCTAAAATTGGGCCTGATCTCAGGGTAAGGACAGTGCTCAAACTTAACGGTCGTCCACTCATTCAAAACAAGTAAAAAAAGTCATTCCGAAAACGAGTAGTTTTCTTCCCCACTAGTTGTCTGGATGAGTAAAGTTATCGTTCTCTGAGAAATCGTGTAATTTTTTTTGTATCATACCAAAAAGTGTTAAAAGCCTTGAAACAATTATTTTATTTAATGAAGAATTACCAAAGACAAACGTTTCAAAAACAAACAGGCAAGGCATCCTCTTGCCAAATAAAAGTCTGGGTTCTAAATGTACTTGAAACAAAATGCACTGTGGGATGCAAGATTGCAGCTTTTCGTATCAAAGGTAAATTAAAACATGAACCATGGTATGTCACAATGGAAACAGGTGCAAGGCTCACTGTACTCTTTCTTTGGAGGAACGCAATCAACCTAAGATAGACAAACCTTTCAAAAAAGAACAGGCGAGGGATTCTCTTGCCAAATAAAAGTCTGGGTTCTATAGGAAAATTAATTACCCGACGAGGGAATTCCACGTTAAATTGCACGCGAAAAGAGTGTGATATCGGTTTTCAAGTGCAATTTGACGTGGAATTGACGAGTCAGGTAATGGATTTTCCTTGAATCGCATAATTGAATAAAAATCAGAAAAAAAAAAAAGAAAACAGCAATAACATTGCTTGTTTTTATCCTGAGCGCACACTCCAGAAAGCCATTTCAAAGTCAACTGTCAGAACTGTCATTGCATTAGCGAATAGGAAGCAAGGTCAGTCATACACGTTTGAACCTTTGACAACTTTTTTTGTACCTTGTGCTTGTTTTTACATTTGGTTTCAAACTTTTTTACACATGAACAAGCTTCACACTAATTGTAAGGATAAATAGAGGCATTTCACTGAATTTACAAGCCGGTTATCTATAACATCTTTTTTCAAATTGGTCGTTTGCTCGCGAAGGAAAATAATTTACACCTTTTACCTCTTCGGTAGCAAAACTGAAAGAAATGAAGTGTCCAAGGCAAAGCACTGAAAGTTTAACGTTGCAATTGATATAAGGCAAGTACCTTGAAATGTTTTAAAAATGCTGTTCAAGTTCAGCTCTGTTTTGTACTTTTCTAAGTACCACGATTCAGGATGAATGCAAGTGGCGTACTCTTTTTCGTGTTTTCAGGGACAATGTGATCTTTGAAGGTATTTATTTCTTCTTCTGTATATGTGATAATTGACCCTGGCACTTCCTCCATTGTCGCTTCTCCGTTTTGTTGGTTTGAATTTGGCTTGCCATTTTCTGGGCTGTGTTCACAGGATTTTCTTGTTTTCTCATTGTCGCTAGCGAAAGGGGTTTTTTATACCTCTCCAAGAATTCGTAGTTTAGTTCAAAACAAGGAAGAACCTCCGGATCACTTTAAAAAATGCTTTTGTTTGTTTTTAACTATTTATTTATTTAGTCACTCACAAAACCTTATACAACATAAACAAAAGGTGTTAATTAAATTATAAAATTAATGTGACAAGGAAGTCTAATGAAGCTTGAAGCTTATATTAATAGGCTTCCTTCAACTACCTAGAGAACTAAATTCACGGCTGAGTGCAGAGTGAGCAAGATCAGAAAATTAAGCGACAGATCGGCTATCAGTGAGATAATTCTTTAAATTTTTTTTAACAACAAATATAGAAGGAGAGCTAATTAGTGAAACAGGCAACGAATTCCAGATTTTAGGTCCTCGGTAAAGGATGCTGAATTGCTTTATATTTGATCTACAAAAATGAGGTCTATACTGAGAGGCCAGTCGAATTTTGGTATTGATGGACTTGATTACTACTTAAGAACAAGTCACGAAAGCTACTAGGCAAAAGATTATGGTGATAAGAATACATAAAAGTAGTGACAGAAAATGAATTAATACTAAATATGTCAAGGACTTTAAGCTGGCTAAACAAAGGGGCGGTATTTGCTAGATAGTGAGCTTTTGTTATGAGCCGCACTAGACGCTTTTGCAAAAGGTAAATACAGTTTAGGTTGGAACAGTAGGTGGAGGACGAGGCGACATTACAGTATGTTAAGAAAGGATATACAAAAGGTGACAATGATTTTGAAAACATTTTAAAATGACATTGTAGAAAACCTTTTTTGCAGTTGTTGTGTTACAATTTGACGATAGTTGTTACGTAGATGCGAAAAAACATCCCTTAGCCTCGTTTTCAACTCGCAATTCCACACTGAATACCTCTCTTCGTTAACCAATCAGAATGCGTGATTTTACTCAATTATGCAATTCTATAATAAATACCATCTACCATGAACTATATCAGTACCTGCTGAGTGACTTTGCTCTTGTTCACCAAGCAGAGAGCATTCCATGCTACATTCAACCTGGAGGACCTGACTTTCATGTTCTTCCATGGCTAAGAAGATAAGATAAAATCTTTATTTGGGCAAGAATTTTCCCTCCCTCCTACATACACCTATTGTTCAAAGAAAACATGTCAGAACAATACTGAGCCAAAAGTTGTGATTTTATGGGGAATTGTTTTTAAGAATAAACGAGCTGAGCTTGACAATATTCCTGGAAATATTATTTACTACACTGTACCCTCCAATGAATGAATAACTTGACAACCACACTCAAAACTGGTTTATAATATTTCCCCATCTCTCAACACAAGGAGTTTTTGAGCATTTATGATCACATAATTTTTTGTCTTAATTTGGCTATTACTGCAAAGTACAATGTCTTCAATACAGTAAAAACCTAGCTGTGACTAAGAACCTGGTTTTTAGGAACCTGTTAGGCTAAACTTGCCAGTTATAATTAGGCCCCCTCTATACAAGAACCTGTTTAGCCCAATATTTGACACACATCTTTATTTTCTCAAATCTATAAAAAAAATTCTATACACCTGGAAAATATTCAGGTGAACCTCTTTGGGAGACATAAGCTGCAATGTTTTTTTCCCTTCAGAAAATAAGAACCTTTTCATTTTAGAGAAATAGACAAATTTTTTGCCAATAACTATTTTTGTAAGAACGTACCTGTTAATGCAATGGGAAAATCCAGGTTCTTACCCACGAGTTTTTACTGTCTTTTGACCGGTCCGAGCTAAAATTTGTTTGGCAGGTAATAATTTATTTCGACCGGTTAGTAACTAGACATGACCGAGCTAAAATTTGTTTGGCAGGTGATAATTTATTTTGACCGGTTAGTAACTAGACATGACCGAGCTTAAATTTGTTTGGCCTTTCAACATTCAAAAATAATTTCTAACCCTGGCTACCCTCCTTATTTACATAGATCTCCATATATATTCTTAAACACTCGAAGATAGGTATCTACAAAATGGAAAAGCCTAGATTTATAGTAAAATAATAAAAGTTATTTCAATTACAAGAGGGAGAATAGATCCTTCAAATTCTGTTTACCTTGAATAAA
>OZ038003.1:17687571-17747571 GCA_964035705.1 Porites rus | reverse complement strand
ATGGTTATATCTTCCATGCATTTCTCATCATGAGTTCAAAGTAAGCGTCGTTATCAATATTTGCCCCAATCGCGGCATAGTAATCCAAGAATTCTCTCTCTGTGACCTAAAAATTAATATAGAAGAACAATATAACTAGAGGTTAAAAATAATGTATTTACATTCGGCGGAGCTAGCCTGCGAGAAAGCTCTTCAGGGCTCTCTGGCGGCGGGGCGGGAAAAGAATTATCCCCGTTTAGACTTCGTTTAGACTTCGCACTACGAAAAAACTCAATTTGATCACGAGCATTTCGACCTTCTTCCCCTCGTAATCTGATCACGCGTATTTTATTTTGACCATCGGACACGTGAAACTTACGCAAAGCATAATGTTAGAGTAAAAGCGTTTGGACCGCCGATCGTTGTCGCCCGCACTCCCGTAACCTTTGGTTATTACTAGTTTTTTCATTTATTATTTAATCACTTCAACCACATGGTGCGGAACACACAACAGATAGCAGGGCTCCAATTATTTTAACTAGGTGTGTCCTTACAGATATCCCGCCCAGCCCAGAATACCACACCAACGGGGTATACGTCCCCTATAATCTTTTCGAAAAGTGGTTGAGGTTCTTTACGTCCCGCAAGAACCAAATAAGTTAAGGTGCTGTGAGACGGGACCTACGGTTTTTTGTCCTCATCCGAGAAGACTAGAAAGTCTAATGGTTTGCAGATGTCATTATTGCAAAAGCAGCACTTTCTCCTGAGTTATTTTAAGACCCTGAGTGTTGGTCCGGCCAGGGTTTGAATCCGCGACCTCCGGTTCAGTAGATTGAGCTAACCGGTTGAAATTCAGTTCGACAGTTATGATGAAACCTCTGGACAAATCAGTAAACTTGCCAAAAATCATACTAATTTAAATCGTAGATTACTTAATTTGGATAATGAGTTTAGTTTCGAGGTTGGGGCTCAGTGTCTAGAAAGTCAGTAGAGTTCAAATCCTGTCAGGAAACGTCACCTTTCCTATTCATTTTTATGACTATCAATAAACACAACCAACCTTTGCGTCTCGACTTGACGGGTCTGGCTCGAAGGTCTCTAAAAATTCTTTAAACACCTGCTCTCCCAATCATTCCCCATTTTTGTACTTTGGGTGCTCTGTGACCTTGCAGACTCTGCAAGAAATGGTGAAAGAGACCCTACCTCGTTTTTATTTCAACTTTCGACTTGGAACAGTTTATACCCGTCAAAACAAACCACAGTCAGGAAGAACTCCTTCAAATTAGCAAAGATTCCAAGCTTGAACTTCAGTTGATTAGTTGACAACTAACAAAGATATAGCGCAGCAAAGACCACCACCATAAAATCGTCTGTAAAACACTGTTAAATTCTGTGACTTTTGTAGGGCTGATATCTAAACTTGTTTGACTTTTAATCGTGGTAAGTTTCTTAATTTTAAGGCACTTCTTTCACTAGCGTCGATGGATATTCTGTTCCTGCTCATTTACTAAACCTTGAAAAAATATATTTAAACCCGGGACCAGACTCCCCAATGGGGAAAAAATAGGCGAGCGAAGCGAACCGAGAGGTAATCTGGGGAGGAGAAAGGGTGGCCACCGCTGGGCGGCCGCTGAGCTCGCTTTGCTCGCCCATATTTTTCGTGTTTGACCTCGTTTTTTGCCTTTTGACCCCACTGCGGAGCCTGGTACCAGGCTAAAATCAGAGGCACCCAACGGAGGTTTCCTCCCAAATGCGTTAAAAACACTATTTTAGACTATCCAGAGTACTTTAAGACCTTTTACAAATGCATTCTAAGCGGCACTTTAAAATCTCCATTTGTTCGGTCTTCCTAGGAAAACTTGATACGTTTTTTTAAAATTACAAAGGCTTCAATATTTTTTTCGCGAAAATTTTAAACGCAATTTAGCGCGTTGCGAAAAAGAAAATCTTTTTGATTCCTCTCTCCGTCGTATTTTGAATCCGAGAGTTTCAGGTTTCCTTTTTTCTACGAAAAATAGCCTAGCCTGATAACAAGAAAGAAGTAAAAACAGGAGATAAAAGTTGAAAATATAAACCTACCACAACTCAAGGCAGGTCGCTATAGACCTCTTTAAAATAGTACGTCTTGATGAGTCTCTTAAACTTATCAAAATCATTCTCTTTCTTAATATAGTCCGCGAAACCGTTCCATATCTTTGGAGCAGCTGCAGTAAATGATCTGTCCCCAAGAGTGCACTTGAACTTAACGGTTGGGTCATACAAAATGACGCCCTCATTACTCCCCAGGTTATAGCCAGAACATCGTTCAATATAGGCCGCAGATTGTGAATAGCCTTGAAAGAGATCACAGCGACTTTATGGCAAATTCAGAACTTCACCGGTAACCAATGCAGTGCAAGCAGCAGAATATGTCCTCGGTTTTGTCTTCATTAAGCTTTCGCTGGTCCGCGCCATCTATGCCCTAATTTCTTAAATACATTCCTGCGCAGCATCGACGGCTTCAGTCTGGTTGTCATCAGAACCCGGCTTAAAAGATAGATAGAGCTGAGAGTCGACTGCGTAGGCGTGCATATCCGGAAGGTGAGCCTTGACCATTTTAAATAACTTGCTTGCGTAAATTGTAAACGATAGGGTACCAAGGCATGCACCTTGAGGGACGCCATGGGGTAGACCAAACTTCTTAGAGCAGCAACCTCCAACACAGATGCGCTGAGATCTTCCATCGAGGTATGATTTAAACCAGTGAAGTGCAGCCCCAGATATTCCAAAGCAAGATTCTAATCGCTTGAGCAACACCTGGTTGTTGACAGTACCAAAGGACGCACTTAGGTCGAGAAGTACCAGCAGTGTGACCCTCTGTTTATCCATGCTTAACAGAATGTCATTGTGCACCTTAAGCAGCGCGGTCCCTGTGCTGTAACCAGAGCGGTAGGCAGATTGTAATAATGTTTAAAGCTGGAACTTCATCACATGCTCGTGAACCTGATTAAATACCACCCGCTTAGCAAGTTTTGATATAAACTGGAGGTTACTCACAGGTCGTAGGTTTGAAAACGAGATGTCTTTCCCAGATATTTTAAGGCGTGGATGTACAATAGCTTTTTTCAGAGAGGAAAAATGACCTGATCCCAAAGAAGAATTTAGTATACGCATTATTACTAGAAGAAGCTCCTCTAAGCAGGCTATGACCATAGATGTTGGCATTGTGGCGAGGGTGCAGGTCTTTTAGCTGACTTCTGGACGAGGCTGCGGACATCTTCACAAGAGAAGTTACGAATCTCATATATGCCCTGATTCTCCATTACTACAGAATCGTCTTCAACTTTGTTCTCTTCTTTCATAGCGGCCCTGACGATTCTAATTTCATTCCGGATATTATTGATCTTGCGACGACAGAATCCATCTATGTCATCAGCTAGAGCGCGATTATCACGGTAATCAGGGAAACAAAAGGGAGCCTAAGCAACAACGACGGCGACGGCAACGAAAACGTGACTTAAAAAGTGAATACGCGCTGCCTCAATCTTTATCGCGCTTATTCCATCTCAGTCAGTTCGTCAAATGTTGCAATTTTTTATGGAGTTGAATTCTAAAAGACTGTATCGAAGTGTAGGAAACGAAGTACAAAGTCGTTTTCTTTCGTTCACGTCCCCCACAAAACGTTAAATTAAGCGTTTCCACGTCGTAGTCGTGGAGCGACGGCAAAGGAATGTGCAAAAAAGCATGATTCACGTGCAAAGTTGTTGTTTTGTCAATCTAAACCTTTTGATTTTTTGACGTCCTCTTTGGCGTCAGCGTCGTCTTTGCGTAAGCTCGCTAAAGACTATCCTTCGGTGCTTTCATTTCTCTAAACAGCTTCCCAAGATCACAGCTATTGTCACCTACGAATTCCGTATAAAACGTTTTCCTTGCTTTATGTATAATAAGGGATACACAACAAGAAATTGGAAAAAGTTGTAAAAAATATCAGGATTTGGAGAAATGAGAGGAATTTGGGGCGTCAAAAGCACAAATTGAATCAACAGGCTTATTTATGATACTCTGAAACCAACTCACCCTTTTAAATCTTCAAAGGTTACCACACCATCTCCTGTCTTGTCAGCTCTTTTAAATGCCTCTTTCACTACTGCCAACCTAGGACCTTCTAAGTTTCCCTGAAATAAAATAACGCATTTAAAGCTTGTGATTTCAGGCCACCACCTGAAAATCCGATTTGAAGCCCTGTGGTTTTTGAAAGCTTGTTACCTTAACCTTAATTTTGTTCTTTGTAACATTTTATATAATGCGTAGAAGACATACTAAAATGTATTGGTTTGACAAAACGCTGTGATTTTGTTATTTACAGGTAATTTCGTAAGTCCCATAGTGAACAAGGACTCATAATCAGCATTATAAGCAAAATGAACTGGTAAGCCATGACCATCATGGGCCCCTTTGAGTTGAGTTGAGTACATACCAATTTATTACCCGTGAGCAAGTCATTTTTTTTAGTAAACGAACAACTCAGAGTAGCCGAAAGATAAACAGAACAGCCTCCGAACATTAAACTTTTTATTACAGACTATTAAGTTTTGGAACAATTTGGAACCTTCTCTTAAAATAAGCCAATCTGTTCAGATTTTTAAACCCCTCTTAAGGAACAGGCTTTTAGATAACTTTCACATAAATTTTTGGTAATCTTAGTTAAGTTTAAAAAGTATTGTAATCGGTAACTGGTTTAAAGCATTGTAATTAGAACTAAACTAAGTTGAGTGTTGTATTTAGTTAAATGTAATACTCTTAAATAATGATTGTTCCTGAAAAGCCTCCTTGGGGAGGAAAAAATAAAGTATGATTATGTATGTATAGAGTGTTTTCACTCACGTGGCCTGCATCTATGCAAGTTTATATAGTCGAGCAGCCAGGACCCGAAAATTAAGGTTTTTTTCAACCCACGAGTTAGAAAAGGTTTGACAACGGATTCTTGTAGAACAAGTCCTACTAATTAACGCTAGGTAGTTCGTACTGTCAAATTGTGGTTTAGGTTTCGAGTTAAGGGGGGTTTTCTGAAGACAGTGGAGCGCTTAGCATGGAAACGAGGCTTGCGTCTAGAGAATGCATTACCTTGCGTTTTTCTCGCGTATTGATGGGGGAAACATAGGAACTTTGACTAATCTTATAAAAAAAGGTAAAGGTAGCTGCTTTAAACATAAAATGGCATCACGTGACACGACACGTGACTCCTAACACGCCAAATGCAGCTTGAAAAAAGGGGAAAAGTGGGTAATTTGGGTAAATTATAACTTTCTTCTATTATAGAAAAGTATAATACCGTGATTTATGTACTCTTTGAGTGAATTCCTTTTTGTTTGAGAACCAGAAGCAATTACTTGCTTAGATTAACACCTAGCTGAAATAAAACGTTATATACGGCAATATCTTACAGCATGCAAATGAGGCTCAAAATTGCTGTAATCTTTCTTAGACTTCGTTCGTTTAATATAGAACGATAAAAACCTTGTAAATGTGGAAACTGTTAGAGGAAGACTAAATTTGTATACAAATTAGTTTAATGTCGATATACGTTATGTCTAATACGGAAACGAGGCTTTATAGGAGAAGTGTGACGTCACGTTACCATGGTAGCACTATTTCTGGATGACAACAAAACCAACGACGACGGCGACGGCAAGAAGAACGGCAGAAAAATAAAATGTTTATATTTACAAACAAAAACTTTGCACGTGAATCATGCTATTTTCTACATTTCTTTGCCATCGTTGCACCACTACGACATGAAACTTCCTAATTTCACAAGCCCACTTTATGGAGTAGGTGAACACAACACAAAACTTGTCACTTTCTTTTTCTAAACTTAGATAACGATAGATACGGTCCCAAAGAAAATTTCGCCAAGATTTGCCAAATCAAACGAAATTGAATAAGATCGGTGAAGCTTGAAATAGTGCAAATACACTTTTAAGTGACTTTATTGGTTTGTCGTCATCCAAAACTCTTGCTACCATGGCAAAGTGGCGTGAGGACTTCTCCTCTCTATTGTTTTGGGGCAACAACATGGCTGCCGTGACGTCATGTGAAAACACTCTACCTCCCTTAAAAGAAGCTGATCATTAGAAGCCTCTATTACGGCACTCGGTAATGAGAGCGATGGTCAGCAAGAGCTTCGAAGAAAGGAGCAGATTAACAGGTTGAAAAGAAAATTGAAAACGATGCATTTTTTGTTCTGCATTACGCCATGAAAGGTACCTTACGTTACTATATGTTACATCGATTCGAGATTTTTTCTGCCCACTACTCTATTTGGCTGCCGCCCTGCTCGTTGGCAATAATAATAATATTAATAATAATAATCATAATAGTAATAATCATAATAATTATAATAATAATAATAATTATTATTAATATTATTATGAAGGCAAGGAGTGATGGTGATGAATACAAATCCGAGTAAAACATGTTACATACTCGTAAAACAACAAGAAACTCATCAAAGCTGATTTGACCAGATCCATCTTTGTCAAAATAAGAAAACACCTCTGTAACCTCCTGCATTAAAAAAATAGATTGTATTGTTATTTTATTTGCTAGTAAGGTCTACTTTTTAAAAAAGCGTTGTCGATCAGAGTGACAATTTTTAGCTTAGAATTTAAGCTTAAATAAAGAACACAAAAAAATTGACCAGCAGTCTGTTAGCATTGTTTTTCCTTAACTTCTTTGTCTTATGCTTTTTACCAACATCTCCTTCTTTTATTCAAATTCCACAAAATGAAATCTTATGGATAACGATTTAACCTGTGTTTTCTCAATTCCTGTGAACTTTGAGATTTATTTTCTCGGGCTTCGGTAAGAGATCATCTTTGGTGTTATTACAGATAGCTAATTACCGTAAATCCTCTATTAAGCCCCCCCACCCCCTCTCAAATAAGCCCCTCCTCTCTAATAAGCGCCCCCTTTTTAGAGGAGGGAAGTTAATAAGCCCCCCTCTCTATTAAGCCCCCCTCCCCCCTCCCCTCCATCCTTATTCTTCGCAAACAATTAACCTGGACTGATCAGTTATGGTTTATTCAGGCTGGAAGTTCATATTGTTTTTGGTCTTCGGCCACATGACCTCCAGCTTCATGTGCTTAACTTTTTCAACTTTACGCTCTATTTTTACCATTTTCTTATTGTTAGAAAAAGCAGTATAACGCCCGGGAGCGAGAAACGTTGCTCCCGCTGATGCATTTCGCTAAATTGAATAAGCCCCCCCTCTCAATAAAGCCCTCCTAAAAAGTGCTTGAAAAAAATACGCCCCCCGGGGGGCTTAATAGAGGATTTACGCGCGAATTACGGTACATCTATAGCCCTTGAAAAGTGTAAAAAGGAATGCGATATGGCTTGAAATATTCTGAAAAAAAGGTTTTTGTCCACTGAAAGTTAAAATCATTCAGTTTCCTGATGATACCGTCTCAATCATTTGTCAAAGAACATTTTTACTAGGATTTTTTTGACTGTATCTGCTGAATTACTTTTTGCATCAAAAGGCAATAAAAGTGTAATATGATATCGCAGTCCATACCTCATTTGACAAATCAAGTCCATAATCTTTAAGACCTTCTTTAAACTCCTCAAAGTTCATGTTCTTTGAGCCATCGTCATCATAGATACGAAAAGTTCTGCAAAATGCAAACTAGAATTAACACGACTGCACCACCCTACCCCCACTCGAAGCTGCAACTGTCTTGGTTGCCATGGCATTCCTTCTGGCCCGGGTTGTTCAAACGGTGGATAGCGCTATCCACCGGTTTAAAATCTATCTAATGGATAACGTAATTGGTTTCGCTAATACTTATTCGCTGGATAGTGATTTATCCAGTGGATATATAGCGCTGTCCAACGTTTGATCAACCGGGGCCAGAAGTCCCTATTTAAGAGCGGCTTTCCGTAAATATCGACCCACGGTCGGCACAAGTTCAAAATTTGATTTCGCTCATGTTTGGCTCATCGATAACCCTTAATGAGTAATGAAACATGCTGTAGTTAGTTTTCCCAAATAACGTATTTTTTTTAAAAAATTCGAGAAAACGCATTTTGCCCGTTGAGAGCTCAAAATCCACTTCCGGTAAAGCAAAATTTTACACAAATCCCATTGACTCGTACGTCAAACCACAACGATTTGTCAGCCTCTGAAAAACACGAATAGTTTTTATGACCCTTTTTTTCTTATAATACGATAAATTTGTGAAAGCTGTAATAACTTTGTGGCCAAAAAGGTTTGTTAAAAATAGGCCCTATTGACCATTTCTACCGTTCAAAATTATAGGGATAAAAAAAATGCAAATTTTTACAATGCGCTATAACTTAAAATTCCGAAAATTGACTTTCTACTGCTTAACTAGGCCCCAATCTATCAGAAAAACGAAACAAATCTCTGGGCAAACGATTTTAAGTAGCCCGCAAGACGTTGAGTTCAACCCTAATTTTGCAAAAAAAAACCGCGACATTGCAGTGGTTATATTAAAAATAGCGTGACACGGCCCGTCACGCCAGTGTTGCCTATAAAAGGAGATTAAAAGATTAAAAGCAGATTAAAAGCCAATTCGAAATTAAATCGTTCAGTAAACCCATGATTCTCATTGATTGCAGCATTTTCTTCAGATACAACATATAGGGTCCCTGGGATAGCGTCACACACTTTCATGTTCAGTTTCAGACTAGCGATTTCCCTCAAAAAATGGTATATAAACAGAACAAAATCTAAAAACTAAAACTGATTACTGAATGAATTTTTGCATTGAGAGATATTTACGAATTAAATCATCGCCAATCAATGCCATTTGGTTTATAAAAACTAATTTCCTTGAAACAATTTTAAAGAATAAAAATATTTTAGACTAAGTATTGGTGCAATAGTTCTTTTCGAAGTTTTTACCCTTGCGGGCTCTCAAAACTGAAAAAAAAAGCTAGGTGGATGCCAAAGAGGAGCCTATATACTCAGGGGTGGATCTAGGGGGAGGGTGCAGGGGGTGCGCACCCCCCCCCCCCCCTGAGATGACCTGCGGTTTTATAATCCAACTGGTATTTTGCAAAGAAAAAAAACTATGTGGTTTATTGGTGTTGAAGTAGAGTGCACCCCCTCCTAAAAAAAATCCTGGATCCGCCCATGATACTTGCATGACAACGTGTATGAATCATGAAGCTACCGCATGACTATATACATGACCCATTAAAACAAACTAAGAGGACACTCTGGTGCTTTGCCAGGCTTACCATTAACTCAGTTTCGGGTTGCTTTCGACGTTTCAGTAGAAAATTCCTGAAACAAACGGAACGTCTGAAAAGGTATTCGCCTATTTTCCTGGTCTTCCTGGTTGGAAACTTTCAGGCGGAAGTTCGGATTTCATGTCTTTAAACCTTTTTTGAATATCAGTTTCAGGCTTTCGCGGCCGTTTTCCATTAAACGAAACTGACTTAGGCAAATGGTAAACGCGATTACCGAACGGAATCAAAATTGATCAGTCCTGAATTCTCCTCACCATTTGCCCAAACCGTGGAGCGACCGGTTTACCCATGTAAATAGTAGATAAGCCTTGTGTCCAAAAGCCTGCGATACAGCTTCCTCTCATCGTTTTCTGCCGCTAGGAACATTTCGTCAAAGAGCGGTGAGAGGCGAGTGTATGAGGCGAGTGTCATATATCTTAAGTACCTTGAGGGGCCTTGTTAAGTGCATAGTAGATCGTAGCAAGGGCAGAACGTTGCAATATCTCTAATTACTTGTTAAGAGACACAGAAAACTCGCTATTCCTATACCCCAGAAAAATAGTTTTTCTGGAGCAGTTCTTTGGAATAGCCTTCCTATATATTGACCAGCAGTAGGCGAACTCTCTTGGGGTTAATTGATGGCGGGCTGCAAACAATTCTTCTGGAGATCTACACGGTACTTAGTAAAGCAGACTAAGGCTTTCAGTCTTATTCGGTTTGTGACAAAGACAAAGGTAAGGTTTTGGAGGCCCGCTTGGGCGTCTACGTTTCATGGACTAAGGCTACGGAGGATGAGGAAAGTTTCCTTTTTAGGTGTTCCCATTCGTTCGTTACAAGATTCTTCTTAGCTTTAGTATTATACTCTATTTTGTTTCCCTATTTTAATTGTTGTTGTTGTTGTTTTTTTCGGAAAAAAAGGGAGGTGGGGGGGGGGGGGGGCAGAGTGAGTGAGACTGGAGAGAGGATCGAAATTGAAACTGACAAAGGAAAAATAAAAGAAAGAAAAAAAGAAAGAAAGAAAAAAAAATCGCAGTCTAAAAGCAGTTGAAAAGTTAGTACTACCAAATCCGTTCCTGCTGATCAATAACAAAGCGCCAAAAGTGCTCGACGCTCAAGTTGAATACCGTATTTATTCGAATAAGCGCCCAACCTCAAATTTGCGCCCACCTCGAATAAGCGCCCCTCCTAAAGGCAGAACAGTTAATAAGCGCCCACCACCACCCCACTCCCTCCTAGACAAACTTAAATAAGAGATAATAAGAGACCCTCCCGAAGACGGAGTTTTCTTCAGAGCATTTTACAGAAACCTTGCTTTGTTACATCTCCGCTTTTTGTTATTACCATTTATTGTTTTGTTGCAAAATAAACATACTACACTTGCGGAGAATGGCGAAATTTAATAAGCGCCTAGCCTCGAATAAGCACCCACCTCGAATAAGCGCCCACTCTCAAGGTCCAAAAATTTAATAAGCGCCCAGGGCGGTTAATCGAATAAATACGTTATATACCATAAAAATTTGTAAATTTGTAATTTGTAATTTAACAAGGATCTACAAAACACAATAACAACAATAACATTTAGAAATGTGTTAAAAATTAAAATTATTACAATAATTTTTACCATATATGAATTTGGAAATCAAGGATAATATCAAAAGTATTGAACATTGTTCGGCAAAGTTATATAAAAGTCCTTTTTTTGTTTTATTTTTTTACCTGAGTGTTAATACAAAGTAAAAAAAGACTGTACCCCACTGTTGAAATCATGATAATCACTTTGTAAATGATCGAAACAATAGCTGCACGCGGCAAAGTAACACGTGAGAGCTGCTTGCCCAAATAAAGGGCAGGCTAGAATTCAATTTTTTTTTTGAGCCCTGTAGAACGTGACAACAACAAACAAAATGTTTCAAAAAAGGGGCATCAATGGATTATAGTTGCCTTATGAATCCCTTGAAAAGACAACACAAAGCAAGTCTGAATATTTTTTTTATATTATTTTTTATTTTAAAGGTTTCTGATTAATATAATTGATTTCAATCAATGATTGCATGTATCTGTTCTAACAAGTTTCCTGGTTTTACATATTGGGTAAATAAGCTATTGATATTAAGGTTATTTATAGGGAACCAATGAGATACCAAGACGGCAACGCCCGCGATAAACCACACCTAAAAAGTGTCTTAACATTCTCCTTCAAACTTCAACGCAATGATCCCAACTTGCTCATTTTCTCTAGTGTTGGCAAAATCTCCTGGATTTGAATTTTTAAGAAAATATTTAAGTTTTTATAGAGAAAAAGAAATAGAGAAAGTTGTCGTCGTATGTTCACCTTGTCAATAAAAAGTGAAATTAGCCAATTTCATATTGTAAGTCGTGCAGTGCGGTAAAAAAATGTACAAAAATTGCGTGATTCAAATGCACCATCCTGTTTTGGGAAGGCCTTAGAAAATATGGGCTGTGTTTTGATGCGACGCAAGTTTGAAACTCTTTTTGCCTGTTCAGCTGGCCGCCGTTGTTCAAACGTTGGATAGCGCTATCCACAGGATAAAAATCTATCCAATGGATAGCGCAATTGGTTTCCTTAATACTTATCCGCTGGATAGTGATTTATACCGGTAGATAGCGCCAACGTTTGAACAACCGGGGCCTGATCTAAATATATTTTGTAGCGAGTCGTTCTCCCTCCACGTCACTGAATTTTTAAGTTTTATGTTTATGCACAAAATTTCTGCCCGGGTGGTAGAAATAGTAAGCACTCGGCCCTGTTTACAGGCTAATCGTATAACAACAAGTTTCGATCCGTCTATTGTCAGAGTTAAATAGTCGTCTATTGTTAGTCAAATTGTCAGTGGTCAGGTCGTTCTCTCTAGTTAGTTTTTTTAGTTTTTTTACGTCAACTGACGTGATACAACTCACTTTGACTCTGAAGATGACTATCGCACAGGTTGTCGAAACGTCAGTCACTGTCAACAACAATAGTCCTATTCAGGACTACGATCCCTTAAATGACTCCTGGGTTCAAACCTTTCACCGGATCCAACATTGTTGCGCTACGCTTCGGCGATCACGGAACAAAAGAAATGTTGATAGCTGTTTGCTCAAAAGTTCAACCGGTTTCAAACTTTGCGCAACAACTCCCAACAAGCACGCAACAACATGCAACTTGAAACTGACGCAACATGCATGTAACATCTAACGTCTGTTCGTAAGGGGTTCAAGAGCTCTATAACTGGGAATTCCGAAGGACTCCATTAGAGACTGAAAAACTTGAAAATTTATGTTATAAAATAGCTTGTTTCCCTAATTTTATCCCAGATTCGATCTGTTTTCTCTAGTTAATTCGACGCCAAATGCTCCCCACTTTCCAAGCAAAAGCTTGGTCTGAGAACTTTTTCAGGTAACATCGTGTTCGCTCGAGCTCTTCACATAAATAATCACAACTGTTATAGAGTACTGCTTTTTTTCCCAAAAGAGTCGAAAAAGTAAGAGAACTCTGAAAATCCTTTTCTGTAAACAAATTCTACGTACCTGTAGTGGTGTGGCGTGATGTCTTCGTACTGCGCGTATACAATGCATATCAAACTGTAATGTGTAAATTAGCAAAGAAGCCTGAGTACAGCATTGAGAGTATAATGTTCTTTGTGTGTTATGGTAATTTGCCAAGTTTTTTTGGTCATTACTTGCGGTTACGGAGCACGAATTTATGTTAATTAGTATATGCAAATATCTATATTGAATAAAACCGCTTTGCTCACTGCTTAGTCCAGGTGAAGCGTTTGTGGCGTGCCATATTACGCAGGGATTACGAAATGGCCATAAACCGGTTTCACAAGGGCGGATCCAGGAATTTTTTTTAGGAGGGGGTGCACTCGTCTCTTGCGCCACTTCAACACCAATAAACCACATAGTTTTTTTTGGGCAGAATACCAGTTGTATTAGAAAACCGAAAGGTCATCTCAGGGGGGGGGGGGGGGTGGCACCTCCTGCACCCTCCCCCTAGATCCGCCCCTGTTTCATATCATAAGACTGTGTTTATCTCTAAGCAAATGTTGGTGGACATGGAACGCCAATGAGGCAACATCATCTAATGGGACAATTGCTTACATTTAAACCGAGGGCACTGAGTACTCTCCGTTCTGAAACAGAAGAGAAAAGAATACTATCATACTAAGATTTCGGAACTGGAAGACATGATAGATAACTCAAACAACCGAAATTTTGGAACTGCTTGAAATCTATGGATGATTCTATGAAGGAAACTAGTACCCCGCCAATCTCAGAAGAAAGTTGGTTGTCTCACTTCCAGTCACTACACTCAAACGAGCCTCTTAATTCACACCAAGAAGCGATTATCGATGAGTTAACAAGATTAGAAGACGCAACAACACAATCACATGCCTTGGACTACCTAATACCTGAACTCGAAATACGCACAGCGGCTAACAAACTCAAAAACAACAAATCTTCGTATTCAGATAGAATAAAAAATGAAATGATCAAATCCAGCTTAAATGAACTAATGCCTATTTACTTGAAGTTATTTAACGCTGTTCTGACGTCAGGCACTATGCCTCAAACATGGTGCGGTGGCCTTATAACACCAATTTTTAAAAGTGGGACTAAAAGTGATCCCTTAAATTATCGAGGAATTTGTATTTCTAGTTGTCTTGGGAAACTATTTTGCTCAATTCTCAATCATAGACTTCTCAAGCACATTCAGTCGCGTGACATACTTCATAAATCTCAAATAGGTTTCTTAGCAAATAATCGAACCGCTGACCATGTTCTTACACTACGAACATTAATTGACAAATACGTTAACTGTCGCAAAACGAAAGTGTACGCATGTTTTGTGGACTTTAGAAAAGCATTTGATTCGGTGTGGCACGATGGACTCTTATACAAGCTGTTACAAATAAATGTCCGAGGAAACTTCTATAAAGTCATAAAAAGTTTATACTCAAACTCTACCTGTTCTATTAGGATTGGAAATAACCAAACACAACCTTTTCAATACACTAGAGGTGTGCGTCAAGGCTGCATTTTAAGCCCTCTTCTCTTCAACCTATACGTTAATGATCTAGCTTTTTCATTCAACAATATTTTATCTGATCCGTTTGTGCTACCAAATGGCACCAAACTCAATTCTCTTTTTTATGCTGACGACCTTATTATATTATCACGATCGAAACTAGGATTACAAAATTGCCCAAACAAATTGTCTTCATATTGCAACTCCTGGATGCTTAAAATCAACCCCAAGAAAACCTAAATAATGGTTTTCCAAAAAGGCGCAAAAAAATGTGATTATGTTTTTCACGTAGGAAATGAAATGATAGACATTGTAAAAGACTATACTTACTTAGGGACTCGCATCTCGTCTCCCGGAAATTTTACACTCTCACTTGAACATCTTCGGCAAAAAGCCCTTCATGCTCTATTTAGTCTAAGACGCCACACTGATTTTAGTAAACTGAAACCTTCCCTTGCAAATAAAATTTTTGAGACAATGGTCTCACCGATTTTAACTTACAACAGTGAAGTTTGGGGTGCCTTTGTGAAATCAGATTTTAAGTCATGGGATAACTCCGGAATCGAAAAAACTCATTTGCACTTCTGTAAACGATATTTAGAAGTCCATAACAAGTCATCCAATGTTGCATGTAGATCTGAACTTGGCAGATTCCCTCTGATCATTGATATAAATAACAAGATACTTAATTACTTAAACTATCTCCAAGAAAAAGATGAAAATTCTATTGTTAAACAATCTTTAAAAATATCTGTTGACCTTTATCATAGTGGTCAAAATAGTTTTTACTCCAGTCTTAAGAAGATGACTGACTACTATGATTTCCTAGGCTTTAATTGTAATTTACTGAATAAATGTAAAATTAAGCAATATGTAGATCTTATGCAAAAGAAATATATCACTTACTGGGATCATACCCTTCAACATTCACAAAAACTTAACTTTTATTATAAAATCAAAACGAATTATAGCCCTTCTGTCTACCCAGATTTAACAAGAAAGAACCCTTCTAGGAAAACATTAGTGAAACTGAGAATAAGCAGTCACAAACTTAGGATTGAGACAGGTAGATACGACAATCTACCACGTGACGAAAGGTTATGCAATCTCTGCAATTGTAACAGAATTGAAGATGAAACTCACTTTTTATTAGATTGTCCAAGTTTTTCTTCCATAACAGATATGTTCTTCTCTAAACTAGATCCTAAAATACCGTTTCTGCGACTACAATCACATGAGTCCTTATTATCACATCTGATGAATTCTCCTGACTATTTAATTAACATCCAATTAATTTCATTTATATCAACTTGCTTTGAATTGAGAGACAAACTTATCTCCGGAATAATTAATCCTATTGATGGTTAGAAATAAACAATGATTGATAAGTTTCAAATTATTTGAAATATTTAATTTACAAGGAATCAATAAGTAATTTCAAGTAGCTTTTGCAATACTGTAATACTTTGTTATGGTCATGCAAATAAAGCTTATTGTTGTTGTTGCTAAAGTAGTATGAGGTGAGGATTCTGAGCAAGCGAGGGATGAATTTAGGTTTCTGGGAAAAAAGTGCTGTGCACCGAGGGCACCACTACCTCCTTTTGAGCTATTTAAACTAGTGCCCACCTTAAAAACCGCGGCTTCCTCTTTCTCAATATGTGGGACTTCCTCGGTTTGAAATTAGACAATTGCAATGTATTCATGACTTAATTGTCTAAGGGTTTTCAAGGGTATCTCTTAATGGCACGATTTTTATATGTTTTCAAAGTTCTGTTCTTTTTTTGAAAGAAAAGGGAAGTAAATATAAAACAAGAAGTTATATTAAATAAGCAGATTTTAATATTACTTTTACGTGGAAAAAGATAGTTTTGGAGGGCTTAATTCTGCGCACGCCTTAGCAAGCGTGATCAAGTGAACAATAAACCTCGAGCAAATGTATGCTAACCTTGGGCAAGCTTTGTATCGGTCCCTAGAAAGGTCACCTCAGGACACCAGGGTTGTACAATGCGCAAGCCTCACTTGCTTGGCCGCGCGTTGATCTGGCCCGGCCATTTTGGCGCGACGACTTTCGGCCTTTTTGGATATCCTTCGAGTTTGTCAAAGTCTGCTAGATTCTTTTCTCTAGCTGAGAAAGCTTTATTGTTTTCTATATCTGATGTTATCCTATTTCTATGATCTTAGCATGTTGATTTACCGTTGGAGTTCGAATTTCGTGGGAAAAGTTGGTTGGAAAGGGAGTGACAAAGATGTCATCTCGTGCCTCCTACCTTGTGTATTATACTGTATGGGAGGGTGAATTTGAGCAAAATATCCCGAAAATTCGTTTGAGCATTAAGGACAACACAGAAGTGCAGAGTAAGTTTCATTGACCTTTATTTAGTATTTTCTACAAATTTTAGGATCGTATTTTTACCCCATACAAACACTGTAATATTACTGGCACCGTACTTATACTTTGGTACTATCACAGAGCCTGGGTTTCATGTGTTTCCAGCAAGATATGTTATTACGGTTAATAACATTCCACGATTTTATTTGTTTATAAATTGCAATGTTGTCAAGGATTTTTGAGGCGGAAAAAAAAAAGAACCAAAGAACCAAAAAACAACAACAACAACAACAACAACAACAACAAAAAACAACAGAACAAAACAAAAACAAACTTACAAAGAGTTTTGGTATTAAATGTGGTTGAAATTTCTAAAAATTTTCTTATTTTTAATTCAAGTTAGAGTTCGAGGTAAATGAATAAAAATGACAGATATTGCATAGGTAATAAAATCCAAGCCATGGGAGAGTTTCTTCATTTCGGTTGTGTTTGCGGGATATTTGTTATCAATCACCTACATCCTCCCCCAAAAGAAGGATTCTTTTTAGTGGCTTAGATTTTATCACCTATATATATTATCAGTCATTTTTAGTCGTTTACCTTAAACTCTGACCTGAATTTCACGCAAAATCATTTTTCCCACCCGCGACATCCAACCTGCGACCATTAGTCAAACTCCTCGATCAGTCGTTGTACATCGTGCGTACTCTTTAAATAAATACATACCAGTGAACACAGTAAGTCTAACTAATTCCTATTTGGCGGTTTACATTATTCACATTCCCTTTGAGCATTTTTCACTGACAACGTTTTTGCAACTACGTGTACATAAAAAAAAAAAATCTTTAGTCAAACATGCGCAACTCCATTCTGTAAAACCAAAATTTCGTCGCGTGATGATATTATAATGAAATAACTTCATCACCTTGCACTGAAAATTAAAAAGATCTGTTTCAGCCGCAAAGTGCCAATTCAGATCTGCTGGCCAAAGTCTGATTCAGCCCCTCCTGGAGCCATTTGAGCCCAATTTAGGCCAAAACAGCTCAATCAAAAAGCTATTCGAGCCAACGCTGGTGGGACCCATTTCAGCCCTGGGATCCAAATCAGCCTTAGGTGACTGGACTGTATTGGCCTTGATCTGAAGGAAGACATTGGAAGATGACCTCTGTAAAAACTAAGGAGTCTTCCTCCACTGAAAAACTCTCTTAACATGCGCGTCTTGCTTTACTGAAAAGGAGGCCGAACAACGCATGTTTAAAAATTGGGTAAAAGTTATGCTAATAGACCTTTACCGCATTACGCTCCAGTGAGCAAACATAAAGAAATAAGGACAGGCTGGGGTGGAAAATTTCATACAAATCACTGTATTTTGTCCATCAGAGCCTCGAGTTGGTGCCTTTGTTTACAGGAATGCGGGAAAGGTCTATATTAGCAAAAAACCTCGAAGCAAAACATGTAAAGTAGTTGTCAGAGAGACGGAGAGCGTAGTTTTGCCCAGCGTATTCAAGAACATGTAAACCTAAAATGTAACTAAAAACACAATGGTAGATGCTCATACCGACCTGTCTTTTTTTCACACTGATAGCTAAAACGCATTTGATTATTACAAAAACAAAACAAGTTAAACCTCCCTTGAATCAGCCGATACACTTTCGACGAAAAACAACGAGGCGCTAGACTTAAAATTTACGAAAGCACAGCAAAACTAACCGAGAAAAACAAATAACTTCAACAGATCCGAACTTTACTTTTTAGCTACCAGTGAAAATTGCAAACATTGAAAACATAACGCTAAAGAGGCATGCAAGATCCCCGCTCGTGACACACACAGAAGCTTCGCTGAAGCTGAAGCTACTTCCTCTTGCTGCATGGTAAATGAATGCTTTACATCGACGACAGACCAGCTCGCTTGTATAAAGAGCCAGGGCTTCCTCATGTTAAAGGTTGTTTTTCTTTGCCCGCTGAAGTGCTTAGAATCCTAACAAGAAATATCAAATATTATGTTTAACAGTTACATGGCAAATCATACCTAAAACTGCAAATACAGTGTAGCAGCACATCAAAACATTACCAAGCGGGCAGGCCTAACTTTGAAGTTGGCATGAAACGAGGTTCGGCCAAATGTACAGAACGATTAAAACTACTCTTCAACAGCTGCGATTTGCTCCTTCCTTTAATTTCAGTTAAAATGCCATTACAGCAAATCAGTACTGCATTGCCACGACGCAATTTCCGATTTCATCGACCGCAACGAGGTAAACTTGGACACCGAGGATGGTAATGCTGCTTAGATAACCATACTCCCCGGCCAATCAAAACCACATCAGATCGGAGAAAAAATCATGATATTTTATTCAAACTTAGTGGCCGGTAAAGTCTTGGTTTTGAATCCAAAAAAGCGGGTTAACACGTATTGACTACTCCAGAAATACCACAACATACCATAATGCTCTTTTTTGTCACTCCAAAATTTTGCATAAGCATTGTCTTCAGTTTCCCTTGGGAACTAAAATAGTCCCAGGAGAAACTGAAAACAATGCTTTTGTAAACTTTGGTTTGACAAACAAGGAGCACTATGGTATGTAATGGTATTTTCTGGACTGGTCAATTGCGTACAACGCAAAATGCATATTGAGGCCAATTTTTGGCAACTCCTTTGAACATTTAGTCATGTTAATCACCTTAAAGGGAAAAAAATTGGCAGATGTAAAGAGCAAAAACAATAAATACCTCTTACTAACCGAGTTCGAGGTCCGTATTGTAAGTTACGGACCGAGAAAAACGATGTTAGTAAGATAATTATTACATCTCCGAGGATCATTAGGCGCGCGGGAAGGAAACTTTAAAATTTAGCGGGCCGTACAGTAGAATACGGCCCGTAAAATTGACCAATCATAGCGCGTGTACTAACCAATAGATATACTAGTGATAGTTGACACACTACAGCTGCGCCCGCTCTGTATATATTGTCGGTCAATAGTATTCTTGGTCGTTGTGTAGCTCTTTGAAATTTACCGAATCATAATGAAGCTTGCTGAGGATTTTCACACATATTATACAATAGGTGAAAGTGAAAACAGGAAACGAAAGGTTCCATGCACTGTTTCAGTTCGATTTACACAGCTTTGAGAACATTCTCAGTTTCGAGAAAACTTTATTCTAAACCGTACCAAAATATTTAATTAGAAGTTGAAATTTTTCTCTTTTTTTGTTACAAACAGTTTGTTTTATTTGCCGTAATGTAAGCCTTAGAAATTAAAAGGTTTGATCAATTCACGCTCGCGCATTCTAGCCATTTTTAAATCTTTATCCCATGAAGGTCATCTGTGAGCAGGGAATAAGTCAGCACAGAGTAATTGTCGGCGAATTTCTGTAATCGTCCATCGACCTGCTAGTGATAATATAGCCTTTGACTCACTAGTCTTGCTTGTTCGGGACTGAGTCTTACTCCTCGAAAGAGAGAAAAAGAGTGTCTGGCAAACTGTTTCCAATCAAAGATTTGTGAACTCGTGTCTGGCAATCTATTCAAGTGTTTATATACACACAGTTATAAGCACCTTTTAACTTCACCTGCGCTTAACGAGTGTCTTTAATTTTGTTCCATCACTTTCAAAAGAACTGCTCCACAGAATGTCACTGATAACACCTAACGCTTGAGAGTATCTTAGTATGACAGTAGTATGACTGTACATGAAAAGTAACAAAATCAACCTATGCGGTCCCTTCGGAATTTTCTGTTTTACTTCATCCTAACCATCTGTTACTTGAAGATGCAAACAATAGAAAACGTCAACATTACCTACCGATTCCTCGCGGCCCCTGTTCAAGCAAATCGACTGACTGTATATATGCATAGTGACTGTATATTTCAACTGTAAGTACTTTCCTTAATATACGGCGAGTTAAGAGTGCCTCCTCGTGATTTCGCCTTTGGGCGAAATCCCTGCGGGGGCAAATAAAATACTAACAAACGCCGACAATGAACAATACATTGGGAAAAGTAAAACTACCTAATAAAACACAAACACACTGCTTAATAGCTTTCTGATCCAAGGATAGGTTTTTTCCCCGATCACGACCTAAAAATTAGCACTGTCGCGGTCATTTTAGAAGCCTACATCGAGACTGAAAACACGCTTTGGTCTTTAAAATCAAACTATTTGACAGTTTTCTAGCCCTTTAATTTTATTACAGAACTTGCCAACATTCCATTGTTCTACAGCGGGAGGTTTTACAGACAAGACAGCGACTTGCTAGATGTCAAGTTCGTGTTTATGTACATAATGAAATCAGCATATTAAGATCGTCTGATTCTGACTGTTTCATTTTTTCTTGCTTACTTACATTTTGGCATCAGCATTAGGGGATTCGGCGGATTCGATGATGTCGTTTAGCTTTTTCTTGATATCCAGCAACTCATGAACGTGCCGACTTCTGGTCTGGTAGATATTAAGAAAAATGAGTTAACGTTAATTCATTTTTTTCCTCCATAATACAATTAACCTTACGTTTTGTGTTTTCATCATCAAGAAATCCATTTAGCGAAAAAAAAAAAAATTGACTTTGTTAAAAAAAACGTGAATTCAAACAAAAGCCACTGACTTGTCGTTCGTTTGTTTTGTGTCAGTCGGGTGCTGAGATTTATGCCGGTCTCGCAAATGTGACTGGTGAGCCCAACACAAGAACGTTACCTTTCTTGGAAAAAACATCTGGCGAATGGCGTTCCCATCAAATCTTAAAGTCATACTTAGGAGGTTCTGTGGCAGACATTTTTCTCCAAGTTTGGCGGGAAGACATTCCACAAAAACAGTAGCAATGGGTGCTGGCAACCTGTATTGGCTCAAGGATATTATACGAATCAAAGGAACCTAAAAGTAAAGAAGGTAAAAATTCATAAGAAATTTGGAAGGAGGGAAAAGGGCAATGCATTACAAATTACTTTACAACCCGCCAAAGGATTACCCAGGCGCGTGGAATGATATCCTTTAAAACGAGTGGCAGAAGCTGACTTGTGGCTCTTCTGGTTGTTTCGAGTTCGCATTTCAAATTTTGGAAATATGTACCCACGAAGCAATTTCTTCATTTTAAAGATGGTCACACCACCGTTCGATTTCCAACTGATATGAAAAAAATTCACACAATTTTTTGAACTAACAGAGTTTTAACAAAGTATTGTGAGCGATTTGTTAAATATTGTCAATCCCAAGTATCCAACGTTATTACCAACAGCCTTTATTTACTTACTTTGTCAATAGGTTTCAAATTTGCGATTCTAAACCTCCTGTGCAACTGTTGAAAGTTTATGGCAACATAGTCTTCTATCATCTGTGTGTGGAATAGCTCGCTGTCCTCATGGCTGGAGAGTTCATCACCAATCGGGACCACATAGGACATGCTCTCCTCAAGCCATCTTAAAAATGATTCCTTGCAAAAAATGAAGAAAAATGCTTAAATTTTTACGTCATCCAGGAAGAAAATTGACAAGGTGTACATATTTAGTTTCAAAAATGACCAGTTTTATCACACACAATTTGTCTAACACCATCTATCATCATCGTACCTAAGCTTAAGAAAATTTTAACACTGCCATTCTTTTCACATACTTTAAGAGAACATTTTAGTGTTTTATCTCGTCTCAATGCACATTCATACCCACAGACGTACCTTCTTTAATTTTTCTTTACGTCTGACCATGGTCGATTTGAAATAGCCAATATTAAAAAAGCTTTCGATGCATGGACAATTTTGACTAGCAAACAATTGAACCAAATTAGAGATTTATAAAAGTACAAACTTTTGTTCTAGCATGATTGAAGAGCGAATCTTTCACTTACGAAATTCAGTTTGTATAAGGTTTCTCCTTTTGTTAGGCGACTTACAGTGGCATCAGTTTTAGAGACCACTTCTAAAACCAAACATGGACAACTTTGTCTTGTTATGGTAACGAATCTGATCCAACAGCAAATCAGTAAATGTCAGACTCACATTTTAAACCAAATATATAGCATGTTGGTCTAGTTTCGCACATTTTGTGCCCCCAGCCGACGAATTTTAACCCTACCTTTTTAAACTGATCAATAGTAGCGATGTACAAAGCAACAAACAGGCCATTTACTCCTTCTTGGTGACGCACAGTAGCGAAAAATTTGCATAACGTAAGTATGCGTGGTATCTGAGCGGGGAAGTAGATGTAACCTGTAGACGAGACAGTTGTAAAAGATTTTTAGAAACTTATTTCAAAACCCTTGCCTCTTGAATTTTCCGTTTCATCGTTTTCACTAGAGCTTATCGCTAAAGCTTTTTACTAACAAGATTATACCAACATACTATCCATACGTATTGTCACCGGCCATTTAATGTTGCAAATATTTGAATATATATGAGACATGTTTTTATTTTTCACTAAATTCTAAAAACTGTAAGTATCTGCGCTACGAAATGAATTATTGACTTTTATTGACTTACGCAGACAACCAACAGACTCACAGAATTGAATAAATCCAAACATGGTTAGGACAGACCACATTTTAAATTTTTCCTACATGGTTAAATACTAAAGCAAGATTCGATATATTTCATAGCGGCATGAATTACAAAGGCATAACTTTAGGCTTAATCAATCAATCAATCAGTCAATCAACCAATCAATCTCAATCAATCAATCAACCAACCAATTAAGCTCTATTGGAAGAGACTGACACGTAATAGCAAAAGACAATAATAAACTTGTGGCCCGGCGACTGAGGAATTAGTCACATGATATTTAAGCAACAGAGAACGTTTTCCGTGTTTGCATAGCTTAACATAAACACGAGAGGGGCTGGAAGAATGCAAACCCGAGACGAAGTCGAGGGTTTTTATAACTGTCGAGAATTCTCCAAACCGCTCGAGAGTTTATATCAGGCTATACAAATACAGGAAAGAAGTTTTCTATTGCTTTTAAAAATTAAGCCTTTCCCGAGAAAAAACGCAAAACTCTTTGTTATGGCACTGATTAAAAGAGAAATTCTCACCACTCACAAAGTCTTGTACACGGAGGCTTGCACGCGTATTCAGTTCTTGTTTTGCAAAAAAGATGCTTCTAAATATGGATTTTTCTCGCTTAAAATATCAGCTTAATTTTGAGCGAAAAAAACAATTGACACAGCACATTTGTGAAGATTTTCCAAGTTTCAGTCGTGTTTGCATGATAAGCGCGCGAAAAGCAAAACATTTTGACGTCACAACCATGTTTTTCGGCCAATCAGAGCGCGCGTACTATCTTAGTTGTTTTATAAATAAATAATGTTCAACTTATATGGACTAATTATTAAACAATATAATACAAAACGTTAAAAACATATAAACATAGATAAGTAATGGCATACAACGCTAGCAACTATATAAATACAAATAAAAAGGTCTAAAAACCACAATTTTGAAACGACGGAAGCTGCAGACGCTCAATTTTAGGAAGATACAACTTTATTCTATTTCTAGTATTCCACCAATACGCTTTGATATTTCCTTGGACAGCAGATCTGCATCGTTATCAAAACTTATCGCCTTATCCAGTCCAAGTCACAATAACTTAAAGCTATCAACATGCTCTTGTCCCGTCCCATTTAACTCAGCGTTGAGTTGTTTCTCCCTTGTGGTAAGCTTTGAATTAAATCGCCTTCCAGTGATAAGTTATGTCTCGGCCTTAACAGAATTTAACGCTACAATTTGTTGGTTGTGGCCCAGTCATCAACATTTAAGACCTCACCAGAAAACGTATCTTCCAACTCTTCCATACGCTTATAGTCCACTGATGCAAAGTTGTATCGGCGGCAAACAGATCAATAGGGTCATTTATACGAGGAAAAATAAGACGCGTCTTACATAAGACGCGAACTTTCCGTATAAACGGCACATTTCGTCTAAAATAAGACGCGGCTTAGCTAAGACGCGTCTTATTAGATAAGACATGCTCGTATAAATGGTACAGTTCGCGTCTTATTTTCCCTCGTATAAATGGCCCTAATATGTGTACAGGTATTTCGAGAAAGATTGTCGGAAAAACTGCACGCGACAATCCCGAAAGGTGGATGATTTTGAGTTCTTCAAAGAAATTTGAAAGAATAGCAAGAGAGGCCATGAACTTATGTTTGCCGGTGCTAAAGGAAAGCAACAAACGTAATTAATCATATCCCATATTACCTTTCGGGATTGTCGCGTGCACATTTTTTTCTACAACCTTTCTCGAAACAGCTGTATGTATATAAATACATGTGCATACAGGTAGAGGCAGGTTATCAATTAACATCACAAACAAGGCAGGCTCAAACACAAAGATTAAAAAAGAGTTAGTGAATTGAATTAGAAATTGAATTCTCTGTACTGAAGGTTTTTCTGAGCCCTTTTTGATTGGTGCATATAAGGTTATTGTTGCAAAGATGATTTGCTAAACAATCATGCCCATGCAGTTCCATCACCTTAGAGGGACTGATAAAAAGACTAGTGCGCATAACATTGCGACTTCAAAGGTATTTTTCACCAGTCGCCGGAAAAGAGGCAAACAAAGCCCCATTTTGTAGTCAAAATGCTTTTAATAGCGATTGTAATAACTTTACCTGGCTAAAAAGGTGTTTGACTTGATACTCGCCCCTCGCAAAAAATGATCATTTGAAGCCAAAATCATCCCCTTGTTGTCATTTTGCGATGAAACGAGAACGGTGACAAGTCTTTTTTATTTTTGTTTTTTACTCGTTATGGCTACACAAAAAAATAAATACATTAAGGAGAAAAAATCTGAATTGCAGAAGTTGTATTTTTAAGAGATAAAAGACAAATTTCCGTATTTAGAGCCAGAGAGAAGTACGAGATAATGTTAAAGCTGTCCATTTCTCTACATTTTTCAAGATAGGGCAATTTGAGGTCACTTAACTGAAAAAATATAGGCACAAAAAAAGATGGGCTTAAGGTTTTAGTAAGATTCATAGTTTTTGCTATAAAAGAAAAATTTTTGACGGTTGTTTAAGTTTCTAGCATTTCGCGCGCAACTGAAAAAAAAAAAACACACACTCAGAATTACGGGCACACTGGGCAAAAACAACGCACCGTGCCCCTATCTTTTTATTGCAGTTTTTGAATGTTCTATATATGCACAACAATTGCGCTAAGTTTGAGAAAAAAAAAAATGTGGAGAATTACCTGTTTATTTTGTGTTGACTAAAAGTATATTATACGTGCGCTCACCTGAAATGGGAATCTTTTCTTTTCTTTTACATTTCGTTTCTTTTCTTGGTCCCACTGAAGAATGGTTGCTCTGGAAGACTGTCTCGGCGTTAGCGCGTAGGGAGTTTAGCCTTTCAGCAAACGCGTCGCCCCGCAAAAGATCCATTGGTTCTGTTGTAGGGTGGAAAACAACAGAGCGAAGTGATGAAGAACCATCGACCATCTTTTCTCCTAAGACTGGGCTTTTCCACACTAGTTGGCAAGTAAGGGGTGGCCACAGGTGAAGCATTCCGTCATTACCTTCAGATAGCATATCATACAACATATTATATGACAGTTTAAAACGGGCTCTGAATCGTGCACCTGCACCTCCTTGTTGCGTCTTCTTGTCAACATCTTCTACGTATGGTATTTCAGAATAATTCTTTCGCAAACGATTCGACGCCTCAAGCGTCAACACTTTTCCTCCTTGGTTAAGAGGGGTTTGAAGAAAACTACCAGGAGTGTTCTTGAATCTACGGAGCTGCTTTTGCAACGGAAACAACCAGTCGTGTACAATAATTTGGTTTTCTTTTGATAACATTGTAAAAATCCCACACCTTTTAAGCCACAGAAGGTCTTCCGCAACTATTGTGCCGTTTACGCGGATCTTGGCACGAACTATTTCTAAATTTATAATGTAGGTCTTTGTCAGTTCGTTCAGCTTGTGTGGCTCTCTACTAACGCCTTCGTTTAGCATGTGATGTACGCCATGATGCAGTGCGTACATTTTGGTGGCGCTAAACTGAACATTATCCACTTTTTTCATCTTCACATCATCAAGTTCTTCTGTACAAAGGTCTGCTATTATACGATGTCCTTTGTTTTCATCCACGATGAATTGGTGCTCCCCGTAACATGAAGTTTCTGTTAAAAAGTCTTTCACTGATTTGTGAATGACAAGAAGACAATCGTCACGAATGGGGAGAAGTGCGGAAACACTACTCACGGCACTAAGTACTTTACGCCTTGCAAGTGATAAACTGGTATCTCGTACTAATACTTTAGAAACAAAACCCACTGGCAGGGGCTCTCTTGAAGCGGTAACAGCAGATAACAGATTCAGGAAATGTTCTTCCTTTATGTCTAGTTCGTGCAAGAGTTCACGTTCCAAACGTTTGAAATAGGAATGATAGACTGAAGAAATGTCTACTGGTAAACTGCCAACAAGGTCTTCCTCGTGGAAAATTGATTCTTTTTTAGTAATCGACATTATGAGAAAATGAGCGTTGAGCAGTAATCCCTCGGATTTCAAAACTAGTCTTTCTACAAATTCGCCCAATTTCCCTTGTTTGACCACGTGTTGCAGCCTTTTTAGACAAAATAGTCTGACATCTTGCAGATTGTCTTCATCATTAGACTTCAGCTCAAGCGGCTTCAAATGTTTTAGTTTCTCTTGGATGTGTAAGGCAGGACGAGTCGTGACGAGAAAACGAATCCAAATAGGAAGCTTGCAAAACTCATTTGCAATTACATCAAGAAGCTCATTCTGTCCTTGATATTCGCTTTCGTCCAAGCCATCTATCACCATCAGCATGTGTCCTCCTGGGTCAACTACAGTGCTAAGAGGTTCCTTAAACAGCAGTGCAAACAACTCCTTCACACCCATGTTGTTTAGATCTGCGCCCAGATTTCTTGATAGCCGTTCTTCAAGAGCTTTCTTGTACTCTGGCAGGGCGTGGGATAAGTGACAGGCAAGCGACTGAATCATTAACTGAGGCTTACAATAGCGTACATTATTATACTGACAAAAATGGCTTCCTGACAGTCTGCCAGCCTCTTGCATTCTCTTGCAAATCACAGCTGAGATGACAGATTTTCCCATCCCTGCATTTCCACTGATCACCATTACACGGTTTTGAGGGGTTCTGTCATCCAGCCAGCTCTGGATTCTGTCAAATACCCACTCACGGGTGCCTTCTTGAAATCTCTGCGCATAATACTCAATGTCTTCTCTAAATTCCGACTTTGTAAAATTTCGAAGGACCTCCTCTACTCTGTCCTTGTTTTTTTCGTCCCTTAAACTCTCCACTGTTTCCTCTATTTCCTTGGGACCTGCATCAATTTCCTTCGCGTTCTGACACACTTCATCAGTGCTTTGTTGTGTCTTGGCCTGGGTGTGATGTATGTTTTCCAATGTCTTCTGAGTCTTCGCTTGTGCCTGACGTACATCCTCAACTGCTTGATGCGTTCGGCTCTGAACTTGATTAATGTTCTTCAACTGTGACTTGATATCCTCCTCAATGCCAGCTCGATCAATCAACACGTCAATATAATCTTGCTCTCCACCCTTCTCTGAAGAAATTGCTAATGGCAAACTGGCACCAGGTTCTCCCTGGTGGACAACTGAAGTGATTTCCCCAATGGTCAATGCGAGAAAATGAGCAAGCAACATAAGTCCTCGAGACTTTAAAACTAGTCTATCCAAAAACTCGCTCTCGCCTACATCTTCTTCTTTGACCACATGTTCCAGTTTGTTTTGAAAAAAGACCCTAACGTCCTCTAAATTCCTTACATCATTACACTTTAAATTAAATTCAAATGCATTCAAATACCTTAGTTTCTCTACAACGTTTAAGGCTGGACGCGTGGTGACAAGAAAACGAATCCAGATAGGAAGTTTACAAAAATGATTTGCAGTCACATCAAGCAGCTCATTTCGTCCCTGTTGGTCTTCGATTTCATCTAAGCCATCTATTACCAGGAGCATGTTTCTTCCTGGATCACTAACAGCACTGAGAGGGTTGATAAAAAGGAGTGCAAACAATTCATCCACACTCATGTTGTTGAGATCTGTGCCGATATTTCTTGATAACTGTTTCACGAGAGCTTGCTTGTACTCTGGCAGGGCATGGGACAAGTTAGAGGCAAGCGATTGAAGCATCATCTGAGGGTTATCATGGCGTAAATTATTGTACTGACAGAAGTGACCTCCTGCCAGTCTACCGGTCTCTTGCAGTCTCTTGCAAACTTTCGCTGCGATGACTGACTTTCCAAAGCCTGCGTTTCCACTGATCACCATCACGCGGTTTGGAGAGCTTCTTTCATCCAGCCAGTTCTGAACTATTTTAAAGGCCCACTCACGGGTGCCTTCTTGAAATTTTTGTAAGTGACACTCAATGTCTCTACTGAATTCAGATTTGGCAAGATTTTGAAGTGATTTGTCTTCTTTATCGTTATCTCTTTTATCTTTTAAGATTTCAGATAATTGCCTTATTTCTTTGAGACCTTCGGCAACTTCGATAAATTCCTTTACATTTTCTTTCATGAGCTTTGGATGACACAGGTCTACATAAGACTCGATTTCGCCCCGAAGGACTTCATAATTCCAGTCATTATATTTACCATCTTCTAAGCTGTTAACTGTCTCGTTTACTTCTTTCAGATCTGCTGCAACTTCGTCCACGTTCTTTGTATTTTCCCTCCAAACTTCGTCTATTATGAGTTGAGTCTTGACAACAGACTCAACACATCTGAAGGCTGGCTTGATTCCGCATGGAACCTCCACACAGACTCGGTCATTGCATTTTCCCTCTTCAAAGCTTTCAAATGTTATTTCTTTAAGATCTGTGGCAACGACATCCATGTTCTTTGAATTTTCCTTTTGAAATTCGTCTATTAAGAGTCGAGTGCTTGCTTGAGACTTACCAACTTCTTCCACGGACACCAGTACATCGTGGACATAAGCTGTGGCCTGGGTCTGATGGACACCTTCTAATGTTTTTAGTGTCTTGGTCTGGGACTGATGTACACTTTCAATTGGTAGTTGTGGTTTTGTCTGAGACCAATGTATGTTTTCCAACTGTGACTTGATATCTTCTTCACTATTAGCCCATTCAATCAACATGTTCACATAATCTTCCTCCCCACCATTCTCTGCCTTCAACCTATCTACGTCCGCTTGATCAAGGCCAAGACCCGCAAGAACACCACTGATGCCACTCCAAAGAGCAGAGAAATAAGCTGTATCTACACCAGTGGTTGTCACATGACCATACAAGACATTGCGATAGAACTTCACCCGTGTAAGGTTAGCTTCAAGAGAGATGTCACATGGGGGTGGCTTAGCATGCCATCCTGAGGAGGGCGGGCTTAGTTCACAAATGTTGGTCAGAAGGAGAAACAGAAGAGCGATGTCAAACGTGTTGGAGTCTGGTGCAACTCCACCAGGTGGAAACAGTGTGTCCCACTGATGGCCATTTAAAACTCGACGACGCAAGAGATTGTTTAGAATGAAGTACTTAGCATTTAAGTCAGCAATCAAGTTCGCTGGAGGGTGGTGATCATCAAAAATCTTCCTAAGAACTGTTGTTCCACCGTCGATGAGAAGCGTGCTGAGCTTGGCTCCATTTGTCTTCTCCACAGAGCTGGATAGTGGTGATGGTGCTGCCTTAGCCATGAATTTTTCCACTAAACGTCCCTGCACGTGGAAGACAAAAATAAAAACAATGTTGCTATTATGTAAGGACCCTATTCTGACGCTTAAACACAGGAAGTGATCCAGTTACAAAGCAACACGCAATGTTCTCATTCTTTTAATACAGCACAGAATTGCATTGTTTTCTTATTAATTCCTGTCGTACTTCTTTGGAATACACATTTACACTTAAAAGTACACACATATAATGTACAATAGATACATTCACACGGATTGTGAGCTCTGCGACGCTTGAAAAAAAAAAAAAAAAAACCTGAAATGAAGCCAGTATTGTGACGGGTAGTTATGGCAATATGATTATAACCTATGGACTACCGCGGCCTCATTTTGTTGAAACATAAAAAAATCACCACCTCCAATTAGCTTTAAATGAGTTATCTTGCATCTTTTTTCTAGAAGTATACACCTTGTATTATAAAAAGCCAAGCGATCACCCATCCAAGTTCTGAATCTATGGCAGTAAAACGTCGCTTAAAATATCTATTCTGTCTCTTGCAGTGTATATCTTCACATGTACGTAAGTTAAAATTCTATTCTTTGTTCTATTCTAAAAACTTTCTAGTGACAGCTATTTGCCCTATACAGGGTTGGTACAAATTTTTGGATCCAAAATTCAAGACTTTTTCCCGACTTTTTTCCAAAACAATAATTTCTTTTTCCAGACTCACGGTTATTAACTGGGTGATCAATACAGACCTTAAGAGACAAAGCTTTCTTCACGATGCGCTGCATTCAAACGCAAGAGATTGAATAAGATTTGACCAACACGAAAAAATATCACTTCTAAAGTACTTCAGTGCAGCTTTGAGAAAAAAAAAGACTTTTTACCATTTTCCAGACTTTATCGCCATTTTCCAGACTTTTTCCAGGTCTGGGAAATTGCTGGGCAAATTTCAAGACTTTTTCGAGAATTCAAGACTCTGTATGAACCCCGCATAGAGAAGTTCAACGATCTTCATCTCTACAGACTCTACACCACCATGCGAGGTTTTCTTTGTCGAAGGTTGTACAAAGTAAAATCACGTGACTACTTTTCCCACCACATGCACGTAATATATTTCTCACACCTCGATCGACGGGGTTAAACTTCGGTGATGGGACGAGACTAGGTGTGTTCCCTCTGGTCAGCATGGTCGTAGTTAGAGAAACGAGCAAAGGTTTATTCTTTATACTCAGTGCAGTAAATGTGTGGGCAAGGAAATCATTGCTTACCTTAAACGGAAGCTGCCACAGAGGCAAAACAAAGCACAACTACCTCTTTTATAGGCGAAAACAATGAATAAATTTAGCCGCTGGCAAAGATCTTAACGCGCTTACAAAACATCCGCCAAAACGAACGGTAAAGGTAAGTTAGAGTCAAATGCTACCTAGCTACCTATTGAAATAATTCAATAAGTTATAAAGAAGAATATAATATAATTCCACCTTTTTTCCTCGTTGCTATAGTGAGCAAAGAGCATGCAGCGACCTGGAAGCAACTGTTATCGAATACGTATTCAAGTAAGAATGACTAGGAGTTAACCATAGCGATGACGTCCGTCCTCAATTTAAATTTGTTGTTGTTGTTGTATTGTCCAAAACTTGATAATTTTAGAACTATCTTGTGTGAACAACTGTGGGACAATGTGCTGCTCGATATAGTTCTGGCCACTTTTCTTTCACATGGATTATATGATATATAGACTTAGCCACGCCTAAAAGTAAAGCGTCCTTTTATGTACTTTAAATCTACTAAAGACAATAAACTTTAAGATTAAACCCAATGCAAAGAAATCCAGAAATTTATACTTAGCTTACATTGTTTATGACTGTAGAAAGTAAACAGATAACACAAACATTTGTGTTCTTTTAAGAGAGGAAATAAGATTAGAACAGAGAACAACAAAAGAAATCCATCCAACATACCGGCAAATCTACTTCCGGAGGAGACATGTTCACTCTCCCTGCTTTAGGAGTCATTTGGTCCATGTTCGAGCTACCTGAATTGTGTGAGGCAAACATTAAAGATAGATGTGGTGGTGTCGATGATTTCAAGATGAAGCTCACGATCAATAGTCCGTGATCGATGTATTAAAATTTTTATACGACTCCGAGGCTTTCTCGTCATATTTCTATATTTGGTTTGCCTTCTTTGTGCTCATCTGGGAATTACGAGACAATGGAGTCGTGAAAATTTTGCACTTAAGCCTAGTAAAGAATTTTAACATATCGAACGTGGGCTATTGACAGAACATTTAAGATAAGTGAAATGAAGTCACCAAAACTTTTAAATATACGTGGTTTACAATGTAATATGTATTGTCGACGCTTTCAAGTGCCTCAATCTTAAACAATTATTCCTCGAATCCGAATGGGCTATTGACTCAGAGGCCATGAGGGCAAGAGGAATAATTGTTTTAGTAAAATCCAACTAGTTGGTCAAAAATATCAAGACAAAAGACAACTTTAACTAGCAAAACGCGATTCAACCGCCATTGATTTGGTTTTCGAAGCCGGCACTTTTCGCTACTAATGGGCTATAACATATAGCCAAGTAGTAGCTCAACCAATCAGAACGCAGCATTGATAATAGACCACTAGTTGGATTTTACTAACTACGATTACGACTATGATACAGAAACCTCTTTATAACGAAGAGGTTGTAGTAAAACAAAAGTTATTCTCGGCATTTTTGTCCAAGTTCAATGTATGAAGCAGGACCCACTAACTCTAACGAATCAAATTAGAAACTCCCTTACTGAACACTAGCTGTCCTAGTTTATTGAGGCCTCATTTTTACTATGTGTCCAACTAAACCTTATGTCGTCTGAAAGAGTACTATGGTAAAGAAATATATTGTATGACAACCTCATTGCATCAGACAAGTATACAATCGGGGCATTAAAGCACTGAAAAAGAGAATAATAAGTCAGAAACCATTGCCTACTTTCAGTATCTGACGTATCCCTTGATAGAAGACCAGAATTGCTGTCGTCTAAACCTATCCCACTTGATGTAGAGTCAGATTTGTTTCCACTACGATCACGAGATACCTATCAGCAAGAGGAAATAACATAGGAATGTTACTCCATGTGAAATTTTAACCATATCAGAGACAAAACGCTCTTTTACAAAAAAAAGATTAATTCCCAGACTAGAAATTGTTTTATTGCGACGTTTATATATTTCTAAGGATAGAAAATTAAGGGATTTGGCAAAATATCACAAGAATCGAAAAATTAGCCATATTCCTCTAAACCACCAGGCTTGTGGCATCTCAAACTTAGCTTTATAGCACAGTTACCAACTGGCCGACAATTTTTATCTTAGGACTTTTGCGCGCAATATTTTCTCTCCGCACCAGCAACTTGGAATACTTTTCTAACAGATCGCAATATGCCGAAAGAAGCTGCCAAAACAGAAAAATTAATTTAATTGAAAATGTTCAACATAAATCAACAAACCATCCATATTTCGCTGGAATGAATTTTAAAATTGGCTTCACTTTAAAAATGAAGGCAGTGCAATTTTTTAATTAGCATTCATTGCAACCAATATATAGGGGTCAGATGTCTTAAAACACAATTTTCCATCACAGCACAAGGAACACTTGAACGTGTGGCCCGACAGTTTTGCCAGAATGTAAATCTAAATACCTTATTAACCTGTCCAACGTCTAATATATCCTTTTTTCTGCACATTTTTCGCCTGCTGACTGACTGGACTTCTAGGAACCGAACAGGCCAACCTTAGGGCAGATACTCTCCCTTGAGTAGTTTATTTTGCTGATTTTAAAGTACTCACCCGCACTTTCGTTTCTTTAGGTGGTTCAGACGTTTGAATGATGTCGTCTCTTTGGCCTTGATGCTCCTCTTGAAATTTATCGGCGTTAACACTGATGGATGATGCCGGTGGATAACTATCAAAACTACTACATGATGCTGACGTAGTCAGCCTAGGGGCAGGTGCCATCGTAGACAGATCACATTCTTTGCAATATGAATCGGGGCAATCTCGATCTGGTGAGGAGGAAAGTGATTGCAACTAAAGGGTAAGGTCATGTAAGTCATAAATAAACTTGAACCCGATGTTCAGAAAGTTAATTTGTGAGATTAGTGAAGAAAGAAGATTTACCTGGTTCAGAGCCCTCGATTTTCAGTAAATCATCGAAATTTAATGTCTGAAATTGAAGTGTAAACTTAATGTTATTGCATTTATATTAAGAAAGAACTTTAAAAAAGTGAATCGACTACACTAGAGTGTAATTTTAATCCCATCAGTGATAGAACACTATTTTCCAGTGGAACAAAGGTTATATGTAATAACTAGGGGTACCTTCCGGCAAGTGCCAACGAGCCGAATTCGTTTATCTTTTGTGGAATGTGCCTATTCAGATCTTCGCAATTTATTTTTTTTTCATAATTTTAGAGGTTTAAGATGGATTCCGCTATAGAAAAGGATGGCACCCAACTTCAAAACAACAACTTTGGTACACTCTAGGCTTTCACTTTTATTAAACAATAACAACATAGCTTGAAGCTTTGTTTGTTGGTAAATATGAGCAAGTTAGCACTTATGTTTCATGGAAAAATTCCATTGTATCAAAACTATAAACGTTAGAAAGAAAAATATAGTTCAAATGAAGCCTTCAACTGCTGAAATTAAAAATAATAATTAAATTCCGAGCAACAGCGTCATCAGGGATAAGAATAATACTTCGCGTAGTAATAAACATAAGAAAAAATAGGTGTAAAGTAAAATGTGTGAAAAGCGCAAGAATAGACCAATTCGGCTTATTCAATGTTGCACCCAATTCAAACCCTTTGGGATTAAAACGTTTTGTTTCAGGAATTTCCATATCATTTAAATGTGAAAGCCACATTATAATGCAAATACAATACACAAAGAATCTTAACCCCGGGAGATATGAATTGGGTACAACACTGAGTTAGCCGAATAGGTCTATAGGGCGGAATGTATCAGAGGTATAAAAATATAAACTTGAATAAAATACAAAGATCTAAGGAGAGAGTGTCACAGGACAAAGATTCTCTTGAAAGGCACAATGATAGTCTTCAAAACAAAAGGTACGCAAGTTCGTTGTATTCCTCACGGGAGCTTTGGGCTGTCTCAATGTAAATCGAGCAGCAAAAAACATGCTGGTTGACAAAATCTAAAGACGTGAATAAATTCTAAAAAAAGGTCCGCAAATATGTTGCAATCCTCACGGGAGGTGAGGACTGGCTCAATGTAAATCGACCTGCGAAGAACACGCTGTTTCTGATATAAGTTTTGAGAATATAACCCTATGCCTTGATCAACTACCGCTTAAAATTCAATTCACAAACGAAAAGAGATCACGGAAAACCCTGGTTCTGAGTCGAAAAGCGAACACGCTACCTCATTGTAAATGGAGTTGCAAAGAACAAGCTGGTTCTGACAAAAATTTGAGCGTAACACCCTATTCCTTGATCAGCTGCTGCTTTAAACGCAATTTATAAAGCAGACCAGAGCACTAATAGCCCGTTCAAACGAGAAATCGTGTTAAAGCTTGCTCACCTGTTAGGGCATCTTGAACAGACAACGAACAGCTATACACTGAATCACCCAATTTCGGACCACGCGTTGTAAATACAAGACCATGACGTCACTACCCAAATATGGGGTCTTACTTACACCCAAATATGGTCAAAAATGCAAATTTTAGAGGGTTACGCAGAATTTGAGAGGTTTTGCCCACATCGTGCGGGATTATAAATCTGCCGCCGAGACAACCGAGCTAAGAAGCGAGGTTGCCTCGTTGGCAATTATATGTGAAAATATTTTTAAAATTGCGGAACAACAGCCAGTTATTGAAAGAATGAAAGATGGTAAATTTTAAGCTTGGTGAAACAAATGTGAAAATGAATTCTGCATGTCACGAGCGTGGGACAAAGAAAAAATCTGAGTCCCCGACAGGATTCGAACCTATGACACAACAGCCTCATTATGCCCTCTAAGCTCATACAGACTCTTTCTTCGTAAACTAGAGCTAAATAGGGCGTGTTGTTGCTAGTTAAGTTGTGACCTGATGGCACATGGTACACTTCTATAACCTTTAAGCATGATTAAGCACTATTCTGAGTGCAAAAAAGACCTTCTAATTAGTTTATGATGATGATTATAGCGAATACTCACCAATTCTAGCACTGCATCAAGTGGTTGAGGCGTTTGAATGGTGCCATATGCTTGGTTTTGATCCTTTTCCTCCTGTGATTGATGGACGTTGGTATTGATGGATGATGCAGGGGATGTGGGATAGTTATCGAGCCAATCTTGGATACGGTTTACTGGAGGGAAATGATGGCAAGGAGTAAATAGGTCGTTTATCAACTTGAACACGATATTTTATCGTGAGATTTTGTGATGAAAGTTAAGCTTACCTTCATATTCCTGTAAGGCATCAAAACTTGGCAACTGAAATTAAAGCACGAACTAATTTCATTACATTTACATTATAAATGAACTTTGCAAAAATGGGTTTACAATCACATTGTACGTTAGTGGGCAAAATAAAGCGGTGAGAGTCACATTTAAAATTTAATGCTGTCCGTAATTTAGGAAAGGGAAGTTCATAGGATGTTTTATGGATTTTTGGAGAGGATTGTTCCTGTCAGCCAGGGCAATAATTAAAGGATAAGTATCCCAGAAGTAGTTATCTTATTGGAGCATAACCAGGCAATGTTTTTGGATAGCCTCGGTGCTGGAGGTGCTCAGTGATAATTCATCATATAGTTAATTCGCCAGTTGTAATCCTTCCCATGAACTATAAAGCCTTCAATTATTAAAAAATTAAGGGTGTTTAAAATGCTATTATTATTTTTGTTTTATTTTTTTTGTTTAAGTAGAAACCTTACCTCATCAGTATAAATGTAGAGAGCAGAGTTTCCCTTTATTTTCTGCTTTATAAGACGTCCATCCCAAATCCGACGCTCTCCATGGAATTCTAACCTTGTTCGACTGCCGGCTGCTCCAGCACAGCAAAACCTACATCAGCAAACAGAAAATACACTCAGGTCTATTTTTTTTGTCAAAAATTAATTATATTCAATATATATCTATATTATGTTGTGCTCAATGAGGCATCGGCTACAGTAGATAAAGTGGCGATCATCAGAAAAATCTAAGCAAATCGGACAAAACGACTTTGACTGTACTGTGAGTTTCTTCGATTAGTTACATTTGCAAAGAAAACCCAGTGCCCATAAGACAATTGTAGTACTGACAACAACGTCAACAGGGCCTACAACATTTATCGGCCGCTAATGTTGTTCGTTTAAGCTAATGAATAGAAATTAAAATACGAGAACATCTCTTTAAAGATCAAAGTTTCACTGTTTTCGGCGAAATTCATTCCAATCTAAAAGCGAGAAATGCTATGTGATTGCTCTCTCTTTAATTTGTCACTTTTTTAAATCATCCACTTATCTCCTAGCCTCTCACCCTGACGTTCTTAGGGGTTTCTTAGGCGTTCCTGCCCCACGGACGTTGGGGAGGATTGCGTGACGAGCCAAAAGAACCGAGTCCGGGTGATAAAATATAAACCGCAGGGGATTTATTGACCGCCAGCGCAAGGGGGTAGTGGTGAGAGAAGAAGTTCTTTATTTTTCTTTCTCGCGCTCTGCGCTCGTTCTCGCGAGCTCGCCGATGTTTTTTGAAACGAACGAAAGCAAAAATAAAACAACGTCTGTGTACAGGTTACGTCTACGTGGGAGGCTACTTATCTCCCGCTAGTGTTTGCATAGGAACTGTCTTGTAATTAAACCTCAACTGGTCCTTGAAGATGCCTAGCTAGTGTTAAAGGACGGCAATCATTCATTTAAAAATTACCTTAAATTACTTTTTCTTAATCAAGACCGTCTCGTATAATAAAAGTAAACTTCTGCAACAGGATGTGAGAGGAAAGACGACGGCAAACCTTGTGTGACAAGCGTAACAATAGTTTTCTTTGAAAAAACTTTCCGCCAAACATCACATTCCTTTAAACAGTTTTCTTTTTGGAGAAGAGCACAAAACATCATTGTTAAGTGAATTCCTGACAATTCTCAGATCATTTTCGACGGCGAACTTATGATATTCATGACTATGACACTAGATTTAAGAATAGGTTATCTATTGATAAAGTCAATCTCGAGTTGACTAAGACAGCCTTTTTTTATAAGGGGGCTACCCTTTTTAATGATTGTATGTAGTTTTGTTCAGGAGGCTACCTTTATTTATTGATTATAATTATGTAATGTATCCCAGTTTCGTATATAATTAAGTTTTTATCTATTTATTCATTTATTCTTATCCAGAACCCATATTGATAGCAGTTTTATAACTGAAATAGTCATCCTGTTTAAACATGTTATTATTATTATTGTTAGTAGTAGTAGTAGTGGTAGTGGTAGTGGTAGTGGTAGTGGTAGTGGTAGTGGTAGTGGTAGTGGTAGTGGTAGTGGTAGTGGTAGTGGTAGTGGTAGTGGTAGTGGTAGTGGTAGTGGTAGTGGTAGTGGTAGTAGTAGTAGTAGTAGTAGACCTGTCACGTCTGTCACAATCAAGCGTTTTGCCCTTCTCTTCTTTCTGCCGTCCTGTTGCGTAAACTCACTAATATATTATATCATTACTTTTGAGATTCGAGAAAAGGAAACGTCTCCACTAGTATCCTTTTTATGTCCGTTTGGGTCATCTTTGAAGAAAACTGCACATTTGTTTTAAACTGTCCTTTTTCTGATTTTTCAAGTTGAGCCATTTCTATCGTGTTAGGCATGAATACTGTCCCATCCTTTATTGTGACGTCACAAGGCTTCAACACTACAACACTCTTCCCTGTTAGAGCTCCAGGTTCCTTCTTCGTTTTAGGTCGAGCTGCCCCACTTGCAACAGCTGTTGACTGTTCCATGGATGTAACCTGTTACAAGTTCAAGTTCAAATTCATTTATTCACACTTATTCAATTGCAATACAACAACAATAAGAAACAAAAGAAGTAAAGACAGAGCAATTAAACATAACAATGGAAAAAAAGTGTGTAGCAGCCAAACAAGCCAAGCTTTCGAGTTGGCTACTACCACAGAGCGGTTACAAGTGGGTGGACGTTATACAGTACTCATAAAAACTATTTAAATCAAACAATTAAATAAATGAGCTAAATAACAGATTAAAGGTGTTCAAGATGCCTGACTGTTAAGCAGAAAGAGTTTTAATATATTCTTTTTTAGAACTGTTCAAGGGCAGACACTACACTAAACCTTGCTAGGCCATAATTAGTTCTGGAAAACAGTCTGCACAGGTTTTGATTCGTGGCATACCTAGTATTATAATTATGGACAGCTGAAGCCGGTTTAACTAAGTCATAGAGGGCAGGAGGTGTATCCTTTAATTGATATTGAATTTTATGCACAAGAACGCCAATTATTAATTTAAAGATACTCTCTAACTTTAAGATTTCTAATAGTGTAAAGTACAGTGTGGGACTTTCTCTTTTGTTTGCAAAGAAGATGCAGCGAATACAGTTATTTTGACTTAATTTTATTTTTCTTATTAAAAAATTATAAAAATGTCAAAAGTGTAAAATGTTATCGCGTTTAAACAAAGCAAGCACACTGCATGCATAACTGTATTTATCAAAAATCGAAAGGTCTACGTTGCACGTCCATCACGCTTTTTTGTACATTTCTTTGTTTTTTTTGTTGCACGATTACAGCGTGAAACTTGACAGACTTCCTAGTTAATACACGTTTTATGGATGAAATGTCGCATGTGCTCAAAAAGACTTGCCCACGTTGCTTGTGTTCCTGTTCGCTTTTTTTTCACTGCCGCTCATTTTCACCCTGCTGGTCGCTAGCATTTCTCAGTTTGATCTTCTCACCATCGCTATAAAATTTTCATGTTGTTCTTGTAACGAAATACATCTCCTTTGTTTTTTATCTTACGCTTTACCTCTTTCTCTGTTATCCCCCTTGTGTAAACATAATTAAAATTTAGTCGAAAAAATACTCGGACATGCGATTTACCGCCAAAAAGCATGGGTGATAGGATGAGAACTTTCAGAACGGCTCAGGGGCGGACGTACGGACGGACGGTCACATGATTACCAAATTTTCTCACTTTTATAGGTTACCATTTTTTCTCACCCATGGTGCTCAGCTGCGCGCTTAGCACGCGCGAGAGCTCCGCTATCACTCTCATAAATCACGTCATTAACGAGACTTTATAACTACAGGTGACAATTATAATCTCGTCTTTCTGATTGGCTCAAATCCCACGACATTTTCTTCATAACCAGCTCGAGTTGATCTAATTTGGAAGAAGTTTGCAATATCCGGAAAATGACGACAACAGCTCAAGCTAATCGCCAGAAAAAGGGATGGAACTCGAAAAACCCCAGGAACAGGGCTGCCTAGTTTTGGTGGAGCAGTAGAAAATGGCGGAACATTTCACAAGTTGCGCGAAGAAGAGATAGCCGAATACCGTGGCAGTGTTAGCTCAGTCGGTACAGCGTGTTGACTGCAGAGCGGGAGGTCGCGGGTTCGATTCCCGGGGCCAGACCAATACTCACGGTCTTAAAATAACTGAGAAACGAAGGTACTCCCTTTGCACTGCAACAGGCTAGACCTTCGCGTTGCTCGGATGACCACGTAAAATGGCGGTCCCGTCTCCAGTTGGAGACGTAAAATATAGTGTCCCCAAATAGTACACTCAAATAAAGTGCATTTTTTTTTAACTACTGGTTAAAAACACAGCAAGAACAGCAAGAATACATCTTGTAAGATGAAATCTGCTGTTTGAACAATATCTGCTAGACTAAACATCCTTTTATCCTTAACGTCCGAGAAACAGGCAAATTAAGACGAGGTAAGCATGTTTTAGCTTGTTTTTAAAGCAGGAATTTTTTGAATGAATGATAAAATAATTATTGGATCCAGCTTCCTTTGCTTAAAGCATTTACTTTTGTTTTATCGTTACATTTACCCGAGAGCCACCTACTGATGACACTGCAATGGGAGTCAAGACTTGCTGAGTATCCACAAGCTGATACTGATCTGAAGATAAAAGATAAAAGCATTAAGCCCAGTATCTACATACAAATTCTCCTGACTGATCGATCCATACATTTCCTTAAAAAAGTTGTTGAGAGAATTTATTAAAAGGTCAAAACATTTGTCCGTTGGCGATCGTGCTATCAATTCTTGAATGTTTTGATACTGTTTGATGAAAGTTGATATTAGTTTTCGAGGGCCATTAGTTATCCAGTTGAAGTATTGTCATGTGTTACCCTCGTTGAATAAAGGTGATTATTATTAACATTATTATTAGTTTGAAACCAAATCATGCTACTGCCGCGTAGCACGGAAAAGCTTGCCATGTTACACGGCATTGGCGCGACTTGGTTTCAAACGTAGTGCTACTGCCGTGTTAAAGTCGAATTCAGTTCGGCACGGAAGTAGAACGAAGTTTGAAACAGGCCCAACGTAGTAGCTCTCTGTGAATGTTTCATGTATGTCATTTTTTGAGGAATAAGGGGGATTCTTTTCTTTGTTCTATTGCTTTGTCACGCAAAGTGGAAGAACTGCTACGTAACACTCATTAAGAGGAAAGGTACTCATTTTGCTTAATTTCTCTTTCAGCCTCTCTATCCGTTCCCTGTAATGACCTACGCTCCCAAAAGCGATTAATTGTCTTTCCTTCAAAGCCCTCAGCAAAAACCCGTGTTTCAAAAATCGCGGAGGATTTTGCAGTGTACGTTGGCCACGGAAAGTCGGCAGTTCGTATTTAATCTTCCAAACAAGGGTACCCGATTAATAGCGCTCAGAATTCAAAGAAATGCTAGCACATTACATCACCTGTTGGGGCAATCGGCACATAGCGCCTAACTGGGGCACTGCCGATCAGCTGTTGAGGAGGAGCTGAAGTGATTTGTTCCGGATTGTGCTCAGGGGCTTCTCCTGACATCGCAGCATCAATCTGTTTGTCAACAATACAGATTATATCAAAAGTAAATCACTGATTATTCTTTTGATGAGAAACAATAAATGCTATTTTTGCTGGTGCTAGCTTGCGCAACAGGCGTTGTTATTGGGAAGCTTGGGCGGGTTTTAGGGCTCGAGCGCAAAGCGCAAATAAGACACGGGCCTTTAATAAAGCCCGCCTGAACCCCCAAAATAGCCTGCAAAGCAGGCGTATCTTCTTTTTGGCAAGCGGAAGTCGCTTGTCTATGTTCGTGATGCCGAGGCCGCCACCTTTGATTTTATGACAGAGGAAGAGTAGACTGAAGTAGCGATTCTTGGGTAAGGAATTAAAGCGAAAAAAATAGCTTCTTAAAAACGCTCCCTCAGGTCAATGCACTTATTGTGTTATTCCCCCCCCCCCCCCCCCCACAGGTATCCAGATATTTTTGAATCCGCAACTTTTTTTTTACCGGATTCAAAAATTTCCACTCCACACGTATCCTTATTCAAATCAAATTTGCCTGTCCACATGTACCCGACACGTATGCGGATTCACTCTAGTACCCAAGACTCCTTTGGGAATATTGCAACCGGACATGCGTCGTAAAGCGCGAGTTTGCATCTTGCTCTGCCTGTCACGGTAAAGAACTGGGCTCGATCTTGTTATGTCACCACACAATTCCGGATTCATAGCGTATTCAAGAATTTGCACTCTGGAAAGCGGATTCAAAAACTTGCGGATTCGTATGCCGGATTCACCGGACACGGGTGGACGGAAGCCGTATCCGGAAAGAAATAGTTGCGGATTAAAAAAAAAAAAAAAAAACAGATACGTGTGGCCTCAGAGTATTTATTGAAAGCTTCACCTCGACACGTGGCGTTAGGCATAACATGCCATTTTCTAGTTCAATTACTGAGGATAATGAAATCGTATTCGATTGATGCTGTTTTATTAACATTTTATCTACTACTTATGTCTATCACTCCTTCACTCCTGATTGTGTGTAGCATTTCGGAATAAGAGAGAGATTTGTTTGTTACTTACTACTAAAACTTAAGGTTTGGTGGGGGAAATGAAAATGAACTTATGTAAGTTGTTTTAGAATTACTTACACTTTGCACTGCTGAAGAAAGTGCCAACAAAGACTCCGCTTCCGTGACGGTTAACTTTTTAACCTCTTTGTCTTCACATTGGAGATGCAGGTCTTTTCGTTTAACTCCAGCAAGAGCTATTCTGTTTTCTCCTTTGGGTTGCTCTGCTTGTGGAAGAGCATCATATAAATCGCCTTCTAAAACAGGTGCCGGTGCTGATTTTGGCTGAAGACCAAGTGCCGACCTGTGAAAAAACACATGGCTCTCGCAATCTTGAAGAAAAATATATATTTTCCTTCTTTTCTCGATTATTTTTTGTCTGCGTTCAAATACGCAGTCCAGCACTGACCTTACTGCGTACGGTGTTGTCCTCTCAACATCATCGTCCAATCCGTAATGGTGCAGTATTGCCTGTATCCATGCAGGACACTCACAGCCTTGATATTGTATCCCCTTGTCGTTAATTTGAGGCAACATCTGTCGGAAAAGGAGATCCCTTTAGGTCACCTTTTTGCAAATGTAACTTCGTAAATGCCAAAAAGTGTACCTACTAAAAAAACCGTTCTACCTATTAGTGCAATAGATAAAACGAAGATTTACTGATCCTATTTGGTTTTTTTTTTAATATATGTCTGTTATGCCTCCTCCAGCTTCTGTACAATTACTGAGTGTTTACTCAGATTGAAACAATGACGAAAACAAGTCAAAGGTATTGACAAGATTCAACGTCAGCGATTTTAAATTGCTCCTGAATTTACTAATGAGACTGTTTCACAGATTTAACCTTTCCGTGGTATACTACTAAGAGGATAGGAAAAACATCTGGAATCAAATGGAAATCCACATGTTTGTATCTACTCGAAAAAGAGATAATAAAAGAAGAAATAAAAGAAGAGATAGGAAGTACACGGATTGTTCCTCGACACTAAAACGATTTTATGCTGCTTTAACTTGGCTGATGAATCGCGGACATCTGCATCCGGTAGGTAGTGAGTCACTATATAAACAACCTTTTGCTAATGAGGACTTATTTTATATGACACTGCACGCCGGTAGAGTTATGGAGGCAAATCTCAGTTTCTTATTGTTACTACTCAGCAAAGTGGCTAGGTAAGTCTTTTAATGAATTTCCCTGCCCGATCATTGAATACTTCTATTTAGATGTGCATTGGTGGAAGTTTTTGTGTTTTGGCTATTGTTTAATTCGTCAAGTATTATCCCACGAGTTGGTTAATAGTTCTGTAAGCTTAATTCCTCTATGCATCGTGAATCTAGGGTCATGATACATGTTGACATGGAGAGGATGGTCACTAGAAGCTAACAGCTGCGAGCAAACTGAGAATCCAAGGAGGTTATTCAAACAACTTTTAAGGCTGGCTGCCCTCTAGGGCAAACTCTTTCGAAAAGTAATGTAAAAGCTACTTTTGGAGTAGGTGCAATAACGCTATCATTCAGGCTTGCAAATAGTGAACAGCTAATCGAAAACAAGCCAACTGTTTAAGCTATAAAACTCCGGAGCACAACGTTATGATCACGACAAACCGACAACCGTGTAAACTTGCCACTGGCTTGCAGGTATGGTTGGTTTTATTTACACAAAGCGGTTTCGTTCACGTTGTGTACTCTTGTAAACACAAAAATTACATACGACAAAGTTGTGCCGGTAGTAAAATGTTGGCCTCACAACTTATTTTACAATCAATCAAGAAGAATTTTAAAGCAAACTCACGTAAGTGACAGCTGGATTTGAAGGTGATGGCTCTTGCTGTGATTCTTTGAACTCTGCGGAAGGAAAGAGGGCACAAAGAAACCTTAATCAGTTGCGTATATATGATTGAACTTGGTTGTTAAGCCCCTCCAGCCCCCGCCATAAAAAAAGGAGTAGATCGACTTGACTGGTAGGAAACATCTCGGTAATTGGAAGACAGTAGTGTATTCGGTTATACTGAAGCAGACAATAAAATTCTCTTTTTTGCAAAATTCGTGAATGGAGAATACACCTGTGTTCGTGTCCAAAAGAACTTTTAGAGTTTATACTGCCGTCTGTTGTTGACATATAGCATGTTTCCCAGTTTCCGGCCACTTACGTTAGCAAGACTGTTATTTCTTTCCTAAGAGACAAAAATTTCTGAATTTTGTTTCAAAGGCAGTACTTTTACTAACCTTTAAGATTAGTAAAAGATTTGCCATCTTCCCCTGGTATCTTTGAAACTATGCGACTTTTGGTACTGCAAAGTTACTTGCCCGGCAGTTTCCCACTTATGTCCAGGACTGAACTCTGCTATGAAATTTACAAAATTAAAGAGTTTTCGCGATGACCTTGCGAAAACTACAAAATTTACGTCATTCAGTTCCTCGCCATAACTTGTAAACATCCTTTCCGGAAAAAGGCTTGTTAAAAATCCTTTGAACACCCAGGTTAACGTTCTTTTTGAATTTACAGCAGAGCAAGCAAAGATTTTGTTTTCAAAAAAGAAGTAAAACAGGTGTAAAGAAAAGAAGACGAAAACCCAAAGGGCTCATGTGCTACAACGGCTGTTAAGTAACAGCTTTACCGACGAAGGAACAATGGTGAATAAAAAAAATACAAATTAGTAACTGGTTATACCTTACTTGTCTCGTACAAATACGTTATTTTACGCTTTCGTATCTGTTTCCCCATAATTTTAACAAGTGACCTTATTAACGACCCCGAGTCTTTTATAAGTAATTTAAGGGTGTTATGAGGCCAAATATTATAATTTTTATTGCGTAGCCTTTGGTATACTTTTCAGTTTATTAACTTCCAAATCACTGCCAGAAAAAAAGTAATGTTTTTACTTTTTCTGAAAAGGATTTAGAGCAGTGTGCTTCTTTGTGGCTGTAAGCTGGCACCTTAAGTCAAAATCTTCGCTAAGATATTAACTGCAGAAAGTAAACAATTGCTACACTTTAGCAAGTTGTGATAGTTTTCCATCGGTTTGTCAATGTTTGTAATATTGTTCTTTTAAAAACCGAATAAAGTGTTGTTGTTGTTGTTTAATCAACTTGAGGCTTGCAATGTATAATCCATTTCTTTTGTTTCATTCCCCCGAGCCTTTGGGCCAAGTATGAATTTTAATTTATCGAAATTGGTCTATTGCCTACCCTGAAAGGAGAATATTTCTACATAAATGTGTTTTCGCGCAGGAGAACTGCGGTTAGTTCTTTTTATTAAAAGTAGTTATTAAGCCTTTCCTTTCTAGAGGGAATTATAGAGTCTCGTATACGGTGGTTCCAGCTTTAGAGTCTGTGGATGAAATCCTATGGTGTAAGTGGCAGTACTTCGGTTAGTCTCACCGCTTTCACGTACCTGACTGCTCTTGCACTTCTATCACTCTTTCTCCTAATCTGTCTCTATATTCGCACCATTTCCAGCAATTTGTTGACAGTTCACAATCTTCATCTTCGAACCACTGAAGAGGAAAGAAATCCTGGCTATCTCCAACCTAAAAGAAAACAAAGTGTAATTGCGGTAGCAGGGACCAAAGAGCACGGTTGGGGCTAATGCGAACGCGCAAGGAAGAGTTTTTACTCAGTATTCCGGGGAAGACGGCTAGAAGTACATCTAAACTTTAGGTTGCCACGAGAGGGGATAAAGGGCTGGTTGCCGCTATTTGGAACCGAATGAGTTTAAGTCAAAGCTCTCGTAAACCACTACCTCGGGGTCGCAACTAGAGATGGTCCGATCATTTTCGAGAATGGGTTGTCATAAGGAACCATTGACAAGGTATTGGGAATGGGGCTATCGCTTACGAGGCCTTTTAACAAAAAACTTGACAATTTTGTTAGTTACCGGTACATTCAGGTAAAATAATATTAAATAGTTCTTTTTCATTATTTATTAAAAAAAAACGACCTGCAAAATATATTGCAACTGTTTCAAAGGGTCCATTGGCTTTATTTGCGTAAACTGAACGGACAAGACTTAATAAGTAAAAAACAACGCGCAGATATATAATATAGCTCTCTCATTAAACTAACTCAACTATAATCATTTTAAAAAGACACCACAAAAGATTTGAGAAACTTACGTAAACAAAAAAAGTCTTCCGTGTTGGGCGGTATAAGCAATTCCGTATCCAACTTTTAGAAGCTGAAGAACAACAAGAATAAACTGCTTGATCAAATAGCCTTCCTCTCATTGTTGAATCTTCTTGTATAGATATATCATCATCAATGTACGGTGACTCCAAGTCTGAGCACAAAAGTACTTTATTAGGTTTTAACAAAGATTATCAAAAATGTAGACCTTTTCAGTTTAATCACGTAAAGCAAAACCTCGGCTTTTCCATTACTTTTCACAGTTAATCAATTGTAGTTAATATTTTGTAGAAAACATGGCCAGCAACAGATAAAATCCGATACACTAGATCATCAGTGAACACAGACATTTGTTGTTGGCAATTACGAAAGAATGAGTGAAACGTCTTAAACTGTCGTCGTTCACTGGCTGAAAAATGGGTTCACGATGAAACACTTACTGTTTTTCTAAATCCAAGTTTTTATTTATTCAGTGTCTCCAGAAGGTTATATCAAACGTACGAAATTCTCTTAGTTAAAAATAAAAGGAAATTAACGTATAACTGGTAAATCTTCAATTAAGCGTTCGGCTAGAATTAGCTTACAATCACCTTGAACAAAGTTACTTTTCATCGTAACCGCTGGCTGGGTCACACTGGTTGAACCGCCTTCAGCTGGGTTAAACTGTATCTTCCGTTTGACTACTGAAAGCAATTGTGTGGTCTCTTCTGTTAGATTCTTGTTTAGCTGTATTCGGGTGATCCACCTTTCGTGCATTGTAGTTAGGTGACGAGGTATATCTTCGGAAGCAAGTTTTAGAAGAACAGAAACGCCATGTCGATAGACACTTTTCCCATTTTGCACATCTGGCAACATTTGAAGAAAAAAGTTTTCTTTGCAAATCCCTGTGTTTTTGTAACGTCTTCCTTTGCTATTTACGTCATTTAAAGACATCAGGCAACCACTACAGACTGTAGCAGGACTGTGAAGTTTGAGTTGTAAAGATTTGTCCTTGTTTAGATTCTCCATCGCATCAACACACTTGTTAACCCAGAAAAGCGTGTCTTTTGTTTTTCCTGCATTGAAAATAGAAAAACACAAATGCTGTTAAGCACAGACATCTTAAGTTTGGCTATTGTTAACTCTCTCTTTTTGTCCATACGATTGTGTCGACGGACAATTTCGTCCGATGAACCACTGGCAGTCAACAAGTTTCATATAGTGAACACCTCGGAATCGTCCAAGGTTTGCTGCTGTGTTTAAAGTTGACACATTCAGTAAGATACAAACGTTGTCAGAGATTTTGATAATGATGATCACCTGTGCTTATTGAAAAACTTTTACCAATTAAGAGTAGCCGCCGAAACTGGTCAGTGTATGCTTGGATCGAGGTAATAGTTCCGTAGAAGTATATGAGCGAGGCATCCGCGGCAGCGGAGCCTTTATTGCTGTAGAAATTGGAAAACAATCGATGAAAGAAAAATTGGTTATGACGTCAGCGTACGCCATCCGTCCGTACAGACTTTGGGGGTACGGGACAGGAGTCTCAGTAAAGGAGGTTAAGGGAGTCCCACACATGTAACTTGTGTTTGTCTTGGTGTAAAATCAACCCGTTTAGAGGTAACCCATGGAGTTACTCCAGTAAAAATCTGTAGATTTAAGTTTCTTGTTTTTAACTTTTAAGGATTTGGTTTTAGCTTGGTCTCGCGTTTGGTTACGCTCCAGGACCTATCAGGGCTTACTGTATGAGGTTTGTTTTTCACTTCAAATGGAGGTGGGGGTAGGGGCTCATATTCGGAGGGCTTATGTTTGGAATTCTAAGATGCGATCGAAAGCGTTCCCGCTTTTAACTTTCGGTGGACAAGAAACTTAAAAATGATTTAAAATCAATACTGAAGACTTCAAGGAGAAATTTTCAAAGTTAACAGTGTACGCTCCTTGGTATCTGCAGAAATTTCAGAGGATAAGATATACTTGAATTTAAGCAAGTTGAACCTTTAGTTCAAACAACGCATACGCTTTGGGATATTCTTCTTAATGATACACTCTTTTTCTATGATTCTGCGTATAGGGTAGGAAACAAAAATCCAGTACTCGAGGCTTGGCTCGCTTCACAACTGACAAGTGGCTCATCTCTGGAGTAATATTATTTATTACTCACAGCTGACGTACATGTGTAAAATAAAGAAAATTAAACATCCTTAACAATTGCTGGTTTGTACGTGACGTCACGGCGGCCATGTTGGCATTTCAATCCTCTGGGAACTAAACCCTATTTTCCTGTAAATTCTAGGAGAAAAAAATCTATTGTATACGCTCTTCTCACATATGGTAATATGCCCGTCTAACCTCGTTTACGGGTAAAAATTCTTTTGAAATTCAAATACGAAAACGTCGTCTGATTAGCATTTCAAAGGACTTTTTACTCAAAAACGAGGTTAGACGGGCATATTACCATACGTGAGAAGAGCGTATTGACCACCAACACTCCACCAACATGGCCGCCTTGTCACATGGTTGCAAGCCATGAATGAACCTAACCCTGACAATAGTCCATAAAACAAAGAAAACGAATAAATTATATTATTCATTCAAAATATTTCACCGTTTCCCTATCGGTTAAAACCACACGCATAATTCACCATAACCAGCTACCGTTGACTTAATTTGGAATTTAGCCATAGTGAACCGATCATGTCAAAATGACGTCCAAAGTGCAGCCTGCTTGCAGGTTATTGGACCGTTGACCGTGAAAACCTAGGGACGAGGTTGAGTTGTTTTGGTAGTTAGAACAAACTGGTGGAGCAGTCGGCGGAACATTTTACTCGTTCCACGCCGAAATGATATCTAAAACATGGCAAGAACAGCATGAAGACGTAGGACATCTGCTATTTGGAGTATACTTGCAGACCTGAACAGACCTTTATCTCCTAAACTTCCCGATGAAGATGCACTATCGATATGAGCTTACATCGACCAAGGTTAGCATGTTTTAGATTTTTCTTAAACTTGGAATTATTTTGAAGAAATAATAAACCAATTATTGAAACCGGCTTTCGCAGGATATGAAGAATTCTGCCGATCTCGAAGGGTGTTATCCACCTCGGCCATGGGCCTCGGTAGATAACATCCTCGATCTGCAGAATTCTTCATATCCTACGAAAGCCGAATTCAATAATTGCTAATTACACCGGGGATGACCCTTACAAGTCTTGAGTGCAGCACTTGGACATTGCTATAGCCAATAGTACCGCAGAGTCACTGAACTTTTGGCTGATTAAACTGGTGAAAGATCGAAGTTTAATTTTGTGCAACAGTTAATTCACTGCATGTAATTTTGAAAGAACATTAAATATATTCGCCCACCATTTATTGTGTCAGTTGCTGTGCTGCTGACTAATATTCATAAGACACGTGCAGTGACTTTAAATCTGATAAAACACCACATGCTAATAAGGGGAGCTTTTATTCATATAAAGTCACTGTGATGTATTATTGACCATTTGATAGGTTAATGCGTTATTAAAGCACTTGGAAAGAAAAGAGCACACTCAAATAGAGTCGCAAGTCAATCGCCCATCTTCTGAAATTCCACACGAGAGACGCACAAAATTGCAGGTTCCCGCGCGAGTTTGTGACGTTGAGGGTGGCGCAGTTTGTCCTAAACATAGTACATTTGGCTATTTCGATAGAACCGCAAGGACCCCGCGCTTGCAGTCTCCTACCCCGATTATGGCTCCTGGTGAATAGTTATATTGTTATGAATTAAACAATCAGAGACCGGCCAAACGGAGTACCATTCTCTAGCAAATCTAGATTTCACTTAATGAAGCAGACTCTTACCTTCTTTGGGAAAGTTTACATCTGAAAGATCAGGGGAGGGCAAGTCTGGTTTTTCATCACTGTACTTTTTGAAAGCGTCTGTCTTCGGCTGAGTTTCATCTTCTTCAAAAGAACCTGTTATGCGGGGATGAAATTAGTCAAAGGAATCTGGGATTTGAAACAGAGAGATAGGACTAAAAGACACTACGTACTTAAAGGAGCTATGTCACGAGAATATTGCCGATTTGGTCATTTCAGTTGAACAGAATCAAATCGAAGTATGTGTTGATGTTATTACTGAAAGCCTTTTCCTTTACAGTTATGAAGAAGATACCAAATAATTTTAAATAAAGAGCTATAACCGTACAACTGTTTTGGTTATTTTTGCAGGCATAGCAGTAAAACGTGAAGAGGTTTCAAGTCTTAATCCACGTTTATCCTTGCCATCCGCAGCAATAGACGACAGGAAAAAGTTTTAAAGCCTAAATATATTCTTTAACAAGAAACCTTCAAAATTATTTTGGAATTCAATTGACGCGAAGACACGTTAAAAAGATAGAAAAAAGCGTAACATACCCCTTTAAATGCATAGACTAATATTAGTGGCAACTGACTTTAATTAGAGTTAGTTGTAGGGAAACTTTAGCAATTTGAATAAATCAGATGGATTAGGAATAAAATACTTAATCTTCGTTGTATAAAAACCTCTTATTAGAGACCTTTAGATTCGCAGACGAGTACGACCACGAGTACGAGATTTTCTCATTACTAAGCAGTAAGCGCGCGCGTGAACCAGCGTCATTTTGGCGGGAAAACGTGATAGTCAGCGTCATCTACTACGGATTTTAACGAGAATGTCGTGTTAGCGGGCACAAGTTATAAAGTGTTAAAGGTCGTATTTTTTTTGCGGCTGGGAGATAGCTTAACCTCATTCAATAAAGATAACAGTGCTAATATTTTCGGGGTGTCTGTTACTTGAGAATACGCGGAAAAAAATTTAGTGAAATCTCGTACTCGGTAGTCATTCTCGTCCTAGAATCTAAAGGTCTCTATTTACCTTAAAGAAAATACTCGTGAATTATTCTAAAACTGGTTCTTTGCTAAACTTTTCCTGGGTAGTCATGACTGAAAACAAACAAACAATTTAACAACAACAACAACAACAAAAGAATTTTATCACGTTTGATATCAGTTTGATCATATGAAGAGTTAATATTATTAATACCTTCAAAAGATATTTCTGAACTGTTATCGTCAGAATCAGACTTCGATTGAGGTGACAGATTACCGGAAGACGTCTCATCATCCCCAAAGTAGCCTGTATCAATGGTCAAATCATTCTCAGCCTGATAGTTTTCTTGGTCAACAACAATACCTGTTTCCATCAAAGACATTTAATGAAAAAATACCTCAGTGCTCGGCGTGTGCCAGGTATGCAGTATGTAGAAAGAGCCACCACGTCACATGAGAAAATAGACTGTTCACAGTCCCCTATTTTTCCGTAATATCGTTGAGATCGAGCGCTTTGCGTTACGGGCAGCTAACTTGGATGAGTGTCAAAAGTACTAAGGGGGCGGCCCCCACCCCCTATGTAGTTTTGATACTCATTCAATATGGCCGCCCGTAACGCAAAGCGCTCGATCTCGACGATCTTACGGAAAAAAGAGGGGACTGTGAACAGCCTAATCAGAAAAAAGGACAAAAAACAAAACTACAATAAAAAAAAGTAAAGTGAACAAAAAAACAAATAAAAAAGAAGCAAGCAAGCAGACAAACAAAGAAATGTAGGAAGCTCAGTGGGGAGAAAGGGAAAAGAACTCCTTGCTTTCAGAAGTTTTTCAGCAGTTAGTTTGTACACCAATTTTACTTCTTTACTTCATGAATAAATAAGAGAGCAGTTTCAGAGAGGATTTGAAAGATTTTAGTTTAAACATGCCCCCAATTATAACATTAACTATTAACCGATCTACTTGTTAATAACCACACCTTAAAAGGAAAAAGAACAAAACAAACAAAAAGGAAAGACAAAACACAAGCATAAATCTTACCACCAATCTTTTGTTCTGTAGCGCTTTCAACAAGAAAAACAAGCTCCGACCAGTCAATCTTCTGAACATCGTCTGGGAAAAACTCTGTATCCTCAGAGAATCTGTAGAGACAGTACACGACAGATAACGATGTCGGCTTTTATTGCATTATATATGCATCTTTGCTTCGATCATCTTGTTATCATTAATAAACACAGGGAAAGTATAGTAGGGTAAGCGGCTTGATGTTGTAAAAGCTTGCAAGACCCCATTTTGTGAATCATATTTTTGTTTGATTAGACCTTTTAGTGTTTAACGCCTGGGCCCAGTTGTTCAAAGGCCGATTAGCGCTTAACCCGGGGTTAAATTTAACCCCGGTTTCCTTTTTCTTATGTTCAAAAGTATTTTCTGGGATAGTTTTCTCTGTTACTTTTAGAGCTTCCAATCATGAACCTGTCGACAAAAAGACTAACCCTGAGTTATCTTAACCCAGCTTTGAACAACTCGGCCCAGGAGAGGAAAAGCGAGAAAAAACTATGCACCAACTTTTTCTCTTCATGCAATGGTCTATAAGGTCTAGTAGAAAGGATAGAAGTTGTCTAATACTCGCATTTTAAGGCATCTCTGACAATTTATGAAGATAGTTTACAACCAGGTAAAAAGGTAGAATTTTTAAAGTTACCTCTTAGTTATGTCTGCAAGGAACTTTGCAGTCTCCTCATGTCCATTTTTCCTGGCTATTACCTCTGGTAATTGCGAAGTCTCCTTATAAGAATGGAGTAACATTCTTCCCACCGTAGATTTAAATATCGGCTCAATTAACCACTGAGCACCACTTGCTACTATTGCATTAACCAAATGTTGCAGTGACTGAAGCTGTTGGGTAAATCCTAAGTAAAGGTGTTCAGTGTTACGAAGGATGATAGAATTTAGGTCATGTCAGTAAATACATCCTTTGTTTGTGCTTTATACTTTGCTTTTAACGATAAAAGCAAAACCTCAAACATTTAAAATTCGATACGTAAAAACAATATGTACAGTGGATCCTCGACTTAAGCAAGCTCAATAAAAGTCCTCGGTAAAATGAACGATATTCTAAATATCCTAATTGCAAAATGACTGGAAAAGAACCTCGATATAACGAAACCTTATACCGAACATATTTCGCCAGTCCCTTGGCCCTTCGTTAGACCGAGGTTCCACTCTAGTATGAAGACAGAGTGATTTCTCGCACCTTCAGTAGACAAGAGCTGTTGTCAACGATCTCTTTCTAGCCCTTTCAAGCATTAAAAGTTTCTGTAGATATTTTGGCTTTTGATTGACAGGGACTTCCATGCCGCAGAAAAAGACGTACTGAAAACTATCGCGCTGCAATGTATATCCGTTGGTATATTTCTAAGATTTGATAATGTCGTTATGATGTCATTTCACATTATACATTAGTCACCAATCTAAGAAAGATTGAAGAGTGAAGCTAATGACGTAATATAAGACGTCAGAGAGAAGGCAGTTTCTCCCTCTTCCACGTGCTCAGAAACTCAAACAAGCTCAGGTATATTAGTTATTAAGCAAGTAGCAAATAACGTAACTTACCACCATTTCCCGAACTGCCTGTATCACCTTGGGTATTCCCATTACTGCTCTCACCATTGGCAGAATTACTTGTATCACCGTGAGCATGGCCATCACTTCCATCATATTTACTGGCCAGGTGACGGAACAAAATTGGATATATGCCTGGGTCATCAACATATTCCACTTCCGTTTCCCCCAAAGGTCTACCATCTTCCGACTCTACTGACACTTTAACAATACAAGGCCTTGATGCAGCTGCAGTTTTACAAAGAATAAAATTATTAAGGTTAAGCCGAAAAACTGAAAAGAGTATCGTTGTTAAAGCGCTATGCTTTTCTTTTTTTACTGTATTCTAATTTAGAAGATGTTTCGACGACTAACTTTAAAGGTGTCTCTGGCCTTACGTTGAATTTTAAATCGTTTGTCTAGTGTAATTTCTCTTAAAGGATAACAGTAAATTGTGGGTTAAGTGAACAAACCATCCCTCTTTACAGGACAACTCGGATTAATATTAATCCGTGGATTATAATAATAATAGATTATAATATGGTTATTATAATCCGGTAATAGATTATTATAATCCAGTAATAGATTATTATAATCCAGCAATAGATTATTATAATCCAGTAATAGATTAAGGCACGGCAAAAATTGGAAGGATTAGATTATTATTAATAATAATCATCCGGATTAATATTAATCTCTATTATAATCCGGGTGAGTGCAGCACCGGAAACAATAATTGGAGGAGGCTGGATTGTTGAAGCTGTCGAACAGTCGGCATCATTCTCCCAGATTAGAGATGGCGACATTCTTGTTAAAGTGAATGACAAGGCATGTATAAAGTATCGTTATCAATGCACACAGGATATGTTGTCTGCAAGGTCACTTGCCAACATAACTCTAGAGTTCTTCCGTCCAGCAGAAATTGGTGCCAACACTTCAGTCAAACATACGCCTTCGTGGATGCCACCAGCTAACCCATCAACAACAATGGCTCCTTCTATGACACCAATCCTGAAACCCAGTCCTCTAACACAAACTCCTACTTTAAGTCCAGCATATACGCAGACGGTCCAAATCATGAAATGCTCCCTGGGAAATAACTATCTCTATGGATCAAACTCAGAAAGACTGAGTCTTTTAGAAATAACTGGAAAAGATTCAAGGATTTCCTTTGATGATGTCCGCACTGACATCCCTTTCACTTTGTTATTTTTTTTATTACTTAAGATCTTTATTCTATTGTGCGTTAAAAATCTTCATGGCCCTGCAAAAAATTCAGTTGCAACTGTATTACCAGCAGAGCTGAGACAACTGCCGACTTCTCCTACTAAAATATAATATCGTATAATAAGGAGTGCGGTTATTGACTGAATGTAATTAAGAGTTTTGTTCACAAACTACTAGCACAAGTAGCAAATTCGTCGTGGTTAAAATAGAATATTTTCTTTATTGAGAGACTTGTACAAATTTGAGCTATGTGGGATTATATTTATCAGATTAATATTAATCCTAATCGTTTAAGGTACGGCTCAAAGCTCAGTTATGGATTATAATAATCTATTACTGGATCTAATATTAGGATTAATATTAATCTGATTAATATTAATCCTACATAAGATTAATAGTAATCCTAATTGATCAAGGCACGGCTCAAACCTCAGTAATGGATTATAATAATCTATTACTGGATTATAATAATCTATCACTGGATTATAATAATCTATTACTGGATTATAATAATCATTAGGATTAATATTAATCCGATTAATATTAATCCGAGTTGTCCTGTCTTTAAAAACACGTTTTATCCCACTGTCGGCTTCGTTTTGTGAGGTATACATTACTTAAAAGTAAAGTTAAGTGCAGAGAGCACTGAACCTTAAAAATCCCCATACTAGCATGTACAGCCTTAATTCCTGAGGGGCACATACCCACACAAAACTAAAGTAAGCGTCCCCACCCCCCCCCCCCCTACCCAGGAGGTCACGACCCCAAAAATACCTACACGGTTATGCGTCTAAATTTTGCAACCTGGATGGCATATGCTCACGCAAACCTAAGGGGAAAATAATTAGCCCCACATCCCCACCCCACGGGTAATATTAAACACTTAATGACTGAAACAGTTGATTTTGTTTCGCGAGAATCTCAATGTTTTCCGAGGAGAGGCCGAAGGAAACATTAGGGCCATTTATACGAGGAAAAATAAGACCCGTCTTACATAAGACGCGAACTTTCCGTATAAACGGCACATTTCGTCTAAAATAAGACGCGGCTTAGCTAAGACGCGTCTTATTAGATAAGACATGCTCGTATAAATGGTACAGTTCGCGTCTTATTTAAGACGCGTCTTATTTTTCCTCGTATAAATGGCCCTATTGAGATTCGAGAGAAACACAATTAAGTGTTTCCCTCGGGACCACTCATTAAGTGATTTGTTATATAGCTGGACATTTTGAAGCTTGAAATTCATTAAACCTCGCTGTAACGGCGGTCTCAACATGTGCACTGTTACCGTCTGACGTCATAGATTTTAAAATGTTGCCCGCTCAGAGATTTTTGCGGGAAAGAGTTTCATTGTTAGATGTTCAATAAATTAAAAACAATATCCCTAGCCGATGTCACTGTGAGATTGCACTGTTCAACATGGGGCAAATTGTGATTTCATGACAGTAATGATTCTATGCCTCGCAGTAGAAGATAAATACAATAATAACAATATTTCTGAAAATAATGAATCAATCAAATAAAACTCGGCATCAGCAATGTACTGTACGAAAGACGCAAAATGACGCTTACTATGATATTGTTGTCGCAACAGTCTTGGTTTGAGTCTCTTTCTGCGTCGAAACAAACGTTACCATTTACGAGTGTGGAAAAAAAAACACAAAATCTTCAAAATTCCCATGAACATATTTAAATTATTTTTCAATTATTTATCTGCTAGCATCATTGCCTGAATTCCCACACAAAAACTTTATGTTTACCAGCATTTTGAAAATTACGCAATATGATATCACGCATATCAATGAAACTCTTATACTAAGCTTGGGCTACCTGTGTATAGACAAGGCCGTATTTTCGTATTTTACAAGTGGACATACCTGGCATTCTCTCTCCTGAAAAGGTGTTATAATTCAGTCTCTCTCTCAACAAAACGTCTCCCAAAGATTCAAATTTTGTTCTCAATGATTGAACTTCGCTTGGAGGAGGATGTTCGAATTTTACCAGAAAAACGGGTGCACCCTTAACGAAAAGAAAAAAAAAATCTTCAGTTTTTAATATAGACCTTTCCCACATTCCTGTAAACAAAGGCATCAAATCGAGGCTCGGGTGGACAAAATACATTGATTTGTATGAAATTGTCCTCCCGAGTCTCAACAGGTAATGTAACCCAAGTGCAACTCAAGATTATTTTGGCGGGAAATCGCATAGCCATCGGCGTCCTGTAAAGCAGAGACAACTCAAGAGTCCACAAAGACGAAAGCGGAAAGCGGAGATTGTTTGTCTAAAGTATTAAGCTTAAAAAAAGTGATCGAGAACACGTACAACATTTTCTCCCAAAAACGTGTAACTAAGAAGTTTCTACAAATTTCACGTTGTAGTCGTATAAAACAACGGCAAAGAAATGTACAAAAAAAGTGCTGCACGTGCAAAGTTGTTTTTCTTGCAAATTAGACCTTTTGTTTTTTTGTTTTTGTTTTTTACCGTTCTCCAGCGTTGCCTTCGCCGCTTAGCATTACACGATTTTATATTTTGTTTGAACAAACTATAAATATTATCGAGAGCTTCGCTTTTAGCCCTGGCTAAATCTATTTAGTAAAATCCAACTAGTGGTCTATTATCAATGCTGAGTTCTGAGTCAATAGCCCATTCGGCCTTCGGCCTTATGGGCTATCGACTCAGAGCCCGTTCGGGTTCGAGGAATGATTGTTAAGTATTAGCCTTATATGTACACCCAGAAATAGCAATCATCTTCGATCACATTTAAGAGCCATAATGGCTCTTGATCACAGTAGATTAAGACTGGAAAAAAATTCTCGGACAACAAATCAGGACGAATTTTTTCCCTTCAACAAGTTTTCGTCAAGGATGATGATGAACTTTATTTCTTTCCTTCACTGCACGAGTACAACAGAAAATTCCCTAACGCAAAAAAATCTCATTTCTGTTTTTAAAAAACTTGGATACGGTATGCAGTATTAGTTGCTACCAATTCAGCTATACAGAAAATTTGCAACAGTTGACAAATTGACCCAATTGGTATCATCGCAGGTAAGTTTAAAAGATCGCAAATGCTATCTGATCTACCGCTCAAGTAAGAACCTTTTTAGCCCAAAATTTAAATGACAGGTTCTTCTAAAAAGTATGTATAATAGTGTGTACCCGCAAGGATGGCCTTGAAATTAATGTGACCAGTGCTTCATATTCTTATTACAGTCATTTGTACATAAATTTGCAGATGTACGAAGATTTTTTTTGTAACGAGTAGGCTTAATATAGCCTTAGATTGTTTTCACTGCAAATTAATTATTTTCTTTAAAATATTAGAACTATCTCAATTGTGCTCGGTTACATTAACGATAAACAATTAAAAGTGTACTGTATTTCCTGTTTCTCAGCTCACAAGCAAGACTGGGAGCGAATTTTAATTGTAATTTCTACTTGGGGAATATTTTTTTAATTGAAACAAGAACGATAGCAGCCTTACATGTAATATATAGATTTTGCCAGGGCTAAAAGCAAAGCTCTGGTTAATAATACGTGTAAACAAAAAAAAAATTAAATCGTGTAACGCTAAACGGGGGACGACAATGAAAATGGCTTCAAGACTAATAGATCTAATTAGCAAAAAAACAAATTGCACGTGCAGCACACTTTTTCTTCTAATTAACAAAAAGCAAATTTGCACGTGCAGCACGCTTTTTTGTCTTTCCCTTGCCGTTGTTTTGCACGACTACAACACTGTTTTGTAGGACATTATTTTTATGGAGGAATTGTCGTATGTGCTTACCCAATATTTTGTTTCCAGTGTTCATGTTCGCTTTTATTTTTCACTGCCGCTCATTTTCACCTTGCTGGCCGCTAGCATTTCTCATTTTCTCACCGCCGCTTTGAATTTCCATGTTTTTCTTCCAACGAATTTTCAATAACTCGCTCTAGCTCTTTCTCTGTTATCCACGTTAGTGTACACATAGAAAATAACGCCGAAAAAGACACGACTTTTTT
>OZ038003.1:17657571-17682571 GCA_964035705.1 Porites rus | reverse complement strand
AACACTGTTGATCAGATGCTGTGGAAATGATACTCTAATCAAACATTCAGGAGGAATTATAAATGCATATGTTATGGCTTCGCCGGGGAGTCAATAGATCAGACAAATCATATATATCTTTCCATATTTTCCTTATCGTATTATAATTGTACTAAATGAATCAGTCACCAGATATGAATATTTTGAAAGCTAGCGAGGATTCCATTATTTCATTGAATTGAGTTGAGTTTACCGCTAGATATTATATAGAAAATGAACGAGAAGGAGAAGCAAGTAAGACTATATATACATACCCACTAGACGCGAAACACTCGTTGGAATAGAATTTGACGAAGTCATAGTATGTGACCTTTTACTCCCTAAGCAGTTGCCAGTATTGCTTTCTGAGTGTTTTGAAATGTTCCCTGCTCTCTTACGTTTCTTTGATGACTGGTCGTAGCCTTCGTAGGAGCGCCTTAGCATTGATTGTGTGGAAACCTGTTTGCCAACATTTAAATTCCAGTAAAAAAAAATTAATACAACAAAAATAATATATTGAGTGTTATGCCTACGGAAATAACACTATTATTCATTCAAAATAATTCCCTGATTCTGATTGGCTAAAAGCACACGCATACTTTACCATAACCAGCTACTGATGACCAAACTTGAAAGAATTTTGCGTTTAATGAACCGATGACGTCAAAAGCGCAGCGTTCTTGCAGGTTAAGGCACCGTTGACCGAGAAGACCTGGGGACGAGGTTGAGTTGTTTTGGTTGTGAAAACAAAAATGGCGGAACATTCTGCGGAACATTTTACTCGTTTCACGACGATTTATTGTCTAAAAACATAGCAAGAAGACAACTTGCATTGATGGATTAAATCTATATTTGGAGTATATTTGCAGACCTGAACAGCCCTTTATCTTCTAAACAGCCATTATCGTCGTGGACTTGACATCGACGAAGGTAAGCATGCTTTAGGTTGTTTTTGAACTAGGAATTATTTTGAATGAATAATAAAGCAATTGAATGAATTCGGCTTTCGTAGGATATGAAGAATTAGGCAGATCTCGGAGGGTGTTATCCACCGAGGCCGAAAAACACCCTACTAGATCTGCCTAATTCTTCATATCCTACTCAGCCTCATTCATTAACTGCTAAATATTACTAAAGAGAAGTTAGGCCAAATAATACAGAAAAAAAAATCGAATTTTTTTCTACCAAAAGCCAACTTAACACAGTGAAAAGCCAACTTGTGTGAAGTACCGTGAGATATTCTTAACAGTGTGCGGTGTATTTTAACCGAGCGCGCGTAGGGCAGTCAAAATACACGACACAAATAAAAATCCCAGGATATTAAAATTATACAGACTAGCCCATTTCCATGTTCATTATTACGTTGTGAACCAAAATGTTGTGCTGGTCTGAGGGATATATGAATATAACAAACGTTCAAATCATTAGCTAAGTTGCCAGAGGCTTTCCAATCTGAATAAAAACAACAGGGACTTTGACCTTACCTGAGTGGCACAAACTGATGTCGTGGGAATGGCATTCCGGGTACGCTGATTTTCTAAGGAAAGGAATTTATAACATGAGCATCGATGAGTTACTGCACTAACCGAGTAAGTAAAGATTTAGCAGCAAAGATTCAATCAATTCTATAATTGTCATTTATTGAGTCGGGCAAATAAAATACGTTTTCATGACTTTACTCTTATGTTCTGCGTCTATGAGTAGGAGTTGGAAATAATATTTCTAATTTCTAATAACAATTTTTCTTAATTTCATCGATTTTCCCCTTAAAGAAGCCATTAAGAGAAAAATACCTCAATAGCAAGGTGTAGTAAAAGTTGACGCGTGGAATTCAATAGTAAATGACATGTAAATTTTAAAGGAAACACTCAGTATTACACTACCTATTGCGACAGAAGGTGACGATATCGGATGCACAAGTGTTGTTACTGTTGCTGTTGCTTTTTCTGCGACTGTCCTTACTGACCCTAGGTGTGCCCCCGTGTTTGAACAAGCAGCAGGTGGTTTAAATGACTTATTGCTGATAGATGGAATAATTGGTGTACTCGAAGCCGAGAGGGACTGGTTATCACTTCCTGAAGCCTCGATCTGTCTTGCTCCTGTGGAATCCTGTTTGTCAATATAATTTTTTTTTTATAAAGCAATAAATTGTCAAGGAAAGCGACACCAACTGTTGATAAACTGAACAGATAAGAAAGCATCTGCCTCATCTGATATAGCTTGCGTCACAGACGAAACTAAACTCTGTCTGCGAAACAGTGCCGAAATCCTTGTTCTGGGCCCCCACCTGTGTACCAGGATTTGGGTACACGCCATGATTGGCCTGTTAAAAAGCTATTGTCAGTATGTTCTTTCATGCACGGTCAAAAAAGGTAATGCTGTAATGAAAATAGCTTTTAGGTTAAAAAAAAAAAGATTTGATTAGCATGTGTTGAGTTACTCTTGGGTAATGGGGCGACACGCTCAACAGAAACGAAAGCGTATCAAGGAGGTTCTTCTACTGCTATAATCTAGTTTTTGCTTCAGCTTCTTGTTCTAAATCTGCTTTCAAGCAAGATTTTACTAAGAATAAGAAGGGCTACCCAGTGGATTTACTTACAAAAAATCAGAAAACGATGGGAAAGGTAAAATCTCAAAAATTTTCTTCTGGCACTTGCATAATCCGTATAAAAAGTAGTTGCATGAAAAATTAACGGTATACTTAAATTACGTAGTTTTAAAGCTCCAAATTATAACTACATTTTAGTTCTATTATCTCCAGTGTTGTATTTAAAAGATTATGTCCATCACTTACCTCATCAACAAAAATATAAAGAGCCGAGTTTCCCTTTAGGAGCCTCTTTGTCAAACGTCCATTCCATATTCGGCGATCACCATTAAAGTCTAATCTTGTTCGATTGTCTACTGCGGCTGCGCAGTAAAACCTAGGTCAGGAAATGAATATAATGATCATGCCGATGACTAACAAAAGAGTAAATAGACTGCAATCATTAAAAGTATCATTATTTTCTAATATTCAAGAGTGTTATCATGATGATACGATAATATTACTTCTGATTTCGAAGATATGGAAAAGTCTCCAACAGCTTTTCTGTTACGTCTTCTTCTGTCATCTCTTTAGTAATCTGTACTTTTTTGAATTGCCCCCTTTCTGGCTTTTTTATCTGAGACATCTCGATTGTAATTGGCATGAACACATCATTGCCTCTTATTTTAACATCACTTGTTTTCAAGACCACAACACTCCGGTCGTTGGAGTTTGCGTGCGTATCAGATGGCTGCATTGCCGCCATAGCTGCAACCTATTTTAAGAGAAAAGAAACTAGTTAAGCCAACTAAGGAGGCTTTCTAAAGAAAAAAGAAAACCTTACCAGACTGCAGATTAAGTCTTACACACATATTTTTGTTTAATAAACAAAACAGAGTATTTTACCAGAAAGCACATAACATATCATAGATAAATTTTAAGTACTATAACATGCAAACATGGACCTTTTTGAATTGCCCCTTTAATTAAAAGGTGTTTACAGTCCCTAGCGAAATATTTTACAACACTTTAAAGAGAAAACGTGTGCTCAGTTTCTTACAAGAACAATGGAAGTTCTCGAGCAGCCACTGAAAAAATGAAGGTCCGAGCAGTTTCCGGAGTTATCTTTAGCCACCAAATTCTTGAACGGACAAAAATTTACCTGTGCAACCTATTTACACAGAACCATTCAAATTCTGTTACAGATTGTAGCACTGTTTGCTGTTCAAAAACTTTTACGGTTCTGGTTTTCAATTCTGCGCTCGTTTTTGTTCGATTTTGACCTCGAGAAATAAGGAGGGTAAAACCCGAAAAACTCTTAAATATGAAATTGCTAGTAATTTCCATATTCATTTTCAAATGATGTAGGGAAATTCCCTTGGAGTCGTATCACGGTTCAATGATTCAGTGACAGGTCGACAAATTTCGTCACAAAGCTTGTCAGTAAAATTTACTAGAAAAGTTTACTGACCTGTTTGAAAACATACAATAGAAAAACTAGCTAATTGTATACATAGTAACGAGTTGTGGTAGATCATAATGCATTAAAAAATCATTTGGATGTATAATTTGTCCCTTTTGTTACGAAAATATTGTTGTGAATTAACTGTGAGAAAAAAGAATTCACTACTCGTCTGATAATTATATTACTGGTACTTTACATTTTGGCGATTTTGATAAAAACCAACATAATCAGTGTATCCTGCAAATATTATATTAAGAATACTTTCAACAATTTAAAGAAAAGTCATCCTATACAAATATGTCATAAAGATTTGGGGAAGAAGCACAAAAAATATTCAAGTTAATTAATCATAAAAATTTTGCGAAATGAATGATAATCGGAAACGAATGATCGGTATTGTTGAACTATTTATTTAGAAAATTATCATCCGGATGCTTCAACTACCATACCCTTTCCTCCACCCCCCGTCTGCAAGAAGATGAAAATAACAGTCTCTGAAATGACCCTAGATTATTGACATCAATGGTAGAACATTCTTCTAGAACTAATTGCTCATAACATGAATAAAACTGTCAGAAACCAGGATTGTGATATGCAAGTATTAACCATTAATTCCAACCAATTTCTTACTATATATTGTTTTTTAAACTTATTAACAAATCACTGATAATGTACTGGTAAATACACAATTACAGGGGAACTAACACTTGTCTCTTTTACCGAACTAAGTCTTCGGTATTTATCAATAACTATATTTTGTTTGTTGTGTTGTTTAATTCCAAAAGCAGAAAATGTTATGAAAATTTTTGTTTATTTTATTTCATGTAATCTTTATTATCACACTCGATGCTTAAAGTGTAAAACTAGGTATTACTGGTAGTCATTCTGTAAGTCTGTAAACAACTCTAAACACCACCCTGAGTATTTTGTTTTGATGGGTATTAGAAAAAGAGGTCTGTTATCCCATTTTGTGGTAAGATTGTTAGATCATCAATTTGTAATACATTGACACCGTATCTAATTGACCCGAAACAACATCCATGAGATAATGAAACTTCAAGGCTCACATAATTTTTCAGGTCTTCATTTACTGCTTCAGTAACATAGAACGGTTTATCTGTTAAAACAATTATTCGATTGCAATTCTTCTTCAAACTTCCCACCATTTTGTGACTCCCATCTAATTTCAAAAAATTCTCCAACTCACGTTTATCACTGTTTTTCAGTGACATCACTGTCGAAATCAGGCAACGTAAATTTCTAATAAATTTGTTGTTTACGACTAGATTTTCATTAACAGATGGAAAATGTTTTGATTCAAAATAATCCTTTACAAAGTTACCATCAACTTACTTGCCAACGTTACTAATACATTCAGTACCATTCATCTGTATAGCGTCATTTTTTATCCAAATTAGAAATGACATAACCTTATCGATGGCTTAGTCACAATTTTTAAATTTTTTTATAATATAAATGAAATTATTGCACATAATAACAGAACATTCTGTCCATCTCAAAATTAAAGGGTAACTGCCAATTCTAAGCTCCACTAGAGCGTTAGCGGAAGTGACGACAGCTAGGATATATTTTAACTTTTCAGCTTACTTTTCGGACAGATGTCTATAGTCAATCACCGTACTAAGAACAGCTAATGGATATTCAATGAAATAAACTTTCAGTATCGGTGGATTAGGCGAATATTTTCGTCTCTCGTTCTGCTGTGTTATGTTAGAGACCTTACAAACAAATCTCAACAAGAGACATAAATTTCAAAGTAACAAAACTACACCTTCCTCTTCATTCGCACTGTTTGATGGGAATTCCACGTTTTTGACACTCAAATCGCGATTTATTTCTCGCAAACAGGCCTTTAAGGGGTTTTAATACATCACAAAGGCCACACACGCCATTTGTTCCTCGACCACCATAAAGTTTGAAAAGCTCCTACAGTTTTTACCTCAATTTTTGTTCCGTTAGAACTGGTAGAAAATCGAACAGATCCACACAACTAGGCAAGCCGATTAGTTTCTCTCTTATTTAATACAGCATTTCTGCTAAAATAAAATTTCCTCGTGGCATTCCTTATTCCGAGAAAGAATCATCACGTGCTTGTTAGGCTAATCGTCGTTTGATTGGCTCTCATTCTGACGTAAAGTAACGTCCAATATACAAGTCACGCATTACTTACGGCGTGCCTGTTCTGAAGTGAAACACGTCTATGATGTTGTATTATTTTGTTTTTTCAATGCCCTTTAAATCTCATTTTCACATTTGTCGTGGGTGATAAATTATTTCATAATTTGGCGAAAAAAATCAGGGACAATTTATAATTCTACATTTGAATTACAAAATTGCCATTTACGGCAACGTTTCCTAATTTCGTTCAGGTTATAAGGCCCATAACAACAAGCTGGCAAAAACACTAAACAGGCGAAAGAGCACACTCATTTAGAAACAGTGAGAAGAATCAAGCGGGCTTTTAGTGGAAAAGCAGAACTGAACCTAAACTATGCCTTATTAACGATTGTAAGCGTTACTCTTGACCCATGTTATTAAATACGGTATACTCTTAAAATTAGCAAATAACTCAACTCGCGTTTTGTCAAAATTCTAGTTATTTCCTTCTCCTAAAGGCGTAGTAATCAAAATAATTGCTTGATAAAAAGCACGTGAAATTATGTTCTTATTTTTTATTAGAAATCACGAATCCGGCTCCTCTAACTTTAAGAGTCACTCAGAATCATTTGCAATGCCTAAAAGAGTTCTTTTTGGGCTTGTTTAAACCTTTCGATGCCTCTGCCGAATGAAACTTGGAGCATGCAGGTCAAACAAAGCCTTCCTAAATCAAATATCAAAAATAAATGTGCTTTCACGATTTCGCTATGGGTCATTTGTAGCCTGGAGAGGTCACTTGACAGTAAATCACGGAATTCACGTCAGTTTAGATTCACTGTTGCAATGTTTATAAAACAGGGCGCTGTTTCCAAAAGACCGATTGCTGCAAATTATGGTATGAAATTTTTTTCCACAATTGTACTCCTTCCTACAGATGAATTGGAAGATCATTTTGTGTTGTCCTAACTGGATCTTAGGGTTAAGGCTCAACAATATTTTCACCTCCAGTTGTACGTTCCTAAACAAGCAATACGTTTGTAAAGATTCATAGTGTCCCCGAGTTTGGCTTTTCGGGAAGCATCTGAACGAACGCAAAATCATCGTAAAACTCCGAAGCCATACCTAAAGAACGCCACAATTGGAACCACAAAACCCAGGCATCTTACAAGAAATAGATATATGGTAAGGCCTATTTAATAAAAATTATCCCTGAATAAACATTGTTAACATCGACTTCCGAAAAGCTTCTTGCTTTCTTTGCGATTTGGGCATTACGTTCAGTGAAACCGGTTCGGGACATGCATCCAGGTAATATTAAAAAATTAAGTTAAATTTATCTTCTTACCTTACAATAACGCGTTCATAAAAGACAACGAATACGATCCTCGATGAGAAAAGTAGTATTTTTCACTAGTGGAGTTACAAACGGTTTCTTTAAGATAAACAAGATAAAATGCCCCGAGCAAACGTCTGCATGAGTTTAAAAAACAACGTAGATTTCCAGGATCACGTGTTTGTGCGTTTTACACAAAGAACACCTTGTTTCATTAACATGACGATTAAGGAAACACGAAAGTGAAACTAATTTTCCATTTGGTGACCTTTACAATATGATAGCGGAAGACATAACGGAACGAGAGCGGATTCCGGAAGTTCATTCCTCACATACAATTGTATTGTTTTGAAGATAAATTTTATCTCCTCACGTTACTATGGAATTGCTCTGGCTACAAATCTAGATCTGTGAAGCTACGAAAATGTTTCTCTTATTGATTGGAAACATGATAAAATTCAGAAAGAAAAGGAGTGCAGTTCAGAGTTCATTTAAAAACATTTTTGGTCACAAGAACGTGAGCTTAATTGTTAATCTGGTTGCAACCAAATTAATGTTCAGTGCCGAGGTCAGTGTATCAGTAACTTCCTAAATCCAAGACCCTTCTCCAGTGAGTAAAAATCCCTTCAGATGTTCTTTTTATTTTTTGCATTACCCAATAGTTCATTGATTCTTTTCCAGGTTTGGCATATAATTAGAGTGGAAATAATGGTTGTAGAGACATGACCAGCGTGATTTCATCCTTACAAAAGCTACTGATATTAGCTTTCTAAACCCCTGGTAAAGGTTAGTTTAAATAAATAAATAAATAAATAAATAAATAAAATAAAATAAATAACGATTTGCAGGTAGTACATCCACATAGTGGTTCTTCGTCTACCTGCTAATTTGTTGATGTAATAAAAAATAAAGTGCAAGAGGTTAATATTGTGGTATCGCAATTTGAAGTTGAAAATAGGCTGATCACTATCTTGTTTTGTAGCTTGCTTTTTTCTTTTCTTTTTTTTTTTTACAGAAATAAGAACCTATTTAAGAACCTAAATAGCCTAAAATTGTGTTAACTACCATTTAAATAAGAAACTGTTTAGGCTAACTCCAGAAAATGTAGGTTCTTACTCGCGGGTTTTTACTGTATATCCAAAGGAGCAGGAAAGCGAGGCCTAAGGGCCACCGGACTTCCCCCAAACTTCAAGAGAAGTGAAAAGAGCGGCGAAAACAAGAACACTTTTTGTTTTAAAGGTTAAAACTGACCCCGAAAAAAAAATTCCTGGAGCAGTTATAGTTAATGAACCTGCTTTGGAAAGTGGACGGGGGAGAAACTAACCTCCGGCACGGATCCTTCGGAAAGTAGCTGAAACGTCAGGTCTTTCCTATTATCCTATATTTCCTAAAAATTACCAAATTCATTTTTAAATGATGTAGTGAAATTCCCTTTGAGTCGTATCAAGGTTCAATGATTTTGACAAATTTATCACAACTGTCGTCAGAGAGTTTGTCTGTAAAGTGTATTCGAAAGTTTACTGATCTGTTTGAAAACATGCAGTAAAAAACTAGATTTTGGCAGTTTTCATAAAAATCAACATAATCAATGTATCCTGCAAATAATTTATTGAGAATAATTTAAACAATTAAAAGAAAAATTATCATATACAAATATGTCATGAGGATTCGGTGAACAAGCACAAAACATATTTAAGTTAATTGATCATAAAAAATTCTGCGAAGTGAATGATAATCGGAAACGAATGATCGGTATCAATCAACTGTATATTGAAAAAATTATCATCAAGATGCTGTGACTACTATACCCTCCCCGCCCCCGGCCTATAAGAAGATGAAAATAACAATCTCTAAAATGACACTAGATTGTTGACACTTTTTGTGGAACAATCTTCTAGAATTAATTGCTGATGATATGAACAAAATTGTTAGAAACTAGGATAGTAATATACAGGTATTAACCATTAATTCCAATCAATTTCTTACTATATAAAAATTATTGTTTCTTAAACTTATCTACAATAGGGCACAAATCACAGATAATGTACTGGTAAATACACAATTACAGGGGAGCTAACACTTGTCTCTTTTACCGAACTAAGTCTTTTTAATTCAAAAAGCAGAAAATGTTATGAAAATTTTTGTTTGTCTTATTTCGTGTAAGCATTTTGCGACTTCCATCTAATTTCAAAATATTCTCCAACTCACTTTTAACAAAAGAGCTATCTGTCTCCAACAAAATAAAGGGTAACTGCCAATTCTAAGCTCCACCAGAGCGTCAGCGTAAGTGACGACAGCGAGGATAAGTTTTAAATTTTCAGCTTTTTTTTTTGGACAGATGTCTATAGTCAATCCCCTACTTAGAACAGCTAATTGAGAAAAAAAAAATGGATATTCAACAAAACAGGATTTCAGTATTGGTTAATTAAGCGAATCCTTCTGTCATTCGCCCGCTAAGTATGTTAAAGGCCTTTCAAGAGAGATAAATTTCGAAGTAAAAAACTACGTCTCCCTCTTCTTTCGCAGTGAGTGATGGACGTTAAACGTTTTTGATACTGAAATCTCGATTTAAAATCTCGCAAACAAGACTTTTATGGGTTCTAATACATCACAAAACCGCTTCTCCTTCTCCTCTTTATCCAACCATAAAGCGGAAGTACATGCCATTTGTTCCTCGACCACCACAAAGTTTCAAAATTTCCCACCGTTTTAGCGTTTTAACTTTTGTCAGAAAATGGTATGAAAATTTTTGTTTGTCTTATTTCGTGTAATCTTTATTATCACACTCGATGCATAAACGGTCTGTATTATAAATGAAATTGTTGCTCATAACAACAGAGCTTTCTAGCTGCCTCAAAATAAACGAGCGTTAGCGTAAGTGACGACAGCTAGGACACGTTTTAAATTTTCAGCTTACTTTTTGGACAGATGTCTATAGTCAATCGCCGTACTTAGAACAGCCAAATGGATATTCATTAAAACAGGCTATAAAGCTTTGTATGGGTTCTAATACATCACAAAACCTCTTCTGAATTCAAACATTAAGCGGAAGTACACGCTATTTGTTCCTTGACCATCATAAAGTTTGAAAAGTTCATACAGTTTTAGCTGTCATTCGCCTTACCTCAATTTTTGTTCCGTTAGAACTGGTAGAAAATCGAACAGATCCACATAAGACAAGCAGAAGAGTTTCTCTCTCTTTTCAATACGGCATTTCTTTCAAAATAAAATGTCCTCGCGGCATTTTCTGCAGAAATTCCGTATTCCGATAAAGATGCATCACGTGCTTGTTAGGCTAATCGTCGTCTGATTGGCTTCATTCTCACGAAAAGTAACGTTCAATAACTGTCACGCATTACTTACGGTGCCCCTGAGCTATATCTTTTATTGTTTTGTTTTTTCAATGCTTTTTCAATCTCGCTTTCTTATTCGTTGCGGGTGATAAATTATTTCATAATTTAGCGAAAAAATTCAGGTCAACTTATAATTCTACAGTTGAATTACAAAATTGCCATTTACGGCAACGTTTCCTAATTTCGTTCAAGGTTATAAGGCCCATAAAAAGAAGCTGGCAAAAATCCTAGACAGGCGAAAGAACACAATCATTTATAAACAGTAAGAAGAAAAAAGCGGGCTTTTAGTGGAAAATTTGTGAACTGAACCAAACATATACCTTAATAAAGATTGTGAGCGTGACTTGTGACCCATGTCATACATATGGTATACTCTTAAAATTAGTATATCAACTCAACTTCCGCTTTGTCAAATTCTAATAATTTCCCTCTCCTAAAGGCGTAGTAATTCAAAAATAATTTTTGGCAAAAAGCACGTGAAATTATTTTAACGTCTGTTTAGATTCACTGTTGCAATATAAAACAGGGCCCTATTTCAAAGATTTTATTCCACAATTGTATTTACTTCCCTACATATTAATTTGAAGAGCACACTTTTGTGTTGTCGTAACTGCATCTTAGAGTAAAGGCTCAACAATATTTTGACCTCCAGTTATGCGTTCCTAGACAAGCAATACGGTTTAATCCTTGGTGAAAATTAACCATATTTCGATGAACCAGGCCCAGAACTGATATAGTCGAAGTGTTTTCTTGTTTGTAAAGGATAAAAGTGTCCCCGAGTTCGGCTTTGCGCGAAACGCCTGAACGAACGCAAAATCATCGTAAAATTCCGAAGAATGTCACAATCAGGACCACGAAACCCCGGCATCTCAGGTAGGTAAGAATTATCCCTGAATAAAAATCGTAAAGGTCGACTTCCGAAAAGCTTCTTCTTGCTTTCTTTGCGATTAAAGCTTAACGTTCAGTGAAGCGCCGGGAAATGCATCCGGGTTATATCAAAAACATTAAGTTAAATTTATTTTCTTACCTTACAATAACGGGTTCATAAAAGACAACGAATACGATCCTCGATGAGAAAAGTGGAGTTTTTGACTAGTGGGGTTCCAAACGGTGTCTTGAAGAGAAACATGGTAGAACTCCCAAAGCAGAGGGCTGCACGCGTTTATACAGTCGTAGATTTCTAGCATCACGTGATTGTCCGTTTAACACAAAGAGCACCTTGTTTCATTACCATGACGACTCGGGAAACACGAAAGTGAAACTAATTTTCCCCTTGGTTAGCCTGCCAGAACAGCCATTTACGCTTCGCAGGCTAAAATTGGTGACCTTTTTTAAACAATATGATAGCGGAAGACTAATAAAGAAAAGAAAGCGGATACCTGAAGTTCATTCCAGCACAGTAAATTTTATCTCCTCACGTAACTATGGAAAGCTCAGAAGCTGGGTAAAGGTAACCCAGGGTTAGTACGAAATTTGAACTCAGATATTAGAGATTCAGTTACTTCTCTTTGTCTACAATTTGATGATTTGATACTCTAAAAAGAACAGAGAAAATTATCCAAGAAAATACTCTTGATAAAAGGAAAAGAAACCGGGGGTTAAAATTTGCCTGGGTAACATGGTTGTGCGCATGCCTATTAGGTATTGGCCATACCACGGGGTTGGTACGTGCGCTTCAGTGCTTTCTTTGAGTTGTTTAAAATTTGACCCCGGGTTAGCGCTATCTGGCGTTCGAAAAACTGGGCTCAGGCTACACTGAATCTAGACCCATGAAGCTTCGTTGAGAACTGCCCGATCAGCCTTGCATTTAATTAAAGTTAATAGAATAAAGGTTGTTAGTTCAATACGCCACTTCCGAGTACCAAAAACCCTCACTTTCAAAATGAGGCTAGGTGCACAACCTTTCATATGAAAACGAGTTTTATTTGTTTGAGAATGAAAAATGATTTGTGAGCACCTACTCTCGTTTTGAAACAGAGGCCCGGGGGAACTCGGAGATGGCCTATCCTATACAATGTATATATTTTTTGATTGTCAATTCCTCGTTTCCCCAGTCTAGGCTAAAATCTTCGGGCAACTAATTAATCCGTTTCCAGGAAAAAGATACCCTTGTTTAGAGCTAAACGTGCTAATTTCCATACCCTATCCCAGAATAAACCCCTTGAAAACCACAGCCTCCACAACGGCACATACCTAGTCCCCAGTCTCTCATCCATTAAGAACGTTTAGTAAGAATGCTGGCGAAACGTCCCTTACGGCTGGGGGCAAAGAGAAAAGTCTTTTTGTTTTCGCAGCTTAAGAATAATTCTTTCTACCTCAAAGTTAACTGAGGTACTAACCAGCGGTTTCAACACGTTATAGCCAAAAGAAAAGAGAATGTACTCAGGTTCGTTCCAAGACCCAGCAATTTCTTTAATGGAAAAATATCTGGCCTGGACTTCGCAGAAGAGTTTGGAATCTGACTGAAGGTACCCATCAAATGCTCTCGGATCTCTCACTTTTGTATCCTTTTATGGCGATAATTTAAATTTTTCGTCCGTTTGATTTATATTAAAATTTTTATTTGACCTAGAAAAAGCGGTAGGGACGAAGCATTTCCTGGGCATTTTGGTGACCTTTCGTTCCCCAAAATAATAATGGTCAATAATAATGGTCCAGATTTAGTTAACCGCAGAAGGATGTAGCGGAAAAAGAAACATGGTTACTAATGACTGTATATTTTGGCTTTCGCAGCCAAAGTACGTTGACTGATGATGAATTAACTCTAACTGGTAACTTTTACGTACATTCCTTGTACTAAAGGAGAATCGTCTAAAAACATTGACTGTGGCATATGTAAATGTCGTGTCCTAAAAATCTTTTGCGGAGGATTTTCCGTCACTTGTTTTGGAAGTCCAAATTGAATAAAAGATTGAGTCTAGTCATGTAAACCTCTCAAAAGTAACTGGATGGAATAGTGGTGTATTCCTTTTCCTGATAGGCGCGTTGCGAGACCCAAAAGTCTCCAAGTAACCAGGACTGATATTCCACAAACGACTCGATAACGACGTCACGTAAGCAGTTGACAATCACTGTTTATGCCCGTGAATTTTAAACTCAGCATTGGATCCACGGATGTCTTTGACTATTATCTAAAAAATTTTCAAGTCCTTTTTTCTTTGCCGTTTTGTTATACCTCATTTAACATTGTAATTACGAAGATACAACGACCCAATGAAATACTCCGTTTAAGCCTCGCAAACGAAACACTTACTTAAATTTATACCTTACAAATTAGATATGAAATGTAGGGCCTTAAAATACCATGTGTCTTGTTTATAACATCATTTATCAATTCTTTCAAAGCAAAGTGCTACACCGATGAAATATTTCGCCATGCTACAATCGCCAGGCCATCATCTAATCCAAAAGCTTCAGGTCTCCTTCGATTATTGCGCTTAGGAAGATATGCAAACAACGTAGATAGCTTAACAATGAAAAATAACTTATATGTTGTCATTGCAGCTGGGGAGCTCATCACTTTACTTTGGGCACGCACCCGTTTCAATCAACCTGATTGGCTAAATTGTTTTTCAAGTTTTCATGCGGCGTGTGTAAAGGAGAATTTACATTCTGAGTCTGAGTCAGGATTAGAACTAACAGCACGAGCTCCCCATCACTGGCAGGGCGCTTGGTCCAGTGAGCAACAGAAAGTCTCAAGGACATGGTAACATCATATATTAGGTTCATTTTCGATACACGTCCTGCTTTAAGTGCAAGGACAAGAAACGTCATGAGCGTGCTGTATGAAACAAAGACGTGGTAATCAGCGTGTCACGAGTGTGGTACAAAAGCGCTAATTCGAAGCGAAATATGAATATGCCATTTTGTATAAGTGTATAATTAAAGCAGCCAGGCAAGCGAAAGGAAAATATAACAGTAATATATTAATTCCATGCAGTTGACAACGCATAACCATAGAGCCCGTTGCGCAAAAGGTAAACTTATTACATGTCAGTAAACGCGAATTTGAGGGTAATTGAAGAATAAAACGGTTCCCGAAGAAATGCCTCTCCTGGAGCTAGTAGCTGCATTGCGGATGTACCTTGGAGGTGAGATCGATGTCAATAAGTAAAGGCGCACTATGCGGTCGCTCCAGTCCGTGTCTAATGAAAAGATTAGATCCCACAAGAATTCGTGCTCTTTTAAAATTAAGTTCGTTCCTCTGAAATAGACCCTGAAGTGAGATTTTTATCGAACGTTCACCTGTACCAATTGGTTGTTTATGTTATACAAACTTAAATTTTGAAATAAAATTGGGAGGTCGCAATAAGTCCTAATAATAGTACCAATATGCATATAATTACCAGCACGGAGCAGTACATACTTTGCACAGGCCTCTGACGACTGTTTCTTTGTCTGTACTGAGCATAACGGTAAGTCTACAGTTGTGTACATTTATTTTAGAGAACAAAAGTTACTTTCCATTTTAAAACAAGAGAAAAAAAAAGTATAAGTCTGACTCACTCGTGCAAGAGGAAATGAAGATTTGCCACTCTTGGGTTCTCCAGCCTTAAGGCCGCCATGTTGTAATGTGCACGCGCTTATCATGCGTGGAACTATGCATAGTGAGGATGTGCAATGCAATACTAGATCACTAAAGAATAACGTAACTGTGGCTCATATCGATATGAATAGTTGAAACATAGTAATTAGAGGAGACTGGTTATAAAAGACAACAAACATCTTTATGTTGGAGGTTCCCTGATGGTGCACAATCCTTTGTTTTCTCAGTGTTGGCAAATTGTGACCGAGTATATTAATGGGACGTTTTTATCGGTCAATAAGATCAAAATGCTAGGAATACTATTAAACATTATACACTGTCAGGTCCACAAAAACATATAACAAAGGATTCTGATGGGTTTCATAACTATTCCACTCTATTAACAATGTTTAAATGGATCAATGAAACTTTACACCTGCCCCTCCCCTACTAACATTAACACTTACTTCTCACTTGGGGCAAAATGTTATCTTAGGGGAACGGTAGGTGGGTATTTTCTCAGAAATATAAATTGATTTGTTTAAACAATATCATCCTTCCTTTACCACCAGTTCCTTCCTATGGTAATTCAGATATGAAAGCTTAAAAAACAAATTCAATTTTGTTCTTTTTGCCCACAATTTTATGATTTAATGCTCTAAAAAGAATCGAGAAAATAATCTGGAAAAATGCTTTTGCCCAAAAGAAAAAGAAACCCGTTTAAAATTTGACCTTGGGTTAGCACTAATCGGCCCTCAAACAACTGGGCCCAGTTGTTCGAAGGCCGATTAGCGCTTAACCCGGGGTTAAATTTAACCCTTTTTTCTTTTTCTTGTGTTCAGAAGCATTTTCTCGGATAATTTTCTCTGTAATTTTTAGAGCTTCCAATCATCAACTTGTTGACAAAAAGAATTAAAACTGAAATGCTTTTAAGCTTTCAAATCTGAATTCAAATCTCGCACTAACCCTAGGTTATCTTAACCCAGCTTTGAACAACTCGGCCCTGGAGCCTGATAACAAGCCTTCTGGATATACACCTGTAGGCCCCTCCCCTCCCCCCGCCCCAGCTTTTATTTTTTATGTATAGAAATGAATTCGATTTATTCCCTGCTGGGAGAAGCTTCTTTTCCCTGGTATTCAGGAAAATAGGCTCCTTGTAGAAGGGAATTCAATACATTAAGACATTTTTAAGATTAATTAAGAATCAGTTATTGGAGAACATATTTTGATCAGCACTGCTGTAGCTTGTTTCGATGCACTTTTTCTATTCCTGGCTACAAGCCTCCTCAGATTAAGTCCCTCAGTTTATAAGCTTTTTAAAAACTCCTTACAAAGATTTATAACCCAAGGGCTTTTATCAAAGTGGCGGTTTATAATCACCCCACGTGAGGGAATCCAAGCAAATCTTGGATTCTGAATTCCATGCTGTGAATTCTGGATTCCAGGTACTGGATTCAGGATTTTTGTCAGTAAAACTTGGATTTCACATTCCAATCATTGGTGGGATTATGGATTACTTAAGCTGAATTCCAGAAGAAGAAAAAATTCCTGGACTCTGGAATCTGGATTCCCTTACATGGGGCGATTTATACATCGAATTATGGAGGAAACTTAGGATTTTTCTGACATAGTTTGGAAGTTTCCATCTGGTACTTTCATTTTCGATCAATATATGTTATCACAATTCCGTCAACAGGATAGGGCTACGGTGGCCCATAACGAACATAAAAACCCAGCTATTTATTTTGGGAAATTTGAATGGTAAAACTTATTATTTCAGGGTTGGGGTTTTATTTTCATACCTATAATTTTTTCCTTTGTTAAAGCCCTTTTTTTTTTTATTTTAAAACATTTTTTAAAACTCAGATTTTTTCAAAACTCTTGGGTTTTTTTGGAAAATCAGATTTTTTTCAAAACTCAGGATTTATTTTAAAAAAACTCAGATGTTTTCAAAACTCAGGGGTTGTTTTCAAACTTAGGTTTTTTTTTGAAAACCAAGTTTTTTATCATCTTGAACAACGTGCATGTCATATACCTGCCTACCACGATTGCTGGTTCAAAGGAAATGAAAAACATGGCATTGATGATCAAAATGGTTTCTATCTCTTCAATGCTTCATGTCCCTTTAGATAGTAATTATTAAGTCGGTTATTGCTTTTCACAGAGTCTCTCTTTGGGTGAGCTCTATTGGTTGGGATACCAAATAATGACAATTCCAGTTTGGGATGAATTTGCCCACAATAGTGGTCATTTATTTCCTTTAAGCATGTCAAGCTAGGAAAATCAGGATTCTCAAGAAGATTATCCCAGCAAAGGTGAGGGCACACCCGCCATCCGGGAGAAGAAAGTGGAGCAAAAGGGGAAAGAACTGAAGGGATGGAAAAATGTTTTCCAACTTTCTTGTTGTAGTGAGGAGAGAGGCTTTGTGCCTTGCTTTCATGTCTTATAAACATACATATGATGTTCAGGATGGCAGGAACACCCCCTCACTGGTAGCTGGAGAAGTGACACATTAATCAGTCACATTAAGCATAAAACTATTTATTTCTTCCAGAAATGAATTTCATTTCTGTTTCATTTTATTCCTGTCACATGGAACGAGCATAATGATTCCGTACTTTCCTGTGACATCAGGGAATTCTGACCATAATTCTTTGATTGAATGTTACTTCAATACTTCAAACCTGACGTACTAAGAAATCCTACGTTTCCTTCTTCTCTTACACGGAATACAACTCAGTATTCATCAGTTGAAAAGGGTACTTTTTTCGAAAGGGTTATGTAGAAAGAAATCATAGCCACTCTAGGATTTCAGAGTAGTCTTAGTTTTTAGTTTTTGGTTTTACCAGCTTTTCCGGACTCAGGCCTGCCCAAACGGAATGGGCACGAATGGGACTCATAGGTCCCACGCAAAGTTGCCATCCCTACCCAATCCCACAACCGGTCAAGAGAGGTTGACCACACCACTGGGGTCTACGTACCCTGCTCTTTTCAAACATTGGTGTGGGTTCTTTTATGTCCCACATCAACAGATCAGTGAAAGTGCTGTGAAATGGGACCTGCAGTTTTTCGTCCTTATCCGACAAGACTAGAAAGTCTAACTATTTGCTGATGTCATTACAAAGGCAGCACTTTCTTCTCAGTTATTAAAAGGTCCTGAGTGTTGGTCCGGCCGGGGTTTGAACCCGCGACCTCCCCCTCGTCAGACTGGCACTCTCCCAACTGAGCTTAGCAGGCGGCTGTTAATCAATCAAGATTGAAGTAACATTCAATCGAAGAATTACGGTCACAATTCCCTGATGTCACAGGAATGTACGGAGGCATTATGCTCGTTCCACGTGAAAGGCACAAAATGAAACAGAAAACAGATGAAACCATTTTGATCATCAACGCTATTTTGTTCATTTTCTTTGAGCCAGCAATCGTGGTCAACAGGTATATGACATGCGCATCGTTTAAACTGGATTTTTTAAAAAAACCTCAGTTCTGAAAAAAATCTGAGTTCAAAAAAAACCCTGAGTTTTGAAAAAACAAAAACCCTGAGTTTTGAAAAAATCTGAGTTTAAAAAAACCCCTGAGTTTTGAAAAAAATTAATGTCAAAAGGAAAAACTTGGGCTTTAGCAAAGGAAAATAATTTATTGTAGGTATGATAATAAAACCCCAAACCTAAAATAATAAGTTTTACCATTCAAATTTTCCAATTTAAATGGCTGGGTTTTTATGTCCCTTATGGGCCACCGTATAGGGCTGCTTTTGAGCCACAATGTAGTCTTTTTGACGGCTTTTGCGTGAATCGTTGCCACTTGTTTATATCTCATTATTACTTTTCATTACGATTTCTAAATGGATACCACTGGAAAATAAATGACAACAAACATCATATTCAAGATCTTACCTTAGATTATGGCCAGGATCTCTCGGGTTTTTCCGAAAACTCGCCATTCTTAATGGATAACCACGTGCGAGTACTTGGATGAAGACCAAAGTTTGAAGAGAGTACCAAGTAAAATCGTGACATCTATCGTTCGTACCAGAAAAATCATCACGTCTTTTAAAACGTAGGGTTTTTGTTTTCCTTTGAAATTAACCTGAGCCCGTTAGGCCAGGAGTGCGTGGAGAAAATGTCCAGCAAGGTAGCAGATTCTGCCGCCATGTTTTTTAAACTTGTTTCCAGTACTCTTTGACCGTTTTGTTGTTTTTACCTCATGTATGCTTCATTTAAGCAAGAATTCGAGACAGTCATGCACGTTGAAATGGCAGGCGTTCCGAGAACCTTGTCCTATCTCTGTTTTAGTTACCTTGATAATGGAATCTAAAGCAGTGGTGGATCCAGGAATTTGATCGGTAGTTTTTCGTTTTAAAAAGCAGAGAAAGCACTAGTGATAGAAATAATCTTGAACAATAAAACTAAGATTTTGCAAAACAATAATTCAGAGGCTGAATACTGGTGGATTCTGCACATAACCTCGGAACAAGGCAGTCCTAAAGAATGGAACTTAGACTTGCCAAAAGTCGACGGCGAGAGAGCCGTAGGCGCGAGTGACCTTTACAAAGTGAGGGGGTGCGATCGACGAAGTCGAGAGACGAGCAGCAGAAACCGGAAACGGGCTTTGAGAGTCTGTGAAAGTCTACGTGGGACTGTGTGCCAGCACCTTCGAGCAAATTCCATATTGACTTATTTGATCATTTGTCATGGTATTTACAGACAGGATTAACAGATATCAAACTGAAATTGATATTTACTTCGCAAAGGCGGGATTCTGAGTGATTTAAGGCATTAAATGACAATTTGCAGTAGAAGCACCACAAGGAAACCTACCTGACAATTGGCTTTTACATTTTTACAGGATTCTGTGTTAAAAAACCCGGGACTCAAAAGTGATTCGCTGGCAGCAGAGATTTCAATATGTTTACCTAGTATATATCTGGTGATCGGTCCTCTTTAAACCCTATTCTGCGGCATACTCTTTTGCGGTCCTTTGTGGTCGATGTTACTTTTTTACCTTAGTATTTTGGGGCCGCAGGTTTATGTCATATATTTCCCATGTTTCGCAAAGGATGGCGTGGCCAACCTATAAATTTTCTTCTTTTTCAAGACAACAATGCGGCACTTGGACTCTCTGCCCTCCTGGATACACGTGGTAGACTCGTGATATGGCGTGATTTAGTCGGTGCGAGGGCTCATTGTCAACGCTCCTGAAAACGTGCGTGGGTAATATCTTTGTTAGCAAACCTTCTTTATTCTTGAGCCTTTCTTTGCCGTCTAGTCTCTAGGCCTCATTATTCCGCGCGGCCAATGCTTTTCGGGTCACGTGGTCTCGCATACGTCACCGAAGTGAATGGACCGAGATGTTCTGGGAAAACGTGGGTAGTACTTGGTGTGACACTGCCCAAAATGTCCCGGGCCACCGCCCATACTGTTAGTACTGTAGTAGTACCTATGGTACCCGCAGGAGCTGTGTAGTACCTGTGGTAGCTGTAGTACCTGTAGTAGCTGTAGTAGCTGTTGTAGTACCTGTAGTAGCTGTAGTAGCACTGTAGTAGCTGTAGTACTGTTAGTACTGTAGTAGTACCTATGGTACCCGCAGGAGCTGTGTAGTACCTGTGGTAGCTGTAGTACCTGTAGTAGCTGTAGTAGCTGTTGTAGTACCTGTAGTAGCTGTAGTACCTGTAGTAGCTGTAGTAGCCCTGTAGTAGCTGTAGGAGCCCTGTAGTACCTGTAGTAGCTGTAGTACCTGTAGTAGCTGTAGTAGCTGTAGTACATGTAGTACGTGTAGTACCTGTAGTAGCTGTAGTAGTAGTTGTAGTACCTGTAGTACCTGTAGTAGCTGCAGTACGTGTAGTACGTGTAGTAGCTGTAGTACGTGTAGTAGCCGTAGTACCTGTAGTAGCTGCAGTACCTGTAGTACCTGTGGTACCTGTAGTACGTGTAGTAGCTGTAGTACCTGTAGTACCTGTAGTAGCTGAAGTTGCTGTAGTAGCTGTAGTAGCTGTAGTACTGGTAGTAGCTGTAGTAGCTGTAGTACCTGTAGTAGTTGTAGTACCTGTAGTAGGTGTAGTAGCTGTAGTAGATGTAGTACCTGTAGTAGCTGTAGTAGCCCTGTAGTACCTGTAGTAGCCGTAGTAGCTGTAGTACCTGTAGTACCTGTAGTAGCTGTAGTAGTAGTTGTAGTACCTGTAGTAGCTGTAGTAGCTGTAGTAGCTGTAGTACCTGTAGTACCTGTAGTACCTGTAGTAGCTGTAGTACCTGTAGTACCTGTAGTAACTGTAGTACCTGTAGTACCTGTAGCAGCTGTAGTAGCTGTAGTACCTACAGTAGCTGTAGTACCTATAGTAGCTGTAGTAGCTGTAGTAGCTGTAGTAGCTGTAGTACCTATAGTACCTGTAGTAGCCGTAGTAGCTGTAGTACCTGTAGTACCCGTAGTAGCTGTAGTAGTTGTAGTACCTGTAGTAGCTGTAGTAGTTGTAGTACCTGTAGTAGCTGTAGTACCTGTAGTACCTGTAGTACCTGTAGTAGCTGTAGTAGCTGTAGTAGCTGTAGTAGCTGTAGTAGCTGTAGTAGCTGTAGCACGTGTAGTAGCCGTAGTACCTGTAGTAGCTGTAGTACCTATAGTACCTGTAGTACCTATAGTACCTGTAGTAGCTGTAGTAGGTGTAGTAGGTGTAGTACCTGTAGTATCTGTAGTGTCTGTAGTAGGTGTAGTAGCTGTAGTAGCTGTAGTACATGTAGTACCTGTAGTACCTGTAGTACCTATAGTACCTGTAGTACCTGTAGTAGCTGTAGTAGGTGTAGTAGATGTAGTACCTGTAGAAGCTGTAGTTGCTGTAGTAGGTGTAGTATCAGTAGTATCTGTAGTAGGTGTAGTACCTGTAGCATGTCTACTACCTGTAGTATCTGTAGTATTTGTAGTACGTGTGGTACGTGTAGTATAGTAATAGTTTTGCATGACCGCATCATTGTACAGTATTGCAAAAGCGTACCTATTACAATCGAAATATAAAACAAACAACACCAATAATGAACCAAAAAAAATAACTGCATTACTAACATTGAATCATGTATTTTCATACAGGAGGAAATAAACTCCATAACTAACTCGTTTACATCATGGTTCTTCGAATCCTTTATCAGTTTCATGCTTTCTGGAGATGATTTCTTGTCAAAGTCCGGTGTTATTCGATTGATTTGATTAATGAATGCCTGTCTCTGTACTGTGTTGTTGTTGTTTTTTTTCTGGTAGAAGAAATGAATCTTATCGTCTACCTGATCTATGTTCTCTTGACAAATGATCTATTTGGTATCGACCTTGTACAATCAGAAGTTTGTGATTACTTATTTTAAACTTAACCAAAATGTTGTCATTCATCATAATGTCTTACCTGGTAGAGATAATCAGTTGTAGAATATTCATCTTTAAAAGTTTTATAAAATTCAAATTTTTTTTAATTTTCAAGACTGTGTCGCAAAAAAGACACCGGATATTTCTCTCTCATTTCTGTGGTATATCGTCCAATTTTATCATTATCTAAAGATTCTGTATGTAAACTGATGAGATTGTATTGTTCAAACATGTTTATGAATTTGCAATAATATCCGGAATTATTCATAGAATGTAGATTCTTTGACATAAGGAAAGACTGTTTGACTATAGAGTCCTTATCGTTGGTGGTTCGATAAACAAAATAGTTCATAATGTTTTGATTTTTCGGGATAAGCAGCGGCAATCTACCAAGTTCAGCTCGGCAAGCTATGTTAGAGGCCTTATTGTTTACTTGTAAATAACGTTTAAAGAATTTGAGGAGATTTTTTTTTCTATTGGGGAACTATATAACCCACTTTTAAAATCTTGCTCGGTACACATCCTCCTTACCTTACCTTACCTTACCTTACCTTACCCTTACCTTACCCCTTAACATGGGGGATATCCAGTGAATATGATTGTGTCAAGAATTTGGGATGCGGTATGAAGATCAAGTTTATTAAGAACTGTCGTGTCTGCTTCCGAATACTAGAAAACGCCTGAAGGGCCTTCTCTTTTATATTAGTTATCATTGTCGATTTAAGGTGGCTTATAACAGTTTTCCGATGACACCATTGTCTTTTCAAACTTGGACACTTTTTACAACTAAAGGCATTCACTGGACGGAATTGATGTAATTAAGCTTGTAAAAACATTTTTAATGCGTAGTATAACGCGAAATATAGTGGCCAAGCACCCAAAAACAGGACTGGAAACTAGATCTGGGCTGGATCGGAAGGCAATGTAATAAGATGACAAGACACCCAAGACACAAGCAATGCCAAAAATTCAGAGGGCAGTCGCAGCGCAGCGCTGGACTTTCTCTACTTCATCAATCGTTAACAGAGGTGTAGCGCTCTATTAAACTTGCTGAATGGAGAGCTCGCCTTCAGTTTGAACACGTAATAGTCTCTACATGAGTCAATCAGGTGGGTATAGAGCGGGAAAGCCAATATTCCTATTGTATAAGAGAGACGCCCACTACATATGGAGGAACTCACTTATTTTGTTTGCAGGAACTTACTTTTTTAACTGGTTATAATAATGGGTGATGTCATGAACGAGTATTGTAGGAGCTGCTCGGAAGGTCTTTCATAATTGGTTGCGGGAAACAAAGATCTGTCATTCTTTTGGGTCAGGGTTAGGCACCACTGGACCCTCTTGAACTACATCCTTGCGCATGTTAATACTAGGGAACCCACCAACAGGGCTTGTCTTTCAACATAGTACACCACTCTAGCCGAACAATACTACCAAGTGTGGAATAGCTGAACTTTTATAGCCTGAAAGTGCCTCAAATCTCAACCAATAGATACAGTTGTACCTTAATATACCTAAGGATCAAAGGCTTTGATATAGACAGGGAAAAGTGATTTAAAGGTGGCTTCGTTAACGTCTTTTATTATGGTGTGATTTCTTATTCTTACATTTCTTCACCTTTGGTCGAGTTAACGTACTTCTTCATACCTAAAGCTTCATCGTGCCATGTCCGCTTTAATTTTGAGTATTAGGCGGTTCTGGGCGAAAGGGGGAAGAGATAAGGTTGCGAAGGTCTGATACTCAGTCTACGTCTGCTTAATTACATACTGGTCTGTCAACATACAAGAACAATAACAACAATAAGCTTTATTTTCACAGCCATAAAACGTCTCAGCTTAAACAGAACTTCATCAGTCAGAAACAGAGCTAAACAGAAACAGAAACTCCAAACTTTTCATTCAAAACGTTTTTATCACCTAGAAAGCCAGTTCAAATTTTTACAGTTTCCGGACTCGCTTTACAGTGCCGTGATGTCACATAGTAAAGGGTTAAAGCCTCAGGGACACCCAACGACTGTCTCCTTTAAAGTATGTTGGAAACACTTTTTACGCTGTCCAGAGTTTTCTTTTCTGCACCCTAGAAATGCATTCTAAGCGGCACTACAAAATTGTTATCGTTTAGGTCATTAGAGATTTCCACAAGCAGGCAACTTTTTGGCAACTTGTCGTATTTGGAACAACTTCTTTCCTTTATTGCAACTATTGGCTTTTTGATTAAGATTTCTCTAGAACTTTATCATCTAATTCTGTGATATCGGAGCAGCTCTTAGTGTTTAAATTAGCCTTTGTTCCATATTTCACAATGTTTTGTAGACAATTTG
>OZ038003.1:17585071-17652571 GCA_964035705.1 Porites rus | reverse complement strand
GATATAATTCGTTTTAAGAAACCGTAGTTCATGGAGTAGTCTTCAGATTTAATCAAGAACCTTCATCCAAAAAGACTATTCTGCATTGTTGCAAATGCTACGTAGCTTTGCTGGTTTGAAAATGCAGAAATCTAGGACGATTGACTTTTTAAGGCTTACCACGCATCAGACTGATGGGATCAAAACGGACCAATAATAAATTTAGATGCTGGAAGATTCTTATTCCAACAAAGATACTATTCATATGAAAATGTATATTACAATGGAACCTCTATAACGAAGTCCTCGGTCTAACTAACTATTTTTTTTTTACTCCAGTAATAATAAAATATAAGGCAATATGAAAAAGAACCTCGATAAAAGTTAACAAACCTCGTTAGAATAAACATATTTTGCCAGTCCCTTGGCCCTTCATTATATCAAGGTTCCACTGTACTTAATTTTATTTATTTATTTTTCAAAAAGTGGGGAAGCCCCTTTGCCCTGCATGGGCCCTGCCCTAGCTTGGCTTAGGCTATATAATACCCCCAAAATAGACTATGCTAAATCTGGCAACAAAGAACAATAAAATTGCAGCCTTTAAACAGTATTACAGCCCTTGGCTTGTTTATTGTAATCACTGGTATGACAAAAAAATAATGGATTTGTATATTGCACACGGTACGTAAGACCTATAAACTTGTCCTCCAAGTTCTTAGCTGGGGCCTCACATTTATCTTGTGATCAACAAGTGTGCAGATCAATTGTTACAGTAGGGTGGACAGTGCCTTTGTATGTGGTAAGGGGCCATGAAGCTTCCTCATTTATAGGAATAACATTAGTCTATCCCATATTAAAAGATACACCAAGGTTTTTGAAGTAGCAAGGCTGTGCTCTAAGAAAAATTGAAAGGAGCCCAGTGCTCCAGACCCGTGAAATCCTGGGTGCCCAGCACATGATTTCTATGAAAAAATTTCCTAGTTGCCCCGGAACAATAGTTAAGCACCACGGGCCAACTGGGTGCTGGTAGAGCACAACCTTGAGTAGTCAAACACAAAGCAGCAGTGATGAGCAGGGGCCATGAAACTATCTCATATATGTACATAACCCTCAATTGCAGTAAATATTTCAGTGACCAAGCCCTGGTGATTATTCATTTTTAACTTGCAATCTGTCAGTCACATCACTTCAGTGATTCAGTGCATGAGTGCCCCTGAGTTGGAGTTTACATCTCAAATTATGATATACTATAATTATAATTATTATAAGTATTCAATGCGAGATTGCAAAACTTTTCGTTATTCACTCAAAAGAATAACAATACACAACATTCAAGATAGGATCACAATTTTATTTTAAAGACCACATCAGTAAATGGTAATAATTCTTGCTGTATTTTACAAAATTGCAAAAACAGTTTTTGCAATAAACTTGTGTGGGCTCTCTTGCTTTAGCTTGTGGTTTGAACTGACAATGTGTCTGTGCAGTTTTAATCAGGCTCTGAGGTTTGGGAAGACTAAAATTGAAAAAAGCATACCTTTTGTTTAGTGAGGTTATGGCGACCAGAATGTTGGAAATACTATTAAAGGAATTTATTGTATATTAAAATATCATACCATTCAGATTGCACCATGATCCTGATAGATTTTAATATTTTATAATAAAAATTTACAAATAGAGCTTTAAAACTTTTTATAAAAGCTCAAAGGAATGTTTATAGTGGTAACAGAAAAAATAGTACACTACAAGAGCAAGGTGTGAGCAATAATACTGTTTACAAAACTAGAGGGCTCTCTGTGATCTGTTGCCATAGGGCAAATCTTTTTGAAAGTTTCCTAAAAGTTTCGTAGTCGTCACGTTCCAGTCGAAGAAAGGTCTAAGAGAAAATTTATCTTCGATGACTTCGCCAGTAGTAAAAGCAAAAATCACCACCGGCGATATAAATAAACTTAGCAAGTTTTGCGAACTGTAAGCTTACCTCCATGCGCTCCCTCTTTATGCGAAGGTTTCTTTCCGGATTCAAGATCTGTCGATTGATCTTTCTTCCATATGCTAGCAAATGATCCAAGTTTAATTTTCCGCTACTGGTTTGCGTTGAAAGCCCCGTAAATGCTATTGCAGCACTCTTCGAAGTTATCAAACCGAGAAAACAGCGAAACTGTCAGCTGGAAACAAACCTATTCCTCGAAGCTCACATTCAGTTGGTCAGACTCGCGTGCAGCACAATTCTATCGATTGAAGCGGTTGCTGCACACATACGGAGCCTAATGTAGTAAGATCGAAAGAGTCTTCCTAAACAAGAACGCATCGAAGTGGGAGGAAAGAGAACATTGTTGAGCAAAGTACTTGGAAGAAAACTGTCATGCTGTGTGTACTGCGTTAAGTAAATGACGTCACAAAGCAATTGCCTTGTGTTCTTGGTAACCAGGCCACAGGAACATAGCGTTTTAATGGCGGACGAAAATTAATGGTTTTTGAGCGCCAAAAAATACCACTTTCCTTAATCGCATGAAGCTATAATTTGCACACCATGTACTTCAAGTACTAAACTGCCAATCTAGCGAAAAAAAATGATAGTCAAAAATTTGATCGTAGTAGCACTTTAAAAAGCGTTTGATACGCTCGGCATTTTGAGTACTCCTGCAAGCGATGTTTATGAACGCCTGAAAACAAACGGCAAAGCGATGAAAATTACACTTTTGAGACTACCAACAATGAATAAAGAAATATAATTCGGTAGAACATTTACAGAGACAACAATTTTCATTCACGAAAACAAATGAGTATTTAAGCGTCCCTAACAATCCTCAAGTCTTTACTAGTAAGCTTAAAGATTAAGTTTATGTTTTAAGCCGCCGGTTTCCCGGTGTTTGCTTTTTTCAAAGACGAACTCACGACAAGAAAATCGCTCAAAGCTTTCTTTCTACAGCCAAAATTATAACTGATATTCCTCGGAAAGTTTTTTCTTTGTACTTACGGGGAGTTAAGATCGACTAAAGGCTTTTTAAAGTTCTGTAAGCTTAAGCTTATATCAAACCTTACACTAGGTCAGATCAGTGTCTCAGTCAAATCTTAATACAAACGTGCATAAACTAGCTTCATAAACTGCGCCGCTGGACTTCATGAAATTAGATATAAATACAATAATTACTCAGGCTTACCATATTTCGAGATGCAGCTCCTGAAAGCTGTCAGGTAAGGCAAGGATCGCTTGAGCCTTTATAATCCTTATAATTCTCGTACGCATCCAGCAAGGTGAAAAACAAAAACGATGCCATCCGAAATCGGATTATCTGCCTTGACAAGCGACGCATTTCTCAACCAAAAACCCAAAAAACAAACCAGCCATGAATAAGAGAACAATCTTGATAGCAGCTGTATTTCATTTTTTTACATCCAGTGGAAAAAGACAGTTAAAAACATCACAAGTTGACTCAAAACTCTGTCAGCTTCAGCTGTCAAAGTAAACAACTTTCAAGATGCTGCATACATTTTACGCATGAACAACACCTGTCAAATTTTAACCAGTCAGAGCATAAAAATTGGACGTGGAGCGTGACCAACGCGTGACCATGGTTAGAAAAGGTCTTCTCCGCCTGTATTTTAAAAAAACTGGCTGAATTTTTGCGTCTGAGGTCAGTTTGAAATCAAAATCGTAATAGTGCGGGGCGATACTGACATAAACACAACATATTTGATATGAATTTTTAAAGAAAGTAGACGTGAGCCTGCGATCATTTGAAAACGAGTAAATTGTCAGCGGATAACTTCAAAAAATACTCGACCTTGATGGGTCGACACCTGAGCCCGCGATACGGTCAGGTGATACTGGTCAGCGGATACCCTGTTTTGACCGCTGTCAATTGATGACAACATTGATGTGCAATCAACTTTCTCCTGGGCTCCCAAAGTAGCTAGAAAGCACCTGGCTAGAAAGTGTGAGAGTAAAAATTGGTATGCCTGTGGTGCGGACGGACGGGCGGGCGGGCTGAGGGCGGTGTACGGTCACGTGATTACCAAATTTTCTGGGATGGGTAGATTTACTTACCCATGGTGTTCCGCAGGCGCGCTTCGCGCGCCAGAGCTCCGCTAAAAGCTAGAAAATATTCCTATATATCACTATTTTCATCAAATGTGTGTGAACCTTGATGTTCCCTTCATAAGCTTGTGCAAATCGTCTTTTGTACTTTGTAGAAGGTTCCATTCAGGACTCACATACCTACGTTTATATTCTATATATTCTCTCGCCCATTAGTTTATATCAATCCCTTTGGGTATGACTCGGTTTCACTGCCTTACGCCTAATAATTATCCAAGTTTGGTCGATTGACTAAAGTGAGACTAGTCGATATAAATGCTTGGAAAATTTGCTGGAAGGTAGAAAGGAATCTTTACAATTCCTTACACCACTGGACGCCCCTACTAAGGCTGCTACAGCTACTCCAGATACCACAGCTACTACAAACTGCTACAGATACTACAGGTACTACGGGTACTACACCTATTAAACCTACTACAACTACTACACCTACTACACGTACTACAGATACTACAGGTACTACAGGTACTACACCTACTACAGCTACTACACCTACTACACCTACTACAGATACTACAGCTACTACACCTGCTAGAGGTACTACACCTGCTACAGGTACTACACCTACTACAAGTACTACACGTACTACAGCTACTACAGCTACTACAACTACTACAGCTACTACAGCTACCACAGGTACTACAGGTACTACACTTACTGCAGCTACTACAGGTACTACAACTACTGCTACAGCCACTACAGCTACTACAGGTACTACAGGTACTACAGCTACCACAGGTACTACAGCTACCACAGGTACTACACAGCTCCTGCGGGTACCATAGGTACTACTACAGTACTAACAGTATGGGCGGTGGCCCGGGACATTTTGGGCAGTCTTACACCAAGTACTACCCGAAAACGTCGTACAGGGACTAGGCAAAGCCGTTCTAACGAGTCATAATAATGGCGAAACAGCCGTCAACGGCTATCGCCCCGCTCAGTTTTTTATTCTCTCGGTGTCGTGTTTATGTCTTGCAAAGTTGATTTTTTACGTACAATACTATCAGCTTTGCAGATTTCACATTTTTTTCGTTTTGTTCTCCCTCGAGCCTAGGAGCCAAGTATGAGTTTGATATATCGAAATTAGTCCATTGTTGTTATGTTCACGAAAGTAGACCACTTGACTAACTTCAACTAAAAGCTTATTCCGGACTGGACTTGCAGTTCGCAAAGAGTTTGGGAAACTAAAAGTACTTATCAAACGTACTTGGGTCTCTCTAGTTGTACCATTTAAGGACGACATGAAAGTTTTCGTCCATTGGATTAGTATCGCCGGCTTTATTTTACCAGGAAGGGGTAGGAATGGGACATTCTGTTAGTCTGACGAGGACAAAGGGTTTTGTTCGCATAGAATATGAGAAAATTTTATTTTTTGTTCCAGAATCAATGGCCAGTTTCTTCGGAGTGACCCCCCAATATTTTTTGGTCATGGTTCCTTAAGTAAAAAGGTTTAGCAAACCAAGACATTTTTCATTAAATGTGAGGCAGCCGGCTTCCAATTTAACTATGACCTTTAGGCTTTTTCCTCCAAAGCGAAGAACTATCAGAAAGAAATATTTTGTTCCACAAGTTCCAAAAGCCTGCGATCCAATACTGTCCTGATAAGAAAGAGAAACAAACAACCTAAATTATTCAACACAACGTATAATGACTCTATTTTCGAGACAAAATCAGGTTGTCATGCCAGCTTGCTTATTGCTTTGGGCACGCGCCCGTTTTAGTCAGAGAATTATAATAAATGCATAATGCATTTCGTCTTGATTTCGTGTCCTAGACTTTGTTGTCAATAAAGGTAAAAAGCCTGATTGGCTTATACAACTCATATCGTTTTCACCATATATACACAGAATACATTTAATTGAAAAAGCTTCTGTCCGCTTTTTTTAAACCCTGGTTTTAATATATATGACACGAAGTCTGCTCTCTTGCCATTTGTTAACACCCTCCTCTACGGAGAAGTCTACAAAGCTTACTTATAGATTGAATACGAGCGAAACCTTCAAAGACTGGTAAGTCAAGAGAAATCATATGGCTACGTTTTGCCTTTCATGGCTCTAATATTAGAAGAATACTAGCTGCCAGAAAATCACGATTGGTTCGCTGAAAAATACCTAAATTCTTCTCCGTATGGAAAAACAGTGCGAAACAACAGAGCCATACAAAGCTAGACAGTCCACCCAGTTGAGGTCCACAACACCCACCATGACAGCCAATCGCCTCTGCCAAACTTTGCCGAAAGCCATGCGTTAGCGAGCTGGTTAAGGCGTTTTAAAAACCTTTTTCTTCAAAACTATATACCGACTCATACTTGGCTAAAACCATAAAAAAATCACACTGTTGGTATAGCTGATGTAACAAGTCAAGAAGATGATAAAAAAGTAATAAAAAGTGGGGGTTACTGTGCTCGTTTGACGTCACAATGCTGACAAATACGGCTATTTTGGACCCTTTGACAAAAACCGCGCTCAGCCCAAAACTACTGCAAAAAGGAGAGATTTTTTCGATGATGCTAGTGGTATCGCACAGAATTTGACTTTATTGTATTGTTTATCCACTGACATAACAAGACAAATGCCTTTTAATGCTCCTGTTTTTACTTTACGCTCCAAATTACAATTGAATTGGACACGCGCTATTCGATCCGTGATAGCTCAATCCGTACAATTTAGTAAAATTGCCAAAAAACTGAACATAGATTTGTGCCAATTTTTTCTCATCGACAAGAAGCACTGTCCTTATTAAAATCATGAAATAAAAAATGGGGGTGACCGTACTCGTTTTTACGATAGAGCTGCAGAAAGTGCGCACCAAATGCATTTTCTCCGATTTTTGAGAGAGGACTGGGGCGAGTTTCAAAATAGAATGTATGTGAAGGGGGAATGAAAGTATTAAAAAATCCGTTTTTACAGAATTTACGTCGATATATCACATTGAGGACACAACGTGATAAAGAAAGCGTTTAAATGAAAATCAAAGTGAGTAAGCACAAGTTAAACATCCACTATCGAGGTTCTCCGTGAGGAAGTCGAACTCAGCAACACGCATTCTGCTTACGTTATGCACATTTCCAACACACTGAGTCTCACCTCGGCAAGAACCAACCACAAGCAAAAATTCTAATAGCGTTTCTCTTCAGTCAACTTCATTTTAATAATGTTAGTTCACATGCTCTTTTTTACGGCAGCCATCTTGTTATGCGCAGTAAGAGATGCGCAGTGCAAAACCAGGGAATCACCTTAAGAACATATATTAAGTACTCGTGAAACGAAAAACCTTTTTGGCGATCGGTGGAAATAAAATGAATGTATCAGCGTTTATTTAATAGGCATTTATGACGTATTACCGTGTAATTGAATCGATCCCCAAAACGAAGTGCTGCAGTACATGTATAATAATGCAACTTCAAAGAAAATTATAATTTTTATTTCCTTCCTCCAAAAAGCGCCAATTTAAGCAAAAACATTCGGTGGATGTAAGATTCGTGTGGAAGCACTGAAAAACAACTGATAGAATATTCGGTGCATTCCTTCAACTAAAAGAGCGTTACCAGAGCGACAGTATGGCATCTGTGTTCTTAAAACTAGTTTCAGGCCCTTGATCGAAGGTCAAAACGCTCTTGCTCCAAAGTTGATGATTGCGTTTCACGTGATATAAGCGAGTGATCGGATAGAAACGCACGTGATGGGATCTTGCGTTCTATCCATTCAATTAAATGCTAGCTATGTACGTGCCAAGCTTGTGCAATTGCATTTTAGAACCTGGAGATTAGGATTGCGGGCTCCTCTGGTCGCGTGCAAAACGCTAGCCTGCGTAAAGGGCCGTTTATCCTCGCTGATGAAGTAAAATCTGTCCGGAATCCGGTCAGAAGCGCTGATTGGTCGACGGGGTAGTTATATTGTTTTAGCTATATTTTACGAATGACAGACAAAAGACAAAAGGCTACAAAGGTCAAATGTAAACGCGATGAATCTATAACAAAACAGTCAATGATTCTTCTCAAGAAGAAGCATTTGTGGTTTGCTGGAGTTCGTTCGCAGATGAACACAACACTTTGCCAAAATCAACCAGGAGAAACGTAAAATCGAACAAATTTGCATATAGAACCCCAAGACTACCGGATTTATTATGTAAACATTCATTTACGTCATCAGTATGGAATTTATGTCGCTGAGACGTAATCTCGTACCCAGATCTCCCACGGCCAACTGAACTGTAAGGTGGCTCGATATAGTTTTTTAAGGTCAATACCTCCCAAGTTTGAGCGTAAACTACGTCGCCATAAGCAAAGATTTGGAAAAATTGACACCACAGTTGTATTAGATAAAGATGAAAATTTGTTATGATTAGGGTTGCAATGACATCGGAGTTGTCATAGCAACGAAATAACGCCATTATCTATTTTACTTGCGGCAGTATTTCTCGGCACTGGGAACTGTTCTTCCAAAATTGTTTACTGGAGCTTTTTCCTACAATAGCCGACTCTACGTTCGTGAAGTTAAAGCGAAATCTGTAAGAGCGAGCGTTATCGAGATATTTTGAGAAGTTTTATGGCTAGAAATACGGTAAAAAATGGACAATCTTGATGTTCGACTGTTATCTGTACTAAACGAAGCGCTTTTGACATGCAATTTCACCTCCTAGTAGTTTCAATCTTTTTAAAAACGTGTGTGAAAGATCATGGAGATACCTCCAGCCGGTTGCTAGAAAAAAGGATTTGATTACTATGTATCAAGGCGCTCTTTTTAGCAGTGATGTAAACATTTCGGTCTACTTTAACAAATTAGCGAATAATTTTTAAACCGCTCGATAAATGTTTTGGAAAATTTGAGAATCTTGAGATTAACCGTCGTTTTATATGACCTCTTAGTTTCAAGATTATTGATATATTTTAAGGCAGTAAAATAAGGGCTTGAATTCGCTAATATTCATACGATTATAAGCCAATCGGAGTGCCCCACTTTGGTCAGCTGGATGTATCTTGATACCCAATAAAAAATTACCTTTTGTCACTAGCGTCCAGTTAGTTGAAGCTGGAACTGCGTCATTCACCAGAACATATTCTTGAAAAGAAGTTTTAGGAACGCGAAATCGTTCTGATCCGGACTCGACCTCCATCACGCGTCGTAATGTTAATCTACTAAAAAACCCGCCACGTCTTCTAATTACCTATTTTTCGAAAATAATTCCACTATTTTCTCACACTAGTTTGAGAAGTCATGTTAAAAACTCGTGCTTCGTGTTTCATTAGGGGTTCCAGACACCTCGAAACAATGAAAGCACTTGGCCCTGTTTCTCGGTGTCTGGAGCCCCTGATGAAACACTCGCACTCGTTTTTGACATATTACTTAAAAATTACTGTGTGATAAGTGGCAGTTTTGCATGTAGTATAGTAGGAAACTGTTAGATACCTTTTTTACGCAGCATTCTCATCAACTTGCACACGACTATATTAACACCAATGACGTCACGGCCTTTTGTATGACAATAGGTTGTCTGCGATGGACAATAGAATCGGCAAGATATAGAACCTGCATAATTATGTTACGGCTAAGTGAATTTTAAGTCACAGTCGAATTAGCGCTTATTCTTTCTAGTACAACCAACAAATGAATACTTTTGTAAGTTTTTAGTCTAACAATCGAATAGACCTATATATAACTTATGTAAATGAGATTCCACCGCATTGTATTCACGGGATAAAGACAAGGGGCCGTGACGCTACAGGCGTTAACCCTTTCACAGTCAGGATAAAAGAAGGAGACTCGTAAACTGGTTCTAAGGGCCTGTTTACATGTAGTGGGGGACCCCGGTCTAGTGGGGTTGGTTTCTTTTGTTTTCACGCTCTGGGGGACACAAAACAAAAGAAACCTACCCCACTAGACCAGGGCCCCCCACTTCATGTAAACAGGGTCTAACTTTCAAATCTGTGGACGAACTCCTGCGGTGTGACCATTCAAATGAAACCTCTTTGTCAGTATTTTCACATTGTGTTATTTATCTTATTTTACAGCACTTTACCAAACTAAAATTGGAGATTTTGTTGAAATTTGAGTTTGGCCACTTGCGCAAGTTAGTAAGATTCCTGCGCAAAATATGGGGTTCAGAACAAATTCGACCAAGTCGCCAGGCTTTAAAAGGAAGGGATGGGATTTTGTATTGGTGAGAATTGGGTTGGTTAAATCGTTAAGGATTGTTATAGCCAAAGCTGAATAGGTCTTGTGTTCACCCCATTTGACCTTCCAAATTTTTGTCAAAAGGAAATGGGTGCGATAGTGTATTAGCTGCAGGCTAATAGGCAGTATCATTTGCCTAATATCTGGTCGGGTGAGAGTTACTCCCGCCTCCTCCAACTGAAGTTGTAAAGGGTGTCAGTGGTGGTATCTACTATATCCCTAAGATGCAGATGTATATATAATTTTTCACTATCCATTTCATCCTTAATATAGGAAAAAAGAACTTTGTAACCCAATCTTCACTCCCGTAGTACAGATATCCGAGATCATTCATGGCATCCCTTGCGGTCGAATTTGGTGACCATTTGAGGTCGGACATCATTCGCATTCTCAGGATTATCTGTGGCGGTGTACAGATCTACGATGTATTACGGTCTTCCTTTACCCACGAGCTTAACTGGTCATCGCTGTAAAAGTGAAGAGCACTGGTTCACTAGTTTACAAGCCTCAGCAAAATTTACGTTTCCCTTACATGGCATTAAGCTTGTACCAGCACTTGTCGGTCCTCGTAAGTACTCTTTTACCTGTGCGAAACAGTCAAGGTCCCTGAAAAAGTACTTTGATACCTCCTGCGTTCCTCCTGCGTATGTTTAAACCCTCTAATTTTGGAAGAAAAGGAATTCTGATACCAGAAAGCTCAGAAAAAATTCCTAGCTCCAGGTGAGAATCGAACTCACGACCCACTGAGTTCTAGTTTGGATGCTCTTAACCACTAAGGTCTAAGCTAATGGAGGCTCTATGGCGAGTTGGGTCGGATTTTAGTAATCATATGTATGACCACTCATTACCGTGACTAGCTCGCTAATGGCAATTATATTGATTAAAGTTAAATAGCATTTTTCAACAAAACTAGACATTATGGCAAAGCTGAGTCGTGGTACAATGGTCATCTCCTTTCTTCTCATTCTTGTGATCATCTGCACTTTCCGTTTCATTAGCACTATCATTATTCTCCATACGAGGATCATTTTCTTCTTTCCTTTCATCACGATTTGCATCTGTGCTATGCATTTCATCATCACTATCAAAGAGAATGTGATCATCTTGTACCTGCAGTTTCTTTACCACTGTCGGTGACACATGTTTAGGACATCCCAGTGATAATCTTTGTTTCGTCTTCTTGATGGAAAAATTAACTGGAAATGTAGAAGGTTCAACTTTTAGGCTAATTCCAAGTTTCACATTCAAAATAGAGTCAGGTGCAAACCTTGAAAATGAGCTTTGTTTGCATGCAAATGAGACATTTATTTTTATTTGACAGATTTCGCACTTAGAAGCCTCGTTTTAAAACAAAGGGTTGAGGCAATTTGGATGTGGTTAATGTACGTTCTTTTTGTCCTAAAGTTGAAGTAAATTTTAAGGCAATTATATCAATATCGATATCATCATTCATTCAAAATTGGCGCCCTTTCTGATTGGCTGCGTATTTCTTTGTTACCAGATGACGCTGATCAAATGTGCAAGACAGGTGCAATATACAATCACTAAAGTCACGCAAGACAGCGGTGCGGTAACTTACTACATGTTTTGACAGCAAATGGCAAAAGAGTTCTCAAGCCCCGTGCAAACGGACGCAACATTTTTGGCCAAAAATATCCCAACATTGTTGGATGTTACATGTTACGTCCGTTTGCACACCCTGTTGCATTTTATTGGGAGTTATTGCGCAAAGTTTGAAACCGGTCAAACTTTTAGCCCCGCGCAAACGGACGCAACATTGTTGCATCCGTTTGCACGTAGCTTTAGCTATAGCCATAGCCAAATTACAGACTGAAAATGAGCGGAACGAATGCAAGATTATGCAGAAAATATTGCTAGATGAAAGTAATATCAGCGTTTTGAGGAACATACGTTCACCTTATCTGAAACTGTGCTGACAAACAGTTCCCGAACTGTTTCTATTGGTTAATTATTATAAACGATTATTGAATTTGGCTTTCGCACGATATGAAGAATTGCGCAGTTCGTGGAGGGTGTTTTCTGCCTAGCCTGATAACACCCTCCTTGATCTGCATAATTCTTCATATCATGTGAAAGCCGAATCCAATAATTGTTATAATTGTTAATTAAATAATAATAATAATGATAAATTATAATTATCATAAAAAATCTTCCAGAATCCTTTGACGCGTTTTTTTTTTAAATAGCTTTATAACTTTGACAATTTTATACCTAGAAGAAAGTCAGACCACAACAAGAGAAAAAAAAAATGTCTTCACATGATTTTGTTATCGAGTTAAAAACAAATGACATATTTGAGGTTTTGGTTTTGTGGGGCATTTAAAACTAAGTAGTTTCAATTTGAAAGTAAGTGCTGGCGACAAAGCTGGAAGAAAATACAGAGAATACAGCTTGAAAACAAATTGAGTGAAAAAAAGAAAATGAAAATGACCTGTGAGAATTAGGGTTAGTAATAGCCTTAAAAAGGAAAAAAAAAAGACGTGTTATTTTTGTGCATTTGTGATCAATAAAAGAGGACAGCCCTTCGAGTAAATTTCCAGAGTGCAAGCGGGTGATTTTTTGAGGTCTGAGTTTTTAGTAATTTCTTGTTGAAATTTTTGAGATATCTTTATTTACCCATGGAAATAATTTCATCGATGTCACGAACGGTTACTTAATGAATCTCTACGAAGACAAGATATTTTTATGTGTTTGGCTGCTCTACTATGTCAATTATTTTTGCCGACTCGCGAATGGAGGTGCGAAGATATCGACGCATTAATATCAACAGGTTTGATATGGTGGTCGAGAAGTTTTCTTTTGACTTAAAGTTTAAACACATTTGGACTCGACGGTAGACTACACTGGGCAACAGGATGATCTAATAACTTTACAGTTGATAAACATTTTGAATCCATATGGTTCCAAGCTTTTCTTTCGCCTCAACGGACAAAAGTGACTTATGGTCAAATTAGGAGCTAAATTTGATATTTACCTCAACAGACAAAGACGTCGACACAACGATCAAATTTAACGCCTCAACGGGCAAAGAATACTTTAATTAATTTCAAGTGGTACAGAAGTCGCTTACGCAAAGCTGGTTTGCTTCGTACCTTTCCCATTTTTCTCCTAGAACTGCAAACTTGAGTCGGCAGTTTACTCCGAGCAGAAGAATTTTTGCCTGGCAAAACACTTCTGTTGAACGCACAGAGAAAAAACTATCTCCATGAATGGGAATTTGATCGATATCTTCGTGTCTCAATCTATTCGCGAATCGTCAAATGGAGCAGCCAAACACCAAAAAATCTCTCGTCTTCCTTGAGATTCATTACTAAAACGCTCCGAACCGAGACCTTGATGAACACTTTCACAAGCAAAGAGAGAAATCTAAATGTCACCAATTGTAAACTTTCAAACATTCTTTGCAACACAAAGGAATTAGAAAACCTGTTAAAAAATTTAAATATCTACAAGTCGCCTGGACCTGACAGCTTACCACCTCGCATTCTGAAGGAATGTGCGAGTGTTTTGTCATCACCTCTGTGTTTTTTCTTTAACAAATCATTTTCAACAGGCAAATTGCCACATCTTTGGAAACTCGCTAAAATCACACCTTTGTTCAAAAAAGGCAGTAAGACTGACAGGTATAATTATCGCCAGATCTCATTAACATCAATAGTGTGCAAGAACGCGGAGAAAATCGTTAAGTCTCGAGTGATGGATTTTTGGCGAGACATAAATATCCTGAACCCGAACCAGTTCGCTTACATGGAGGGCCGATCAACGGTTTCGGAGCTTCTTTCTTGTTACGACGATTGGGCGAGATCACGCAACAACAGAAAGCCAACTGACATCGCCTTTTTGGATTTTTCCAAGGCGTTTGACAGCGTACCGCACGAGCGTCTTCTTTTCAAGCTTGAGCGTCACGGTATCGACGGCAGTGCTCTCCAGTGGTTTCGTAATTTTTTAACCGGTCGGATGCAACGCGTCGTCCTGTGTGGTACTTGCTCGTCCTGGTCTCCAGTTTTATCTGGAGTACCCCAAGGAACAATCCTCGGACCTGTCTTATTCATTTTATACGTGAATGACATCTCGTCAGGTATTTCATCAACGGTTAAGCTGTATGCAGATGATACCAAGGTTTACAGAGAGATCTCCGACATAGCTAGAGACACAAGCATCCTTCAGTCCGACTTATTCCACCTTAGAAATTGGTCTGAGGTCTGGCAGTTAACCTTCAATGCGAAGAAATGTGAAATTATGCGAGTTACACATAATCGTGATGAATCTGTCCCACATTACTCCCTCGTCCCGCGTGGAGAACGTCTAAGCTCAGTGAGTTCTGTAAAGGACCTCGGCATCACAATCTCGCATGACCTCTCCTGGACCTTACACGTTGTTGAGGTTGTCAATAAGGCCAATAAAGTTCTTGGTCTAATCAAGCGAACAATCGGTTCTGTAAACAAGGAAATCTTTTCCACAGTGTACAAGGCTCTTGTGAGACCAATTCTCGAGTACGCTTCCCTGTGTATGGTGCCCTTACCCAGTGAAGAATATTGTTCTCTTAGAGAAAGTTCAGAGAAGAGCTTCTCGATTGGCCTTAGGTCAGCGAAGGGGAGAGATGTCATACGAAGATCGCTACGAAATGTTACGGTGGTCGCAGTTGACTGACAGAAGGCTATATTTTTCTTTGATTGAATGCTATAAACTTGTATTCGGATTGAATAGCCTTTGTTTTTCCGATTTTTTTGAGTTCGCTTCAAAACGTACCAGGTCCAATCACAACTACAAACTGCAAGTTAAATCGGCTAACTGCAAATGTTATAAATACTCTTTCTTTGTTAAAATTATTCGTGAATGGAATGACCTGCCCGCCAATGTTGTTGAGATAGGAAATTTAAGACGTTTTAAAATAGCTCTTAAATCGTACATGCGTATTTCTAAGGTTTTATCCATCTTAGATCTTAGATTTTAGTCATAAGCATATATTTTTATTTTTTATTTTCAGAGTTTATTTACATAGGGTCAACCTCTTAAACTTCCTTTTTAGGGTATTATTTGTATTTTATTTCTTATGATACCTTAAATAAAGTATGTATGTATGTATGTATGTATGTATGTATGTGTGTGTGTGTGTATGTGTGTGTGTGTGTGTGTGTGTGTGTGTGTGTGTGTGTGTGTGTATGTATGTATGTATGTATGTAACTTTCGAATAATAAATTCATTACAGTGCGACTACTCGATCCGGGGCACTTGGAGGAAGAGTATCCAATCACGACGTTTTTTGATAACTAAAGATACTCAATTTTTTTTCGCAAACAGACCAATAAAATTCAACGTTCAACAGTTCAACCGTTGAAAACCTTAAAATCCCTTAAACTCACCTGACCTCTCAGGAAACAGCCCTCGAATTCATGAATGTTTTTGGACCGCTTGCAAAAAAAACTTCAGAATCTTTTGTTTTCAAAAAAGGTTGTGATTGGATAATCTTCCTATAGAGCTTGAGTCACAGAAAGTTTACAATACGTGTCGTGATAAAGCCAAGATCATTAAATTTAGATACGTTTGTCACTAAAAGAAGAAAAAAGAAGAATTGAAAGGGGAGGGGCACATCTACAATCCTGGTCTAAACGGTTTGGAACACTTCCATTACCCCTCCCCTTTTTGGTAGGAAATTGGAGATATGAGTGACTGTCAAATTAAACTTTTTATTTATTTTTATTATTATTTTTTATAGCTATGCCTAGGTCTATCTCTCCCCCACACACCTGAACAAAGTTGAAGTTCATACACTATAAAAGATTTTTCAAAAGTTTTTGGCCTTAACACACAACACAGGGGAAGGGGGATTATTGGAAAATGGACGGATCATGTGTAAATGACTAAGTTTCCTAAACGTTTTGACCAGGATTGTAGGTCAACCAATATTGTGCCCCTAACATAACGTAATATCGGGAAACTATTGTAGGTTCTAATAAATAGTGATTTAAGTTAAAAACGACATAGGAAAAAGTGGGAATTTATCAATAAATAAAAAAATAGACGTTTCGCTAGTGTTGAGCGAGATACCAATGCATAATGGTTTTAGGTACGAAGAGCAAAGTATTAAAACATCCGATAGCAGGAATATGTACAGTTGTTATTTTTTTTTACAATGCTGAATGCAAAAAGTGTTTTCACTTGCATGTTTTGTACTAGGTAGTTATAGGTCTATTGTTTTGTACTGTGTACCTCATAGACCTAGTCGGCTAACTCAATGTTGTACCCGATTCAAATCTCTCGGGTTAAAATTCTTTGTGTATTGTATTTGCATTATAATGTGGCATTCTCATTTAAATGATATGAAAATTCCTGAAAAAAAACGTTTTATTCCCAAAGGGTTTGAATTGGGTACAACTCTGAGTTAGCCGAAAAGGTCTATAAATATTCAAAATATTACGATGGCTTATCTAATCTGGTGCGAGGCAAAATGAAGCCGACTTTTAGAATCGTATCAGATTGTGACACTGCCGGTTCTGTAAGTAATAGGAGCGACACGCCCTTGGAATGAAGTAAGTGAGTAGAGACAGTGCAGGGGGGAGGGACTGTGGGGCGTTATAGCCCCCCTCCCAACTCCTTTTCAACAGTAAAAAGCAGTTCATACTAAAAAAAATTAAAGTTACCTTTCTCACTCATTCCACGTTAAGTGCATGGGTAAAATGTGCCAAGGATTTTCGAAAAATCGAAGGTCAGCAAATCAGACAAGTAGTTAGTTTAACCGAAAGATGTATTATTGAAGGGTGAGAAACCAAAATTTGGTAAACATATCTTTTATCTATAAAAAGTTATAGCCTGTTATTTAATAGCATGTAGTGTGATATTTTGTATGGCTTGAAACAGCACAGTGTTGCATTATATCTATGTGTTTTCAATTTAGCGTACTCTAAAATGTTTAAAATGAAATCCGTGGCAGGCTAAGGTCTGAGTTTTACATTTTAGCCAAGTCAGTGGCTCAAGGAGTGAAAAAGTCAAGTTGTTCTGCCATGGTGTACTTTGGTCTGACTTAACAAAATATTGAGAATTTAAAATTGCAGTGTTTTTTTAATGTTTTTTCTTTAAAAAAGCCGTCAGACTAAACATTATTTTGCTAAATGTGAAGGAAAGAAAGTGCTGTTTACCTTTATTATAGTTTGGAAACATGTGATCTAGTAGAAAATGATTGATTATCAAATAAATTTCGGTAACGGAAGTTACAGAAGGAAGGTAATATTTCATTTCTCTTCCAACTACTTACTTTTGGGATTACAGACCGTCTTAAATAACAATGCATATGACTTATTCTATTGAATTGAATTAATGCTAAACAATTTTGGATGAAATTTTGGAATTTTTGGGTGGAACGAGGCTAAAAACAACAAAATGAGCAAAATAAATTGAATTGAAAGAAAAAAAAAAAATAGATACATGGCAATCTGTTAGAATTCGTACAAGAATTGTAATACATGAATATTGTAAAGTCCATTCACAGAAAAGCGGTTTGAACTAGCGAAAACAGCTTCAGATAATCCACTCCCTGTTTTGTGTAACCTCCGTTACTTAAAAAAAAAAATTAAAATGATCAAGATGCCTGTCTCATTTTCATCTAAAACTCCTAAATTGCCTAGAAATACTTCAAAGGAAAATAAACTTCTTTAAACTATGCACAAAAACTCCGCGAACCATAAACTCATCAGCTAAAATTCCCTTATCACACTTGACAGAGAGGTATCTCACCAATGGAACACGTATGAGGGTGTACTTATGACGAAATCTTCACCAGATGTCATCAAGGCTTGAGTTGTTTGATGGGGCAATCGTGTGACCGCATTTCCCGAAATTTACCTGACGTTTATCCCATGTTTTAGAGACCGGACAAATTCTTGGTAACGGAAGTTAAAATTCTACCTTTTCTGTTACATCTTTAAGTGAAATTAATAACTCGGAAAAGCCAAACATACTCCATAATAATCCTCACTAGCTCCTCCGTCACCACAAAAATCAGCACGACCCACTTTTCATTTTTTCCTACTGTAATCTTAGTAACGGAGTTTACAACCTTAACTGTTGATCCTAAATCCTGCTATTGTGAGAGGGAATTTCTTTCCACAGGCTTTTGCCTTTCATTTTGTGTGTTGTGTATCAAAAAGAGCAAACTTAAGTAATGTTTACCCGATGTAAGTAATTCGCAGTATTTATTTCGAGGCCATTTGTGATCTGCCCTCAGATCGGTAACGGAAGTTTCATAAAAATAGCGGACACCAGTTCACTGTAGTTAAAAGCAACAAAACTGACCTGCAGTGAGGAATGATCATGTAGGACTTTAGGTCCCTCCCGAGACACTGGATTGGTTAGTTTCCATAGTATAAGGCGACAAGCACAAATATACCGTAACCTTCTATACCCACCCTCTCTGCGGACATAGCAAAATTACATTTTTTGGACCCTTTTGGCCTTGATTTCCTCAAAGTTACTGTCTACAGGAGCACAAAGGGGTACTGTCGCTATTTATTTAGGCATATTTTAAGTATTTTTCAGCGAAATGATTATGGGAAAACAATTTGAGTCCTCAAAACTTGCCATGGACACCAAAAAATGGTAATTTACCCACTTAACGTGATGAGTGTTCAATGAACGTTTTACCGAAAACTAATTACGCACAACTATCCCGGCCCGGCATTGAAGGACGAGAAATATTTAACAATTAGTCGCCGAAGGCGACGTGAATATTAGCGAATAGTCACCGAGACGAAGTCGGGGTGACTATTCTCCGATACAATGGTCACGGGTCCGCTCGGGCGGTTGCGGAAGGTTCATGGGGTAATATAATGATCATTTTGTTTGCCAAAAACGTGATAGCGAACTTGAAATTCGCGCCAACTCAATTTGAAGACGGAACTCAAGCACTCTTTAAATGTCGACCATTATAGCGCGTTACTCCTACACTACGTTATGCGGAATTTTATGACAGTCTAACTTTTTAATCTTTGCACGAAATCCCATGGTGTTAAAAAATGAAACCAAATCAGAAATACTTTCACATGGTACTATTTAGTTTTGTGCAATTACTGTTACCGTCAGGCAGTGAAACCCAGTGAAATTTCCCAGCAAATGGGAAATTTACCTGGGTGTAGACTTGAACCTGGAATGGTATTCAACAACACTGGGGTTGATTTTTTTGGTCCTATGATAATGGAGGGGAGACGCAGTGAAGTTAAGGTTTACGGTTGTTTGTTTGTTTGCATGGCTGCTAGAGCTTGCCGTCTTGAACTGGTGGACGACCTGTCAACGGATCTTTTCATAATGGCTTGAAGAGGTTCATTGGGCGGTGTGGAAAACCAGAAAGAATATACAGCGATAAAGGAACTAACTTTGTAGGGGCCAATGATGAGCAACTTAAGCAACCGAATAAAAAGAAAGTAAAAAACTTTTGTGCACACAAAGGAGATTAAGTGGAATTATAACATAGCGCGCGCGCTTGCCCTATATAAGTCCTATTGAGCCGCTATGAACAAAATCTTTATTTACGCACGCCCGTGCGTAAATAACATGACGTAAGCATTTTTTTACCTGGCTGCAAAGTTGTCGTCTTTTAAGCTGCAGTGCACTTTTCCTTCTCTTTAAAATGTGGAAGAAACGAGCGAAGAACTGCCAATTTTCCTATCGGCATTGACCTTTTAGGTCCTGATCCAACAAGCAGCAAAAATAAAGCCGAATTAAAAAAACTCGCAAGTTGCACGTTTCGCAAATTTGTCGAAGACCAGCTGCAGCAAATTTTGGCCGAAAGACAACAGACACCAACTGGTCATCAACAACATTTAAAGGCAAAATTTCCGTTTTTGTTGTTGTTTTTAAATTTGTTATGCACTTTGTTATCTCCGGGCAATCCGACTGAAGCAGGAAAATTTCTCTCGCAATAACAACACAAATACACAATGAGACATAAATTTATTATTCACAAAAACAACTGCTGCCAGGTCTTCTCAAGAAGCCGTAATGACCAGCCAATGTTCGTAAGTGAAGTCGTCTTTGCTAAAAATATCTTTTCTGGATTTCGCCGAGCAAAAGGTAAACATCTTTTCAGCAAATCCAAACCGTACTCCACGACTGACTTCTCACGAACATTTCACGGAGGATTTTAACTTTAAGTGAACTTTAAGACTCTTTTACCTTTGTTTCGGCTTAGATTCCATTGATCGGTAACGAATAAAGAAGCAAATTTTCTTTCTCACTTTTACAGAAAGAATATTTTCATTCAAACTAGACGATTGTGGCGTGTTCATAATCAGCCAATAGAACCGTTTTTTATTGTGTTGCACGTTACGAGAATTTTGCAGTTAATCAAAAAGCAAGCATTTTTGTCAGCTATGTTATAAAAGAATTTGCTCATGCTTTTAGCTGTGCGTATATCGAGTTATGGATGCACTTGGAAAGTTTGGAGAGCACTCAAGAAGCTAGAGTTGCACTCGGCTATCGCCTCGTGCAACTCTTACGCATCTTTCGTGCTCTCCAAACTTCCCGCGTGCATCTATAACTCGATATACGCACGCTAAGCATGAACAAATTCTTAATTTTCAACCGCCAAGTGCACCCCACTTCGGTGGTGCGTGGAGGAGGTTAATGTAGTGTACAAAGAAAACATTGAAGGCTGTTCTGTAAAACAGGATCGTTGCTAGAGAAGCACTTAAAACTGCTCTGGTGGAGGCAGAAGGGATGCTGAACAGTCGACCCATTACACATGTCTCAAGCTATCCGGGTGATATAGAAGAGCTGACGTCAAATCATTTTCTGCTTCTGCCAGCCAACCCGAGTTATGAAGAGGCCTATGGTAATGAGAGAGATCAACTCAAAGAAACTATTGCGACAGTCTCAAGCGCTTGTCAACTTCTTCTAGAAGCGCTTTGCCAAGGAGTATATCCCTAGTCTTATAGAGAGGAAGAAGTGGAAAGAGAAGAGAAAGAATCTGAAGGAAGCAGACGTAGTGCTTGTTGCAGAACCGAACCAGCCACGAGGAATATGGCCTTTGGGTAGGATTGTGTCCTGGACAAGATGGAGTGGTCCGAGCAGTCAGAGTGCGTACTCAATACGGGGAGCACAAAAGACCAATCACAAAACTGTGTTTCTTAGAGGAAGCAGAGACCTACAATCCTCGTCACATTGGTTGGGATAGTTGGGATGTTTTCTGCCCTTCCAATGTTGGTTTGTGCCAGTTGGCATCACAGAAGCAAAAAACTCAACACTGGGAGGTAAAGAACACAACGTTTTGTCGCTATATGGTTTTTGCACCGGGTGTCCCAACTTAATGTTACGAGGATTGTAGGTCTACAAACTGTGAATTGTCTTGACCTTGTGTCGCGACTAGCGGCGGTTTTGGGCGCGATCAATGAACACGTGAAAATGAGGAATGAACACCTGTGTTTCGAGTTTTTCGCTTTGAGAACAGTTAATAGGTGCGGTTACACACATCATGGTAAAAGGTCTTTTCCGTAGTAAATTTCCCGCGGTAAATTTTTAATCGGATAAACTTTACCAAGGTAACTTGTGGTTACACGTAAATTTATTTACCACGGTTGATTTCCATTTTCACGCGATTATCTTCCCGAGAAACACTTCAAGGACTTTCAGAGCCGGCGGGGTTTAAGATGTTGATATCCAGGACAAAAAAAAGGAAAAAAAAACATGACCTAGACGGTGCAGGTTGAAATTTTTGAAATTTCAGAGTCAAGTGAACAATCGGGTGAATCCAAATTCGAATTCGCCCTGCAGAAAAATACAAACGTTTGCTCAAACTAAGTGCTGTGTATGTGTAAGCAAACGATAACAAATGTTTCTCTGAAAAAAAAAAAATTGAAAAAGTAACCTACAGAATAGTGCGAAATCCAGCCATCACAACAGATCGCAACGTGCTATGACCTGCTATTCTTCTGGTGTTGTTGGAAAGAAAGCGCTAATTTGGCCCTTGACGATAAACAAAATTCTTTCGAAACTGGAGCTTCGTGAGTGGCTGTCTTACCGTGGGCAGCAAAAAAACCCTTGCTATTAAATTACCACGTTAAATGTTATGAGCGCTTTCTTTGTTCTTTTTTACGTATACATGGATATTTTACACGGGAAATTTACCTTGGGAAGGTCCGATCACACATACTAACGCCAACAGTGTCCTGTGTAACCGCACCTAATAGCGGAGCTCCGCGCGCGAAGCACCATGGGTAAATAAATCTACTCATCCCAGAAAATTTGGTAATCACGTGACCGACCGATCACCCGTCCGCCCGCACCACAGGCATACCAATGTTTACTCTCACATTTTCTAGCTACTTTGGGAGCCCGGGAGAAAGCTGATTGCACATCAATGTTGTCAACAATTGACAGCTGTCAAAACAGGGTATCCGCTGACCATTATCACCTGACCGTATCGCGGGCTCAGGTGTCGACCCATCAAGGCCGAGTATTTTTTGAAGTTATCCGCTGACAATTTACTCGTTTCCAAATGATCGCAGGCTCACGTTTACCTTTCTTTAAGTACGGTGCCCACTATTGTTACTGCGCACATTTTCTGCGCATGCCAAGGTAGGCGCGGGCGATGCGAAAGAAATACGCAACACGCAGGACACGCGGACTGGTTTTGTCTCCTGTAAGTCTGGGAGGTTCGAGTTATTTTTTTTGGAAAAGCTGCGTCGTTTTTCAACAGGTGAAAAATAATTTCTATTTACCTTGTCAGTTCTTTGAAAACCGAAGAAGTATGCGCATGTTGCTATTTCTATGTATGATCGATCTGACCGAACATTTTAAAGTCAAACAAAAGTCCAATTCTAAAACATCAAAAGTTATTGTTTCAAGATGTTACGCTTAGAGCTTGGGTATTAAAAAATCCCTTAATAGGCAAGGATCAGTAAATCAGAAGGAAATTAGCTCTAAGTCCTCCGCTTAATCGAGAAACTGCAAGCTTACCTTCCACTCGCGTCCTTCGCGTTTTATCGGCTAATCGGCTCTAAACACTTTCCCGAATATTTCTTTAATTTTGTAAGATTTGATGTAATTTTTCACCAGAAGATAGATTTAAAGCGTTTGAGTACATACAGATGTCTCTTTTATTGAGAGTCCGAGGCTTTTTTTTTATCATTGTAGCCCAGTGCATATATGAGGGTACATAAACGCATTAGGTACAACAACTTTCACACTATTCAGCTTTTTTAAAAGATAGCTCATGTATGGAAGTTGAGTCAATGCAAATCATTTATGTCATGTAAAACTTGTGGCAAAGCCCGAAAGAGATAGCGCAAAGCACAGATATAAGCCCATTGAATGTATGCAAGTTTAATAACATATTCGATCGAGGTACCCGGTAAAATGACAGAAAAACAATAGAAGGTTTACAATCCACATTACATGTACAGTTCAAAAAATCTTGAGGACATGTACAGGTAAGCAAACGATTGAAGGAGTGCCTGTCTTAGAGTCCCTGTCGACTATTTTCCACTACAGTACAGTAGTTTGTTTACAAAACCAGCCGTGGATCTTGAGCTCGCCATACTACTCTACGTGCGCTGCAGAGCAATCTCCAAGGTATTAGAGATTACTTTCTCCAAAAATTTTGTTTAATGTTTGAGACGGAGAAGCTCCAATTTAATAAAATAGTATAATTTGTTTTCCTTCGAGTCCATGAAATGTCCTGCTTCACTCTCTGTTTTTGCTCGCCTCCATGTATTGTTTTCTCTGACTTTCAGCCACTGTGGATATCCCGGAGTACTCAGCGTTGAGGGAAGCAATAGTGAAACTGACCGGGGAGGGGATGGAGAAAATTGTAAATAACCCCCAAAGCGATTAAGGTAAGGTCGAAACCAACCAATTTAACTTCTAAAAACGCGTGGTAACCCCTGCTTTTTACCTTACCAAATGAAAGTAATCAGCCTACTCAGCAAACGATCAATTTTTGGTTCGGGGAAAATGTCGTTTACACTATTTTTGAGGTAAACGCGTGGAGAGGGGTAACTGCCGATAACTTCCCAGTTGTGCTGATATTTCAAAAAAAGAGGTATAAAGAGCAGTTGTTATGTTATCATTTGTTGCTTATTTTGAAACCTTGTTACAATTATAATTGGATTTGTGCCAGTTCACGTGTACACTCTGAAATTCTGGGAAAAAATAACTTTTTATCATTTTTCTAAAAAAATGCCCATTCAGCGTTTTTCTCCATATTGAAGCGCAGTTATCTCTGAAAAATGCGTGGTTACCCCCAGTTTTCTTTATGGATTTCAATAGCCCCTGATATGATCTACTTGTCTCACATAGTCATTATCTGGGAAAAAATACTTCCCATTAGTGGGCACCGTCCTTAACTAGGGGAGGTTAGGGGTGTGCTCCCCCAAGAAAATTTGAAATTTAGTGCTCTCAGAATGCAATTTTCCTGCATTCTGAGAGCACCCCAAGCCATTCAGATACATAAACAGCACCTCCTTAAGAAAGGCATAATTCTGTACAAAAATTCATACTGGTGGTTCAGTAGTTAGAACGTCCGATGTAGTGTTTGGAGGGTCGCGAGTTCCATACTCGCCCGGGGCACGAAAATTTTCGGTGTCCCGGTCGAGCATGGTTTCTCCGGCTTCCAAGTTGAAAATATTCACTGGAAGTGTATGTGTGCTGCTCACTAGTGTATCATTAAAAATTATAAAATAGAAAAATAAAAAAAATAAATAAAATAAAGTGTGAGTGGAGACTTGTACAATTTGTCTAGTTTATTCGAATTTCGCCCACACTGGACTCCAAAAAAAACACACGGTAAACAAAATGCACCATCTAGATATTTAGAGTATGATTGCCAGGGAAATCTTTTCAGCCAGCTCCACACAAAATGACGGATAGAATTCGAACATTCCACTGACACTGAGAGGTCAAATAGCTCACCTGGTTAACCGTTTTCACACATTCTCTATGAACTTGAGTTTGTCCTGGTCCGAATATGAGCTGATTTGCCTTGAAAAGTAAACCAAGCCAATACCGTACTGAGAACAGTCCTCCTTCCGAAAAACTGGAGCGCCTCGAACCATGGTTTATAAATCAAAATCTTGTCTTCCTCCGTGGCAAGTTAACGATAAACTCTAATCGGAACTGAACAAGAACAAACGAAGAGACTTCTAGGGAGAGGCTTCCCTTTATATACGATTGTCAGTAGTTTCCACGGTAGTTTGCGGCCTGAATAGCCAATCACAACCGACTCTGAGTAGTTCGCAAGACAATGTGGGTGTTTCAGTCGAAGTGGGTTTTGAGTGATTTGTGACAAAATCCACATACCATCCATTCCCACCCACTGGGTATAAACTTCATCCGGTCGTGCCAACGAATTTTTTCGCGTTGTTCTCGGAAGTATCGACTAACTGGGACGAATACGCGCGAACGGAGACTCGTCGAATTCGCTCGGGAAGGGTTGGGTTTGCTGTGTGATCGACGGAATAACGAAATGTGACGCTTTTTTCTTTGTTTTATTTCACTGATAAACAATAAAACAAGAAGGATAATTGATTTCTTGAACTACAATAAAGAACCTGAGAAATAACAAACGCAGGTTTGGAAACATTTGAGTGATTTCTGGAAATCACTTGAACTACTCTGGATCCACCCTGGAGTGGTCTGTTCTTACACGGACCGCCTCTCAAATGAGTGATTTGCTATGCATGTGTTACAGAAATTCTCGAACCTTATGAAAAAACAAAAAACAAAATCGAGCGCCAGTGCCACCATCATCATCAGAGTTGAGTGATTTGTATCACGTCATTTGATAGTATTAAACTCTGGTTTTTGAACTAATTGCTCCATAAAGCCGCAATGTTTTTGGTCGTCTGTCAATTTAGCCGTGATATTGTTAGCTCAGTATGCATGAAGACTCTATAGGCCATGTTTAAGTGTCAAGCATCTTTGTCAGGCTTGCAAGAATCAAGCAGCACATTGTTCGTGGCGCATCGTACTCGGAAGCTGCTGTCTTTTGAATGAGTCGCAGAGATAGGTGATTACATAGAAACATACGTTCATTTATTTAGACCCTCTTTACAGGGCTCAGTTTCGATCACAATACACTAACTATTTACAAGAGGTAATGAATAAACATTATAATTATCATTGATTAAATTATAATGTTAATAACAATAATACATCATCCTAAAGCATATTTATAAGTCCCATCTTAAAAATGCCAGTCTGCCACGTTCTTTAGGAATTTACCTAGTCTTTTCCAACGCATGCACGTTTAGGGCCTTTGGAGGCGGACGACTGCTTCCAAAATTTAAATTTGCATCTAAGTATTTTATACTGTGTTTCCATCGTGACCAAAATAGTCTGGCGCTTGACCATTCAGGCAGTTGTGGACCACAGTGGAATCATTTAAAAGAAAAGAAGTTTTTATAGGCCATAGCTATAGCAAGCCAATTGAGTGACTTTAAGCAATAGGAGATATTTCCTAAGGTCAAAGACCACATTACTCTGGAAATTTACATTTTTATCTAACAAGCTGTCAAATTGGGCAGTTCATTTCAAAACGTCAGATCAATTTAATTATGAGGCTCTTTTTCGCCAAACTAACAGCTCACTGCGAATAATAATGATAATAAAAATAATAATAATAACAATAATAATAATAATCATCATCATCATCATCATTATACAAGCCTTAGGAGTCTTGAACAGATCAGTCAGCAAGGCCTGTACTATAAATTCGGTCATGTCCTTTAAGTTGAGAATGTTTTAAGTGCAACTGTATTTCTCTAAGTCTTAGGAACTACTCCCCGACAGTCAATCGTGTCCTTATGATGATTTACGTTTAGAATTACAAAAATTCAACGATAAACTTTAAGGTTTCTTTACAGGGTTCCGTCATGTCCTCTTGTTGGTTGATCCCTGAAGTAATAAGTTAACGACTTGGTTGGGACCGAGGTTTCAGCCAGACCTACTCCCCACCTTTGAGAGGTCTTTAAGATTATCCTTTGGGTTGAGGAAATTCAGAGTGCAGATGGGTTTATTTAAGACTCTAGCTGGAACTACTCTTCGAGAGTTAGCCATGTCTGTTGGTTATCTAACTTATAACCAGAAGAACTCGAAGATCCGCTTTGGCCTTTTCTCCACGGTTCCGATATTTCGGTTAGTCGGTTGTCACTTCAATGACTTGATTTTCTTCCCGCTTTCAGGAAGCTCTACTCCCCAAAATTCAGGCATGTCATCGTTGCATTTATCTTAAAAGATCATAAGGAATTGCTTTTTGCCAGTCCCAATCCCCAAAGTTCAGACATGTCTACTTGATTATTGACATTTGAGGAAAATGATCTTAAGGAATTGCTTTTTGCCAGCCCCTCGGCCAGTCCCACTGCCCAAAGTTCAGACATGTCTCCTTGATTGTTGGCATTTAAGGAAAACGATGCTAAGGAATTGCTTTTTGCCAGTCCTTCAGCCAGTCTCACTGCCCAAAGTTCAGACATGTCTCCCTGATTGTTGACATTTAAGGAAAACGATGGTAAGGAATTGCTTTTTGTCAGTCCTTCCGCCAGTCCCACTGCCCAAAGATCAGACATGTCTCCCTGATTGTTGACATTTATGGTAAAAGATGTTAAGGAATTGCTTTTTGCCAGTCCTTCAGCCAGTCCCACTCGCCAAAGTTCAGGTATGTCTCCTTGATTGTTGACATTTATTGTAAAAGATGTTAAGGAATTGCTTTTTGCCAGTCCTTCAGCCAGTCCCACTCCCCAAAGTTCAGGCATGTCTCCTTGATTGTTGACATTTAAGGTAAAAGACGTTAAGGAACTGCTTTTTGCCAGTCCTTCAGCCAGTCCCACTGCCCAAAGTTCAGACATGTCTCCTTGATTGTTGACATTTATGGTAAAAGATGTTAAGGAATTGCTTTTTGCCAGTCCTTCAGCCAGTCCCACTGCCCAAAGTTCAGGCATGTCTCCTTGATTGTTGACATTTATGGTAAAAGATGTTAAGGAATTGCTTTTTGCCAGTCCTTCAGCCAGTCCCACTCCCCAAAGTTCAGGTATGTCTCCTTGATTGTTGACATTTATTGTGAAAGATATTAAGTAATTGCTTTTTGCCAGTCCTTCAGCCAGTCCCACTGCCCAAAGTTCAGGCATGTCTCCTTGATTGTTGACATTTAAGGTAAAAGACGTTAAGGAACTGCTTTTTGCCAATCCTTCATCCAGTCCCAATCCCCAAAATTTAGACATGTCTCCTTGATTGCTGACATTTATGGTAAAAGATGTTAAGGAATTTCTTTTTGCCAGTCCTTCACCCAGTCCCACTCCCCAGCGTTCAGGCTGGTCTTTTTGGTTGTCGACGTTTAGAGTAAAACAAGTCGAGGAATTGCTTTCTGCCAATCCTTCAGTCACCTCTACTTCCCAGAGTTCCAGCATGTCGTTTTGGCTGTTAACGTTCAAAGTGGAAGACGTTAATGACTTACTTTCAACCACACTTTCACGGACATCCACTTCGCAACGTTTTGACACGTCTTTTGGGAATTTGATAGAAATAACAGGTGTAGAAGGTGAAGTGCATTTCGCCATGTTGTCAGTCTGAATGTGTGTCCATCGATTACTCGCGTTCGCAGGGTTACTGATGTTAAGAACAATTGTGGTCATTGACGTGCTTTTCGCCAACCGTTGGCCAGATCATGAAACCAGGCTCGACTTCTCACGTTGCGGAACCAATAGTTGTTAATGTTAAGGGTGAGTGTAGTCAGTGACGAGCTTTTCGCCAAGCCTTGAGCAAGATCCTGTGCCCAACCTGTCCATCTCACCTTAGGTGGGTTGTCCATACTTAGAGTGAGTGACGTCAGTGACGTGCTCTTTGCCAAACCGTTTGCCAGATGGCACACCCAGAATCTAGTCATGTTACCAGTGTTTTTGATGTCAAGAGTGAGGGAGGTTACTGAGGTACTTTTTGCCAAACCATTCGCAAGATTGTAAATCCAGAATCTGTTTCCATTGCCACTAAAATCAAGAGTGAATGCAGTAATTGACGTGCTTTTCGCCAAACCGTCCGTCAGATCCTGTTCCCAGCCTTTATTAATGTAACCAGGATTACTGATGCCAAGCGTCAGTGCAGTTAAAGACGTGCTTTTGGCTAAACCGTTCATCAGAGAATTTGCCCAGCTCTCTCTCATGTTACCAGGATTATGGATGCGAAGTGTGAGTGTAGTTAGGGTTGTGCTTTTCCCTAAACCATTTGCTAGAGAGTTTGCCCAGTCTTTACTCATGTTGCTCGGGTTCTTGATGTTAATCTCTAGTGTAGTTAGTAACGGGCTTTTTGATAAAATATTTGTTAGAGGGTTTGCCCAACCGTCTCGTATGTTACCAGGGTTGTTGACGTTAAGAGTGAGGGTAGTCAATGATGTGCTTTTTGCCAAATCGTTCGCCAAATGGTACACCCAGCCTTCTTTCATGTTACCGGGGTTGGTGATGTTAAGAGTGAGTGAAGTCAGTGACGTGCTCTTCACCAAACTATTCATAAGAGTGTGTGACAAACCTTCTTTAATGTAAACGGCGTTATGGATGTTCAGTGAAAGCGTAGACAGTGAAGTGAAACCGTTCTCCATATAGTATGCCCAACCTTCAATCACGTTATCACTGATACTGGTGTCAACAGTGAGAATAGGGAGTTGCAACCGTTTTTCTAAACAATTCGCCAATTCGTGTGCCCAATCTCCATCCAGGAAAACATAAGAGGCCGAAAAGAATACTCTCATTACAGTACAGCTGCCAACACATAGATTTAACGTAGTCAGTGACTCGCTTTTTACCAAAGCTTCTACCGAGTTCGCGGCACGCTTTAGTCTCCAATGCCTGGGTGAAGGGTCGAAGACGTGGAAACCGTCGAAGTCAAAGAAGTCGTCGAAACAAAGAGTGAGTGTAGTTAGTGACGTGCTTCTCGCCAAACCCACAGCAAGGTTGTAGTGGTCAACTGGCATCATATAGAAGTTAAGGAACCAATAGAAGAACCATTCCTTTCTTTCTTGTTGGTGGTCACAATCTTCTACATAATTTCTGCTGAAGTTAATAGCCAGGGTAGTTAAAGACGTGCTGTTTGCCAAACCATGCGCTAAATCTGCCACCATATCAAACTGCCCCTTGATGTTAAGGGTAAGCGTACTCAAGGATGGAATTTTCGCTAAAGCTTCGGCAAGTTTGTCCGCCCAGCCAGTCATCGTGCGGCGTGGGATGTTAACGTCAACTGTGAGTGTTGTTATCGACTTTTGTTTCGACAGAAACTCAGTCAATTCTTCCACACAGACTGCACAATTAACATTTACCGAAACTGATGACATGGCTTCCCCTGAAATATTTTCTCGAACTTCCTTAGGATCATGTAATTCTTCATTGTTCGGGAAACTCTTTTCAAAATACATCTCCCCTGTAGGTTTTTCATCAACCCATGCACCGTCCACGGGACAGAAATATAACTCCGGTCTTTTAAACTCATCAGCATTGCTCCAGCACGATGGTAGGGTGCAAGATTTCATTGACTTCATACCTTCATTACTATCACTTGGCTTTGATCCCAAAATCCACGATGTCATTGGTTCACTAAATACGAAAGTAAAAATAAGTAAATAAAAAAGGAAATAAATAGATGAATAGGAAATATACGAGCGCTAAAAGGTGTTACGTTCGCATTCCCCAACAAATATGTTCTTCACTTTCACGTTCTATTCACCTATCGCAATCTGTATAATTTTCTTTTTTTCTAGATCATTTTGTAAATTTCATCATTTATTTCGGGTCTTTTCGTTTTAAGATTTCCAGAATCATCATCTCAGTTTTTCAATAATTATAAGTTATCTACTGGCTTTTTCCGTCTAACGCATTGTTTTTTTTTAACAACTGCGAACGTACTCGATGTACCGTAATAAAAGGTGCGTTGGAACTGAGACTAAATTGCTGTAATAGAAGTATATATTATTCAAATGCCACGCGAGTAGCAAGCGTTTGTTTCCTCATGGACAAGAAAGCAACCTCGTTTAGTCTGAGAGGTGGGAAAGCCTTGAAAAAAGGTTGACTAAAAAGAAGAGCTACTTTGGAGTTTTTTTTCGCAGGAAACATTGCCGAATGTACGTTGTTTCAAAGCAGCATTAAACTCTTGTGTTTCCTGACGACCAAAGCTCAGTAAGCTGCAATGCTTTAAGTTTTGTTTACGTGGCCCTGGTTACAGTAGTCGCGTTCATTTTATAAAACGTTCAGTGCAAGGCGCTAATGTCATTTAACTAATAGACAACAACTTTCCTACTGATTATACTCTTGAATAGAATATGTCTGGAAAACCATCTTCTGTTTGATACATGTAAATATACAACGAGACATTAGGATTTTTTCTTAAAATAGCATTGAAAGTTTTCAACATCCATTTTCAGCACATTTTCTCGAAACAGGGTGAGAGGCTGAGAGAAACAAATTGCGCCATCGTAACGTCTTTCAAATAGTGTAAGGATACTCTGCTCAACAATTAGACTACGAGTTCGAGATTTTTTTATCAGCCAACACTCGACGAGGCGCTTAACACCGAGTTGACTACTTGACTCGCAGAAAGCCAGAATGAGTAGTCTAGCATACTTCTTAGATTCTACTCCCACTTTAAATATAAGAACAGAAGTCTATGACTGCATGAAGCACTACTTTATGTTTGTCAACGATTGTGGTAAAAAAAGCAAACCTTGAACAAATGAAAGAAATACCCGTAGATAAGTAGAAAAAGAAAGAGGCCGAAAAGAACAAACAAAATACTTCTGCCGTCGAATTCATCGCCAAAAGCATTTCCTTCTTGCTCAAACGTTAGCATAAACAGCCGACCAAGTTTGTGTAGATTTCGCGATGGATATATCCACAAAAAGACCAGACAGCCAAGATTGGCGGTACTCTAGCGACTCCGAGGTACGGACTCGTGTTTGCTAATCAATTCGGGGTTGGTGCCGATTAGATCCAAAAGTTAACTGATCACTGAAAAACAATTGAGTTCTGATTGGTTCTGATAACATTTCCTTTTTACTAACAGCGTACTCCTTCCGTCCGTACACTCTTTGGGGGTGATGGAAGGGAATCAAGTGTCAGCCTGTCGGGGGGAGGTGTATGTTATAAATCGTGCGATGTATTTGTCCAACCCGCGTTTTTCTTGGCGGGAAATCGCGCAAGAAATGGCGTGGTCAAGTCGTCGCGTGCAAAAACTTGTTTACTTTAGAAACGTGTTTTCTAGTAGTTTAAGCATAAGGATTTGTGACCGTAGTGCTCAGTCTCTAGTTAACTGTTTCGAAAAAATTTTATGGCAACAAACAATAGCGGATTTAATTCAACCTACATGTTTGCTTGTAAGTGAAGAGCAACGGGAAAGAGAAAGAAGCGGAAAGGAATAGAGTAAGAATTAACAGGCGAAGAGGATTCATGTGGAAAATTTATGCAGCATCTGAGACTTGTTTACTGATAGCTGAAGCTGACAGAGTTTTGTGTTATCTTGTGATGTTTTTACCTGTCTTTTTGCACTGGATCTACAAAATGAAATACAGCTGCTATTAACATTATTTTGTTATTCTTGGGTTGTGGTTGAGAAATGCGCCGCTCGACAAAAAGAAATCGGAAGTTATCGTTTTCAAAATGAAGATACTCTTAGTAAGCTTACTTCACCTTGTTGGACTATGCGAAAAGTCTTAATTACTTGATAGGTTCCGAGCTGCATCTCGACCGGTAAGCTTGAGTAATTATATTACATTTGATGTGTTTTTTTTTCTGGTTTCATGTTTACGCCGTCCTTTTTCGCACGTTTGTAAGATTTGACACAATTTAACTGACCTAATAAATTAGTAAAGAACTGAAAAAGTCTTTAGACATTTTCTGAGCGCGACTAGAAAGAAAACGTTCTGAAAAATAGTTTAGTTATTCTATTGGTTATGAAAAGAAAGCTTTGAGCGATGTTCTTCCCTGGAGTTCACCTTGAAAAATAGCAAACACGGGTGACACGCTTCTGCGCATGTGCGGCATCTTGATTTCTGGTCCGGCGAACCTTTTTAACAAGATTAGCGTTTGCTGAAAAAATCCTCTTCCATCGACCCTGAGACGCCCGAGAAAGCTATTATATCAGTATTCAAGAGCATTTGGTCCATTTTGGAAGTTTTAAACGCCATATTTTGTATTTTAGTGCAAGCATTGTCAAGAAAATTCGAAGTCATTGAGGAGAAGTGCATGAAGGCATATTATTTGTTGTCAGTGTTCCTACAAAGGGATCAAATGTGGCGTTTAATGTGGTCACCTGGCTTTCATTTCTGTCTATTAAGTTCTCCAGTCAACGATCTACTTTTTTCGGTTAGGCTTTAAACGTTAAATATGTAAAGAAAGTTGAAAAGGGTTTCCACGATACAGCCGTGGACTACAAATAGGGCATAGCGGCGAGTGAAGCTGATCTGCGACATGACTTCCGATTGTCTGCAGCAATTTAATCTCTCGAGTGCTTGGAATCAGAAGGAGAAAACCCAGCAATCTTTTATTGTACAGGAAGTCGTGTGAGGTCTGAGGAAAGAATCCATCGAACGTGAAACGTTTTAACAGGCATTTGATTAATGACTCCGATCCGTAGTTGTATACCAGAAAGTACTGACAACAGGCCGCGCGATCTTTACTGATGTGGTTCACTCGGAATGTTCCTTGTATCTTTGCTGTAGATGTTTAAGAATTGATCTTATAAAAACAAAATGTTGCCTGAATGTTCCGTTTATTAGCTGGTTTCTTTATGTGTTGAACTCGATAACGTCTGAGTTACTGTGCGTTTCATGTAGAGTGCTCATCGCGCTAGCCGAACACATGGCTTATTTTATTAATTATTTTATTATTCGATACTGGATGTTTTGGTCACCGGTAAGGCACAATTTGCATGTACAGTGAAACCTGTATTTAGCAGTCCGGAATATCCCTAAATTTAAGGACCGGGGCCAACTAGTCACGCGACACTTTTCAACCAATGAGAAGGCGCGCTTGTGTTTATCAACAAACAAATCAAAACATCGCCCCAGTGATCAAAAATTTTCAAAACAGCGGACGGAGTAGGACAGAATTAAAGTTGAGCTTACAGTACTCGTCTAGGTTTCACATTTAATATTTCAAAGAAAGATTTCATGTAAGAGAATAAGAGCAATAATCATTGCAAGGAATGATTGGGGTGTTCGAACTGATTCCGGACCGATCGCGGAGGTCGTGGCTTCACTGGCATGGCTTGCAAGATTTTTGATAGAAGCAAACTGGTCCGTGTAAAAATAGCCCTATAGAGAGAGTGTGAAAATTTGTTGAGATCGTACAAAAGAGGATTGGTACTACCTATTACCTTCTACAGGACAAGAATCAAAGAACCAGTCATCATCACAAGAATAAAAAGTAGTTCAAATTTATTAATTATTCTTGTTTGTTTTTTTGTGTTGTTTCGTGTTGACTTCACGCATCTGGTGCTTTCTTTGCTTGCTGTAAACGGCTTGGAAACTAAAATTTCGAGGACGTTTTTGGACTTTTTACATTTAGGGCATGAATTTTTCGTCATTTCAGGCCATGGAACCTAAAAATGAGGCTAGCTAGCTGTAAAAAGGGGCAATACGGAGGCAATACGTCCTAGCCGGCATGATCACATGCTGTTTGCGGAAAAATTCCCTCATTCATGTCAGGAAATTCTGTATTTTAAAGCCTCCCCTAGGGCATGACTCAGCAATTGATGATATTTCTGCTACGTTTTCAATGTTGGTTAGCATGCAAGGATTTTTCCCATGCCTATCGTCAATGATTTGCTGACTGGTAATAGAGGGGGTGGCCCCAGAGTGGTTTTGCATTGAAATTGGCATGCAACAGAATTTCGCATGCCCTGTAAGCATAATTTTAGGTTCTGTGACCTTCTCACCTAGGCCGTGAGAAGCCTAGGTTCTAGTAATAAGTAATTCATACCCAGCAAAATCTCCGGCATGCCGGGCATGCCAAATTTCCTGGCATGCCCGGCATGCCAAATTCTCTGGCTTGCCGGGCGTGCCATAATCTGGGTCATGCCGGGCATGCCGTAGTAATAAAACAGCGTCATCGTGGAGATGACCTGTTGGGGTATTGTAAAAACGGCCTCACCCCTTTTAATGAGTCTTTAATAGGATTCCCATTTCACATTCCGAATAAAATGGAATTGATTGAAATCATTAAAAATGGAGACAGAGACTATTTTCATTGCATAATAAAATGCATCTATGTTCCATGAAAGCTTTTAAAAATACAAGGTTATAGAATACCTTTCAACGTTCATTACATTACAAACTGAGCTAAGCTCCAAAATCACTGTCCATTATTCAGTAAATTATGATGTTCGACAATGCAATGTGCTTGAATATAACGTTGCAATTACAAATCTCTCTAACGCAATTTTCCCTACGTTAGAAAAGCTGTTTTTGTCTTGTTTCATATTTTGATAAGGAGTCTGAGTTCCTCTTTCTTGTTTTGTAGGCTTGCCAGGGATTATTGTTTATGTGTCATTACCAGAGTCTGTGTTCTTTGTTTTTAACTCAAAATAAGTCAGTAATAACTGACAGTATCAAAGAATTGCTCTCTAGAAAAGTAGTTATCTCCTCGTCATGTCTGGAAGTTACCTGTAACAAAAAAGAAATGGAATGTTAATACATGCAAGGGCAATATGAAAAAATGAAATAGAACGTGTAGAGCTCAGCTTCTCTTAAGATATTTTCATACTGGCTTGTTGAGTCTGTTAAAGGTCGCAACTAATTGTCTGAGGATAATTTCACAAGGTGTACAATTGAGATAAATACATGGTAAATAAAGTGAAAGAAACGTGGTTTCACATTAGCCAATTTACATTGCGTTGTTCGATGATGTTTACACGCTCTTCTACTGCGAAATAAACCTTTGCATTTGGGTTTGCAAGTCAAGATTATCCCGAGTTTGACTGACACTCGAACTACAGTTTCATTTTTAAGCAGGTAAGGTGTAGACCCATATAAAGCAGGAACATGTAAAGGAAACTCATCGAAACTTTTTTCGCATCTTTGTGGCGATATTCTCTCATGGCCCGTCAACTGATTACTGGGGGTTGTGAAGAAAAAATACATTAGGACCAAAGGTTAAAGCCTGTCCTGTTACATCATTTTGCATGTTACCTAGAGTTCTAATAATAGGTCATAAAATAGGATTTAACGAGAGCGAATTTGTTTCTCAATCGGTGTATAAAAAAAGTGAAGCTATCAAATGACAAGTTTATAAAGTATCAAAATTATTAAATTAAAAGCTCAAATAATTAGGAAAATTCCTATACGAAAATAATGCTAGAGACATTAAATTGATCAGATAAAATTCTCAGAAAATATGTCGAATAAAAGCCTCATTGCTTGCTTTTGTTTTTGCGTAAAGGTAGCCAAGTTGAAAAAGCGACTAAATCTTAGTTTTTTACGTTGAACATGTTTATTAGCGCAGTTTTCGTCCGTTTTAAAAGCTTTATAACCCAATCATAATTCTCGCGTTAAAATAGTACAAAGTCATTTCAAAAACTATGTTTATTTAAAGAAGAGACGGCAAACGTGAACATTTTGTAATTCAGAAATCGGACCCAGCCAGGTTATTTAAGCTTAGAATTTTTTGCATTTTAGCGTCCTATAAATTTACCAGAATCGCCTCTCAAAGGCTTATTGTAGTAAAGCATTTTGTAGTACACTCGTAGACAAGCAAGGTAAGGCATAAGTGGTTGCTTGGATAAGACATCCAAAAGAAAAATTAGTTTTGTGGACCTAAACGCACATTCACAGACTGCTTATTGAGTTGTTTACAACTTTGCATTGACACCTGCAGCATGTTCATTTTTTTAAAGCGAAATCCAAATCTGATTTTGGCATTTGTTTTACGGATATTTTATTTTGTCTCCAAAAGTGATTGGTTTCTATATTTTTGAAGTTTTCTCTAGTCTTCTTAACAGCAGAAGAAGATTACAAGACGTAGAAACAGAAACAATCCGAAGTGAACGAGTTGAAAACCACTTATGCCTGAGAGTTCTTAGGCATGCTGAACAGCAAGATAAACTGAATGCCAAAAGGATAATTCACGGGATTTGTTCGATATTCAGGCTTTTTCTTTACCAAATTAATACTAAATTTGTACTTACAGTCTCTCGCAGAATCCATTTCTTGTCCACCATTCACCAACATCTCAACCATGCACCGCAGGAAAAAAAAAGACAAACAAGTGCGAAAAGACATGACGACATCGTGACGCCACAACTGCCACGCTACAACAAACTAAATTCATCGTCATCCGAAAACACTTCTGCGGAAATTCGGCCGATTTCGTGCGAACTCGGGGTATCTTCGGATGGAGCAGATGACGTTGCTGAAAAGGACTATCGTCAGCAAGGAGTAAAACAGTTTGCAAAATTCGCATAGCCGACAAGAAGCGCACTGAAAACCTAAGCAAAATCTCTCTGAGAAGGCAGTCCAAACTCACCAAATCAGAACGTCTTTGCAGTATTAACGTCGTACTCTCGTACTGACTTGAACGTCCTGGTAAGCTTAATTTTCACCAGTCTTTTAATGCTGTTGACCGAGAAACATTCCGACGAGATAGAACTTAAGCGTGGATATAAAGTTTATACTGACGGAGAAGATTTGTTATCTTATTGTTTAAAACGCTTTTCCGCGATCAAATTTAAATCTGGACCCAGAAATGTCAGTATCGCTTTGAAATAAAAGGATTAACTGATCTGTAATTGCAAGTGAAGTATTCTATTTTATGCATGAATAATGTTGTTTTGTTGTGCTTTTTATTTATAAATCCAGGCTTCTGTCTTCAGTTATGCCAGTCGATCCCGTGACATACATTGTGACAAACATAACTTTTTTTGTTATAATCTGCATTTATTGCCAGGCATGAAACCTGTAACTTCAAGCTCCCTAAGATATATTTGGCGATTATGTGATTCTCAAGATATGATGCTGGAACAAACATCAAAATCAGTCACGCTGGGCATGCCAATTTCATACCCGGCATGCCGAGCATGGCAAACCCAACTGGCTGCACGATCTGCATGCCCGGCATGTCAAACCAGACGAGCAAAAACTGGGAAGGAATTATCAACCCGGCGAGAGATCTGGGACCTAAGTTTGGCTAAGTCAATTTTGGGCTGCGAGGGCATGAACCCATTTTTTCCATGCCTATGACATGTAATTTCTAAGTACCAATGTTCCCTTGAATTTTGTCATGCCTAAATATATAAAATTTTCCCTCTCTCATTAATCCTCAGACTGAATGCAATTTTTACGCTCGCTAGGCATTTTCAACTGAAAATCATGCCCATACCCTCATTCAAACAAAATGCTATCAAATTTTAGTTTCCAAGCCGTTTGTAGTACCTGCAATGTTTTATATTTATCCCAGATAATCAGTGCATGTCCAATGAGTAGCGAATAACATCATTTACACATGAAATTTGCCTGCCTTCTTTGATTGTTTTTTAACGGTGGATGAACATTTGGAGAATCCAACAACATTAAATATTTCCAGATTTGGTGAATTTCAGAAACAAGGCGGTTAGTATCTACCTTGCGAAATTAATCTGCAATCAGTAGCTGGTTGCGAATAATAATAATAATAATAATAATAATAATAATAATAATGATAATAATAATAAAAATAATAATAATAATAATAATGGAATTTATATAGCCTTATACATGGCCGTTCTAAGCGCTTTACAATAAAAGGACATAAGAATATCATTAATCACAAGTTTACATATAACACTACTGTACATATTGGGAAATTTATAGCATACACATCTTAAAAAGGAAAGAAAACAAAAACAAATATGATTAAACTAAATGTCATATACCTTTTTAAAAAGAAACGTTTTCAACTTAGATTTAAAATAACATCAGAACAAGCTCGAATTTCAAAGGGGAGCTTGTTCCATAGTCGGGGGACAACAACGGAAAACGCTCGCTGGCCATAAGTTTTCATGTTAAAATTTGGTTCTTCAAGGCGTAAATGATCCCTTGATGACCGTAATGTCCTTGATTGATGGTAAAAGTTTAAAATATCTTCAAGATAACGGGAACCGGAGTCATTCAATGTTTTAATAGTTATTAAATTTATTTTAAAAACAATTCTCTCCTCAACAGGAAGCCAGTGAAGATCTCTTAGAGTCGCGGTGATGTGATCTCGTTTTTTGAGACCGGCTATAATTCGCGCAGCCGCATTTTGAACGGACTGGAACTTAACTATGTCCCGTTTTTGGGCGCCAAAAAAAAAAGAGAATCACAAAAGTCCATCTTCGAGCTAACAAAACTGTGAATTAGAATTTCTGTGGTACTTTTACTGATGTATTTTCTTATTTTAGAAATAATTCGTATGTGATAGAAGGCACCCTTAACTATTGTATTAACATGTGGTGCAAGTGACATTGTGTCATCAAAAATCACGCCAAGATTGCGAGTCTGTTGAGAGGGCCTAATATTTTCCATGCCAACAGAAATCGTGGGAGGGGACAACGAATGACGAAAACGGGAGTGCAGACAGAGAAATTCTGATTTATCATTGTTAAGCTTTAACTTGTTGGTAGTCATCCACAAATTGATGTCAGCAACGCAGTTCTCTAGACGTTGTTTTGCAGCCACTAGATCAGAGGTGTCATTGCAAGCAAAAGGTGTACAATGCTGCGAGTCATCAGCATAAAAGTGAAATGACAAGCCATGCTCACGAACAATATCATCCAGTGGAGATGTATACGATAAGTAAAGCATGGGGCCTAGGACCGAACCTTGAGGCACACCCCAATTAAGGGGTCGTACCGTGGATGAAGCGTCGTCCACTTTCACAAGCTGAGTACGGTCTATAAGGTAAGATCGTAGCCAATCCAGGGCTTTTCCTTTGATACCGAACCTAGAGGAGAGTCTTCCTAGAAGAATTTCATGATCAACCGTATCAAAGGCTGCAGAAAGATCCAATAGCAAAAGCAAAACACCGCGATGACTATCGATGGCTTTGAGGATATCATCCTGTACTTGAATCAGAGCTGTTTCACAGCTATGGTTAGCTTTATAAGCAGACTGAAGTTCCTCATTTAATCCATTTGAACATAATTATTCCCAGAATTGCGTAGCCGCTACTTTTTCTGTCGCCTTGGACACAAGCATGAGGTTCGATACCGGTCAGAAGTTTGGATAGAGCTCAGTGTCAAGGGACGGTTTTTTAAGAAGAGGAGATAAAATAGCCCTTTTCATAGCCAGTTGAACTTCACCACTTTCTAAAGAGCAATTAACAATCTTTGTTATGATTGGTACCAAATCAGAAAAGCACAACTTAAGTAAGTTAGAAGGAATCGGGTCTGGGGTGCACGACTTCCTAACCATTTTAGTAATTAATTTGCTCAGTTTTACAGCCGTAGTCGGCTTGAACTGGTTAAACTCACATTGAATAGAGGGATTATCAAAACAGGAAAATCGGAAAGGGATATCAGGCAGTGCCAAAGAGTCTAGATTCGATCGAATTGTGGCAATCTTGCTTGAGAAAAAATCCGCGAAGTTGTTACATAATTCTTTTGCAGACGCGCAAGAAGGGTAACACTTCTCCGGTGTCAGGTTTAACGAGCGGTCAATGGCGGAAAACAACACCTTTGCCTTTGTTTTCTTTTATCAAATCAGAGTAAAACTCCATCTTTGCCGATGTAATTTAAGACCTGACTTGTTTGCATTTGTCTTTGTATAGTTGTTGGTGTACAGTTAGTTTGGTTTTTCGCCAGTGCCTCTCCAGTTTACGCCGTTCACGCTTTGCAGACGCAATTTCATCATTATAACATGGCGTAGAAGGCCTTAAGGTGACCACACGTCTTTTTAGGGGCGCATGGATTTAAAGCAAACCATCAAGATCATTTTAATACTGTGCTAATAAATCGGTTACATTTGTAGCCGGGGAGGTGAAAACAGGTAAAGTTGTCAGATTTCTCCGTAAAGCCTCCATATCTACACTTCGCAGTTTTCGATAGGTCTTTTCGACTCTACGAGCAGTGGGCCTATCCAATGTCAACATGCAGTGTATCGCATAGTGATCAGATAGGTCAGGGTCCTCAACCTTACAGTTCAAAACAGTATCCTCGTTTGCCCTTGTAATTATCAAGTCCAGCGTGCCCTTACGCTTGTGTGTAGGCTCTGTAACATGCTGGGCCAAGTTATAAGCGTCCAGAAAATCAAGAAATTTAGCCGCCAGACGGTCACGAGATGGTTCATTTACATGAAAATTGAAGTCACCCATGATCAAAAGCCTACCAGAGGAAACTGAGAAGTGTTCAAGCAGATCGTTGAAATCATGAAAGAACTGGGCGGAAGTAAGTTTATTAACTTTTGACGAAGGAGGGCGGTAAACGACTGCAATTCTAACAACTGTTGATGCAGTATGCAGTTTCACCTCCAAGTATTCAAAAGAGGCCTAACTGTTACAATCAACCCTTTCGATTTTCAGGCTTGTGTTATATAACAGGCCAATACCACCACCAGATCGTTTTTTTCTCTCGGTCATGAGGAGCTTTGCTCAAGAAAAAAAATCTCAGCAGGCGCCGTAAATTGATGCCCTGGTACGCGATAGAAAGGTGTTTGCTTGGTGTCATAAAATTAATTAAGACCGGGACATAATAAGTAAACCAGATGCCAAGTATCCGCGAGAGACGCGTCGTTTGAGCGCGAGGCAAGGCGAGGAGCCAGCATCCCACGCAACGATTTTTTTGCGGCGCGACCTTTCTGTTTAAAATGAAAAAGATTTTGATTATTCGAAATGTATCTTCTTAAAAATAAAAGCTCGCTTCATCTACCCGTAGAAAGTAATTTACATGAATTAAGACTTATTGTTGGTCTGTAAAACCGATAAACAAATCCAGATCGGACTGTCGGTGATTTGGACGGGGCACGCCAGGCTTAAAAGACATTACGTTAAAGCATTTTATATTTCCTTTGTCACTTTGATAAAATTTTCATGTGAAAAGACATGACATGACAAAGCGCCGCAAAAACTCGTTTCCAGTGCCGCTCAAATGAATGGACGGTAGCGTACATGTACGATTTTTTTTGTATTTGAGGGTCAGGCAGCGATCATGCGATGTAAACGAGTTAAATTCTTACTAATTAATTAATATTCTACCTTAGACTTTCAAAGTTCAAAAGCGCTGTGGTTTTGATTTCGAAACAATTTGAAGTGAAGGCGACCGTCGACGGTATGAGTCTTCGTTTCCCATTTCGAGTCTGTCGAGGGTTACAACCCCCAAAAGCATTGGCATGCACTCAAAAAAGAAATATGTGGAGTCCGTCCGACGGGTTTCTCCAAAAAAGAAATATTTTAGGAGATTTCCTGACGTGGACGTGGCAACGCGCGAACTTGAACCCGCCAAATCGGCCTATGCCGTAGTGGAATTCAACATGATGCCAGCTACTGTGTACGTCGCTTCCACGTCCGTTTGATCACTGGTCTTCTTCGCCAGAAAAGCAATCCCCCGGATGGCCTTGTGAATTTTGTTTTTCTTTATGGTAGAGGTCAGACTAAAACGGACTTAAGTTACATATTAGTGATATTAGACTTGAGGTAAGTTTGTTTTTAGTCAAATTATTCCCAATACAGTGAGGTATTTCTATTTTCTGGTCACTTAAATTTAAAGAAAACATTTAGCTTCATTTATTATTCTGTTTCTCTTGGGTAGTCAGTTTATTTATGGGCTTTTGTTATCTGATAACAGGACCTAATTTTCATCATTTTCATTTTGTACTAACTGGTTCTGTTTCTCTTGGGTAGTCAGTTCATTTGTGGACTGTTGTTATCTGATGACAGGACTTAATTTTTATCATTTTCATTTTGTATTAACTGGTTCTGTTTCTCTTGGGTAGTCAGTTCATTTGTGGACTGTTGTTATCTGATGACAGGACCTAATTTTTATCATTTTCATTTTGTATTAACTGGTTCTGTTTCTCTTGGGTAGTCAGTTCATTTGTGGACTGTTGTTATCTGATGACAGGACCTAATTTTTATCATTTTCATTTTGTATTAACTGGTTCTGTTTCTCTTGGGTAGTCAGTTCATTTGTGGACTGTTGTTATCTGATGACAGGACCTAATTTTCATCAGTTTCATTTTGTACTAACTGGTTCTGTTTCTCTTGGGTAGTCAGTTCATTTGTGGACTGTTGTTATCTGATGACAGGACCTAATTTTCATCATTTTTATTTTGTACTAACTGGTTCTGTTTCTCTTGGGTGGTCAGTTCATTTATGGGCTATTGTTACCTGAGGACGGATTATTATTATTATTGTTATTGCTATTATTATCAACATCATTATTGAGTGATTTAAAATTATTTTTCTTTGACACAGGGCGATAATTTGCAGCAGGCGATGGAGTGTACACTGATTTGCTTTAGTTTTCTTTCAGAAATTCACATAGAATTTACTTTAGTTACAATTATTGCTTGTGTACTGAGATAAACTTTCAGCGACACAGTGTGACAAAATTGTTTTAACCAAAATCATGATAACACAATCAAAATGTTTTTATTATTAGTATCATTCGTTAATTTCAAACGATGCCAATATATGTATGTAAAAATGAAATTATCTTGCCGCTTGTTACAGAGCCATCCGTACTGTAAAACGTCAAATGAAAAGTTATAACACTCACATGTCTATTAGATCCTACAAATGATTTTGTCAATGAAAATCGACGACAAAAATTTCCGTTCTCTGGCTTAATTAAGAAGCTTGGGTTGCAAAAAATTGTGTTTGTAAAACACAACCGAGTCAATTATCGTACGTTAAATAAATCAAAGCATTACTTTAGCAAAATAGAATCTTAGGGTTAACTTCCCGTGGCTAGTGCCGGAGAAAAGATTGGACAGATATACTTAGATATATCGCCAGATATACTTCAAACCCTCTGGTTCCCACCCCTTCGCCGTGCCCTATGAGCTTTGCGTTAGATCTCGCGGTTTATTATTTCAGAATCAAGTCGCTATTAGAATGAAGCTGTTATAAGTCGGTTGTAGTTACTGATGTCCAAGAATTCCAAATGGTCCTGTTTCGGGAATCGTAGTTTCTCTGGGATTAAATCATTCTCATTGAGTAAACATTAATTTATCACAGGTAAGTAAATGTACTTAATTTATAACATCGAACCTCGTTGCTGACGCCGTTTTGTGTAATGTTCCTGCCGACTACACAGTAATAGACAGAAGATAGTATACTGTTCGATCGACATAATTGCAAATAATCTCATTCCTCCCGTAAGAATAGATTATAGGCCGTCATTAAAATGTTTCTCGGGTGGTAAACTTTAGCTTCTCGTAATATTTTCTGAGTCGCAAAGGGTTTATTTTTCATTTCCATTTTCTCTTTAGTAACAGATATAAACCCCGCTCTCGTTAAGGTTTGGTTCTTGATCTTCGATTATCCCATTCGAGTGATAGTTATTTTTCTTGCTACCGCCTTTCATAATTATGGTTGTGCGATCAATAAGGAGCGGGGTTTTTTTACAGTAGAGCCATGCCTTGAATACTATTTCGCGTGAGAAGTAACAGTTGACGTGTATCTCCACGCGAGTAAAGCCAACAAATACGCGTCCGTATCTGGAAAACCTTTTTCTTATGTCAAAAAATGTCTTATTTACACGTCTCGTGATTCCCACGCCGGTTGTTTTTGGATGTCGGCAAGTGCGAAAAAAGTAATTACCGAGGATTCCAAAGTAACACCTCAGTCGTATGAAGGCGCGAATTGTGATCTCCCGTTTCAGTTAATCATAAGCCATGGGTAGATTCAATCTACCCTTAGCCTAATTTGCATAATTTTTTTTGGTGAGCAAAGCCCGTCATGCGTGGATGAATGAATATCCCCGGGGAATCAGCTCATTCACAACACGATTGGATTCCCCATCTGATTTGGTCCAAGTTTCAGTAATCCCCAAGATGTAAATCCCCAAGAATATGCTTGTTTGAGTCAAAAGACCGCGTAGTTTTAAGTACAGAACCAGGATTTCTGCGGTATACGCAAAATGACACTAACCTATTTGGTACCAAATTGTAAGGTAAAGTACGTCATGGTTAAGTTCTAAGAAGAACGTAACTCTCTGCTTAGCTATGACTGCAAGACCGGTTTCGCAACCAAAATATTGGATCCTTCGTCAGTTGCTAAGGTATAGCTGTGAACAAGGGTCACCAGAGAGGTAGTGCCGTAAACTAAACTTGAGTCTGTTCTTTTCATGTAGCATCCAGAATCCGTCTAGTGCTTGTTTTTTTTTTTTTTAAACAAGAAGCTGATTGATGATCCATCTGACCTGCGTTATGAGAGGACAACTTGATCCTGTTTTAAGGTCCAAAGATGAACATAAATGCGAGCAAGACGTCAAAATAAAATATAACATGTGCAGATTTTGAAATGCAGTTTTAGTGGGCTATGTACATATTAGTCAATAGTCATGAGAACTATATAACACTACATACAATACATGTAAGTGCATTAGAAATTATTCAAAAAGTAACAATGTAACAAAGTTGTTAACAGAACTCTAATAAGCAATAGAGGTCATGGAAAGAACAAATGTAACTATTATTTTTGCTAACATTAGAACATCAAAGTCAACATACTACTTGCTTTATGAAAAATCTCACACTTAAACACATACAACTATAATTATTTGTATTCTATTTTCAATTTTGTTACAAATTTTGGCTTCACCGGCAAAAAATAGGAAAAATAGGAGGTTTTAGTTTAAAAATAGGAGAAAATAGGAATAGGCTCAAAAAATAGGAAAAAATAGGAACTGGACAACCTGAAATCGGATATTCCGGAATGTTTAGCGGACACCCTCGGGGAATGTTCTAGTGTCCGCTTAATACAGGGTGTCCGCCTAGTACAGGTTTCGATAGATAATGTAATATGAGGTGTCAAATGCCATTCAAATGAATAGTGGAAACGTTTAGAGTATTCCCAGCGACTATGACGATATACGTTTGCATTAATTTCTTTATTAAAGTGGACCAATTGATCATAGTACCAAAAACATATATTACAACTTAAATTTGAAGAAATCAGACGAGTGAAACAAGCTCTATAGAAACAAAACGAAATAGAAAACAATACTGTACTGTGAAACTAATCAAATAAGTTCGTCAAGCCACGTTTTTTAATGTAAAAATCGAAAAATTTGTGGGTGGAAATCTTTCGCATTTCCGGAGTCTGGCTTGTTGGGTGGTGGAATTTGATTACAAGTGTCCGTTCAATACAGGTGGTCAACAGTAGAAATGACCATTTCAGGTACTTTTTAGGTGTCCGCGTTCGCTTAATAGAGGTGTCCGGTTAATAAAGGTTTTATGTAAAGTAAATAAGGGTAATAATTTTGGGGACTTCGGCTACTGTCCACTTAATAGATGGTGTTCGCTTAATACGGTGTCCGCTTAATACAGGCTTCACTGACTTTCTAAGTTTATATAGGACAAACAGTGATCAGCAAGGTTTGCTTACAAATTATTTTTGTTTGCGGATCGGAGACTGGTTTGTTAGTGTGGGTACGTAAAAATACATGTAAGGTGAATGTTTGTTTCAAAGCGGGACAGGGTTGTTAATCATATTCTTACTGGCTGCAACATATATCTGAGGAATACCAGAGAATAAATATGAATTATGGTGATATGTAAAATGCATAAAAAACGTCCGGAAGTCTCCCGCTTCGCGAACAACGAATTTTGAATTATGTAAATTTCCTTGCGTGCGTCTTACTCGCTTCCGATTGGTTTAAAAACAATCAACTACTGTCAAAGCTCACACATGCGCACTATCGTCACACAGTCCCTTTAAGGTTATATCTGCAAGGTTTTATTCGTGACTCAGGATATTCAGAGACACTTCACTCTCAATACACGTCTTCGTAAATAAAAAATTGTAGTCCTTTAAATGTTTCGATGAATTATATTTCTTGTCATGATTGTTTGTCAAGATATCGATCTGATCTTTCTTATCGATTTGCTTGTTGTTATTTTCAGTCGTCCGTAAACATCGCATGCAGGAATACTTAAAATGCCGCGTGTATCAGATGAATATGGTGTTTTAGAAGTAAATTGCAAACGAAAATGATTCTGAGACCTCTTGCTCATTACCAGTGTTCATTCAAATACTCAGCGTGACAAACATTGCAGGAAACCGGCACATTCACGGACAAAAAGAAAATCGCTTATAAATATTCAGATCCAGGAGGCACTTTGGAGAAATTTAACAACCTCAGCTAAAACCCTTATTTAGCCGCAATGAAGAGCTTAACATTTCAAAAGAGGTCAAAGAAAATGCTCTTGCATCTGAGGGAAAATCATATGCCGACCAGACACAATAACCGCAGAAAATCGAGATGCGTGTCACGACCTCTCAGTATGAAATAATCGGCAAAAATCAAATTTGCTCAGTCAAAACGTTTTCCTCCAGAGCATAATCAACTCGTCAGAGAAAGAAATTCATTGCAACAAGCAGCATTTTGGCACGAGGTAAAAGTCGTGTGGTTCCTACCGACCCCCTTTTTATTCTAAAAATAAATGTTTTGTTTATATATTCCTAATCCATCAATACAAACTATTTCAAAACATGTTGTAATCGTTTGAAATAGGAAATATTATTAGTAAAGCTTCTTGCAATAATACGTGAATCGGTGGTAAAGCTTAATTGCGTTGAATAAAATTAAATACTCCACTTGTTTGCTCATAGCTTAACTTGTCTACACCGTCAAAACCTTCTAGTACATTGCTTATCATTTGCTTTCTTTCAATGCTCTTTCAAAACTTTTTCCGAAGCCGCCATCACAACACTTCTCGCGGGTACACTTACGTCATGTCAACAGCACTGTTGCAAATATTCTTTCACGTGCTGGTCTATTCTTGTCAACCAACTGTAGCTTCTGTTAGATTCAAAGTCCCTCAGGTGGTCGTTAGGAGCCAATCAGCCGCCGTTTCCAAAATCTGGACCAACTGATTTAACCGTGCTAACGATTGGATCGGCGCCATCAAAGCAATAGCGCTCTGCTCCAGGGGCTTTTCGGGTGGGTCGCTATAAAGACTTGACAGAAACCGGAAACCGCGCTAGAATCTCTGACACCCAAGGTAGAGCATTTTCTTTGACCTCAGTTTTTTGAAGCGTAAAGCTTTCGGTTACGGCTGAAAAAGGGTTCTAATTTTCTCCAAAGTGCCTTATGGATCTCAATAACTAAGCGATTTTCTTTACTCCGTGAATGTAATGTTTTTCTGCGATGTTGCATCACGCTGGGCCCAGCTCGTGAGTTTTCTTTGCGGGATGTTAAATTATCACGGATAGTGATTTACAGATCTAAAATTGTAAGAATGAAGTGCAGCTTAAACTGAAGCTGCTTCAAATATGAAGAAATGCATTGTGACTCGGTAGACTCTAGCTTAGTGTTTTTCTATAATGTAAGTCTTTTGACCAGAGAGCGTATTTCCCTCCTTTTTAATCTAAGCTTTTGAATATGCTCAACAGTGTTTGACAGTTTTGTTATTGCCACTTTGTGATCAGCCTCCTTATCGCTCAAGGGCAAGAGCCGTTAATTACTTGCACTTTTCGCAAGTAAAGTAGCAGATCACAATTAATAAACTTATCAATATCAATATTTCGTTTCTACAGATTGTTGGAACTGTGACAGGTGCACCTGAAATGAAAACCTGGGAGCTGCGATATCTGTCAAGAAAGGAAAACGCTAAGAATAAAAATCATTGCCGAGACTGAGAATTATTACTACTACCAGTAACTATTATAATCGTTTCTTAAGATGATTAAAACCTCTTTGCTATAAGATGTCTACAATCACAAGTTCTATTCGATAACAACTTAGTCTGGTTCGGCCGTCGAACGCCATGTTGAACTTAAAACTGTTGCCTTAGTAACATGTTCCGTGAGCTTGAATCTGAACAGCGACTGGTTATTGGTTTGTTTTGGTCCGGGTTATCAAATTTGATAACCATCCCGGGTAAACTGTCCATCCGGGAAAATTTGGTTATGATGTCACCGTACGTACGTACGTCCGTACGGACTCTCCGGGTAGAGATAAGTAGAAACGAATTCCTCCCCTCTCTCCTAAAGAGTTTTGTCCTCTATTGTTTCAATTGCTCTAGAAATGATTGAAAAATCAGAGTCCGTCTACCGAGCAAATGTTTGGTGGATTTTAGCGGCCGACAATTTGACTTTTGAGGAGGTTATGGGTGATTTCAGGAAAAAGTATCCTCAGACTGGTTTCGTGGGGAAAAAGCTTGCAAAGATATGCCTGGGGAAAATGATATTCTGCACTGAAACAAAAACAATCGCTCATCACGTATATAATACTGAAAAAAAAATCTTACACCGTTATTTGTCAGGGAATAAATTTCTAACTCTAGAGGTTTGGGAAAAAATTCTTACACAAACTAAATCACCCATACCCCCTTCCCCACAAAAGTCAAATGATCAACCACATAGGGGGTGGGGAAGAAGCCGATTTGACACCTTAGTAGATGTCACCAACCAAATGGCTGGCGCACGTTCATCATGTGGTGGTGACTAGAGTCTTGCATTTCAAGATTGAAATACGCCGATAAAAAACACAAATGGAAAGAGAAAGCTCAAAAGAATGCTCACACTTCTCTTTGTGGCGGATCAGGTCACTTGGCTTGTTTTAAACTGAAGAAACTTGAGGTACATTCTGTACTCTATGGTCAAGGAAAGTACGTTTTTAAAAGGGAACTTTTGTATTTATAAAGGTTTTATGGACGTTTTCTACGTTTGACATCAGCGTGAAAGAAAAACCACAAAATGTGCATTTGAAATTGACTTTTTGCCATGTGCTTACTAGCCGATTTAACTTGCGTTAACGGGTCCAGGATTCAGTTTATAGTGTTGCACGCGAATCGCTTTTTGGGATTATCTTATGGCCTTTGTCATTGTAGTTCAAAACAAGATCATGAGACCACAGACCGTAAAAAAAGATTTTTAGAAACACTTCAGACGGCCGGGCTACTCCCCATTCTTGAATTAAAACTAAGTGCTGTTTTTGTATATGTTCCATTTAATTGCTATTCATTTTCTTATTCACTATTCGCCATTCAAGAATTTTGCAGTGTGGTGCTCTTTTTCCATAATCCGTGTCCTGCAAACAGCTAAAACCACTTATGAATGACATTTGTTTTCAGCTGTTTGTTTACGGCTTAAGCATAAAGTCTTACTGAAAAAGTGAGCTTAGCTAAAATATGAAAGAATTCTCCCCTATTCTAACGACAGACTCGTCGGCTTTTCGAGCCCGAGTTTGTCTTAATTTTTTTTTCTAAAAAGTTATAAGTTGCTGTATTATTAACGTTTATAATTTAGTGTAATTAACTTAAGTCTACCGCACGTTTCTCAGCAATGCACTCGGCACAACACCTGAACACGAACCGCAGATTTAGGTCTTCCCTTAAAGACAGAAATACTGACCCTAGAAATCATAACTTGTAGATTGCTACTAAACAGATCTTCAAGTTTAGAATTTTTTCAATTCAGGTTTATTTGCAGGATATTTTTTCTTAATCATTTAGCCCCTCCCTCTAAAGGTTAAATGAGGCCGAAGGCTTCTTGTTTCTTGTTTTTTAGGCTTAGAGTTCATGTTATTAGTAATATTTTTTGCTTTTATCGTAAGCATAGAAACGGAGGCTTTGCTTTTAGCCCTGGCTAAATCTATATATTAAATGCCTGGCTACCATGGCGCGCGGTTTTAAAAGGATTGTTTGGATTACGCAAGTGAAAGGCCTCGAAAAAACCTAAGCAGGAGTTGTTTACAAGTACGAGAGACGGAAAAACTGATAAAAAAAGAGTTCTTGGCGACTTGAAAATGGTGACACTGGCAGAAATCTTCAAAACATTTGCCATCGTGTGCCATCGCTACCAGAGACTCGTAGTTTCGAAAATGTTTACGCCATTATTCTGCTTTAGTGAGCAAGTGATCGGCCTTCGAAAACGTTTGAGAGAAACTGTTTGCAAGTACAGCACTGTATTTACAGAAGAAACAGGGACCAACCGAAGCGTTGGTGACTTGGAAATGTCTAAATTGGCACAAATCCTTCAACCGCAAGTGCAACGAGGCGAGTTTGACGTTCTTCCATTTCTGATCCATTCATTGTATAAAACGAGTAGATTGTTATTATTTGATAACATGAGAAGACGTCAAAATGTGATAAGCACAGTAGTGACACATTCGGCTACGGCTTGTGTGCCACTTTTCAGTTCTGTTACCATTACTTGTCATGTTGAAGTATCTTAAAGTCTGAGGTTCGCTCAATTTGCCCAGGAAAAAGGTTTCAGCCTTTGTTGATTACTTCTTCACCATTTTTAACTCGTGGGGACGCGCGAGCGTACCACGAGTTATTACAGGGACTAGGATATGCAAATTAGTCACTCGCTCACTCGTAGTAGACGGGCATCGGGTCGAGGCTAGTCCGAACTCGAGAGTGCGAAGATCTCTCGTTTCCGAAGAAGTACACGCTCGCCGAAGTTCGGTGTGATCAAATTCTTATGAGACTTATGAGAACGTGCATCGTTCGCTGCTCAGACTCAGAGTTTTCTTCGTGGCAAATTTTTCACAGCATGGTTAGAGGTCTTACCAAGTTTAAGACACGCAGGAGTCTTTCAGATGAGTACGATGGTTAACTTCGGGATTGGATTGACGAGAAAATGAGCGTTTGCTCTTCGACTCCGCAAGATCACGGGGGATATACAAATTTCAGCTTGCTGGAAAGTGATCTGAAAGTGGAAAAACATCATGTCATGCTATTCTTAACAACCTGTATGAGCCAAAAATGGATGTGATTTTGACCATTAACTTCAAAATAACAGCCGAAATCGAGATAAGAAAACATATGTTTTGCGTCGTACTTCGCAGAGGTCTTCGCAGACGAGGTGTATCGGCTTTGTAAAGCATTGTATGCTCTTTCATTCATTCATTGCCATGAAATGCGTTTACACTATTTTCGTTTTTTTTTAAACTGTCAATAGTTCGGTTTATGCAGCTCGATCATCTTTACACGGCGTTTGCCGGCGGAGTTTCATCGGAAAAGGCATTAAAAAGAAAACTTTTCACCAGAGTTACGTAATCGGTCCTGGTGGTGTAGTGGTTGGGTAAAAAGGCAACGAGCCGAAGGTGCTAGGATCAAGCCCTGCTCCACACCTTTCCTTTTTCCTTCGTTCTTCCTTTCCCCCCTTTTTGGTCTTGTGTTTTTTGGGATTATTTGTTTTGTTGTTTTTCTATAAATGTATACCTAAATACATAACTGCTATTTAATAAAGTGCAATAAACAGCAAGAAAAGCATTGTGTTTCCAGAGAAAAGAGAGTATATTAAATATATGTATAAACAATCTGAATTTCTATCATTTCCTACAATTTACTGTGGGAAAACCAGAGTTGATAACTTTGTCTTCTTTGATTCATTTTAATTATACCTCAGTAAACTCAGATAAATTAGACTTTAAGTAACCTATCGATTTCTCCTGGTATCGATTGAATCGTTGTCTCTATTTACTGCTTATCAGTTGGCGAATGGGCTTTGTTTATTTCCTTCTAGCAAGACTCTCAATAATTGTTAAGCAATGCAAAATTTTTACGTGCACATGTCAATAAATTCGCCTCAAGTACCCACGTTTTTTTCACATAGTGTTTATCACGCAAGATGAACCGTTTGCGTACCTAGCGAAGATAGCCGTCCCTCCTCGCTAAGCAGCGTGGAAAGAAGGCTAGAGAGCGCTTAAGCAACAACGATAGCGACCGCTACAAAAACGTCACTTAAAAAGTATATTCGCACTGCTTCCAACTTTATCGCGTTTATCACATCTCGTTCAATTCGAAAAATGTTGGCGAATTTTTCTAAAGTTGAATTCTGAGGTTCTAAAGGACTGTATCGTTGTCTTGTTTTCATGTCCTCCACAAAGAGTGAAATTGGAAATTTTGACTTGGTAGTCGTGTAAAGACGGCAAAGAAATGTACAAAAAAAGCGTGATGCACGTGCAGAGTTGTTGTTTTGCCAGTCTAAACCTTTCGCCTTTTTTGCCGTTTTTGTTGCTGTCACCTTTGCTTGAGCTCGATTATTTTTTTGGCTACCGTACACCTAGTCTGCTTCACAGTCGTTTGTAGTGTCGTCACGCAACGCTCCTCCCCACCCCACAGTTTTTGGAGAGGAGCGTTTCGCGACGACACTAAAAAACGGCTGTGTAGCAGACTACAGTACGCCTTACACGCTGCATTGCATGACAGCTAGAAATGCGCTTTCATTGCAAAACCTAAAGAAAGCGACAAAAACTTACACATTTAACTGACGTTTGACACGTAAAATCTAATAGCCCCTTGTCTCTTCTGGTTTGTTTAAACAAAATATGGCAGGAAAGATTTATCAATGTTCTGTGGACATTTCTTGCTAAACAATTATTGGACTCGCCCTCGTTGGATATGAGATATTTATAGTCAACAAGGCAGATAAAAACAGATAACTTTAATAAAAATTGATAAAGGAAACTTTAACAGAAACAAAAACAAAAACAGCAACAACATAATAAAAACAAAACAAAACAAAAACCATGTCACGGAAAGAAACCTCTACCAACAAGGTTGAATGATGTCTTTTTATGCCAGTTCGGGGCACACATACCGCATATCTACAATACTGCGTGTTATAGGGCCGTTCAATGAAATAGTGTTTCGTCAAAAACACCCAGCTGCGCCTTATGTTTTAACACTTGCACTCTTGCTCGTTTATTAACTTAAAAACTTCTCGAATAAAGATGTGAGGGAATTTGACGTTAACGTTACCAACACTAACCTTAATGCGTACGGTGGTGTCCTTCTAACATCATCGTCCAACCCACAATGATACAGTACTGCTTGTAACCATGCAGGACATTGACATCCTTGAAACTGTATCACATTGCCATTAATTTGAGGTAACATCTGTCGGAAACAAAATCACTATGAATTAGGTTTTTATAAATGTAATTCCGAAAAGCCAAGCCGTTCCTTAACGCTGGGTATTCAATTGTTCTAAAAACTTTTACAGTGTAATTGTAAGATAAAACGAAGATGCTGATTTTATTTGTTTTAATATATCCATGTTAAGCCTTCCTCAGCTTCTGTGCATAAAAATGGACACCATTTACGTGCCAAGTAGTAATGAGAAGGTGCCACGACACTTCTTTCAAATGCATTGCCAGTACATACAAGATTCAAAACTCCTCAGTGATTTCCAGCGAAAGACGCGATTGCATTTCATAATGACAGCCGTTATGCTCTTTAGGCAAAAATAAGAGCCACTGCTCAAAATGTTTGCCGAAAAAGAGTCAATCAAGGAACGACACAAATCAAAAGTATTGACAATATTCAACGTCAGCGATTTTAATGTGTTCCTTCATTTGCTAATAAGATTCTTTCACAGAAAAGGGTAACCTTTCCATACTATACTCCTAAGAGGATAGGAAAAACACTTTGTTTTTACTCAAAAAAACAAGAGATACCGTCGATTGCATCTACAGGTGAACGCACGCGCGCAAACATGTTTTCACGTGACGTCAAACGTCTGAGTTTCAGGTGTCAAACTTTGAAGTTTTCCCGCCCAAATGTGAAGTTCCCTCGGTAGAGTCGGTGTTCTCGTGGTTCACTCTGTTCTCTTGACCGTTCACTGTCAGCGCGGTCAAGAAATGAGAGAAAAATCAGCGAAAATCTCTTCACTGATATGGAGGAGACGAAAAAGTATAGAGGACTTCCTCAGAGAAGTGGATGAAGACTTATTAATATATGCTGGTGAATTACGAAGCAATGGTTTTAAATTAACAGCGAGCGCAAAGTATCTAACAGAAAACAATCTAGCGGGAATCCCTGAAGGACATAAAAGACTTATCTTAAATATGGTTAGCCGTCTGAGAACGCCCGTACGTGAAAGACCGCAAACTAAGTTCCCCTCATCCTCAGAGAAAAGTCCAGCTTCTAAATCTCCAGCGAGGAAAAAAACTGTCCTTAGTGTTGGCGAGGCATGTGTTGGGCAAGAAGCACAGTGGTCACAACGTGAAGCCAGCGTCTCGCGCCCAACGATTAGACGAAAATTACTGTCCCCTGGAGAAAGATTCATCGAGGAGAAACGCCGCACTGTGGAGGAAAAACTTGCTGAAGCAGCTGAAAAACAAAAAGTGCTGGAAGATTGTTCCCGAAGAATCAAAGAGGCTGCTTCGGAAAATAACCTTCCCAGCCAAAGATGCAGTAACTGCCATTACCGAAATCATACTGTTCGCAGTTGTCAGATGGAAAAGTGCGAGTCAGTATTTTTCTGTGGCGAATTAACGCGATATCCTGACGAAAAGATGAAGCTCCAAGAGCAGAAGAACAAAATAAAAGCATTAGAAACATCAGCAACTAAACTTGAACAAGAACTGAGGTCTCGAGAAGCAGCTTTTGAAAGAGTGCAGGGGTCTGTAAACAAACAAATAGAAGACATGCTACTCAAAGAATACCCTGAAGAATATGTCCAAAATAATGCAAGAAATTGGCTGAAAATTCAGCAGGACATCGCGTTTGTGAAGAAATCATTAAAGGGCAGTGTAAGGCCTCGACGAGTATTGTGAAATCTCTCCTTGAGAGACAAAAGTCCGCTGAGAACAACAAACGCCTTGAACTTAAAAGTCTTCTAGAACGTGACGCCGCCGCGAACAGCTCAACTTCTGAAAATTGCTCGCAAACCAGAGTCTGGCTGGAAAGCTACGGTGTAAATTTTCTCTGATCGGCGAAACTTTACTCGCCCAACCAGTTTCTGCTTGTCGCCAAATACCGCAGAGGAAGAGGAAGAACAGGTTTGCATGGCTAAACAGTTGTCTCTTGGTTCCATAGCATTTGATAATGGCGATAACACTGAACAAACTAAGGAAGTGGCCAATATTTTGCTGTCGTTCCAGTCTTCAAAGGAATGAATGAAACTTTGACTTTGTGTACGGTATTTTACGTAGCCTGTGTGCTCGATTAACCGTTAATAACTTTACTGTTAGTGTAAGATCATAACTACTTTCTGCCTTGTCGACATCTTTTTTTTTCTCGTTTAAGCAGTAAAATGTTAGGATGTTTTGAAACAGATAGTTCATTTTTTGTCGAAATTGCACATCTATTGTCGTTTTTTGCATGTGTACGTTTATGCGGAAACTTAGCACTTGCCGTTTTCTCAGATAAGCTGATTTCCATAACACATAGAACAAACTAAGAAAGCGGACAATATTTTGCTGTCCTTTAAGTCTTCAAAGACTTCAAAGGAGTGAATGAAACTTTGACTTTTTTAGCTTTGTGCACGGTATTTTACGTGGCCTGCGTGCTCTATTTTACCGTAAATAATTTTACTGTCACAGCTAGTTTCTGACTTGTTGACATCCGTTTTTCTTCGTTTAAGCAGTAAAAGGTTAGGATGTTTTGAAACAGAAAATTCATTTGTTTTCGAAATTGCACATCGATTGTCGTTTTTTCGCATGTGTACGTTTATGCATGCACAAACTTATCAACTGATCAATTAAATCTGCCGTTTTGTCTGATACATTCAATAAATCGAAACGAACTTTAATACAATGTTGACTTTTTATGGGGTTTAATATTTGATGGGGTATTGATTCTGTGCTTGTACTGTGTTCACACCATACTATTTCACGCAAGGGATTGCAGACAGCGAGCGTCTCTGAGGACTTTGTAAAAATCCTGTGACGAAAAAACTCTTGACAGATACATTCGAAATTGTGTAAGTAACAGGCCTTTTTACTTTTAGCTTTTCGCATTACATATTGTGATCATAACAGAGCAAAATTGGGCCGAAAATAAATCCGCCGAAACATTATAAGCTTTATTTTTAGTAAACAAATTTATAACGGAGTTTCAAATAAATTAAGTACAGTCTTTGGCAACAACATTTCTGGGTCAGATGACTACAATATTTTACTCTACTTCTCACTCGTCCATGGCAATAATAATATTACTGTATTTGTTCCAAATTACAGTTCTGTGTCTCAAAAAAAAATATGCTACATACTTGTAGTAGCCGTACATGTCGGCCGCTGTTACATCCCTGACCGCTCTCAACACTGCGTATTCCAGGTTATCCCACACTAGTTCCTGGTATCTGTACTTCAACAAATATTTCAGCTTCGAAAATACCTCCTCAACAGGATTCAGATCTGGTGAATACACTGGGAGAAAAACGAGCTCCATTCCCAAATCATTTAGGAAGCTTCGCAGAGCTCTTTCCGCTTCGCCATGATGCGCGGCTAGATTGTACACCACAACAATGTCGCCAACTTCGAGAATTGGTCTTTTGCGTTATTGGATCTACTGGTTGGGAAGCCTCATAAGAGAATCGTAAAAACTGTACAGAGTTCGACGCTCCTTCTATGATGTTTCAATATTTTACTCCATCATACCCAACCAGAAAGTTCAGGGTGAGGTTTGCGGTAGACAAGTATCTTCGCGTTTCTACGCAATCTTCACCGACAGGTGAGAAACCAAAGTTTGTGTGACTGGCATCAGGCAGTTGAAAACCTGACTCATAAAAACTTAACAGAGGAAGGATCTTTGTCTTTTAAATAGTCAATGTACAACTGAGTGTACACTATATTTACGGGAGTAAAACGCTCTGACGCACATTTCCCCAATCTTTTTAGGGAATAGTTGCGGCCACTTGGAAGTTTGTTCCTAATATTTCTGGAAATTGTTGATGTAGACAGTTCTCCGCAGTCACCGTGAATGGCCAAATGATCGCGCAGTACTTTAAGAGAGGACGAGCCTCTTGCTTGCACCGTGGTGTCCAACAGAATAGAGTCTTGGAAAGTACACTTAGGAACTGTTCGAACGCTATTCAACTATTTAGGAGCCGTGCTTCCAGTCAAGTTGTACTGCTTAACGATTTTTGAAACTGCACCCTTGCTGATGCGTAATCTTCGCCCAACTTCTGAAAAACAATAATCCTGCGCAAGTTTTTTTACTTGATTCCGCAAATCGCTTGAGAGTGGGACACCTTTCTGATAATTTCTTCCTTAGTTTCTTGTTGTTTGAAAACATCTTCCCTCTGAGCAGTGCCGAGAAGTAAAACTTCACATTTGGGCGGGAAAACTTTAAAGTTTGACACCTGAAACTCAGACGTTTGACGCCAGGTGAAAACATGTTTTGCGCGCGTGCGTTCACGGGTAGATGCAATCGACGGTAGGAAGTAAGTGAAACGAGGACATTTGCGACCGGTAACCAGTGGGTCACTAAACAAATTTAAGCTAATGAGGACTTATTTTATTTTCCTTTGTTGTTTTATATGAAACTGCACCCCGGTAGAATTATGGAGGCAGATTCTACAATGTGGAAGGAATTATTACTCAGCAAATCTTCTACGACGGTAAGCGTTTTAATAAACTTTCCTGCCCGATCATTGAATGCTTCTATTTACATGTTTATTGGTGGAAGGTTTTGTATTTTGCCGGAGCAGAATTTGTGATCACAACAAACCGACAACTGTGTAAACTTGCCACTGGTTTGAAAGTGTGGTTGGAAGCGGTTTCGTTCACGTTGTGCACTCTTGTAAACACAAAAAAGTACACGCGACAAAGTTGTAACGGCAGTAAAATATTGGCCTCAAAACTTATTTTACAATCAATTGACAAGAAGATTATAGCAAACTCACGTAAGTGACAGGTGGATCTGAAGGTGATCGCTCTTGTTGTGATTCTTTGAACTCTGCGGAAGGAAAGAAGGTACAAAGAAACCTTAATTTGCTTAATTTAATTGGATTCAATACTCATCCATCGTTTCAATAACTGAACTCGGTTGTTAAGCCTCTTATCCCCCGCAATAAAAAGGCAGTAGATCGACCTGATAAGAAACATCTCGCTAATTACAAGACAGTGGTATATTCGAATGCAGGCAACACAATTCTGTATTTTGCAAAATTCGTGAAGGGAGAGTAAACTTGTATTATGTGACCTAAAGAGCTTTTAACCAGCGCTGTGGTGGGACCGTTTAAATTAAACCTCTTTGGCGGTACTTACTCTAACCGCTTTCACGTACCTGACTGCTTTTGCACTTCCATCAGTCTTTCTCCTAATCTGTCTCTATGTTCGCACCATTTCCAACATTTTGTTGACAGTTCACAATCTTCATCTTCGAACCACTCAAGAGGAAAGAAGTCTTGTCTATCTCCGACCTAAAAAAACCAAAGTGTAATTGCGATAGCACGGTTGGGAGCGGGGGTAGGGGAGAGGGGCGGTAATCCGAACGCGTAAGAGTGAGTTACCGGGGCATGCTTCCTAGTGAAGCACCAAAGTCAGGTTGCCATAAGAGAAGATGAAGGGTTTGGTGCTCCCTGAAATGGAAAGGTGAAAAAGTAGAATTCTCCCAATGCTAAAATATTTGGAATGGAACGAGTTACAGTCAAAGCCACCGGTCCCAACTGGAGATAGTCCAATCGTTTTCGAGAGTGGTTTGTCATAAGCTACAATGTTATAAGGTATGGGGGCCAACGCTTACGAGAGCTTTCAACAACGAACTTGACATATTTTGTTACTTACCAGTACGTTCAGGAAAACTCATATAAAAAGTTTATTCTTCATAACCTATCGCAATCGAAGTAAACGAGTCGTTCGCAATTATATTATGTACACTACACTTAATCTGATGAGGAAGTAGATGTTTTTATTCAAGTGTTGTCTGAGTAGTGGTCGGCTTCAGAGAAAAATTGTGAAGGAATAGACCTAACTACCCCATTATGAGACTAGGTCCAAAATCAAAGATTTTCTGCCATTTGTAATCCTAAGTGATAACATGCAACTAAATTATTTCGGTTTAAGAAGAAGCAGTAGAAGAAGAAAAAAAAACTCTCAGAAAGTTAAAATCGAAAATTCTTTATTAGAGTCGATTTTATTTACCCAGTTCCTTATAAAAATAAGACTGGATCAGAACCAGCTAGATTTTAACACCACAAAATTAGTTTTATAAAAGATTTTTAAAGAAAAGATTTTGACAAAACAACAGACGACAGTACGTGATCTTTTTACCAAGACGAGAGCACGGTTTTACAAATCTAACATTTTACTGTTATCACACTGAGCGGGTTGACCCTTTACCGTAAAACGATAGGTTTGAATGAATGTACTGGAATGTTGCTTCTTCATCTTCTCTATCTATAAAATCGTCGGACTTAAACATCTTTTTGGTTTTCCATTTTCCATTTTTGACATTGCGGCACTAAGATGATCTCTCAAATACTCACACAAACAAATAAGGTCTTCTTTTTTGGGCGGTACGTGCTAGTAAGCACCCAAACGTCAGACGCTTTGGAACGTCTTTTTCCAAAGGCTTCCCATTGAACCGCTGCACCTTCGTCCTTTGATAAGGACTGACCAACCTCAAAGTAGCGCCAGATAGGCGGGACAAGATCTGTAGAGAGAATTTAACAAGGAGTGTGTAATTAAAACAGTTTTTTCGTATAAATTTAATCACGTATTTAACACTGTTGAGAAGCGTAAAATGTGCCATGCGCACTCGTTTAACAGTAGGCAGTAGTTCAAACCACCCTTGCTACGCATTTTTAACTCGTTCTCTGTTAGATTTATGTCCCCGACCGCTGCCTATGAATGAAACAGAGAAACAGGAAATTCGACCGAGACAAGCTATTACTGCCTTCCTACACTAGAAATGCGTGAATCGCAGGACCTCACGAAGGACTCCGGGCCGGGGAACGATAATAAGCTGCAATAATGCAATAAGTCGAAAGGAAAATAAGGTAATAATAGGGAAGAAAATTTTTTTAAATTTAAAAAACTTAAGATATATAAACAAAATAAAACCACCATAACTAAAAAAGAAAGCTAAACGTAAAACAAAAGAAAAAAAAGAAGAGAAAAAAAAATAAAACGGTCCTTCAGCGGAATCGAACCCGGGACCTTCTAAACGCAAGACCGTTTCTTTACCACTACGCCATACAAAATGCTCCATGTCGTAACGCTACATGACGTCATTGGCGGGGACACCAAGAGATATATTCATAATCCGATATATTCAACGATGGGGCATCCAATTTTGCAGCTGGCTAAGACCACGCGCGGTTCACTTGCTGCGCGCGCTCTTGACGAGGAGCTTCGCTCGGAAAAATAATCATTTCGTTCTTCCGACAGCTCGCTGGCAGTATTTGGGAATGGCACTCGCAATTACCAACGTGTAAATGCACCGGTACCAAAAAAAGTTTGACACTGATGGACCAACCTTAAGGGGTGCCGATGCTAACTCGAGGAGATAGTCTCAGCACCCCTAAATCAAGGTACGGAGCCGAAAAAGGGACAAGTGGGATTTCAGCTGCGGTTACAACCGAGGCGCGTGCGTTCTTTTTACACAAACGATTACCGCCAAATCTCTAAAAAGTCGTGGTCTAACGAGCCCACAGAGACGTTGAATGTAATCATGAGCAGAGGAATGGAATTTCCATTGCTGCATGTAGCCACTTTTTCTCTTGTTCTTTTCGTGTTGTTGTTGTCGTTTTTTTTTCATGAGGTGATTTATTTCGTCCTTCAATCGTTGGCGATATACGGTGCATCTTGAACTTACAATCTGACGGTAAGGAATGGCAGTTTTCATTTCTTCCCCCATTTCCAATAAATACAATAATGGAATAAGAGGAGTTACGGGTGCTGATGAAAAATTTGCAATGTTCTCATGCGAATGTGTAAATGGTTAGTGCTGTGTCCAAAAGTGGCCAGTACAGTGCTAACAATTTGGGATGCCGTGCTGATGTTTTTGCGTGTGTAAATTGGCGTTGTACCACCAATCACTAATTGCTTTTTCCGATAACAATTGAAAACGTCTTGGAAATTTCGTTGAAAACAAACAAACAAACTCTTGGGGCTAAAATCAGTTGCGCTTTCTTTGCAATACTATAACTATACAGAAACAGGTAATTGTTCTTAACATACGAAGCACGCCCAGCAACACGTGAAATATAAATTCAAATTACCTTTCCCAACTGTATTTTTCTCTTTCGAGGCTGGCTCAGTCAGACTGAATGACAAAGTATCTTTGGCTGCGTCAAGGTGCACTTTCTGGCACAGAACAGAACGGGATGACATAGAAGTTATTCCTGAAAATTGTTTAAGCTGTAATTGGATTCTCCACCTTTCATGTATTGTGCTCAAGTAACGTTTGACGCTCTCGGTATTTACGATGAGAAGGGCAGAAATGAGTGGTTGACGACAACTTGTCATGTTAACTTGGAAATTGCGGTGTTTGTCTAGGATATGTTTGCTGGGCATTTCCCTTCTTCTGATGGCTATTTCCTTTCTTGAAAAGTTCCCTTCGTTTCCAAAAGGCAGCATGTGATTTTTTGACGCTGTGTCTGTTTTGTCTGACATTTGGTTCTTGTTTAGATTCTCTTTCAGTGAAACAGCACTCTCATTCAGACGACTATGTGTCTCTTGAGATTCTAATTTGAGAAAGGATAAACACAACTTGTTAGCCACAAGTCTATGGTTCGGCAATCTCTGCGGCAGCCATCTTCAGAGTCAAAAGTCTTGTTTTCACTTTGAACTTCGAAAATGACTACCGCAGAGGTTGTCGAAACGTCAGTCACTGTCAACACCTGCCTATAAATATGATTAAGCAATGCTGTAAACTATTTATTTTACATAACGATAATATATAGATTTAGCCAGGGCTAAAAGCGAAGCTATCGATAATATTTGTAGTTCGTTCAAACAAAATATAAAATCGTGTAATGCTAAGCGGCGAAAAACAACAATAGGTCTAATTAGCAAAAAAGCAGCTTTGCACGTGTAGCACATTTTTTTTGTAAATTTCTTTGCCGTTGTTTTGCACGACTATAACGTGATACTTCTAGAAACTTCTTAGGGCCTGTTTACATGGAGGTGGGGACCCCAGGTAGGTGAGGTAACCCGCTTAGGTGGGGTTACCCGCCTGTCCATATAATCTCTCATTTTAATTTGATCATATTTACATGATAGGTTGGGTGACCCAACGCGGGTTACCTCACCTACCTGGGGTCCTCCACCTCCATGTAAACAGGCCCTTAGTTACACTTTTAAGGTGGCCCAAACCTATTTATATGCGCGTTGGTTATGTTTTCGAGTCGCGTTTTTCGGCAGGAATGATTTAACCGATTTCTATGATTTTTGGCATCCTTAATAAAGAATGGCCGAACTTTAAGAAACTGTTATTTATTTTCTTAGAGGTATACAAACATTTGAGATATTGGCATTATGTTTAAAACCGCATTTTTACAAAAAATGTCAATAACTTCGAAACCCGAAGAGAGATTTTTCTCTAACTTCAGCAAATAAGCCTCAGAGCTCTCTAGCTTTATATCTGCAAGTTTGTAGTCAGTCGTGACCGTAGAACTCGCTGCACAAATAGCTGGTCAAATTTAACCTTAAAATGCAACGCTAAGACATGCCCATTTGTGAAATTTGACGCACAACTAGGGGAAAACTACCGCACGACTATCTCCTATCTGCAAGGGTATTCCTAGCCAAAGCTTTTAGCAAGAAACTGAGTAATCAGAAACCTATGGCGAACACAGTTCGCAATACAAGAAGAACAACAACTTTATGCTGAATGCGGGGCAAGATTAAAGAACATCTGTTTATCAAAGTTACTGTGTATTTGCCCTTCTTTTTTCGAAAAAAATCCCAACAAAGCAAGATATAGTATCTACGGAAATCTTCTACCAGGTTTTAGTACTGAAGGTTCCTGTCTTGAGAAGAAGTAAAGCCACCAACTCCAGTACTTCAACCGATCCATTTTCAGCTCCAATGAAAACCCTTGTAGTAGATAATTTATTCAAGCTTGTTAGATTTGCCATCACATTCGCACGGGCAGTTTGCCATTTAGTCAGGGAGCATATGTCGCTGAAAAATTTTCTGTGGGATTTTTGTGATGATTTCAAGCGACCAGTGTAAAAGTGTTGAGGGGGACCTAAGGAAAATGTTTAATGTTGTCGACACCTCTGTAATTCGTGCAGGAGGTATTTAAAGGGCACTGAAAACGAGGCCAAGGTTTGGAAATGCTCAAAAACGGCTGTTTAATCACGCTTTTTTCTGTAAATGTAAAAGTAATATTTCAGAAGATATCTAGGAATGTTAAATACCTCTAGTGCATTGGTAAAAGTTAAAAATTCAAATTTTTAGTTCAAAAGAAGCCAGTTGCTTCAGATAAAAGTCAGATTCCTTGGAATATAAATGTGGGAAAACAAGTAATTTGTCCCGCAAAAAATTTGGAGATTCCTCGTTTTTTTTTCCCAGCACTTAAAATGTCAGTTATAAACTAGATTGCTTTTATAATAAAATAAGAAATTCTATTTTCAAACTATGACAGTTATATAGGCTATTCATTGCACGTGCTAACACATATTCCGGTTTTCTGGTTTGTTGTTTGGCCGAGTTGTTCAAAGCTGGGTTAAAATAACCTAGGTTTAATGCGAGATTTGAATTCAGATTTGAAAGCTTAAAAAGCATTTCAGTTTTAATTCTTTATGTCTACAAGTTGATGATTGGAATCTATAAAAATAACAAAGAAAATTATCCGAGAAAATGCTTTTGAACACGAGAAAAAGAAACCCGGGTTAAATTTAACCCCGGGTTAAGCGCTAATCGGCCTTCCAACAACTGGGCCCTAGGATACATATTGCCGTTACGTCTTTTAGTCAGTCTAAATGTCGGGTTCTTCGGAGACTGGAGAGACCAAACATCTCAATTTATGTTTGTGTATTATTTGTGGCCAAAATTAAGCCAAATGAAGGACTTGTAGAGAAACCGACTTCTCATGACAGAGTACAGTAAAAACCCGCATTTAAGAACCTAGAGGCTGAATTGGGCATTTGAATACCCCAAAAATATAAGAAGTTTTTCAGTCTGGGAAAGAAAAATATGTTTATATACAAAAAAATCACTTTTGAAAGTCAAAATTCTGGATTGCAATCGCGCGAGAAAGTTCTGACAAAGAGTTATTGTGTATATGTTTTCTTTATCCTGTGGTATGCAAGCATTTTTGTTAGAAGTACAATATTTCTACCAACGGTTGCACTACGACACCCTCTGAAAAATAAGAACCTATTGAGGATCTGATCAGCCTGTGAAAAACTACCCTAAAATATAAGAACCTGTTCAGCCTGACCTCGAAAATTCTATGTTCTTATATGCGGGTTTTACTGTATTGACGTGCGTACAAGAATGGGCGTCTTACGCCCATTTAGAATATTTCGAAAGTTGGTCAAAATTAAAAACGTTTACAGCTCAAAAGCTTAAGGATAAAGGAGCATCGTAGCACAGACAGTGTTCAAGTGGTGTAAGGACGCCAACCATATATATATAGGGTTACATATTGCAATCGCCCACAGTTTTTCGAGCAAAAGAGAGACTGCTCGCGGTCTATACGGGAATGCTCAGGCGAGCAAGAGAACGGTACGAGGGGGAGTTGGCTGGACCTAACGAAACAAGACGGAAGATTTCGAACGTAGCGCCAGAAGAAATACCGCCGAGGCTAACGAGATCTTAAACATCACCATTTAACAGAGATAGGTGGCTTCTTTTGTGACTGCAGTGAGTCTCGGGGAAAAGGCCTTTTACTTCTGCTACCCAGTCCTTAGGTACAGAGTTTTCAGCAACGACAGAGATCAACCTACGAAAAGGTATGATATTGACCATGTCCGACTTACAAGCGGCATATTCATGGCAGAATTCTTGAAGCAAATAATGTCCATGAGGATGTATGCAATCGAAAAACGCTAAAACCGTTCACTCAAATTTTGATACCTGAAGTGGAATTTCACCGACCACCAAAAGCTAACGAATCAGACCGACTAAGCATGAAGAAGACACGGGATACCACCATTCATCTAAAGGAAAGGAAAAGTAGTGAAGATTCAAAAAAAAATAAATGTACTGTTTGAAGCTTCACTCTGGTTGCGGTGGGCAATCAATGGCTGCACAAAATGAGTGTTTTCAGTGATTGGCCAGTATGAGTTTTCTGTCAGTTCCGTGGTCTTTGTTTGTACCCGACGGTAAAATGCTTCACTATTTTTGCAAAGAGCGCTTTGATGACAATTCTTGAAAAGTTAAGCGCTTGGTGGTGAATCAGAGTAAAGAGCGACCACTGGTCATCAGATTAGTGCGAATTATAGAGTAAATATGAAACCCTCACCTCAGCTGCGAGTTGCAGTTGTTGACGCCAAAAACTGGCAGAACGTCAATCTCTCTGCAAGGCGGACGATATCAAAGACTGTTCGCAATGAGCTGAGCGCTTTACTGCCAGAATCATCCATAAGTACAAGTCCAATGATGAGGTCTGCCTGATTTTCGATAGATATGACTTGCCAACGTGTCTGAAAGGAGCTACCTGAGTAAACGGGCAGGCTGGTCAAGATCTTAGTTATAATTATCTGCTAGTAGGCAACTGACTAAACCGTGGATTGCGCGCGTAATGTATGATTTCCAAGAGCAATGTCAAATTGAGTCTGATGCAAGGGTGTGTTTGTTATTATTTTCTTAAAAACAATGTATAATAATAATGATAATAATAATCATAATAATAGTAATAATAATGATAATAACAATAACAAATTATACAAGATTTTATATTGATCACACAGCAGAATCCCTTTTGTGCAGAATGTGCAGAAGTAAGGGAGAAGCGGTGGCTCATGTGATGAGCGAGTGCGGTAAGACAGAATATAAAGGAAGGCATGATAACGCGGCACGGTTTATCCACTGTCATCATCTTGTTGTTCCACAGGCAGCCCAAGCGCACTAGTTGTGGGTTCGGGCTTCAGAGGTCATTTGGTCGGAATATACTAGAATTATTAGTGTATTATCTGATGCCAAATAAATGCAAAAAGTCTTAAAGATATGAAGTCTTCTTGTTTGTCTATCTGTACTAGTAGCCTTTAAGATAACGAAAATCGATATTTCTTGCATTATTACATGTGATTCGGGCCCTTATTGTTCGAATTTTATCACATGTATTCGAATCTACAACGCTAAGAAAAAAAAAATCATGATCACGCGAAATATTAATTCAAAAAGCTCCCTTACCTTTAGTTCATAGCCACTCTGTGTCCTACGGTCGGTTTAAACGCCGTTTAGTCGACTTTCTTTCCATCGAAGACTGAACACTATAAAAGAAGGGAAGGCTGGAGACCT
>OZ038003.1:17576217-17584871 GCA_964035705.1 Porites rus | reverse complement strand
CGTCCGGGAGCCGGTGCCGGAAACAGCTCACGCGTGTATGACACATGAAACCCAAAAACGTCCCCAACTGTCTTTTCTCCGATTTGAGATTTAAATCTTGCCAATAACGGTTACAAAATCAGTTCGTGGCAGTCAGTTGTCTGGATCAGTAGTTCTGTTCAAGTTCGATATTTCCTTTCGTATTTTAACAACAGTTCATTTCAGAGCTACCCTAAAATTTATTTTTCTTCTTCACGTAGCTTGTTTGTTAGTAAAAATCACGTGTATTTCGGTTCCTGTGGCGATCGCGTGTGTCTAGCGTTTGAAGAAAGTTTGTTGATAACGATGTTATCAAAAGTAGCCAGACAATAGGAGGATTTTCCTCCGAAGAAGAAAGGAAAATCTTTTGGCTGTTCAGAAGAGTGGAAAATATGGTAATTGAAACAAATTCTTATAATTATGTTGGTGTCGGTTTGCGATAGGGCAAAAGTGACGACCCTCCCCCGCGAGAGTGACCCTTTTGTCGATCTGACGCGGTCGCCATGCTCCAAGATTCAAATCTCGTAGGATAACAGTTCAGATTGCGCATCATGGCAAAGCGAAGCTGGCCAGAATCGATGCGAAATGCAGCGCTCCACGAGCTCATGCAGCCGAATTTAGAACCTGGTGCTCGTCGAACGGGTAGGTATACACTCTTCGGTCTGGCTGGTGGCAATTTTAGGGAGATCGGTCGCTTTGTTTGGAATTTATTGGCCTTCGAGCGGCGAGCGTCGGTTGGAAGGTCTCCAGCCTTCCCTTCTTTTATAGTGTTCAGTCTTCGATGGAAAGAAAGTCGACTAAACGGCGTTTAAACCGACCGTAGGACACAGAGTGGCTATGAACTAAAGGTAAGGGAGCTTTTTGAATCAATATTTCGCGTGATCATGAATTTTTTTTTCTTAGCGTTGTAGATTCGAATACATGTGATAAAATTCGAACAATAAGGGCCTGAATCACATGTAATAATGCAAGAAATATCGATTTTCGTTATCTGAAAGGCTACTAGTACAGATAGACAAACAAGAAGACTTCATATCTTTAAGACTTTTTGCATTTATTTGGCATCAGATAATACACTAATAATTCTAGTATATTCCGACCAAATGACCTCTGAAGCCCGAACCCACAACTAGTGCGCTTGGGCTGCCTGTGGTTGTTCCCGTTCTTAAGTAAACCCAAAATTTGGTCATTTCAAGTTTTAGTTGTTCAGGGATGACAAAAAAAAATTGCAAAAATGACACTGACGTGCAGTCAGTTATTGTTTTGCTCATTAAGCCTTTGTCCACTCTTATGCATTTTCGTTCGAAAACGTATTCATTTCGATGCGTTTAGGCCGCCACACTAACACCTTAACGTTTTCATCAAAAACGCATCGATTGGAAAACGCCCTTGAAAGATCAAAACAAAAACGCAGACGTATCGCATTAGTGTGGACGGTCGAAAACGGTCGAGAAGGCCTAAAACTGTTGTCCTTTCTGACGTTCCCGTTGCCGTTGCCGTAGTCATGTAGTAGGGAACTTAAGATAGAGACGTTTTCGGGGCGATGGCGACCGGACTGGCAGAGCAAGACTGGAACAGAGGTAGCCGTCGCTTCCCTCCAAACTTTAGTTCGAACATTAAGATCGCAGTGAACGCAGGAGGACGGCGCCTTGGAAGACTACGGAAGAGGAAAATATGGCTTCACATAAATAATTAAGAGAATTAATACTTATTTGCTTGCATGCAACAACAATAACAACAACAGCAACAACTTTATTTCAGTATTCCCACTTTAGTATGTCGTATTACCTACTATTCTAAACAATTTTCAATACATACGTTTCATTTATACGATACTCTAACGAAAAAAGTGAGATAAAAACACACAATTCGTTAGTTCGTACTTTTTGTCTGGATATTCATTTGGCTCGTAAGACAATTTTGTCGATGTAAAGCTCACTTACGGTTTGTTGTTTGTCGTATTGGATCAGATTGGATCTTCACTCTGTGACATGAAACATAGAAACATTACAAAGATATTAGTCTAGATAACAGAGCTTGAAAATCGAGCTTGAAATGTGATTCAAAGAAAACAAGGACAATTTAAGAACGATAATCTGCAAAATTCTGGTTGCTAAACGCAACAAACCTGATTGAAATGAAAGTTAAATACTCACGTTCTCGCCACAACGCAAACAGACCAGTTTCACGTCGCCGACGGAAGCACGACGGCAATGTGGTGAGCAATGGTTGTCTTTACACTAGGCTGTTAAGTAAGACTTACGAGCTGCTAAGTTTTACTTAACCAAAAATTCGTGTGTGAAGGCCTAAGTAAAATCTCAAGTAACTTTGCTTTGCATCTCATTAAAGTCGGAAAGTTGAAACGATTCAAGAAAGTTTCAAGCGACTTGAAAACCATCCATAAAACCGACATGCGTTTTCTTGAGCTTTGAGAAAGGCGAAACATGTCAATCAATCTTAATTATGCTGCGTGGAAAAATAGCCTTAAGTTAACCTGAAGTAAAAAGAATAGGTTGTGTGTGAAGCTTTATTTTACTTGAAGTAATTAAAATTTACTTGTCTTGAAATATTTCTTAGCTTATTTATGCTCTAGTGTAAAGACTACCAATGTGATGAATTGAATTGAATTGCAAGAGCATGCACAATATTGCACAAATCATGACGTCACGTCCGGTTAAAGTTGCCGTCGCCCCGAAAACGTCTCCATCTTAAGTTCCCTAGTTTCTTAAGGTCCCTACTTACTCGTTATTAGTTCACGTAGTTTCCTAGTTCAGTGCGTTAAGCGAAAAAAATTCCTGTCTGGGAAGGGGTTATCGTCGTTTTTTTTTGCCGTTGCATTACCATATGCAGCATACATGAAGTAAAAACAACAAAACGGTCAAAGAGTACTGGAAACAAGTTTAAAAAACATGGCGGCAGAATCTGTTCACTGCTTTATAAGACGTTAAGACGTTATCTGGACAGTTTTTCCGCGCAGACCCAGCCTAATGGACTCAGGTTAAATTCAAAAGAAAACAAAAACCGACGCTTTCGATAAACATTTAAGAATAAAAATCAAAGATAAAAATTTCGATGACTCGCTCATCATTTTCAAATTCTAAAAAGATAGATTGTTAAAAGTTCTTTATACATTAAGAATGCGTGTGAAGTCTCGTTGCATGTGATTAAAAACTACAATGTGGAATGCAGTGAGTGTTAATTAGGTACTAAATAGTTTCGCTTTTATTGAGTCTGATGAGTGTTCAGTTTGGGTTTCATTTCCTGGATAAAAAGCATTTCGTAGATCAAGCATTCAAATTTCCCACGACATTTCTTCAGTATAGTGAATTGTTCAGTGAGGTCTTTGTTCTTTTGATTGTGAGAGTCACGCAGGTGTTTTCCAATAGCTGAGTGCTTGTGTTCATCAATGCGTTGGAAAAGGTGTCAGCGAGTATAACCAACATAATCCGCATCACACAGATCACATTTGAATTTGTAAACAACGCATTGTTGATTTATTAACGATATACGCCCAGTTTTCACAAGCAAGAAAATTGCCGACGACATCAGAGTAGCTGAAGCCAAACCACCGTTAATAAATCAACAGTGCGTTGTTTACCAATTCAAATGTGATCTGTGTGATGTGGATTGTCTCAGCTACTGGGGGCATTTACTTGCCGTAAACTCGCAAATTTATGTCAAAACTTCGTCACTGAAACGTGCAAACAACGTTCCGAAACTACCAGGCGTAGATTATGTTGCGAAAAACTGGGCACTAGACATGATGTTAAAGGCTTTGCCATTGGTTCATTTCTGGAGCGTATTGTTGAAAGAGCAAATGAAAACCTCTGTTAGAAAAACATTGAAAACCCTGGTCTGATCAGCGCTATACCGATCGATTTCTAGCGAAATTTGCCCTGAAAATAACCACAAAATCCGCCTTTTTTACCGATTGCTTCCCGGCCAAGTTTGCCTCGAAAATTGCCGCGAAATTCCCTCGAAGTCGGCCGATTTTTCCGCGATTTAGTCCCCAAAAATCCCGCTTAATTTGAAAAATTTGAATAACTCATTGTTAATTAAGCTTCAAAATGTTGTAATACCTCGAAAAACATTCCCCATTAACAGAAGCCTATTTTCCCGAATACCAGGGTAAAGAGGCCTCTGCTAGCAGGGAATAAATCAAATTCATTTCAATACATAAAAGTAACAGCTAGAGGGGGGTTTATATCCAGAGGGCTTATAACCAGATGTTTACAGGTAGATGGGCTTTTAACTGGGGGGAGGCTCAATAAGCGGAAGTTTACGGTATGAAGGAACCAGTCAATGAAAGTGGGTTTTGACTGAAGGATGATGTAAATTATCTTGCAACTGACTGACTGGGAAACTCGCAGTATGTGACGTGCATCGTGTGACTTTGTTTGTCCACTGAAGTTTCCGTTTTTTTTTTTTGGCTAACGCTGTATCAAAAAGATTTATTAGCAAGTGACAGAAAGTCAAATTTTTTGTTCTAAGAATAGCACAAGCATCAAAGCGTAAACAGCTTGTACGGCTTTGCGGAAGATCACGACGCGTAAAAGTGATGCGTTGCTTTTTTGGGATTGTACCTCACAATACACAGTATCTAAACTGGAAACCAATTAGAATTCGATCAGTCTTACATACATCCACGTGATATTTTTTTTTTAAGTCAATACCACGAGAGAGATATTCGTGCTGAGTAACGATGCTCGTGGAAGGAGGTTTACAGTTCTTTTTATTTTAGCCCGATCTCCTGGAATTTGAACTGACACTAACTATAGGTAAGGGAAGCGAAAGTTTCTATGTGAAACGTTGGTAAAAACAGCTTGATAATGGAGCTCTAAAAGTACACAAAAGTACTTCCGTCTTGTGGAGAGGCATAATGCGAATTTTAAAGCGTTGGTGCCCGCATTAGGATAGATTTTATGCCAGATAAATAGAAGAAAACGTATCGCTGACTAGGAGAAGAGATATTGAAGGTTCAGTTCGAGCTATGTGTCATTTCTAGCGCGGTTGAAGTCTAGAGTATGCCTTAAACAATTTCTTACCCCAAAGCTTGGCCTCAAGGATCTCACACTTATTTCGATTTGCATAATCTCGTATACAGTTTTACTTAATAATGAATTTGTACCTCGCTTCTGATCTTGCAGGGATAAATTAAGTTTAGTCGACATTTGGTTAGTGTCTGTTGCAGCCGTTTTTGTCTCGTCTCCAATAGGTGGAACGTTGCGTGATTAGCGAGGGATACTATAACATTTGGTAGACTGAACTAATGGGCAGCAGAAGGAATACGCTTGATGAAGCCCTATATTATAAAGCCTAAAATGATCCATCGTTTAATTGAAGGTCAAATAATTAAGGTTAAGACTGGAGTTAAATAAAGTCGCTCGAAATTAAGGCTGACCTTCCGCTTAATTTGTCCGTGATACCTGAGTGATAAGAGTGAGAGATCAAAATCAATGAAATAACAACTGTACCGTAAATCAGATCTACATGTTGTGACACGTAACTGAACTAAGTAAGCATTTTATCTAAGTAAAGCAAGTGCAAACAAGGTTTCTAAAGCATTTTAGAGTCTTGTATTTAACACGTAAAATGAAGGATTATTATTGAGCAATTCGCCTCAAGCTGTGACATGTTAAGATTGTATTTTACATTCAAGAGCCAATTAGAATGCGATCAGCCTCAGTACCTACAACCACGTGATATGATTAAGCCGATCTAAATTATACGCAAAAGGCCATGAGGTAGTTTTGATTTGAGTGAAGATGCAGGCGGCAGGAGGTTTTTTTTTAGCGTGATCTTTTAAAGTTTCGACCAGCTTTCTCTTCGAAGAGCAACAGAGATTTAAGTAAGGTCAACGAAAGCTTTTATGAACATTTTTTTATTAAAGAACTTGATTATGGAGGTCCAGAAGTACATGGTATCTACTTCCGCCTTTTAGAAGAAACTGGAAAGTTTTGGTGCTAGGATAGGTTTCATGCTAGTTTAAAAACTGATAGTTTTATTGTTCAATCGTGGAAATTTCGTCGCTGACTAAAGGAAGACACAAGTGATTGGTTCAGCTTGAGCGGTACACCATTTATATATTTCTTTCTTGTTTGCCCTACCGACCGACCCACTTTTTTGTTTGAGACGGATGGATGAATAACAAAACATTGTTTGGGCGTGGCCTAAAATACCAAAAAATCAATGAAACCACACGAACTATCGCTATGTTCGAAACGTTACCTGAACTTTGGCAACGGTTTTCCTTTAAGAGTATTTACGGCAGACGCTATATCTGTGTCTTCAAACAGATCAACGGCACATTCTGGCAGCATTTCTTTACAAGATCATAGATGTATACACGGCGTAGGAGAAATTCACACAACAAAAAACAGCCTCCCTAGAAAAATCAATAGTGCACACTTCCATGCCATCGTCAGTTTGAGAGGTTGTTTCTGAGTGTCTGTTGAGAACTTCTTCTAGGAGAAGAATCTTCTCCTCGCGTGTTACTATCTCATCTTTCCAGTTCGTCGCAGCTTTGTAGAAAGCAAAGCATGCTTTCTTCTGCATGTTTCGCACAGTGTTAGGATCATCTCCTCCGCCATCTCCTCCGTCTTACAACAATGGTGTTAATCCTAAATGTAAAATAAGAGTTCGGAATCCATGGATTCAGAACGCTTGCAAAGATCAATGTCTCCTCGTTTTTCGCGTTCTTTACTTTTTTGTTCCTTGGAAATGACGAAGAAACAAGGCAATGCAAGTTGGGTGCTTTTTGTTGGATTTCTCTAATCAAATGGTCATTTCGGAAATCAGCAAGCTTCTCCAACTCCCCTCGATACTTGTACGTGTCCGTCGGATCTTTTGATTAGTTCTTTAATTCTCTCTTTATTTCTTTTCCAATCTCTTCTAACGCTTTATCGTGCAGTGGAGAAAATTTAGTGACGCCAACTGCGGCGGCTTTGTAGTTTTTGATTCCTAAGTTTTTCAAGAAGCTCTTCGTCACCTGTACACTCGTGTTCTATCACCCGACCACTGGAATATGTAATAAATATCTGAAAGATGAAGATAAAGACAAAAATTGATAAACAAAAATAAGTAGAACACATGCGGGCAATTCTTATCTAATTAAGAGATTATGTATATATCGATAAACAGTTGTCAATATCAGTTCAAATTTGTAAAGCTTCTTTTCGTTGAATATTTCTTTACCTGTATCAGAAGGAAAGAAATTAAATTATTGCATCCATTAAAAGAAACGCTAATTGCAAGTAGCTTGCAAGCTTATATGGATTCTTCGCTCGCTGAATTACAAATACCTATCCCAACGCTTATGAGTAAGGCCGACAACACGATACTGCGGGCAGTGGACAATTTTTTTTTTTCCGTTAACTCTCCATTTCACGCGGCTTTGCATAACGGCACAGCCCCAGCTAGTAGAATTTCATCACAAAGATAACATTTTTTACTTTTTTAGCGAGCGCCATCTGAACATCGCCGTGTAATTTTCTTTTCTCTTCCCGTGAGAGACATAGAGGGACAATAGGGAGCGGGCAGACGTTTTCCGCGCCTCGTTGAAATGAGATTCCCGCCAATGTACGCATAGCAACTGACTTCCGGTAAATGCTGATTGGCCCATTAACTTGATAGGTAGAGCTGACGTTTGTTTATTTAAATTACAGGGTGGCTGGCGGCTTGTTAAATAAATGTATCAGGCGTTTTTTTTTTCCTCTCGCCTCGTCCGCCCTTGAAAAAAAAAACGCCTGATCACAGCTAATCCTCCCCCCACCTAAGTCAACATCAACACTTACTTCTCACTTTGGTGACTTAGGGGAGGGGTAGGTAGTCAGTCTTGGTTCTTGTTATTTTACCTGCATGAGGAGGGCAATCACGAATTGATTTTATATACGTAGTTCACTTTTGGTTGTCCCACACAGTAAGAGCAAGGTGCATCATCACACTTTGTGAAATTTGGACCTTTGCAGTTGTCTGATTTGCCAACAGCATCATAGGCTATCTCACTCACTCCGGACCAACACTCACCATAGAACTGAATGCCAAAATATTCGAAGCCCTGTTTCGAAGTTGCGTTAGCACAATCACTCACGATCCTGTAGACAAAACAAACCAATAGTCCCTTGCATGGTTATTTCAGCTTTTGACATAGGCCACTACTGGAAAAAAAACGTCTTGAAATAAGTGAACTTGCCAAGTTTGAGAGTGATACGTCTAAAACGAGCAAAGATATAGCTCTGCAAAGCTGCTAAAAATCATAGACGCTGGTATGTTCAAGTTTGTTCCCCTGCAATACAAAGGTCTGTAAAATTTGGCGTCTTTGAGGAGGTATATCGTCGTCAGTTTTAAACAACTGGGCAAGTTTAATAACTTAAATGGCGCTCTTTCCAGCGAAGCCGACCGATTTTCCCTGGCTTGTCCATGTGAAAAGTTGAGAAGCTTTGGAGGTTTTAGCTTAACAATAACGCTTAAGATATAACTGGGCGTTAGGAGCCCATGACCCAAAGTGAGCAACTCCCATATTAGACCTCTGTCACGGCGTTTTTTACAGACCTGTTTATCTTTAAGTACATTTTAGAGCTCTTTTTCCGCGGAAAATCCTGACCCTATCAAGTTCAGAGCAAAAATTGTCCTTTTCC